>BSBN01000460.1:6665000-7865000 GCA_027924645.1 Cunninghamia lanceolata
CTAGGTTTCACTGACATGGTGATTGGCCGATAAAGGGAACCAAAAAGCAAAGAAGAAAATCGGCTAAGGAATGAGCAGTTCACAAAATTGCAAATTTGCCGATAAAGCGAAAGGCGAAGGAATTGTTGGTTCGTGGCAAGGAGATTTCACTGATAAAGAAGAAATGGTTCACCAAGTGGAAAGTTCGCTGGTAAGGCAAAAAGCAGTGAAGGTATGGTAAGTTCACAAAAGTGAAAGTTCACTGATAAGGTGAAAAAGTGAGATAGGGCGGTGAGTTGGGAAATCAGTAAAAGCACGAACGCGTTCGTAAAAGGGAAATTTTGCCAATAAGACAAAAGTAAAGACAACCAAGTTTGCAAAAGTCAACTTTCACCGACAAAGGGAGAAGTCAAGTTTGTGAAAGATGAATTTTTTTGATAAGGTGAAAAGGGCAAAAAGAAAAGACAAAGGCATGGTTGGTTCACAAGAATGAAAGTTTACCGATAAGCCAAAATGGAAGACCAAGGGGCTTAATAAGAAAGGAGAAGATGAAGCCTAGTTTTGAAAATGAGGAATTTACTGATAAGGAAAAATCAAAGACCAAGAAGTTTGTAAAATGATGAAAATGCCGACTGAGTGAAAAGAGATCCAACAAGTAGTTCGTGAAACTGGGATTTTGCCAATAAGGCAAAATGAAAAGCTAGAAAAGGGAACATCAATGAAATGTGATTCCTTAGAATATTTTAAAGAAATTTAAATATTTTAAAGTGTTGTAAAATCTTGAAGGACACAATTTTCTGTTGCTGTAGAAGGGATTTAATACCTGAAGTACAAATATTGTAGAAAAGTCAGAATTAGGTAGTTGAAATAGTTAAATCCTTTAATGTGATTGTATAAGAAGGGACAAAATAGACTTTGCTGGTACATGGAAGGATTTCAGACCTTCCCCTTTAATGTGTCTAACATCCCATGTGTGCAAGAGATCTACCTTTTTGTAGGCCTGACAGGGCATGGTTGTTGTCCCATTATGTAGATCTTCTTATGACACTTCTAGACCAAGATTACATGTAGCATGGGCATGTGCAGGGTTAGTTGACTAAGTTTTAGCACCTACTACTGCAGAATTGATTAAAAATTCTATATATACATGAAGCAAAGATGTAAAAAAGGTTGTTGGTTAGCTGTTCTTCTGAGAGATCACGTGGGTAGAGGATTTTTGTTACACAAACCTTGTAATGCAATTGCAAGAATCAGTAGAATTTGATATATTGTGCTGTATCTAGGCCTTTAATGTCTTCTAGTCTGGTTCACTAATGAGTGTAATTGATTATTTTGTGTCATCTCCTTTTGCAATGATATATTCTACTTCTGTAATGGCTTTCTAGCCTTCATGATTAATACAAACTATCATTTTGCCTCTCTTGGTAGCTTTACACTGTGTTTATTTGAATATTGTATGCTAATATTATGGATAAAATGATCCATTTAGTAATTTCAATTTTCTATCCAAACCTCTGTGATAGTTTACTTGAGTCTGTGTGAGTTTGTTGCAGTTTTGAGGTCATTGTTGTGTTAATTCAGACACAATTAAACACATTATAAATCTGGTGAATCACCCGCCTTTCAATTCTAGTATTTTCTTCCCTTTTCCTTGTGAACAACATTAGGTTTATTTATTTTCTCTAAGCCTTAAGTTCAAAATCAGGAACCAAACTTTTTTGGAGGTCTGATCTCATCTGCAAGGTCCAACACCTTGAGATCAGTCCCATTGTGTCATTGGAATGCTTGAGCATGCTTTAAGTAGGATGCAATTTCACATGATAATAGTTTCTATCACGCCCAGTGGGACCCTCTGCTTTGAGTAAGAGCAAAGCTTAGAATTTTGGTGTTGTTCTTAGTTTATTTACTCCTATGGAAGCATTTAACAAAGCATCTGGCAACTCTGCTGGTCTAGTATCTAGATCAATTCAATATTTCATGCCTGGAGTGCAGACCCAATCTTCTTCCAGAGGTAACTTTCGATTGATTGAGCTATCATTTATTGATTCAAGAAGAAGTAGACTATCTAGGTCCCTTGTGAGGGAAAATAGGAGTACTATTTGATATCCTTCAAGAGCCCAGTCTACCTCCCCTCTAGTTAGATTCTAATATTCAAGGAGATTGAACATAACCAGAATCAACTTGAATATCCCTAGTATGGAAAGGAACCTTCCCTTTGTTGTATTCAATGGGGGTAGCCCTCTTGACCTAGCCCAATATGATGATATCCCCACCTCAGGTCTAAAGGCTATTCCATTCTTCACTGGCAAAAATTCCACCACCCCTACTGAGCATATCTAGGACATTGCTAGTGTTTGTTCTATCCATAATGTCACTGCAGATAATGTGGCTATTAGGCTTATGGTTTCTTCCTTCAAAGGGGAAGCCCTTCAGTGGTATAGAGGTCTCTTAGCTAATTCCATTCACAATTGGGATGATTTGGGAACTAGATTGTGCCAACACTTTGAAGATAAGAGTGATCATTTATCTCTGATGGAGCAGCTAGCTACAATCAAAAGAGCCCCCTCTGAATACATGGTAGATTTCAACTACAAGTTCTAGAAGATATGGGACATGATCCCATTATTGTTGAAACCCTCCCCAAATATTGCATTTATTTATTATTTGAAATCTTTGAATCTTGACATTGCTATCATGGTTTAGTCTATGGGAGGGACTGTGTTACTAGATGCATATGACATAGCCATAAGGGTAGAAAATAGTTTGATCCAAGCTAGGAAGATTCCTCCAAGGCCACCAATGCCTTTATTTCTAGAGGCTCATGACATTCAACCTGCTATGGCTCTAATTCCTACGACAGTTAGCCCTGCTATTCCTCTAATTATACCTTCAATTGAGCAATTAGAGGATAAGGACTCTACAATAAGAATATTGACCAGTAGAGTAGTAATGTTAGAGAAGTAACAAGCACAACCAAACAAACCATATCAATCATTCAATCAAACTTATCAACAAAATAGACCACCATATCAGGGGAATGTGCAAAGGTAAAATCAACCTAGTTATATCAGACCACTGAATGCTATCCATCCCAATACAACAAGCATGTCTAGACCTTTGGTGCCCATATCGAACAATTTGGCTTAGGATAACGATTGGTGTTATCCATGCAATCAACCACATGATCAGAATTTGTGCCAAAGTGGACAATTCAGTCAGGCTTTGACAGTGCAAAGCTAGCTAATGAATTTAGAACAACAAGTCAACCCCAATCAAGAAATGGTAGAGGGAAAGAATAAATGAAAAATAATTCTATGTTGATGAATTGGACACATGATGATTTTTGTGGTGTCAGTCAGGGCACAGGTCCAATAGCTTTCAACACAAGAGCCAAAAGGAGGGCAATAGAAGATGCAACGATCCCTACAACTACACACGCCTCCACTCCTCACACTTCTACATCTCACGCACCCTCAAAAAACACAATGAAAGAAAAAATAGTAGAAATGCCTTAGCACAGGTAGATCATTCTACTGGGAGGGTAAATTCAGCGAAACAATAGTAGCCCCAGACCGGTCAATGATCCAATGCAGACTCTGCTGTCGCTAAAATTTCCCAGAAGGTTAGTCAAATTCCCTTCAACATAGTAGATCAAATGAAGAAGATCAACCTCAGTGTCACTATGTGGGATGCTCTATTGATCCCATCATAGAGGGATTTGTTGTAGGAAGCTTTGCCAAGCTTCAATCGGCCTACCATAGAGGCCACAAAAGAAAAGGTTGCTGTCCTAGCAAATCTATACCAACCAAAAAAGGAGAGAATAAGCACAAGAAAAATTAGTAAGCCCCCCCATTCTATGTATCTCTAATCATTGGTGACAAATTGTTGCATAATTGCATGATAGATTCTGGGGTGGGTACTGTTATGCCTAAAAATATAGCTGATGAGTTAGGCATTAAATATGAGCCTGTGAGTAAGGGGGTAGTGCAGTTAGATGGTACTGCTGTCAAGACCGTAGGTGTGATTAAGGATTTAAAGCTCACCCTGCATGCATGCCCTGGCTGATTTATTTCATAAGACATCTTAGTTATTGACCTCCTTGAATACTTTGGCATATGCCTATCTAGGGATTTCACTACTAAAATATGTGGGTACCTATCTTCTAATTGATCCCACATGTTTTTTAGAACAAGATGGTAGAAGCATGTATATTTTTCCAAGTTCTTGCAATTGTTGCTATGTCTAGCACCATCTACTGAAAAGGTCTCTGGCCTATGGTTTTACTTGTTGAAAACATTTTGAACAATGACCTTAGAACCCTAAACCCTAGTGTCGTTTGAATACAAGCAAAGAAGTTACTTTTTTTATAATTTTTGATTGACCTCTTGTTTCCCATTTTTAAGTCCTTTAAGTGACTGGGCTAATGCCTCCATGGACATTGTTAACTGGCCCCTCACTCTTCGTCTACCTTCTATTGCCCGTGTTTGGTGAGATTTATCAAATATGCCAAAGTTTTAAATTTTAAAACCCTTGATGATCTCATGGCCCCCTCTCCTAGTAGATAAAGGTTGTTTTAAAAGTATATGCTAAAGGCCAGGCCCCCCTTTAACCTTTGACAGGTGGCGCATTCTGACTTGTTCCGCTAGGAATAATATAATGAAGAAAAGAAGAACTACGGAATAGCGAAAAGTTGCCATCTGACAGCATTTGTTTGTCAGCTCTTTCCAATGGTGGGTCCCCGACGGATACGTGGTGATTTCTTAGAGTTTCTGCCATTCCATAGAGCTTCTCCATGGGTCCCACCGATGGCTTGAGAAACAACGGAATGGTGACATGTGGCATCCGTGACACGCAATGAGGTCCAGGTGGATCGTAAGAGGCATTAATGTGGAAAGAGCTTTGATCTTTCTGCTATTCCATAGAGTAATAAATTTATGTGCTCCATCGAACTGTAGAATGGTGGAAAGTTACCACATGGCAAGGATGACATCATTTTGATGGCATGCCATTTCTGATGATTTATATGGAATAATGAGTTGGAACCTTCTGATTGGCCTGATGGACATCACATGGCATACCTGGTGGGGTCAAATCTCTGAGACCAATCATAGCTATCCAATTTCTATTAATGTTGCATGATCCAATGATGGGTATTCAAATTTCAAAGAACCGAGTGATTTTGCAAATCTAGTTCATGCGAGTTGGAAGTAATGCCAGACGTGATTGGTTTTAGCCTCAAAATTAATGGCAATCCTTATTTAGTTCATGCTTTAGTTCTTTTGCACTTTCCATTTTAGATATTTGAAGCGTTGAAGCATAGAAATTGGTGACTGCTATGATATCCCTGACATTGTTTCAAAGTTGGCTATGCGAAATAATCCAGTAAGTGGCATATATCTCGTCTCTTGTATTCTGCTATTCCCATTAGGGTTTTTCTTTCCTTTCCTCTTCTATAAAACTAATCTAAAGACTGAATTAAAGAACACCTAGGTTTTTAAAATCAAATTCCTATCTGAAATTGCAAAGAAACAAGAACCCTAGAACAAGAGAAAGAAGAAAACCCTCGCCCTTGCAACATTGTCTAGAAATGGCTCCCT
This sequence comes from Cunninghamia lanceolata, assembly GCA_027924645.1. Classification (NCBI taxonomy): domain Eukaryota; kingdom Viridiplantae; phylum Streptophyta; class Pinopsida; order Cupressales; family Cupressaceae; genus Cunninghamia; species Cunninghamia lanceolata. Next base: position 6,670,577 of record BSBN01000460.1, read on the forward strand.
TAAGGCCTAGGTTCCTTTCACTTCCCAAAAATGAGCTTTTCATGAGGATCTTATTGCCCAACTTCCTGGTTTGTGTGTACAAAAATTAAAAGTTAGTGGCCCGGAGTACAAAGATGGGTTGGTCAACAAGTATTTTGGTTGTAAGGATGCAGAAATCCCTATTTCTGGCTGGTTATTGTTTTACCACTGGTGGAGCAAGATAAATGCTCACTCTCCACTGTCAAATGTATGGATGTTGGACATAGGAAAATTAGTAGTTACTTATGTATTTTATGACATTGAACAACTCCTAACTATGGCTTCTCATTATGATGAAGCAACCAGAGTAATTAGGGTAGAAAAAGGAGGTGTTTTGGTGGCAATTAACAAAGAAACCATTGCTACAGTCTTTGGATTAAATTTGGCTGCTAGTATGGTAATTGACATAGATAGATTCAAGATGCTATACACAAAAGACAAGAGCAGTTACAAAACAACATATTTGCCTAGATATAGGGAAAAGGTGCGTAATGGTAGATCAATCAAAATTCTGCAAAGTGAGCAAGAGCCCTTCAAATTAGAAAAATTTCAGAGCTACTTTACTAAAACATACTATGCACTGTGTCAAGTTTTATGGGAAGACAAGAATGAAAGAATCCCCATTGCCTACACCTACATGGCTGCTGACATTCAACATCCATCTCAAAATGTACAATTTGATTTTTCTTCTTATCTAGTAAATCACATACATGAAGGGCTAGTAAATATCAAAAGAGGGAAAGAAGTAGTCAAATTATAGTGGTATTCATTGTTATGTCATATGTTCCTGCATCAGGGGAAAGAAAAGATAAAATGGAACCCTAAATTGATGATCAACCATGTTGACAAGATGGGAAATTTACTTCTAGTCCAATGCTGGACTCACATATGGGACAAGCATGATCCCCATTCTAGTTATAGGATTTTCAAAGATCATTTTATGGTCAAAGTATTGGGCCATTTTCAAGCAAATATACCTAGAATCCCACCCCCATTATTGGATTTCCTAAGACCTAGGATAAGAAAGCCTGCTTTAGAAATTAAGCATACTTGGGGATATTTCTTTCTCCATGAGGAATGCATAGTTTTGAGAGTGTACAGTTGCCTTGTTGGTCCTCATGTTTTTCCCAAGTATGTACCACTGAGGGTTGGTTTTTTGGAGGTAATTTGGCAATTAACTGAGTCAGAAAAGGCTCACCTTGCAAACCAGAGGAAGGGATCTTTCTTCCCCTATTTAACAACTTTTTCTAACTTCAGAATGAATAGGGAGGGATTTGATAAATTGAATGACAAATTAAATATTTTGAAGATGCAGCAAGATTTTGTCAAATTCTTTGATCCTGAGGGTTATATAAACAACATTAGGAAGGGTATCAACATGGCTGCCATTGCCCATCAGGTATATTTACCTAAAGATGTCGTTAGAAATTCTAATAGCGAAGAAGAAGTTAAGATGAAAAGGGTAAAATGGGCTATGTACATAAAGTATGATGAAGGAATGAGACAGAAGAAGCCTTCTTACAGGGGAGTTTACCTAGATATTGCTGACCCTATCAACAGGATAAAGAAGATTTTATCAAATATTGATGAATTGATTGCTATAAAAGAAAATAAGTCTGTTGATCCCAAAGTAGAAGAAATGCCATCATACCTGCCCCTGTTGGTAATCAGTTGAAGTATAATTTTAAAAGAAGAATAAAAAAGGTAGAAGTTAGAGAACAAGCTCCATAGGCCCCTCAACAGATTCAAGATGTTTTATCTCTTTCACTTGTGCCACAAGTATCTTCCTCCTCTGTGCCAGTAATTGAATTAGATTCACCTCCTAGGGAGTCATCTCCAAAGAGGAGGAAGGTTGAACAGGGCCCTCTAGTTGATTATCCAGATGATGATGAAGAGGAAATGGAAATCACCGAGGATGAGATACAACATAAAATGCCTTCTCCTAGTAGAGATGAACCTAAGTGGTTGCCTATAAATAAAATCACTAACATTTCCATTCAAGGAAAGGACATTTCAGATGATATGAGGGTCGTGGCTTGTCAAAAATTCACGAGTGATGATGAATTTGTCAACTCCAAAGAATTTTATGATTTCCTATGGAGATGTAGGAGAAGTGAATATGAAAAGAGATTGGAGGAAGAAATGTCTAACTCTCCTCAATAAACTCAAGAGCAAGTATCCATAAGGATACTTACAAAGATGAAAGAAGAAGTTAATGATATTACTCCAAAACAAGGTAGGAAAATGATTAGAGATAGTGGAATTCTACTAATCCCTAAATGGGATATAGCTTTTTCTATTGTTTTGGATACCATCAAAAGACAAGACCAAAAGGTCTTTTCCATAGAGGAAGAAGTCAAAGCAGCATTGTTAGGAGCAGGGTTCAATCCAAAGTGGGAAACCTTGGCTATTTGGGCTTTGGCCCCCAACACTGATAAACCATTGGTGGCAGAACCTGATAGAGATTTAAAGGGTATCCTAATAATTAAAAGAGTATCTGATACCCCTGCTCCAAAGGCATCTAACTTGGTAATGGAAGTGGCAAGGTTCAACAAGGTAGCCATTGATGCTCTTTAGAAAAGGCATGATAAATTACAGGATGATTACATGCATTTACTACATGAATACAATAGGTTGAAGGAGGGGGAAGTCAAGTGGTAACAATAGGAATAACAGGAATCAACATCAGCCTCACTTCAAACAACTTTGGCAATAAGGGATTTAGGTCTTCTAACTTCTGATCCTTCTCCTTCCTCATCAAAGTTTGTTCTTGAGAAGGAGAATGAAGAATTGAGACAACAGATCAAGGCTTTTGAGGAAATTTTTGCAAGTTCTATGAACAATCAGTAGAAGGATAATCAGCTTATTATTTCAAATGTTTTAAGATTACTGATGGACTAGATTTCAAATAAAGTAGTTAATATTCACAAGTGTTACTCTGACCTATCTCAAATCATTAAGAAAATAGATGAGGATAAAGAACAAACAATGCCTTTGTTTGGTAAATGGATCCCAAGGATTTCTCCTTTACTAGATATATATAAGGGATAAAATCATGAACTTGGTGCTCCTAATGAAATCAAACAAATCTACATGGCAGGAAAAGAAGCTGGGGAGTCACAGACATTTATCAATCACCTTGAAGAGAAAGCATTGGAATTGATTCAGAATTTTGCCAATGATGAAGTTGGAGTGATCCCAACAATTAAGATGAAAAATGGTGATATCAAGCCTTGCCAGTCTTGGATCCTTCAATTCAATGCTATCGTCCCAACCATTTCTTTCTTCATCTTCTTAGATGACAAGATTGATATTCCCTTGTTTAGAAGAAGTGTCAGTAAATTATGGGATTCTTGTCAACTTGCATAAGATTTCACCAGGGAAGCTGAATCAACCTTAGCTAAATATAACAACAAATATATCTTGTGTGAATGATCTCATCGCTTTCAAATGGCCAACAAAGGAGCAATACAAGGCGTAGGATGAGAAATACAATGACTTGCCTGATTTGTGAGGTCTTGAGTATTGTGGAGTTTCATAGTTTGAATATTGTTACTTATTCCTTTTTCAAGTTAAGAATATGCTTCTATGAATCTTTTCTTGTTTGGAATTAACATAAAGACATTCTTATTTCCAAAACTTTGAGCATATTTTTCTCGTAGTGGTTTCCTTTTCTGTCCTCTTGTGAAGCATTGAATATTTTAAAAGGTAGTTAGAATGAAGAGAGTGGGGATAGGTCGGTAGAGTTTGTTATCACACTTCTCAATGCACATCTTCCAAGGAAAATTGTTTTGTGGCCACACATATAACAACTTTTGCTCCTATGAAAATATTTGATCATAATCAGTTATCTTTGTTTTTGATTGATGAGGTTTTGTCAAATGTAAATGTGACATCTGTCATTAGGTTTGAAGCTTGTTTTTCTCCCTTGTTTCTATAAAAGGGAATTTAGGACCTATTGACAAGGATCTTGGAGAAAATTTTGTGACACAATACATAATCATAATTAGGATTTCTCTACTTCTAGGTGTTTTTTGAGAATAGACTTATTTGTACTTGCAGCTATTGGTATAATTGTACTAGCTCATCATTTTTGAATTTATTGTCAAGGTTTGAACTATATTGTCTCCTACAGTTGTGTACTTAACTATATTTTTGAATACAAGTTGATTAAATATCATTTTTATTCATCTTCACAGTCTTTCCTATGCAAGAATATCTTTTCTTAATGGCTTTTACTCAAAGAGTAAATTTAATGCTTTAAGGAAAATATTGGGTATAGTAAATGTATGTAGGGATTAGTAAGTAGAATTAGTTCTGGACTAATTTCAAGGTGTAATGGTGTAATGCATCATTGCAGTATTCTTATATGAGTTGGGAATTCATTATTATACTTAGTTTCATTTATATTTGTTTTGACTCTGTGACCCCGGATTAGGCACTGATCTCTTAGGATTAATGTTTTCATTTAATCTTCCTAATCATTTATAAAATCAAAGATTAGTTTCATTTATGTATTTATGTTTAACATTAGTTTATATCACATGTTCTTCTGCAAAGAATTATGTTAAAGCTTGAGAATCTAGCCCATTACTTCACTATATCATTAATTCTTCAAGCATTTGAGGAAAAAACATATCTGTTTAGAACGGTATTTTGAGAAAGTATTGAGAAACCCACTAGTTAGATATTGTTAGGAACACCCTCCTTGGTCTTGTAGATCCAAAAGTGTTGTTCGTTGGCCAATCCCTTAAGACAAATAAGTTATTATAAATGGATATTTTATAGATTTGTTTTCTTGAGATCAGGTTGGGAATTTAAAACAACCAACAGATTGGCGACTCTACTAGGTACTTTGTCTATAAAGTTCTAACATCAGTGCAATAGTTTGTCATGGGTTTTTAGAGTTGGCATAAAATTCATTTTTATTATTATTGCCTGGAAAGGGTGGCAAATTTGATAAGCTTTCCTTACTAGTAAAGATAAGGAAAATTACTCTTAAGAAAAGACTTGTGTCTACATGATATTCTAAAAATTGTTACATAAGTGCTATCTAGTTAGAAAGATAGATCCATTATTTGATTAACAATATTTCTTGGCTATATCATTTCTCTAGCATGATTGGTATCTTTGTTAATATTTCTAACCCTTTACAAGCTAACACAAGGTTACCAAATGAAATATGTATGGAAGGAAATCACAGCAGCAGGGGCACCCAAATAAGCCCCTAAATCAAGAGCCTATCGCTCAAAGGTGGAGAACTAAGGAATCATGTGAGTATGCTCCCCCTCCCCTTGGTGATCTCATGTCATTTCTGTGCCTCTCTTAGGTGAAAATACTGATAATTTACAAACAAGGGAAGAAAGAAGTGAGCACAGTATTATGTATGCAAATAGAAATGTTTTAGAGGGTCAGGTAGATTCAGAGGTTGATGAAATAGTTTTTGAAGAATAACCTCCTATATCACAGAGTGAAAAGGTCACCCCTCTAAAAGAGTCTCTGTCAATCCCTGCATAACCTGCTCATGAATCTATAATTACAACCCTGTATGTAAGGTTGCATTCCCCTAAAATAGGAAAGGCTAAATCTATTAATGTCGATAATTGTCCTAATGTTAACACAGCCTCTGGCACAAATCAGATAGATGAAGAATTAGACAAGGAAGTTATGGAGTTAATCCTTAGGGTAGCCAGGATGGAAACATTGAAAAGGAAAGAGGTGTTACTCCTGAGACTGCAAACCATGAATAAAGCAAGTGTTGTTGATCATAGTGGCACCCTTGGTGCATCCATGGCAAATAGGCCCCAAGTAAGCAGCCAAATACCTAACGCCCAACAGGATCCTCTGATCCAGCTCCAAATGAATAACCTTGTGTTCTCCATACCTACAAACCACTATCAGGCTCCTCCTCAAAATCCATGTGCTAGAGTGACTAGACAAAATTATCACCAAGGAAAGGGGGATATATAACCAAAATCCTCTCATAGTGCAAAATGTAAATCCCCAGCCAAATGTCCAAAACCTATACATACCACAACAACCATATTTGTAAAACCCTCTGAATACCCCAATAAACCCAGGTAACCAGGGTGGGTAGCCTTTAATAAATCCTTTTGTTAGAAGACCAATGCAATCAACAAGATATAGGCAAATTGATTTTACTGGTATACCAGGGTATCCAAACCCTATTGAGAACATAGTAAGAAAGGTTGTCCCAAGGTTTGTTGGAAATAATGCAATATTCATCAAGGATTACCTAAGGGCCTTCTTGAATGTGATGGATAATTTTGAGATCAAATGTGAGGATGTGACAATAAAGTTATTCATACAGTCTTTGATAGAAGACGCAAGGGAATGGTATAGAAGTCTACCAGAAGCCAGTATTGATTCTTGGATAGAATTTAAAAGGGTCTTCAAGGAACTATATGGGGATAACATTGACCCACATTTTGTGGTGAATGAATTTACAAGCATTCAAAAGGGGTTCAATGAAAGTGTCCATGATTTTAATGTGAGGTTCTTGAAAGTAAGTAATAAGATCCCTCCTTACATCAGACTAGATGAGCCCATGTGCTTAGTCATCTACCAAAATGCATATGATCCCAAGATGGGATATGAATTAAGAAATAAAGAGCCTCAAACTCTTAGAGATGCCTTCAAGGCAGCCCTACATATTGAAAACAATAGGAAGGCATCTGGGAAAACTTCTAAGAGAGGTGATGTAAAAATCACCCCACAAGACAGAGGGAAAAGCAGTAAGGCTCCTGTTACTACCGAATATGAGAAATTATGGAAGGAGGTCAAGGAAATGAAGATCTCTATGATAAAAAGTGATAAGAGGGTCCCTAGTGATAGGCCTCCTTTTGTTAGACAAGAAAAGATGCCAAGGTTAGCAGATCAACCCTACAATACAAATTGGTGAGATGGAAAACCAATCCCCCCTAATGATAGGGGAGGTTTGTCTAAATAAACCCCTAACCCTCTAAGGAAAGGGGTACATGCTGTAGATGAAAACTAATGGTGTTTGTTGTGTCTGGTTCTCCACTGTTCTGCTTCATGTGCTGTTGCAATATCTATGACTAACAACACATTCCCATATGAGGAGTATGATGAGGGGGAAGATTATGAAGACCACAATGTAAATATGGTTTTTAACCATGAATGTATTGTTGAGGATTGTGTCACCTCTGATAGTGAGTGCTCAGAAAATGAGGTTACAATAGAAAAGGGAAAGTTTATTAAGCAACAATCTATCCCAAATACAAGTAAGGATGATGATTGTGTTCTTCAGTTAAATACTAAGGATACTGACATTTGGTTAAGAAGACCCTCTACTAAGGAAATCAAGACCTTGACTGCTTCCAAGATTGCTCAGGTTAAAAATGATTACAACTTGAGTAAGAAAAACCAGGTTGAGTAAAAAAAACCAGGGAGAGAGTAGTACAAAGGGAAATGCAGGAAGCATTTTTATAAAAGAAAAATAGAATGTTCCCAACCCTAAGAGAGATGTAGGTACTCTGGGAAAGCCTAAGGTTGTGGGAAAATATAATCTACATCATAATCCACCTCCTAAGGAAAAAATACCAATTGAAAAGGATAAGGCTAAGAAAATCCCTATTGAAGAAAAATTTGGTGAAAATAACACATCTCAAGCCCCTACAGCAAATACTGATACAACTTGTACTACTATGGTGCCCAAATATATCCCATTGGACATGGCCCATATATTTAGTCAGGTCAGAGTGACAATTCCTTTGCTAGAAATGATGAGGATACCTAAGCATAAAAGTAGGGTTGTAGCTGCAATAAATGATGCAGTTCCTAGTGCACCAGGAGTGGCCAGTGAACATAGCAAGCAGCCTGAAGAAAAGAAGGTACTCTCCAAAGATGTTAAGAAGTGGAGTACTAAAATACCAGAAGTTTATCTAGGAACCACTTTGCAAAAGTGTCCTTCTCAAGTAGATCCTTTCTTTATCACTTTGATGATAACAGGAAGATTTGTGAAAAATTGCACGATTGACTCAAGTGCCTCTGCTAACATAATGCCATTAGGAGTCATGGAAATCTTAGGCTTACAAGTAACCAAGACTTATGGGAAATTCTTTGCCATGGATTCCTGAGAAGTCCAAATCATTGGAATTATTAAGGATATCATCTTTAGGCTTGCAACATTCCCACATAAGGAGTATAAAATGAATATTATTGTGGTGGACATTCCTCCTATGTATGGTATACTGTTGTCAAGAAAATGGGCTTCTATTGTGGGTGGCAGTATCCAAATAGATTCATCATATGCCATGATTCCCATGGATGGTGAAGAAGTAAGACTTGATAGAGAAAATAAGTGTCCCCAAATAATAGATGGTATCAATGAGGAAGGTGATTGAGTATACTTCTTGGATGTGGCTATAGACAATTTCAAGATTGAGGGCATTAAAACTGATCAGGATAGTTCTTCGGACCTTAGCCTGGAGTCAGTTTCTGATAAGGATGGATTATGGTCTATGCAATTTGATGGGGCATGTTCCAAAGAAGGCTCTAGAGTAGGAGTAGTGCTTATTGTTGAGTACTTGTGATTCAGATTACAGGCATCGGCTTGTGCTGCTCTTTGCCTCAGCGATCTCTTGTTCTTGGTTGATTGCCCTTTGTTATCGGCTTGACAGGCTCTATCGGCGCTGCTTTGATGTTTTCTACTGATGGTCTGGAGTCTCACCGATCGGTTCAATGGTTCTTTGGTTCATTGGTTTGACGACATTGGTTCAATGGTTCATTGGTTCAACGATTAGTGTTGGTTCAAGGGTTCAACCTGATCGGGTAGAGTGTAGCCATCGACTTTTCTTTAGTTTATTACTCTAACTATTTGTGTCTCCCCGATGGTGGTTTGTTCCTATGATGTGCTATCGGTGAAATGGGGGTCTTCGACAAAGTTTTTGTGTAGTCTCTGCGATAGTTGGTGTCTCTCTGATGGAAAGGTGTTCGGCCTAGCTTGAACTATTGGCTAAGCTATAAGATGTCACTCTGATTGTTATGTGTGTTACCGATGGAGGTTTGGTATCGGCGGGACTAATGCTATCGGCCTTCAGTGGTGGAATTCTTACTCCGATGAGCTTGGTCTGTCCGATGGAGTTTGGCATCAGCAGAAGGAACCTTGTTGGCAAAGAAGGATGAAGTCACACCGAAGGTCTTGGTCACTCCGATGGTTCGTTGATGATTGACTGGCTGGGGTCGTCGGTGGCAAAAGCACCGATGATAGACTTACCGCATGTTCGTGGATATATACTATTGATGTGTTTGTCAACTGATGCATGTGGGACTATTTAGTCCTCATGAATACGAATGGTTGTGAATGGTTAAAAATGAACTGTTGACCTTTTTGGAAGTTGTAACGGTCTGAGATAGTAACTGATTGTTCTATTTCTATAATGTGAGATGTGAATAGAACATAGGAGTTAGAACTGAGTTCGGGTGAAGGGGATTCAGGCTGAGAGGGAGAAGAATAGAAAAAAAAGAGGGAAGTATCTCTCTCTCGGTGATGTCCTGTACTGTATGCTATTTGTGGCATAATAACAAGTATGAAGGACTAACCCGAGTGCTGTGATTAGAACTGAGGAGAACTTTGTGCAGGGTTATGCTGTCAGTTATTCTTCCAAAGGAGCAAGATGTAAATCTCCGTGTTAAGGCCTTGAGCCTGCAAGTGTATTGTAACATGTTTGTTGTTGCTGATTAATACATTGGTTCGATGCTTTGGAGTGTGGGGTTTTTTACCTGTAAGGGTTTTCCCCACGTATATCTATGTCTCTTGTTCTGTCTTTCGTGTTAACATTTCTGTTGTTGAAATTAGATCTTGTTGCTTGTATTTCCTCTAAGGGTCAATGTTGGAAATGTTCTATGTCTGTTTCCGCTTTGTGGCATAGTTGTGCATATTTTTTGAAGCGATTGAAAAGAATTTAAACCTGTCAAAGACACCACTATTCTTAGAAATACGTTCTAAGATGCTCCCATTTCCTTACAAGTGGTATCAAAGCCTTCTTCTGGGATCTTCTTTGTTGCTCACATATGTACGTTTGTGTGTTGCATGTGTTTGCATGTAAGAGTTCCTGGTGTATAAGGTCTGGGTATTCCTTCTGTGATGATTTCTTAGTGTGACAGGCTTGAGGAAATATGAAGGAATCGTCTGATGTTTGATCCTTGTTTTGAGTGAAGTCTGGCAGTTGATCTTGTTTTCCTGTTTCAGCAGTGCTTGAAGGATGGTGAAGATGAGGAGACTGGAGCTGGTCATGATGTGACCTGAGGCTCTTAGTTGATAGTGTATAATCCTATTGCATGGGGTGGATTATGCTTTGTGGTTGTGTCTCTGCAATAAATTTCATTTTGGGTGTCTGTGTGAGAGGCTTCCTTGTGATATGAAGAAGTTTGTGTTGCTGCTCAACCATGGAGAAGTGTGCTTATGCTTGATATTTGTTCCTAGTATTGGAAAGCATTGTTTCTGTTGCCCTAGCTGCATAAAGGCTATGGAGTTGATCATTGGAAGATCTGGAAGCTTCTGTAATAGCCTGATTCTCTTGGATGCATGTGCATGTTGGTGGTTGAGGAATTGGTCTACAAGTGGGCCTGAAGCTCTTGAACTGTTGTTTCCTTAAATGGATATTTTTTGTACTTGCATGACTCAGATTCATGTTTATTGGATTTGAGAGGTTTTATAGTTTTTCCTTAAAATCTATGGTTATACATATTCATGATGATCCATTATTCTAGTTTAACTGTTATGGAGTTTATGTTGCAGACTTTTGAGTCATCTAGATATGAAGTGGATATGGATGTGCATGGGTGTTTCATATAACACAGTGATTTTGTAGGTTTTACACGGACAAAAAAAAACTTGTGTTTTTGTTGAAGCTGCAGTTAAGCTATTTTCTAGACCCTTTGTTTTGGGGTGTTGCTAGATGAGATAGTTGCAGTCTTGTGGGAGTGTTGGTAGGTGATAAGTCACTCAGCATTTCTGTGGTGATGCTTTTATGGATTCCTTGACTATGGTGCTCAGGTTGTGGACTAGTTTGGCAAATTAGATTGTAAGTAATCTGGTGCTTTTGTCATGTTGTCTACATGGTTATTTACCTCTTGAGATCTCAGTTTTGTAGTTTTCAGTGCGATAGTGAGTTTGTGTGATGCATTGATTAGATCTAAAAGTTATGTAGTTTTGTGGGGTGGCCATCTATTAAGCTACAGTGAGATGACTCAAATGTGGACTGTTTATATTCACAAGATCTTACAGTGTTTATGCAGACTTGTTAGCTAGCCTTGTCTGTGGTCACTTGTGCATTGGTGTGATTGCATTGGGATAAAAGGGTGGATAGTGTAAAGTACCTAAATAGTCAGTAATCTGTAGCATGTGTATCATGATGTCATGTATAGCTTGGATACACAGTTTAGTGTAAGCTTTTGACAATGATGTTGTATTTCCTTGGTTTGGAGATCTTGGTGCCATTTGTTTTTTATTATGTTAATATGTGGACCTGGAAGATTTTTAGACGAGAAGATGTTTAGTCATGTTTCTTGGAAAGCTTGGTTGCCACAATTCAGTGGGAGCTTTAGCAATGACTGTAGATTCATCACTTAGTGATGGATGATCTTCTTTAGTGTTGCAGATGTTACTAGGAGGACGTCTTAGATCCTGTTGCTACAGAAGGGTTCTTTCGAATTTGCAAGGGCACTACTTGAGGATGGGTAGCATCTTGGAGCCATGAAGGACTCACTCAGTCTTTGGTTGAGGTGTTGATTGGTGATTGATAGGTGAGAATTTGTTTGGTTCATATCATGATATACTCTTGTTTAAGCATTTGAGTTTTGGCATGATATGTTGCTCTTGAGTCTTTGGTTAAGTTCACCTGAAGCATGGAATCTCCTAAGGGAGATGATAAGATCATGATGTCTTGATAAGTTCCCTTTATAGCTTTGTGGAGCTTTGACAGTGGTCTGGTAACTTCTCTATGTTTGGGTACATTTATTATTTGCTTGATTACTTCATAGTGTTGTAGTAATGCAGTTGGAGTTTAGCATGAGGTAATTGTTCATACGTACTCATGGATACATGGAGAATAAGGTGAGATTGTATATGTTGTGCTTAATCAGAGTTTGCAGTAGGAAGTTCGAGGAGTCTTTACCTTGGTTGAATATGAGTTCAACAAAAGATCTAGAGGAGATTGTTCTTGGAGAAAGTCATTGGGACTTGGATATCTTGGAAGAACATTCTCATTCCCCACTCTTGGTCTTCTCGGCAAGTTTCACTTGAGAGGTATTGCCCATTGTTTACTCTCAGGTGTGTTATGCTTTCTTTCATAGATATGGATCTTGAGCTGCTATTAGATGATTTTGGAGGATTCATAGTGAGAAATGGACAACATAGTTACCTCCTTGTGCATTTGACTTTATGATATCATTGATTGGTGAGAACAATTAGGAGATGGTTTATGGGCTGATTTCCTGAAATGGGAAATGGATTAGTTTGATCTTCTTTGGATTGGGAAGCTTACATCCATGTTGATTTCTTGGTTGATCTCTATGAGATTGAACAACTTTGGGTGTTGTTATGGTGTTCTCTTTGGGGTTTTAAGAAGGAGATCATACTTGACACAATTGGCACTTAGAGGTGTTTGTAGGAGGATTTTCTATAGGTTTATGATGTGTAGTGTTTCTCTTGGTCTCATTTATTTTTCTGATGGTGTGTTTCACATTACATTGGTTTGAGATTTTGTTTAGAGCTGAAGTAATCACTAGTTTATGGTCATGTGCTTTCACTTATGTTCTTGGGTGATAGCATGAAGGTTCTGTTATCTCTTTCATTGTTGGGTGTGAAGAACATGAGAGAATTTTGGACTGGTGGTGAGATGTACAGGTTATTGATTTACAAATTTTGCATATCATGGTGGATGTTCCTGCAATGCTACATGATGAGTACACTCTTTTTGTAATGCCATTGGTAGACTTGGCATGTTTTGTTAGTTTTCAGATTTAACATTACTCATGCAGTGGGAGTTCTTGGTTGTGTTTGGTCATCTTCGATTGGATGACATATGGAGCTTGTACCTGCAGTTTGGGTGAATATATACTGGCATGAGTTTGCTATGTTCTTCTATACCTTTGAGGTATGTGTGATTAGATGAGTTAGCACTTGCTGTGTGTGCTATTTTCCAGTCACGTGGGTTTTGTTCAATTAGATGGGTGCAGTCAGTTTTCTGATTGTTGTTCTAGCTGATGTTCTATCTTATTTCTGGAGGATGGTTTCATGGTTGTGTTCTGGAAGCTTTGAAGTTAGTTATGTTGGAGCTTCTATGTAGCTTGTGAGCACAGTGGAGTGGAAGTAGTATCAACTTTGGTTCTGTGACTTGGAGCGTTGATGGTTTCCTGTAATTCCTTCATCAAGTGGGAGAATGTTGAGTACTTGTGAATCAGATTACAGGCATCGGCTTGTGCTGCTCTTTATCTCAGTGATCTCTTGTTCTTGGTTGATTGCCCTTTGTTATCAGCCTGACAGGCTCTATCGACACTACTTTGATGTTTTCTACCGATGGTCTGGAGTCTCACCGATTGGTTCAATGGTTCTTTGGTTCATCGGTTCGATGACATTGGTTCAATAGTTCATTGGTTCAATGATTAGTGTTGGTTCAAGGGTTCAACTTGATCGGTTAGAGTGTAGCCATCGACTTTGCCTTAGTTTGTTACTTCGACCATTTGTGTCTCCTCGATGGTGGTTTGTTCCTGTGATGTGCTATCGGCGAAATGGGGGTCTTCGGCAAAGTTTTTGTGTAGTCTCTGCGATAGTTGGTGTCTCTCCGATGGAAAGGTGTTTAGCCTAGCTTGAACTATCAGCTAAGCTCTAAGATGTCACTCTGACTATTATGTGTGTTACCAATGGAGGTTTGGTATCAGCAGGACTAATGCTATCGGCCTTCGGTGGTGGAATTCTTACTTCGATGAGCTTGGTCTGTCCGATGGAGTTTGACATCGGTAGAAGGAACTTTTTTGGTGAAGAAGGATGAAGTCACACCGAAGGTCTTGGTCACTCTGATGGTTCGTTGATGATTGATCGGCTGGGGTTGTCAGTGGCAAAAGCACCGATGATAGACTTACCACGTGTTCGTGGATATATACTATTGCTGTGTTTGTCAACTGATGCATGTGGGACTATTTAGTCCTCATGAATATGAATGGTTACGAATGGTTAAAAATGAATTGTTGACCTTTTTGGAAGTTGTAACGGTCTGAGATAGTAATCGATTGTTCTATTTCTGTAATATGAGATGTGACTAGAACATAGGAGTTAGAACTGAGTTTGGGTGAAGGGGATTCAGGCCGAGAGGGAGAAGAATAGAAAAAAAAGAGGGAAGTATCTCTCTCTCGGTGATGTCCTGTACTGTATGCTATTTGTGGCATGATAACAAGTATGAAGGACTAACCTAAGTGCTGTGATTAGAACTGAGGAGAACTTTGTGTAGGGTTATGCTATCAGTTATTCTTCCAGAGGAGCAAGATGTAAATCTCCGTGTTAAGGCCTTGAGCCTGCAAGTGTATTGTAACATGTTTGTTGTTGCTGATTAATACATTGGTTTGATGCTTTGGAGTGTGGGGTTTTTTACCCGTAAGGGTTTTCCCCACGTATATCTGTGTCTCTTGTTCTGTCTTTCGTGTTAATGTTTCTGTTGTTGAAATTAGATCTTGTTTCTTGTATTTCCTCTAAGGGTCAATGTTGGAAATGTTCTATGTCTATTTTCGCTTTGTGGCATAGTTGTGCGTGTTTTTTGAAGCGATTGAAAAGAATTTAAACCTGTCGAAGACACCACTATTCTTAGAAATACGTTCTGAGATGCTCTCATTTCCTTACACTTATTTCCCCTTCAAAAAAACATTCAGATCACCTTTAAATTGGGTTTTGCATGTACGAACAATGTTGCAGAGTACGAGGCCTTGCTCATAGGCTTAAAGATGGCCCTTAAACATGGAGTTAAAAAGCTCAGAGTTCTGGGAGATTCTGACTTAGTTGTCTCATAGGTTAGATCCAAGTATGCCTCCAAAAATAAAAGGCTTAGGCAATATAGAAATGTTGTCTGGGATACCATAGAAGAATTTGATGCTTTTCCTATTGATTGGGTGGAACGAAGTAAGAATGTTATGGTTGATTTCTTGGATTTCTTGTCTACTATTGAAGTTAAGACTGAAGATATCACATTAGTAGGGATTTCAAAGGTGGAGATACTAACAAGATCTTCTGTTCTTGATAATATTCATCACTAGAAGATTTTCAATGATGACCAGGATCTTTATAAATTCATGAATTGCATGGATGAATATCATGCACAAGAAATTGATTTTCAAGATTTTGTGGAGACAGTGGATGGGAAAGAAACTGTATTTGGAAATGAGGTCATCCTGTAAAAAACTAACATAATTCTAAGGGGACTAGTTGCCCTAGAAAAAGTATTTGATGGAAATGACAGACTACTAGATCTGCACCAGTGCATCAAAATGATCTCGAAGAGGTGAATATGGGAATTGAGGCCCAGCCAAAGCTTGTTTATATAGGTAAGTGCCTGAATCCTAAAATTAAGACAATGTTAATTTCTCTGCTCAAAAAACACAAGAAAGTTTTTGCCTGGTCTTATGATGATTTGAAGGCATATATAGAGGATTTGTTTTGGCATGAGATCCCATTGAAACTAGATGCAAAACCTTTTAGGCAGAAACAAAGGCCTATAAATCCTACTTTGAGGCCAAAAATGCAACAAGAACTAGCCAAGTTGAGTGAAGGAGGAATAATCAAGCCTATTAGGCATTCCACTTGGGTTTCAAATTTAGTTTCTGTTAAGAAAAAGAATGGAGATATTAGGCTCTGTGTTGATTTTAGAAACCTAAATATGGCATCATTAAAAGATAACTATCCTTTGCCAAATATGGAGGCCATGCTACATAAGGTAACTGGTTGTGAACTCTTGTCCATGATGGATGCTTTTTCTGGGTATAACCGAGTGATGGTTAAAGAATCTGAGCAATACAAAACTACATTTACAACTCCTTGGGGAACATATGTATACATCAGGATGCCCTTTAGGTTGACCAATGCAGGAGCCACATTTCAAAGAGCTATGGATGTAGTTTTTTATAATCTTATAAATGTAATAATGGTGGTCTCTCAAGATGATTTGACTACATATTCTAATAACGAACAAGATCATAGCTCTTATTTGGAGAGAATTTTTGAGAGGTGTATGAAATTTGGCATTTCTCTGAACCCCAAGAAAAGTATGTTTGGGGTGACAGAAGGAAAACTTTTAGGCCACATAGTTTCTAAGGAAGGAATTAGAATTGATCTTGAGAGGGTTGCTGCTGTTGAAAGGATCCCAATACCCAAGAGTATTAAGGGGATTCAATCTTTCTTCGGGGAAGTGAATTTCCTAAGGAGATTTGTTACCAATTTTGCAAAAACCACTAGACCAATATCCAAAATGCTAAAGAAAGGGGAAAACATCACATGGAATGATGAACCAGTGAATGCCTTCAAAAATATCAAGGAGATATCAAAGAAGCCCCTGTGTTGAAATCCCTTGATTTTTCCAAACCCTTGTTTTCTTTTGCTTCTTTCCATACTATAGTAACTGTTCTACTGCAAAAAAAATGATGAAGGTTATGAACAACCCATTTCATTTTTTAATATTTATCTCTCCAGGCTGTTGAGTTAAAATATGATATAACTAAGAAATAGGCTTATGCTTAGTAAAGTCTGTCAAAAAGTTTAGGCCTTATTTGGTAGGGGCAACGATTGTTGCTTATGTCCCTACAACTGCTGTCAAAGATGTCTTTACTCAGCAAGAAGTAACTGGAAGAAGATGTAAATGGATCAATAGGATCCAAGAGTTCAATATTGATATTCAGATTACTAAGCTGGTAAGGGGACAAGGATTAGCAAAATTGATGGCTGAGTCAAACTTAGAGGATAATCAAATAAACAATGTTGAGATTCAGGAAATGGTTGCTAATTGTGATATGAAGGACTTAGAGTGGTATAGAGATGTTGTTTACTACTTGATGAATATGTCTTGCCCCGATAGAATGACTAAAAATAAAAAAAAGGACACTAAAGTTACATGCTATAAAATATGTGATCATAGAGGATGACCTTTGGTGGAGGAATTTTGAGGGTATTTTACTCAAATGTGTGGACAGTAAACAAGCATCTGAAGTCTTAAAGGATATGCACCATGGTGTGTGTGTAGGCCATTACATGGAGAAAACAATAGCCCATAAAGTCTTGAGAGCTGGATACTGGTGGCCTACTATTTTTAAAGATGCTCATCAAATGGTCCAAAAATGTGATGCTTGTCAGAGGTTTTTAGGAAAGTTAAGATTCTTTGGAAGTTTACCCCTCAGACCCATAATAGTGGAAGCTACCTTTCAACAATGGGGATTAGATTTCATAGGAGAAATAAGTGAAAAATCAAGTGGAGGACATAGCTAGATTCTGGTTGCCACTGATTATTTCACCAAATGGGTCGAGGCTATTCCTACCAAAAGGGAAACTAGTAAAGTTGTGATTGATTTCCTAATGAGTAATATCATGACAAGATTTGGAGTGCCTATAAAGATAATCTCAGACAATGCAATGTGCTTTAGGTCTGAAGAATTTACAAATTTTTGTAGCCAGTATGGGATTTCAATTTCTTATTCTTCCCCATACCATCCTCAAGATAATGGATAGGCTGAATCAAGAAACAAGAGCTTGATTAAGATTATAAAAAGAATCATTGAAAATAACAAGAGAGATTGGGATACCAAATTGATACTTGCTATCTGGGTCAATAAAGTAACTATGAAAAAGGCCATTGGGCAAGCCCCATTTGACCTAGTATATGTCTTGGATGCAAGGATGCCTATAAATAACTTATTACCTATTTTTAAGTTCATTCAGGAGCATGATGATGAAATTTCTAATACAATACAAAATAGGATCATTCAAGTGACTTCATTAGATGAAACAAGAAGGATAGCACAATAGAGAAACATCAAATTATAGCAGCAAGTCAAAAATCTGCATGACAAGAAAACACCTGAAAGAAAATTTCAGATAGGGGATATAGTATTGTTATGGAATGCCAGGTCTTAAGATAAAGGAAAGCATGGCAAATTTGATGCCCTTTGGCTTGGACCATATCTAATTAGCAACAGTAATGGAGAAGACTCCTACTTCCTACAAAATCTGGTTGGAGAATTATGTGAACTACCAATGCATGGACAGTTCTTGAAATCATACTTTTCATAAGATATGCGTATCTTCCATGCATACTGTATTTTATTTTTTAGGTTGTTTCCCTATTTTAGTTTTTGTCCTTTGGTTTGTTTTGTTTTTCTGTTTTGTGTTGTGGTATACTTCTCTAGAGTTTTCTATGATCTCACTTTATTCAGGTTGAACAGATGTCCCCAACTAGAGCCACTAGTAGATCCATGTATATTTTTCTAGGTTCTTGCAATTCTTGCTATGTCTAACACCATCTGTTGAAAAGGTCTCTAGCCTAGGGTTTTACTTGTTGAAAACATTTTGAACAATGACCCCTAAACCCTAGTGTCATTTGAATGCAAGCAAAGAAGTTACTTTTGTTATAATTTTTGATTGATCGCTTGTTTCCCATTTATAATTTCTTTAAGTGATTGGGCTAATGCCTCCATGAACATTGTTAACCAGCCCCTCGCTCTTCATCTACCTTCTATTGCCTGTATATGGTGAGATTTATCAAATATGCCAAAGTTTTAAATTTATAAATCCTTGATGATCTCATGGGCCCCCTTTCTCCTAGTAGAAAAAGGTTGTTTTAAAAGTATATGCCAAAGGCTGAGCCCTCCTTTAACCTTTGATGACAGGTGGCACATTTTGACTTGTTCTACTGTTCCGTCGGGAATAAAATAATGAAGAAAAGAAGAATTGCAGAATATTAGAAAGTTTCCATCTGGCATCTTTTGTTCGTTAGCTCTTTACAAATGATAGGTCCCCAATGGATACGTGGTGATTTCTCATAGTTTCCCCATTCCATAGAGCTTCTCCATGGGTCCCACCGATAAATTGTGGAACAACGGAATGGTGACATGTGGCGTTTGTGACACATAATGAGATCCAAGTGGATCGTAAGAGGCCATGTGGAATGAGCTTTGATCTTTCCACTATTCTCCAAAGTAATAAATTGATGTGTTCCACCGAACTACAGAATGAGAGAAAGTTACCATGTCGTAGGGATGACATCATTTTGACAACATGCCATTTTTGATGATTTTTATGGAATAATGAGCTGGAACCTTCTGATTGGCCTGATGCACATCGCATGGCATACCTGGTGGGGTCAAATCTCTGAGATCAATTGTAGCTATCCAATCTCTATTAATGTTGCATGATCCAACGATGGGTATTCAAATTTCAAAGAACCGAGTGATTCTCCAAATCTATTTCATACAAGCTAGAAGTAATGGTGGACGTGACTGGTTTCGGCCCCGAAATCAATATCGATCCTTATTTAGTTCACACTTCAGTTCTTTTGCACTTCCCATTTTAGATATTTGAAGCGTTGAAGCATAGAAATTGGTGGCAGCTATGATATCTCTGACATCATTTCAAAGTTGGCTGTGCGAAATAATCCAGTAAGTGGCATATATCTTGTCTCTTGTATTCTATTGTTCTCATTAGGGTTTTTCTTTCCTTTTCTCTTCTATAAAACTACTCTAAAGCCTAAATTAAAGAATACTCAGGTTTTTAAAATCAAATTCCTATCTGAAATTGCAAAGAAACAAGAACCCTAGAACAAGAGAAAGAAGAAAACCCTCGCCCTTGCAGCATTGTCTAGAAATGGCTCCCCCTAAGGCCTAGGTTCCTTCCACTTCCCAAAAACAAGATTTTCATGAGGATCTTATTGCCTAACTTCTTGGTTCCTATCCACAAAATTTAAAAGTCAGTGGCCCAGAGTACAAAGATGGGTTGGTCGACAAGTATTTTGGTTGTAAGGATACATAAATCCCTATTCTAGCTGGTTATTGTTTTACCACTGGTGTAGCAAAAGAAATGCTCAGTCCCGACTGTGAAATGTATGGATGTTGTACCTAGGAAAATTAGTAGTTACCAATGTATTTGATGACATTGAACTACTCCTAGCTATGGCTTCTCATTATGATGAAGCAGCTAGAGTAATTAGGGCAGCAAAATGAGGTGTTTTGGTGGTAATTAACGAAGAGACCATTGCTACAGTCTTTGGATTAAATTTGGTTGCTAGTACGGTAATTGACACAGATAGATTCAAGATGCTATACACAAAAGACAAGAGTAGTTACAGAATAGTATATTTGCCTAGATATAGGGAAAAGACACCTAATGGTAGATCAATCAAAATTCCACAAAGTGAGCAAGAGACCTTCAGATTAGAAACTTTTGAGAGGTACTTTGCTAAAACATACTATTTACTGTGTCAAGTTTTAGGGAAAGACAAGAATGAAATAATCCCCATTGCTTACACCTACATGGTTGCTGACATTCAACATCCATTTCAAAATGTACAATTTGATTTTTCTTCTGATCTGGTAAATCACATACATGAAGGGCTAGTAAATATCAAAAGAGGGAAAGAAGAAGTCAAATTTTTGTGGTACTCATTGTTATGTCATATGTTCCTACATCAGGGGAAAGAAAAGATAAAATGGAGCCCTAAATTGATGATCAACCATGTTGACAACATGGGAAATTTACTTCTAGTCCAATGCTGGACTCACATATGGGACAAGCATGATCCCCATTCCAGTTATAGGATTTTTATAGATCATTTTGTGGTCAAAGTATTGGGCCATTTTCAAGCAAATATACCTAGAATCCCACCCCCATTATTGGATTTCCTAAGACCTAGGATAAGAAGGCCTTTAGAAATTAAGCATAACTGGGGAGATTTCTTTCTCAACAAGGAATGCACGGTTTTGAGAGTGTAGGATTACCCTGTTGGCCCTTATTTTTTAGCCAAGTATGTACCACTTAGGGTTGATTTTTTGGAGGTAATTTGGCAATTAACTGAGTTAGAAAAGGCTCACCTTGTAGCCTAGAGGAAGGGATCTTTCTTCCCCTATTTAACAATATTTTCTAACTTCAGAATGAATAGGGGGGGTTTTGATAACTAGAATGACAAATTAAATATTTTCAAGATGTAGCAAGAGTGTGTCAGATTATTTGATCCCAAGGGTTATATAAACAACATCAGGAAGGGTATCAATAGGACTGCCATTGCCCATTAGGTATAATTCTCTAAAGATGTCATTAGAAATTCCAATAGTGAAGAAGTTAAGATGAAAAGGGTAAAATGGGCTATGTACATGAAGTATGATGAAGAAATGAAACATAAGAAGCCTTCTTACAAGGGAGTTTACCCAAACATTGCTGACCCATCAGTAGGAGAAAGAAGATTTTATCATATGTTGATGAATTGATTGCTATAAAAGAAAATAAGTCTGCTGAGCCCAAAGGAGAAGAAAGCCCATCATACTAGCCCCCTGTTGGTAATCCGTTGAAGTATACTTTTAAAAGAAGAATAAAAAAGGTAGAAGTTAGAGAACAAGCTCCACAGGCCCCTCCATAGATTCAACATGCTTTATCTCTTTCACCAGTGCCACAAGTATCTTCCCCCTCTGTGCCAATAATTGAATTCGATTTGTCTCCTAGGGAGTCATCTCCAAAGAGAAGGAAGGTTGAACAGGGCTCTCTAGTTGATTATCCAGATGATGATGAAGAGGAAATGGAAATCATTGAGGATGAGATACAACATAAAATGCCTTCTCCTAGCAGAGATGAACCTAAGTAGTTGCCTATAAATAGAATCACCGACATTGGCATTCAAGGAAAGGACATTTCAAATGATATGAGGGTTGTGGCTTGTCAAAAATTCAAGAGTGATGATGAATTTGTCAACTCCAAGGATTTTTCTGATTTCCTATGGAGATGTAGGAGAAGTGAATATGAAAAGAGATTGGAGGAAGAAATGTCTAACTCTCCTTAAGAAACTCAAGAGCAAGTATCCATCAGGATACTTACAAAGATGAAAGAAGTTAATGATATTACTCCAGAAGAAGGTAGGAAAATGATTAGAGATAGGGGAATTCTACTACTCCCTAAATGGGATATAGCTTTTTCTATTGTTCTAGATACTGTCAAAAGACAAGACCAAAAGGTCTTTTCCATAGAGGAAGAAGCTGAAGCAACATTGTCAAGAGCAGGGTTCAATCCAAAGTGGGAAACCTTGGCTATTTGGGCTTTGGCCCACAACACTGATAAACCATTAGTGGTAGAACCTGACAGAGATTTAAAGGGTGGCCTAATAATTAAAAGATTATCTAATGTTGAACACAAGGAATACTGAGAGGGGGGTGAATCAGTATTCTATAAAACCATTCCTTCACATACTCTTTAACCCATTTACCAAATTCAATAACATGAAAGCAAAATAAACATAGAAAGAGCAACCATAAAGTCATAATAGATAGACACTAGGATTTTTACTTGGAAAACCCAAAAAGGGAAAAACCACAGTGAGTGTTAGCTCACAATATATTGTAATATCAAAACGGATTACATGAGGCTCACTGCCCAAAGACTCACTGTCTAAAGAAGTGCTCACTGCAAAAGTTTCACTGCCATAAAGAAAAGAAGATAGAGAAAGGGTGGCTCACTGCCAAGAAAGAACTGTTACAAATGCATGTACTAAATTCTGGAATACAGTTTCAAAGCTCTTCATCCTGAATGCTCTGTTTCTCTGCCCTGTTCACATATACTTTGTTCTTCAGTCCTCTGCACCCCTATTGCACTTTTAAGATCACAAAAATTGTCTTAGATCGCATATATATTAACTTTACAATTCCTTCCATACATCCAACATTAAAATCCATCAAGTATTTTTATCTATAACAAGATCTAACTCAAAACTGGGTCGGCTTACCAGGCATGAAACATGTACACAAAGAGTTATACTTTGTCGGCTTGAATTATGTACACAGGAAGTTATGTAGACCAATGCAATCCTTCAATAACCTTCATATAGGTGTGGACCTATTTTAGAACTACTTAGAATGATGATCTAAACAATATATCTTTATCGCATATTGATCCAACTTGTATGTTAGCTTCATCCTTAAATATACACTTAACCAAATCTACTATCATACCACAACTTCTCAAGCGGACCACATGGGACTCCAAAATTTGTACCAAACATTCATTACACATCACCCAACATACCTTCAAAACCACAAGTCATAATATTCTTATGGGGAAAAGTGTGGATCTCCTAACTACTGACTCTGTCACTGTGAAACACTGTCAAACTGGGTGCCGATACTTAAGAGCTTGTAGATAATCATCAAGTGAACCTCAGACTCTACAAATCAAGAATTGGATACTCCTAACATGTGTTTACATCTCCAAACCACAAATCAAAACAACCAATAGTGGAGGAATGTAGACTAAAATACTCAGGCAGTCTGCATTGTTCATGACTGAACTCTATTCATCTGGACTTAAGCAATTCATGGTGTACCTTCCGAAGATTACTAGAATATGAGACTTGGAGTATAGAAACATCAAACAATTATGTGCAACATACCAAAACCACATACCAGAGTCTGCATCTGCAGAGGAATAGCATCCAACTTTCTGTCACTAACTTAGTACAGTGCCAACACTTAGTCAATTTGACTAAGTCATTCTTCTTGGACCAAAAATACTATCTACAATTTCTCTCAAGACTTGTTCCTAATCATATCTAATTGCTACCATCAATGACAACACCATATCACAATCATATCAGCAGTGTCTCTTGACCATGTTGCCAACAATCTCCCCCTTTGGCATTGATGGCAATACTTAGTGAAAAATGTTCATACTGCTCCCGCTTACTATGTACATCTGGTTTTTCTTCCCCCTCTAGGTATTTAGCCATTTTTCACTGGTTTTTCTTCTCCCCCTTTGACATCAATGGCAAAGGTGTATATATAAGTGATAAAATTGTATCAAAATTTTAAAACTATTATACTTGACCACATATGTACAAGAAAATCTAAATTACCTTATGGTTTTGCTAGGATGATGTATGAGTATAGTTTCTTCAATCGTGCCACATCCTCATCCCACCTGAATTTTGCATCATTCAAAACCAATATGTGTCCATTTATCTGTGATAGTAGCTCTTCTACCTTCTTTGTGGTAGTAGGGACCTCAGTTATTTGTTTGGTATGTTTTACTACTGCTACTAATTTGGCCATAGAAGCAATCCTGAAGCTTATGATCTCCCATAGCTGGTCCATTATGTGCTTGATAACCTCCTTCTAGGTTTGCAACTTGTGAATGGCAGAATGAGTGTCTTCCACTTTATCTCTTTGAGTCCCAATTGCATTTTTCACTAGGTCATAGCTCTTGGATATCTCCATGATTTTGTTTTCTAGTCCATTTATCTTTTCTTTAATATCCTTTGTCTTTTCTGGCCAAGTGAGGTAGAATTGATAGATCTCACTTGATTCTTTGATGGTGGTCTGAGCAAACTCAATACTCTTGTCTACCATAACTTTGTATTTAGAGATTTTCTTGTTCAACTCTATTAACCTTTTTCCATCTATCTATTCTCTTACCTTTTTCTCTACAACTTTCTCAAGAGATTCAAAATGATCATTGAGAGATCCCATCATCTTCTTTACTTGAGCAGCTAGACTCAAGGAGGTATCTCTTTGTACTCTAGGCATTAGCTTTTCAAAGATTGAGGAGGCATCCTCAATAAGCTCATTATCCTCTATATGGGTTTTCAACATTTCCTCTTGAGCAGTGGCTTGAAAGATTGTGCCAAGCCTTAACTATTGAATAGGGGACATGGAGGCAAGGTTGATAGGACCTTTTAGGAGTTCTGGAGCAGACAACATTTGGGCTTCTCTTTGCTTCTCTAGGAACTCTCTCAAGGAGTCAACAGTGTCTCTCCTTTCTTCTCCATGAGATACTTTAGCTTCTTCTCTTTCTGGAGCTTGGCCTTGACTAGGTTCTTGTTCACTTACATCTTCTTTCAGAGTAGGTTGATCATTGACTTCTTCATTCTACTCTTCTTTTTTTTCCAAAGTACTTCCTCAAGGATTGCCTCTCCTCTCTCAGGACTTTTCTCTTTCTTAGGTTCCTTCATTTCTTCATCTCTTTTTGGGATTACTAGAGGAGTTGTTTTTGTTTGATTCAAGCCCTATTCTGAGATGACTTTTTAGATGAGAAGCATCATCACCAACATTTGGTTCTTCCTTGTCATAAATTGTTGGGATGTTGAACTCTCTTAAGACATCAAGAGTTACTTTCTCTGTGTCTTTTACCAATTTCTCTATGTCTCTGGACATCAGAATGTTGGTCCTCTTCTTTATCTCAAACTTCTCCCCAAGTGCCTTGGTGAACTTGGTTTTCTCCTCAACAGTTATATCCAGACACAACTCTATAAATGCATGTTCTCTTAATTTTAAATATTTAGCCATTGTTACTTCCTTTCTAGCAGACATAATACTATCCAAGTTGTCTGGTAAATCTATAATCACCTCAATGAGAGCCTTGTTGAACATCTCCAAAAATCTAATCACTGCATTTTCAATGATGTTTTTGTCTGCATCATTGTACTCATCATATAGTTGTGCTATTGGCTTAAGATTGCCATGAGCTGACATAGCATTCAAGGTATCTTCCAAAGTTATTGTGGCCTATGATTCCTTGGACTTTGTTTTCCTTGACTTTTTCTTGCTTATACATTTACCGGAGGGCTTATCTTGTTTTATCCTAGAGACTTCACTAGCCTTAGCTTTCATTTTATCTACTTATTCATCTATTTCATTCTCCTCTTCATCAATTCCAACGCTCACATACATCCTTTTGCCTTTAGTTTTTTTCCCTTTGTGCTTTTCTTCAGTTGGTTTCTTTGAAGGTGCTTCCACATTTACTGAAGAAGTGGGACCAGAGGACTTGGATGCTATTTAAATAGAGGTTGAACCTCTTGTTCTTCTCTTTGGTACTACAGGATACTTTGCTTTCTTCTCAGGCTCTTCCAGAGCCTTTTCTGGTTCATCTTGCTTCTTTTCTCTATCTGCCCTTTCTGCTTCTTGCTCTTGCTTCTGCAATTTGTTCTTTGGTAAACCCCTAGGTGCGAGCACATTCCTTTGCCATTTTCTTAGCCTTATTTATAGATTTAGGCTTTCTTAATTCAACATGTACTTTGACTAGGATTTCCTGATAAGTGCCAAATCTTTCTTCTGTGGTATCCCTGGGTTTTCTCAACATGAGCTCAGTTGAGCCAATCAATACCTCTTCAGTTACTTCATACCCCATAGGAGGAACCCACACTGTCCTTGGCTCTACAACTACCTGATGAAAGGGGTAAATCACAAAAATAAATAACAACATAAATTGTACATAGAAAATAGAATGTTCTTTTATTAATTTGGACAACTCATTACATTACAGAAGCTCAAATGCAATCAGATGATCAATCCTCCACAGGCTACAACACATTATAGCTACCTATCCCAAGACTCTGGAGTCTTCAACCTTATGTAACCCCAAATTATCTAGGGTTTCTATTTTCCCCCTTTTCTTGACTCTACACTTTCTCCCTTATCTCTACTATTGCTAAGGTTTCCCAAAAATGGTCATAAATAGCCCTTTTGGCGGCCAACAACCAAATTTTGAAATTTGTCTCTCCCTCCAAAAATAGGTCAACTTCCAAGAGCCATAACTTTTGATCTAGGTGTCCGATTGACAAACCATTTAAAGCACAGGAAAGCTCGCAGGGTGCTCTACACGCTAAGAACCCGCTCTACTAGTTCCAACAATTTTTGGGCCTATATGGGGCCTTTTAGTGCCTCAAACCTGAATTTGAATAATTCTAAGGCATTTTTTGGGAAACAAAAACTTTAATATCTTTCAGCTCACAAATGATCTTTGCATTATTCCTTCTCCAAAGGTCTTATTTTTCATTTACAAAGCTTCCTGTAAATTTTCACTTCAATCCATGCCCAAATGCAAACTTTCCAAAAGTAGTAGTTTGCTATTTTTTACAGTTTGGAAAAATTGAAAGTTTTACATCATTATTCAAGAGATTATGGAACCAAAAACACTAATTTTGAAAAGAAATGGAAACACAATCAATGATTTTGAATCATATTTTTTTGGGTGATGCAAGATTGCTCTTACACCTTTGGATGCTCCTGCATTAGACACCCAGGGTAATTTTTGAGAAGTGACCTTGTCACATCTTAGGTTTTTGAGGAAAACCCCAAATGGTTAACTTTTACCTTAGATAACCAAGAAGAATCTTCAACAAGCCTTCCTTTCCACTTCACCAGATATTCTTCATATTACCTATTCCAAATACTTCCCACACAGCTATCCAAGATCTCTTCTATCTCCTCCTTTGAAGTAGATGTCAGAATTCTCCACTATTCTTTTGTTGGTCCATCCTCTGTTCCACCTTCATGATATTCTGTTAAATTAACAATGTTGAACATAGGGGAAATGTTGATCCCACTTGGAATCTTTACCTCATATACATTTCCTAAGTCATGCTTTTTCAAGATTTTGCATGGTCCAAATTTCTTCATTTTCAACTTATTATATGTTCCAACTGGAAACCTCTCTTTTCTCAGGTGAACCATGACTTCATATCCTACCTGAAATTCCTTATATCACCTCTTCTAATCTGCCTTAGACTTGTACTAAATATTCATCTTATTAATGTGTTTTCTCACCTCTTCATGCAAATTCTTCAGGTACTCTGCAAAGTCTTCAACTTCAGCACTTGTCCTTTCTCCCTTGTCCAGATTCCTTAACTCTGAAGCATTTCTTGGACTACTCCCATATACAATCTGGAGTGATGATTTACCAATACTCCTATTGACAGAATTGTTGTAAGCAAATTATGCCTATGGTAAAATCGAATCCCATCCCTTGGGCTTATCTCCTACTAAGCATCATAGCAGGTTACCCAAACTTTGTTGCAAGTATGTGCCTACCCAGTGTTGTCATTGATGTCAACATATCAATGTTGTCATTAGTGTCAACTGTGCTCTTATTTTGATGCTTGATTGTAATGAGTTAGATGCTTTGTATCTACCTATGTAAGTATTGGAGATCCAGATATTGAGGATATTGAGAAAATTTGCTCCTCTAGTGGAAACAATGTGTTGTAGAGTTTCTTGTGTGTTGTAGAAGAACAGTCTAGTAGATAGCTCCGCATTTCTTGAAAGATGAATATCTTTGTCTGTAGATTGGAAGGTATTTAGAGGCACATATGAAGATGCTATGTTCCATGTTTGAGGCTCCGGTATGAAGAATTGAGTGAGTTATGTTCACCAGAGTGAAAACAATTTTTTCTGTATGTTTGACAGTGATAGGGAGAAAGTATTATGCTCCGCATTCCTCCGCATTGAATTATTTTTGTTTACGGTTCTAGAGTTAAGTCTGAGATGATGTTATGTGCCTTCAACTCCCATGGTTTGTGATTTGGTGGTCCACAAGTGATCTTTTCATTATGAAAGTGGTTGGCAGTGTTGGTTATGTGCTCCGGTCTGAAGAGTCTTCTCAACAGAGTGGTTAAAGGTTGTGCGGTTGTTCTTGGTGATTACAATGTGCTTGTGGATGGATCCTAATCATGTTCCTACCTTTGGATTGGTCCACAAAGAGATGTTTAGATCATGAAAGAAGAATATTCTTAGAAGACCTAGTGTTAACTCCAGTCTTGGCCGACTTGGTTGTTTTCACTATTTGCGGAGATGCATTGAAGATTGTAGAAGCATGTTGTGGTGTGGAGGATTGCATTTGAGTCCCAGCTAAGGCATGGCATGTTCATCTACATCTTTCCTTAGCTAAATTTTGTAATAGGTCTAGACCTATTTTTGTGTATGTTTTGTAATGCTGACCTTGGAGATTGTTCCAACGATTGATGAATGTAATGCCGACCTTGATGTACATTCCAAGGTTGATGAATTGCATAAAGACTTGTAATGTAGTTGAGAAAAAATAATGTACTTGTGAAAGATGTGAAGATAAGTGCAAAGTAGAGCAGACCAAAGGAGAAGTATTTCTCTTCAATGGAACTAAACTCAAGCATAGAGTAGATGCTATTAAATTAGTTCACAAATCCTTGGCAATGAGCCACCCCTTGACAATGAGCTGATCTTTGCAGTGAACATTTTTGGGCAGTGAGCACCGTAGGCAGTGAGCCTCTAATTTTTGGTATTGTTATAACTTATATACCTTTTTGGGCTAACACCCACCATGGTTTTTCCCTTATAAGGTTTTCCACGTAAAAAATCTGGTGTCCCATGTGCTGAATATGTGATTGTGATTAAGTTTATGGTTTCATGCTTTCATGGTTGGATATGATTATAAATGATTAAGTAGTTGATGTTTTAACAGTCATAAAGTGTTAAGTTTTTGTGACAACTGATTCACCCCCCCTGTCAGTTGTCCTGTGTATTTCAACAATTTGTAGTAGAACTAAGTTCCTCGGTGGTAAGCTTAACAGCTTGAGGTAGATCTAGAATGTCTTACAAGAAGGAGGCTTCACAGTTTGATGGGATGAATTATGCAACTTGGAAGATTCACATAAAAAGTCATTTGCTTTGTATTGGTTATAAAGTATGGCAAGTGACACAAACTGATTATACCATGTCACAGAATGGTCTGACAACTAAAGATGAAATCAAAGAATATGAGGTAAATATAAAAGCCAAAGATGCTCTGTTGAGTGCATTGATTGACTTTGATTTGATAAAGGTCATGGATTATGAGTCTGCTAAAGAAGTCTGGGATGAGTAATCTATATGAAGGAGATGAATCTACAAAGAGTGCCAAATTGCAGGTACTGAAAGCCAAATATGAAGGTCTTAAGATGGGAGAAGATGAAAACATAAAATCCTTCATGCAAAAGGTTGATGAACTTGTTACTAGAATCAAAGGTATGGGAGGAATTGTTGATGAAACTGAAGTTGTGACGAAAATTCTTAGATCATTACCTAAATCCTACGCTCACAAGGTAGCTGTAATTGAAGAAATAATGACTGTAAAAAATATTAATAAGGACACTTGCTTGGTAAGATTACTGCTTTTGAAATGAAGAGTTTGGTGATGCTCTGCCAAAAGTAGAAACTACTTTGAAATCCAGTACTTCAGAGAAGATCTCTAGAGTAGAAAAGTACAAGGTGGAACTTGATGATGAACTTGATGAAATTGAAGCCAACTTTGTTGACAAACTGCAAAGAGGTTCTAGTAAGTTCAAAGGAAAATTACCTTTCAAATGTTTCTCATGTGGTAAAGTTGGTCATTATGCTTCTAAGAGTTTGGAAAGAATGGAAATAAATAGAAAAAGATTTGAAAGTAGACCTAGGATCCCAAAGAAATGTTATTATGTTAGAGATATTCATGATGAAGGTGTGACAAATGATGAATCTGATGATGCTAGTACTAGTGCAAATGAATGCTTGTTCATTGCTATTAAAGAAGAACCTGTGTCTACTAATCCTGCTAACTGTGTGAAGGAAGAAAAACCAATGGAAGAAAGTGCCTTGGCTGTTTAGGTTGAGAAAGATAAGGATGAATGGGTTATTGACAATGGATGCTCACAACACTTGACTAGTGACAAAAGTAAGTTTGTAAGTTTGGAAAAGTATGATGGTGGATTGGTTAGGTTTGGAGATGATACATCTGGTAAGATTTGTGGAAGATGATCTATTTCTTTTGATGGAAAGCACAATACTGATGATGTTCTATATGTGAAGGGTTTAAAGCATAACCTTTTGAGTGTTGGTCAGATGTGTGAAAAAGGTTATGATTTGAGATTCAAGGACAATGGGTGTAAGATCATGGAAAGATTTGGAACAATAATTTTTACTGGTAAGAAGACCAGAGGTAATGTCTATCATTTGAAAGGAACTAATGATTATTGTTTGTTGGCTCAGACTGATGAGAGTTGGCTGTGGCATAGAAGGATGCGTCATATCAATTTTGACAACTTAGTGAAGATAAGTTCTACATAGGCTGTAAGAGATTTGCCCAAACTTGTGAACCCTGCCAATATCATTTGCAAGGAGTGTCAATTTGGGAAACAAACAAGAACAAGTTTCAAAAGCAAAGAACAATTCTCTATCAGATTGCTGGAACTAGTGCATATAGATCTATGTGGTCCCACAAGAACAAGAAGTCTGCAAGGAGACACATATTTTATGTTGCTTATTGACGATTACTCGAGAATGATTTGGGTCACTTTTCTAAAGGATAAATTAGAAGCCCTAGAGAAGTTCAAATCCTTCAAGGAAATGGTTGAGAATGAGTTGTATTTGAGAATCAAATGCTTAAGGTCTAATAGAGGAGGTGAGTTCACATCAAATATCTTACTCCAGAATGATTTGGGTCACTTTTCTAAAGGATACATTAGAAGCCCTAAAGAAGTTCAAAGCCTTCAAGGCAATGGTTGAGAATGAGTTGGATTTGAGAATCAAATGCTTAAGGTCTAATAGAGGAGGTGAGTTCACATCAAATAAATTCAATATTTTCTGTGAAGAACAAGGGATAAAGAGACAATTGTCTGCTCCTAGGACTCCTCAGTAGAATGAAGTTGTTGAAAGAAAGAATATAATATTTCAAGAGGCTACTAGGACTATATTGAAGGAAGCTGATCTACCGGAAGTGTACTAGAGAGAAGCCATACATACTGCTATGTACATCCTAAATAGGGTTCAAGTAAAAGGTAACAATGCTAAAACTCCCTATGAATTGTGGTTTAGAAGAGCTCCTATAGTGAGGTATTTCAAAGTTTTTGGTAGCAAGTGTTATATTAGAAGAGAAGAAGATCTAGGCAAGTTTGATGCTAGGTGTGATGAAGGAATTTTCCTTGGATACTCTACCAAGAGCAAGGCCTACCAGTGCTATAATAAGAGATTGAAGAAGATCATTGAAAGTGCTAATGTGAAGGTTGATGAAGATAAGGGAAGAATATTAGATCTAAGTGGCTATGAATCAGATGACCTTACTGCCATAACAAATGAAGAAAAAGTTGACCAAGAAGACAGTCAAGATGAAGAAGAGAGGGCTCCAGAAAGTACTGCTAAGACTCCTAGGTATGTAAGAATTAATCATTGTGAAGATCAGATTGTAGGAGACAAAAGAAAAGGAGTATTGACAAGAAAAAGAGCTGCAGAAGAATAGGTGAATCTTTGTTTGCTTTCAAAAGTTGAACCTAAAACTGTGAATGAATCCTGCACTGATGAGAATTAGGTAAAAGATATGGAAGATGAGATGACTCAAATAGAAAAGACTCAAACTTGGGAATTGGTTCCTAGACCCGCTGACAAGAATGTGATTGGCACCAAATGGATTTTTAGAAATAAGATGAATGAGAATGGAGTAGTAAGGAACAAGGCAAGATTAGTATGCAAAGGATATTCTCAAGTTGAAGGGATAGATTTTGAGGAGACCTATGCTCCTGTTGCAAGAATTGAAGGAATTAGAATGTTTTTGGCATTTACAACATTCAAAGATTTTAAAGTGTATCAGATGGATGTTAAGTTTGCATTCCTAAATGGTGAGCTAAAAGAAGAGGTCTATAAGCAATTGGAAGGATTTCAACTATCTAAACAAGGTGATATGGTGTGCAAATTGAAGAAGGCCTTGTATGGACTAAAATAAGCTCCCAGAGCTTGGTATGCATGGTTGGAAAAATATTTGTTGCAATTAGGGTTCAATAAAGGCACTACTGATAACAATCTATATTTCAAAATCAATGATGATCAGATCTTGATTGTTGTAGTCTTTTTTGATGACATTATCTTTAGAGGCAATGAAGGTATGTGGATGAAGTTTGCAGGTGAAATGCAAAATGAGTTTGAGATGTTTATGTTTGGTGAAATGAATTTCTTTTTGGGTCTGCAAATTGATCAATCAGATAAAGGAATCTTCATATCTCAGTCTAAGTATGTGAAGGAGTTGTTGAAAAAGTTTGGGATGGAAGACTCTAAACCAGTAGGTACTCCTATGGTGACTAGTTGCAAGTTGAGAAAAAATGATGAATCACCTAAGGCTGATCAGAAAAAGTACAGATCTATGATTGGAGGATTACTTTACCTAACACAAACTAGACTTGACATAATGCATGCAGTTTGCCTTGTGGCAAGATTTTAGGCAGATCCCAGAGAGTCACATGTGATGGCAGTAAAGAGAATCTTGAGGTATTTAAAAGGCACACCAGATCATGGCTTATGGTATCCAAAGGATAATGATTTCACTCTTAGTGCTTATATAGATGCTGATTGGGCAAGAACTATTGATGAAAAAAAAAGTACAAGTGGAGGTGCTTTCTTTTTGGGAAATAGATTGGTTTCATGGCTGAGCAAGAAGCAAGATTCAATCTCTTTATCAACATCAGAAGCAGAGTATATTGTAGCAGCATGTTGTTGTACTCAAGTGTTATGGATGAAGCAGATATTGAAGGACATAAGAATTATGTATGAAGATCTAGTTGCAATTTTCTGTGATAATACAAGTGCTATAAACATTTCAAAGAATCCAGTGATGCACTCGAGAAAAAATCATATATCTATAAGGTATCACTTTCTGAGGGAAAAGGTGACAGAGAATAAAATTAAGTTGGAATATGTGTCCACAAAGGATCAGATTGTAGATATTTTCACTAAGCCTCTGCCTAAGGATACTTTTGAGTATCTCAAGGAAAAATTAGGGGTCATTACCCCTCCAGCTATGAACTAAGATGTAAAGGAATGCATTAGTCTAGTGGTTCCCAAAGATCCATTCTTTGATCTAGATTGATGTTCTGAGAGCTACCTCTTAGGGGGAGTAGCTGAATGATGACAAAAGAGTTGGTTGCAAAAGTTCAATTTGATCAGAGAAACAGAGTGCAAGTATCGTCCTTTGCCATTGATGTCAAAGGGGGAGAGAAATCATGTGAAAAAATTAGAAAAGAAAAGAGTGCAGATGTGTAAAGAGAAAGGGGAAGAATTGTGTCTTGATGGTCTTTACAATTTTTCACATCATATGTTGCCATCAATGACAAAGGGGGAGATTGTTGCAAGTATGTGCCTACCCAGTGTTGTCATTGATGTCAACATATCAGTGTTGTCATTAGTGTCAACATATCAGTGTTGTCATTAGTGTCAACTGTGCTCTTGTTTTGATGCTTGATTGTAATGAGTTAGATGCATTGTATCAGCCTATGTAAGTATTGGAGATCTGGATATTGAGGATATTGAGAAAATTTGCTCCTCCGATGGAAATAGTGTGTTGCAGAGTTTCTTGTGTATTGCAGAAGAACAGTCTAGTAGATTGCTCCACATTTCCTAAAAGATGAATATCTTTGTCTACAGATTGGAAGGTATTTAGAGGCACATCTAAAGATGCTATGTTCTGAGTTTGAGCCTCTGGTATGAAGAATTGAGTGAGTTATGTTCACCAGAGTGAAAATAGCATTTTTTGTATGTTTGGCAGTGACAGGGAGAAAGTATTATGCTTCGCATTCCTTCGCATTCCTCTGCATTGAATTATTTTTGTTTGAAGTTCTAGAGTTAAGTCTAAGATGATGTTATGTGCCTTCAACTCCCATGGTTTGTGATTTGGTGGTCTGCAAGCGATCTTTTCATTATGATAGTGGCTGGCAGTGTTGGTTATGTGCTTTGGTCTGAAGAATCTTCTCAACAAAGTGGTTAAAGGTTGTGCGGTTGTTCTTGGTGATTACAATGTGCTTGTGGATGACTCCTGATCATGTTCCTATCTTTGGATTGGTCTGCAAAGAGAAGTTTGGATTGTGAAAGAAGAATGTTCTTAGAAGACCTAGTGTTAACTCCAGTCTTGGCCGAGTTGGTTGTTTTCACTATTTGCAGAGATGCATTGAAGATTGTAGAAGCATGTTGTGGTGTGGAGGATTGCGTTTGAGTCCTAGCTAAGGCATGGCATGTTCATCTACATCTTTCCTTAGCTAAATTTTGTAATGGGTCTAGACCTATTTCTGTGTATGTTTTGTAATGCTGACCTTGGAGATTGTTCCAATGGTTGATGAATGTAATGCCGACCTTGATGTACATTCGAAGGTTGATGAATTGTATAAAGACTTGTAATGTAGTTGAAAAAAAATAATGTACTTGTGAAAGATGCAAAGATAAGTGTGAAGTAGAGCAGAGCAGAGGAGAAGTATTGTGCTTCAATGGAACTAAACTCAAGCATAAAGTAGATGTTATTAAATCAGTTCACAAATCCCTGGCAGTGAGCCACCACTTGGTAGTGAGCCAATCTTTGCAGTGAGCATTTTTGGGTAGTGAGCCTTTGATTTTTGGTATTGTTATAACTTATATATCTCTGTGGGCTAATACCCACCGTGGTTTTTCCCTTATAGGGTTTTACATGTAAAAAATATGGTGTCCCATGTGCTGAATATGTGATTGTGATTAAGTTTATGGTTTCATGCTTTCATGGTTGAATCTGATTATCAATGATTAAGTAGTTGATGTTTTAACAGTCATAAAGTGTTAAGTTTTTGTGACAACTAATTCACCCCCCCTCTCAGTTGTCTTATGTATTTCAACAAACTCTTATTCACCACTTCTATTTGTCCATCAGTCTATGGATGGTGTGCAAAACTAAATTTCAAATTTGTCTTGAACTTCTTCCACAATGTCCTCTAGAAATAACCAACAAACTTGGTATCTCAATCTGAAACTATGCTCTTAGGTAGACCATGTAGTCTCACCACCTCCTTGAAAAATAACTTTGCAATATGAACAACATCATTAGTCTTCTTACAAGGAATGAAATGTGCCATCTTCGAGAATCTGTCCACCACCACAAAAATGGAATCATTTCCTCTCTATGTCCTTGGTAAACCAAGAACAAAATCCATACTAATATCATCCCATGGCTTCTGTGGTATAGGTAATGTCTGATATAACCCTGTATTTTGACTTGTTCCTTTTTCCATCTGGCACACTCTACAACTCTGCACAAATTTCCTCACATCTTGCTGCAACTATGGCGAATAATAATTCTCACCAACAATAGCAATGGTCTTATCTAGACCAAGGTGTCTAGCTAATCCCCCACTATGCTTCTCCTTAACCAGGTTCTCTCTCATGGAACTCCTCAAAATACACAACTAGCTTCCCCTAAACAACATGCCATATTAGATTATGAAATCTAACCATTTTGTCATGTCCAAAGTAATAGGTTCGAAACAAGCTTTCCAAGCCTCTGCAAAGTCTAGATCTTTAGGATACAAAATTTTGAGCTCATTAAACCCAACAACCTCTATCTTCATTTATGTCAGCAAATTTTGCCTTCTGCTCAAGGCATCTGCAACTCTATTAGACTTCCCACTCCTGTGCTTCAAAACAAAAGTATAACTCTGCAAAAACTCAACCCATTTTAAGTGCCTCTGGTTCAACTTGCATTGACTATTAAGATACTGCAAAGCTTGATGATCAATATATAAAACAAACTCTTTTAGCAACAAATAATGTCTCCATTTCTTCAAAGCCTGAACTATTGCATAAAACTCTTGATCATAAACAAAATAATTTTTCTTGGAATCATTAAGCTTCTCACTAAAATAGGCAATGGGCTTACCTTCTTGACTCAAAACAACTGCTATAACACTGCCACTAGCATCACAATCTACCTAAAATACCTTATTGAAATCTGGAAGTGCCAAAATAGGTTGTTCTGTGACTTTCTGCTTCAATGTATCAAAACTCTTGTTTGATCCTGTAGTGCATTTAAACTCTTCTCTATCCCCTCTCATTGTCTCAGTTAGGGGTGCACAAATGCTACTAAAATTCCTGATGAATTTTCTATAAAAACTTGCCAAACCATGAAAAGATCGTACCTCTGTAGCACTCCTTGGCATAGGTGATTCAATGATAATCCTCAACTTCTCTGGGTCCATATTAAGACCTTCCTCTAAGATAACAAATCCTAGGTATACCAACTCCTTTGAAAAACTACATTTCTTCAGATTAATCAATAATTTCTCCTCCCTTAGCTTCTCTAAAACTCTTCTGATATGCATCATATGCTCATCCCAAGTCTTACTGAAAATCAAAATTTTATCTAAATAAACAATAACAAAACTTCCCAAAAATTCTTTCAATACCCCGTTCATGAGCCGCATGAATGTGCTCAGTGCATTGGTTAGCCCAAATAGCATGACTAACCACTCATACAAACCTTCCTTTGTCTTGAAGGCTGTCTTCCATTTGTCTCCTTCTCTGATTTGAATATGGTGATACCCACTCTTCAGGTCAATCTTCATGAAGTACTTGGCTCCACTCAAACAATCCATTATGTCATCCATTCTGGACAATGCAAATCTATACTTGATCATGATCTTATTGATGGCTCGAGAATCTGTACACATTCTCCACTCTCCATCTTTCTTTGG
Source organism: Cunninghamia lanceolata (assembly GCA_027924645.1). Lineage (NCBI taxonomy): Eukaryota > Viridiplantae > Streptophyta > Pinopsida > Cupressales > Cupressaceae > Cunninghamia > Cunninghamia lanceolata. The sequence goes on from BSBN01000460.1 coordinate 6,708,091, forward strand.
TGCTATTACTATAGGTACCGCACATGGACTTAGGCTCTCCCTTATCAATCCCTTCCTTAACAACTCGTGAACTTGTCTATTCAACTCTTCATTCTCTGTTGGAGTCATTCTATGGGCTGCCTTATTCAGTAAACTGGCTCCTAATATCAAATCCATTTGATGACTTATCTTCCTCACGGGTGGTAAACCTTCTACTACATTATCAATTACAATGTCTTGAAATTATTCCAATAGATCTGAGACTTCTACTGGTACATCTTCATATTTCTCTTGATTAATCTTAGGGATCAATGCAGAGCAATGACACTCATGCTTCATACCCTCCAAAAATTTTCTAGCATCTACCAAGCAAATTTTGGCAGTACTACATACCTTTTCTTCCACCTCCTTCAAGGGCTTCAACTAATGAAGAACTCCATCCTTTGTTAGGGAATATGTGTTTGCATGGACATCATAGACAATGCACCTATCATACTACCACGGCCTTCCCAATAGCATATGACATGCATCCATCGGTATGATGTCACACAACACCTCATCATGGTAGTCCCCAATCTTGAACTTGACTAAATACTTCTCATTGACCAAAGCTCTACGGTCCTTCTGCAACTATGCAATTTGATATGGATGTGAATACTTTCTTCTTGTCAACTTCAACTTGCCAACAATCTCCTCTGAAACAAGATTGTCAGTGCTTCCACTGTCAATAATAATATCACAACACTTACTTTCAAATTTACACCTGGTGTGGAATAAGCTCTTCCTCTAATCTGGTTCTTTCTCCTCATTCAACAAGGTTCTTCTGACAACTAGGGTTTCTTCCCTTTCAGCATCTTCAGAATGCTCAAACTGTGCATCTTCATCTACATGTGTAACTTGTGCATTACCTTCAGGTCTTCTTTTCATACTTCCTCATTGTTGCGAACACTCGTATGATCAACGCCTTTCTTTTCCACATTAGAAATAGGTTCCCTTAAAACCTCCTCTTCTAGGTCCTTGCCTAGGTCGACATCTTCCTCTTCCTCTTTGCTCACCATTGTTCTAGTCACGAGAGTGGTAGGTATTATCTCCTCTCTAATTTTGAATGGTGCCAGCTTCTTCACTTTTATTTTGATCTTCATTTCATCCTCCATAGGATCTTCCACCAGTCCTTCCGCCTTGACCTCGTCCCCTTTGCCTGCTTTCAAATCTTTTATTCATCTTCTCTTCCACCTTTAGGGAAAACTGGTATGCATCTTCTATGGTGATCATTCTGACTAGGCTTAGCTCCTCTTGAATACTTAGCCTCAACCCATTAATGTAATGGGATACCTTCTCCTTGTTGGCCTCTGCATGATCGGTCCTAATAGTAATCTTATAAAAATCTTCTGTATACTCCTTAACAGACTTGTTACCTTGCTTCAGTCCTTGCATCTTCTTTAGCAACTCCATCTCATAGTCCACAGGAATGAACTGCTTCTTCAGTTTCTCCACCATCTGACCCCATTTGGTAATCTTTCCTTTTCCTCTCCTATTTATCTCTAATTGGACCTCCTTCCACTAAATACTGGTATGGCCCTTCAACTTCATTTTTGCAAACTTGACCCAATCTAGGTTGTCCACATCTTCATACTTGAAATATTCCTCCATGTCATTGATCCAATCAATAAGCTATTCTAGATTCAAATATCTAGAATAGGTCAAAACTTCAATCCCGGGCCTCTTTCCAATCTTCAAAATGGCCCTCAACAACCTAACTTCTGCAAGATCCCTTGCAACTTCTTGTTCTTCCTTAGATAGCTCTTCTTCAGCTTCATCCTTGCTTTCTTCCCTTGTTCTCGGCTCAAACCGTCTTCGTAGCTCCTCTTTCAATGCATCAATCTGCCTTTGTAGGGCTCTAAAACCCTCTTCAGTCAAAGCATTTCTTCCAACATAGTTTTTTGTGGAGGCATCTTGATCTCCATAGAAAACCTATAACCTCAAGTCCTGGTTTAAACTACCTCATGGTCGACGATCTGTCTACACACTCAGGAACCCTTCCTCTAATACCACTTGATGAAGGGGGTAAATCACAAAATAAATAACAAAAGAAATTGCACATAGAAAATAGAATGTTCTTTTATAGATTTGGACAACTCATTACATTAGAGAAGCTCAAATGCAATCAGAGGATCAATCCTCCACAGGCTGCAACACATTATAGCTACCTATCCCAAGACTCTGGAATCTTCAGCCTTCTGTAACCCCAAATCAGCTAAGGTTTCTTTCCCCATTTTCTTGACTCTACACTTTCCCCCTTATCTCTACTACTACCAAGGTTTCACCAAAATGGTCATAAATAGCCCTTTTTGGTGGCCAATAACTAAATTTTGAAATTTGCCTCTCCCTCCAAAAATAGGTCAACTTCCGGGAGCCATAACTTTTGATCCGGGTGTCCGATTGACGAACCGTTTGAAGCACCAAAAATATCACAGAGTGCTTTACATTCTAGGAACTTGCTTTGCCAATTTTACCCATTTTCAGGCATATATGAGGCTGTTTAGTGCCTCAAACATGAATTTGAATAATTTTCAGGCATTTTTTAGGAAATAGAAACTTTAATATCTGTCAGCTCACAAATGATCTTTGCGTGATTCCTTTGCCAAAGGTCTTATTTTTCATTTACAAATATTCCTACAAATTTTTGCTTCAATCCATGTCCAAATGCAAACTTTCCAAAAATAACAGTTTGCTATTTTTAGCAGTTTGGAAAAACTGAAAGTTCTACATCATTATTCATGCGATTATGGAACCAAAAATACTAATTTTGAAAAGAAATGGAAACAACATCAATGATTTTGAATCAACATATTTTTTTGGGTGATGCAAGATTGCTCTTACACCTCTGGATGTTCCTGCATCACTACCATTATACACTGATCTTTGTTCACAATAAAGCATATGTCATCTTTGTATTTCTCAACTACTGATCTTGGTATCCTTGCCCTAGATTGCATGGCCTTTTGAATGTTTTTTAAATAGCCCCACAAGGCTTCATTTTGTGCATCATGACTACCTAAACTGTTCAAATAATTTCTAATTTGTATGGAAATAGGTTTGATTTCAAACCAGATCATATTCTTCATTTTGGGCAATTCTTTCATAAAATAGAAGAATAGCCAAATGATCAATGTACCATATTTGAAAGGATATTTAGACTCTTTGGTATTCTTCAGGTTTTCCATTAAATATTTTTGGAGCAACTCATAGAGGTCATAGTCAACCTTCTTCTTAACCATCTCATATGTAGTGTGGATGGTGGTACTGGAGACAGAGTTCTCCTGGTTGGTGAAATATATCTTATATCCTACCACCATAGATGCAAATATCACTGCATGGTCTTTAATGGAATTCACTATCAATGTTCTTTTGTCAAACTGAGCACTGGTTTCCTCCATTATAGTGCTATTCTTCACAGCCTTTAGCACAGGCACATTTCCAATGGATTTCAATCCTGTTACAGCCCTTATTGCTTCCTTTGTGATTGTGAAGGGTTCTTCAAGCCACATAAATTCATCGTGAATCTTGCTAAGCACATACCGAACCCATTTGTTCTTTACAAACATTGGGAAGTCTACATATTGTATGAATTTCTTCTCTTCCAACACCTTATATTCTTCCTTCAATTCAAAATCATCACCGCTCAGATGTTTCAAGTATAGATCTATAAGTTGGCTACCACAATGTTCTTCTAGGGCAACATGAATGTATGCTTTAATGTCTTCTTCATGCATTACACCATACGACACTTCTGGGAATGCACCACTAGGGTCAACTTCCATTGATTTGAAAGGGTGTTTCTTAAATTTTGGATGAGGCCCCTCTGTGATATCTATTACTTGTGGGGTTGCCATATTTCCACATCAGTTCAAATAATTTCACAGAGAAGTTTTGACTATAAATACCTATTTTCACCGGATTAGGGTTTCTTCGCTTTGAGTTGCTGGAAATCACTGAGATTGCTTAGGGTTTCACTTCTGATCTCGTTGAATACTTGAAAACTTGAATGCAAAGTGATTATACACTCGAATGCGTGCCTTTTATCCTTTATTTACCAAAACCTAATCACCATAAATGTAATTTCCAAAAAGATGTCAAACACTTCACTATCAGGCATAGTTGATCAAGATTTCTCTGCAATGCATCACATTAGATCTTTTTCTATCGGTAACTTCTTTAAAAGATTCATCAAATAGCTCATTAACTCATAACCTCATGTTGGATCTTAGCACAAACTATTTAGCTGGGGGATCAATATTTTCAATAAAAGCTCTGCCTAAGCCAGAGCTCCCAATTTACTTCCTAGAGGAAGTATCTACACCAGAGACTGGTGTGGATCCATCTTTGACCTCATTTACATCCTTATTAATCTAGATTTTACTCATTTCCTTCTTGGTTTTTGCCATATCAACCTTGTTCTTTCCTTTATGTTCCTTCTGCTCTGTTTTCCTCTTTTCTGTAGGATTATTTCTTTTCACATTCTTACTTCTGCAGAATTTTGCAATGTGTCCAAGATTATTGCAATTGTAGCAAACAAAATTCCTCTATCCTTGGTTCCTTAACTCTTGATTTGCATTGGTTAGCCATATGCCCAAATCTATTGCATGTAAATCATTTTCCATTGAAAGATTGAGTATTCCTTCCATTGTTGAAACAATTCCTTATCTGACTTCTACATTCATTTGCTCTATGACCAATTCTCTTACAATTGAGACATTGACCAGAGAATGATGGAACATTTTGATTCATTCTACTCCTATACTGAGTAGCCTTATGACCAAATGTATTGCAATTAAAACAATAGCCATTGAAAGATGGGTACCTTTGAGTATTTGGTTGCCTGACCGGAGGTCTTCTAGGTCTGTTTCTTTGATTCCAAACCTAGTTGTCTTTGTCTCTCTTCATCTCAGTGTTAACTTGTCCTAATTTAGAACTTTCTCCTCTTTCAAATCCCAAACCTTTCTTATCATCTGGATTTTTTTGATTGTCAATCAACTCATCAAGCTTTGCAAAGCTTATTTTGAACTTTTCTTTGTAACTCTTAGCTATTTCCAGATCATGTTTCAGAATCACATCTTTTGCCAACTTTTCACATTCCTCAAACTTGCCTTTCACAACTTGATTTAAATGTTCCTCAACATTTGCTTTCTCTTCAATCAGTATTGATAAACTATTTAGGGTTTCATTTGCTACTTTCAATTGTTCACTTAGCTCCTTGTTCCTTTCCTTGGATTTCTTGACTTGCTCTCTTAGCTTCAAGATACATTCATCATCTTTGTTGTGTGGTTACACAACATGCCCCATTTTGCCTTAGAAAAATAGGGACCCAACTCTTTTTGTTTCTGCTTGTTTTTGCTTTCTTGCTTTGGGTGGTTTGGCAAAAGTTAGTTAAGTATATCACCCTTGCATATGCATGTGCTACATAAGAGCAGGTCAATGATTGAAGTTAGAATTTGTGGTCACAAACATCATAATTTTGAAGAGTGTTAAATTTTAAGCAGGTTTGCCTTTTGGATCACCTTGATATTCATTAAAGATAGAAAGTTATACTAAGTCAAAGTTTGGTCAAACTAGATATGTTCCATAGGGTCACATTTCTAAATATCAATCATATTCATTAAGATGACCCTGACATATAAAGACCACCTGATATTTACATGTTCCCCGATGTGCGAACGTCAAACTTAAGTATGAGAGGGACACATTTCTAGATACCCGTCAAGTCCGCATGCATATGTCCATATGGTCACATTTCTAAATATCTGTCATCTTACAAAATATCACCCTTCGCAAAATATGACCATGACATCATCTTGTTTCAATATATAAAAGAACTCATCCCAATGATGACATCACCAATTTGCCCAACATTTAGAGGGTCACATTGCCAAACATCCGTCATATTCCTTAATATGACGATGATGTCATCCCAAATTGATAACAAAGAAGACATGATAAGATGATGATGTCATCACATTCCAACCCTAAGAGGGTCACATTTCAAAATATCCCTGATCTTAACAAATGTGACAATGATGTCATTCTTTCAAACAATTTCAAAGGCTTATTAAACGTTGATGTCACCCTCAGCTACTCCAATAAGGTGATATTTCCTAGTGTTGAGGACCTGGATATTTATAATATCCCTCATATTAACCTTCGATGACCTGAGATCCTCAATTTCTCAATGACCAATCCAACTATGCCATGTGGAATTCCCCTTGGATCATACGAATACAGTGTATTATCATGAATTATTAGCGAATGTATGATGACCCAATCTCTCTCATTTGGTTAAAGGTTGACCATATCCATGACGATGTCACCCTCATATTGTTGGTTTTAGGATAGACAATTGAGAGGGGGGGTGAATCAGTTGTCACCAAAATTCTGTTCCTTAATCACTTAAAACCTTCTTATATTTTAGTAGCATAACAAAGATTCAATCATGGAAGAATAATGCAATAACTCAAGAGCAGAAACACATTCAACACATCTAACACCAAGATTTTTAACATGGAAAACCTGGTTAAGGGAAAAACCACGAGGTGACTAACCCAAGATTGTATTCTTTGTTAAAAGAATAAGAAGAATAAAATGGCACTTGCCAATTAGGGCTCACTGCTCGAGCACACTGCTCACAAGAGGCCCACTCCCTACAGGAGACACACTATCTATAAAAGAATATAAATATTACATACTTGAACTAGAGATTAGCATCTTCACTATGCTTGAGATAATTCCATTTAAGCTCAACACCTCTGCTCTACTTTTCGCTCCTCTTCTCTACCACTTTCTCATCATGACAACATGTACTTTTAAATGACTTCACAAATCTTATTTATACATGACATCAACTTTGGAATGATCATCAAAGTCAGCACAACACATAAATTATTTTATTACAGAGCAATTACAAAAATACAACTTGACTTGTTACAAAAACTTCATGCACATCACTACACTATTGGCTACACATATCTATGACTTCAATCTTCTTCGAGGAACATGCCATGCTTCACAAAACATATTCAAGATCATCCACAACATGCGCAAATGATCCAGTCGGTCAATATTAGGAAGAACACCATCACCTGAAGGTAAATCTTCAATTACAAACTCAATCTTCAATGCGGATCACCAGCAGGAACTAGACACAATCTAGAGACCCCCACAAGCTTGCTTGAATCACCAAGAACATCTGCACCACTTCTACTTACTATAATCATTCGTATCTTCATCCAGAACCTCAAGAACACAGTTGGTCATCACTGTCACATTAGAAGGATTGCTTGTGGACCTCCAAACCATGAACCAATTGAGTTGTCAATTCACATTAGCTTCCCAAACATGGCACCAGATCTGTAGAACAAGATATTGCATTTTCAGATCTCACCAGACCTATTTGTGCCACTCTATCACCTCTGAACAGCTGTCAGAACTAGTTTTACTCATATGGCCATAACTTCTCCAAATCTTTATGTGGATCTTTGAAATCTTGGCTGGAGCACCTTCAGACACATATCTGCAAACCCTTTGATGCGTATACTCTGATCTTCAACTGACTGGGATCTTTACTTCATAGAACTTCACTGTCTTCACTGTCCTTCTCTATTTATGATAGGGCTAATTTTCTGAATATTCTCAACACATAGCTCATCCAATCCTTGACATCAATGCAATAGGAGTATGTTGACATCAATGACAACACCAGTTAGGCCCATACTTGCAATAATCTCCCCCTTTGTCATTGATGGCAACATATGATGTGAAAAACTGTTTTAACCATCAAGACAAGAACTTCTCCTCACTAACAGACATAGCTCCCCCTATCAACATCAACCATTTTTGTTTTTCATAATTTGTTTTTCACATGTCTTCTCTCCCCCTTTGACATCAATGGAAAAGGGCACATACTTGCAACCACTTCTCATACTTTAGAATCATGCTGACTACTCCCCCTGAGTAGCAGCTTCCTAACACCAATCCGGATCACAAAGATATGACTGTGGGATCCACTGGACTGATGCACATCAGTGCACCTTAATTCAGAATAGGAGGGGTAATAACCCCTAACTTCTCCTTGAGATACTCAAAAGAGTTCTTAGGTAGAGGTTTGGAAAAAATGTCTGCAATCTGATCCTTTGAGGGTACAAACTCTAGTCTGACTTCATTCTTGTTCACTTGTTCTCTCAAAAAGTGAAACTTGATGGATATATTTTTTTGTCTTTGAATGCAAAACTAGATTTTTGGATATGTTTATTGCACTTGAATTATCATAGAAGATTGTGATAGGTTCTTCATACTCTATTCTGATGTCTCTTAACATTTGCTTCATCCATAGTACTTGAGTGCAACTGCCTGCTACTACAATATACTCTACTTCTGCAGTGGACAAAGATATTACCTCTTGTTTCTTGCTTAGCCAAGAAACAAATCTTTTCCCCCAAAAGAATGCACCACCACTGGTACTCTTCAGGTCATCCACATCTCCTGCCCAATCAACATTTGTATATGCATGAAGAGAGAAATCATGATCCTTAGGATACCATAAACCATACTCAACTGTTCCCTTCAGATATCTAAGAATTCTCTTAGTTGCCATGACATGAGACTCTCTAGGATCAGCTTGGAATCTGGCAACAAGACCAACAACATTCATAATGTCAGGTCTATTTTGAGTAAGATAGAGTAGTCCTCCAATCATTGACCTGTACTTTTTTTGATCAACCTTAGGAGATTCATCATCTTTACTCAGCTTACATCCAGTTGCCATGGGAGTATTCATTGGCTTTGAATCTTCCATCCCAAATTTCTTCAATAATTCTTTCACATATTTGGTCTGTGATATGAAGATTCCTTTCTTTGTTTGAGTGATTTGCAGACCCAAGAAGAAATTCATTTCCCCAAACATAGACATCTCAAAATCACTTTTCATTTGATTTGCAAAAGTCTTGCACATACTATCTTTTCCTCCAAAAAAGATATCATCAACAAATACTTCAACAATCAAGATATTTTCATGATCAATCTTAAAATACAGATTACTATCAACAGTACCTTTATTGAAACTAATCTTCAAAAGATGTTTGTCCAATCTTTCATACCAGGCTCTTGGGGCTTGTTTGAGTCCATACAATGCCTTCTTCAGCTTGCAGACCATATCTTCATGATCAGATAATTGAAATCCATCCGGTTGCTCAATATATACTTCTTCTTTCAAATCACCATTTAGGAAAGTAGACTTGACATCCATCTAATATACCTTGAAATCTTTGAAGGTAGCAAAGGCAAGAAATAATCTGACTACTTCAATCCTTGCTACTGGAGCAAAAGTTTCTTCAAAGTCAACTCCTTCTACTTGAGAATAACCCTTACAGACCAATCTGGCTTTGTTTCTTATTACTTCACCATCTTCATTCAGTTTATTCTGGAAGACCCATTTAGTCCCAATCACATTTTTGTCCTTAGGTCTGGGAACAAGATCCCAAGTGTGATTCTTTTCAATCTACATCAATTCCTCCTTCATTGTGTTAACCCAACTTTCATCATTGCATGCTTCACTTACTATTTTTGGTTCAATCTTTGAAATCAGACAATACTTTACTAAGTCTTGAGCAATATTTCTTCTTATTTGAACACTTTTGCCTTTATCTCCTATGATTTGGTCTTCAAAATGATTCAGTCTTACATACCTGGGAGTTTTGAAATTCTCTTGCACTTCTAATTCTTGGACAGGTTCATTCAAGCTAGACTCTTCTTCTTGTATTTCTGGATTCTCCAGATTAGTCTGAATTTGAACTGGAGTTTGGACTTGTTCTTCTTGGTCTAAGATATCATTTTGGTCATCTTCTTCATACTCATAGAATCTTGAGGGATTTTCCATACCTTCATCAACCTTCACATTTGTACTTTCTACAATCTTTCTTAATCTCTTGTTATAACACTGGTAAGCTTTTCTTTGAGTAGAATAACCCAAGAATATTCCTTCATCACTCCTAGCATCAAACTTGCCAAGGTCTTCATCTCTTTTGATGTAGCATTTTCTACCAAAGACTGAAATACTTCATAGTAGGCGTGATGCCAAACTAGAGTTCATAAGGAGTCTTACCAGTATTGCCTCTGATTTGTAGTTGATTAAGAGTATAGACAGCAGTGCTTACAGCTTCTCTCCAGTAGATTTAAGGGATATTTTATTCCATCATCATGGTTCTAGATGCTTCCTAGATGGTCCAGTTCTTTCTCTCCACTACTCCATTCTACTGTGGAGTCCTTGGAGCAGATAACCGTCTCTTTATCCCATGTTCCTCACAGAATGATATGAACTCACTGGATGTGAATTCTCCACCTCTATCAGACTTGAAGCAATTTATGTTTATGTCAGTTTCATTTTCTACCATAGCCTTGAATATTTTAAATTTATCAAGTGCTTCAGATTTCTCTTTCAAGAAAGTTACCCACATCATCCGGGAGTGGCCATCAACAACAACATGAAATACCTATCTCCTTGTAGACTCCTAATTCTTGCTGCACCACAGACATCAATATGTACTAAGTCTAACAATCTGGTTGAAGATTGTTCCTTACTTTTGAATGTGACTCTATTCTGCTTACCCAATTGACATTCTTTGCACAAACTGTTAGTAGGTTTCACTAGTCTTGGAAGATCTCTTACAACCTGAGTATTGCTTGTCTTGATGATATTATCAAAATTTACATGACACATTCGCCTATGCCACAACTAACTCTGATCAATTTGAACAAATAAACAACTTTGGCCAATACCAACCAAGTGGAAGATGTTACCTTTTGTCTGTGTACCGGATGCAATCTTAGTTCCAGAGCTTTCAAAGATCTTGCATTTTCCATTTTTGAATCAGAGATCATAGCCTTTGTTCACCAACTATCCAATACTAAGAAGATTATGCTTTAGACCTTCAACATACAGAACATCACTAGTTTTGATCTTTCCATCAAAATAAATGGTTCCTCTGCCTTTAATTTTGCTAGCAGAGTTATCTCCAAACTTTACAACCCCACTTTCATATCTTTCCAGGTTTATAAACTTATTCTTGTCACTAATCATATGGTGAGAGCATCCACTATCAATGACCCATTCATCCTTTTCTTCAACTTGAGCAGCCAGAGCCCTTTCTACCATTTTATGATTGACAGATTCAATAGGCATTGGATCTTCATCCTTGATGGCAATAAACACCCAGTCACTTCCGGATTTGTTTCCTACCTTAGATTCATCATCCGTTACTCCATCATCATCTTCTTGAACATAGTAACACTTCTTTTGGAATCTTGATCTATTAGGGTTTGGCCTTGAAAATCTTTTCAGACATCTTGAGGCAAAATGGCCAATTTTGTTGTAGTTGAAACATTTGAAAGGCAATTTTTCTTCATACTTACTGGATCCTCTTAGTAGTCTTTTTACAATAAGGGCTTCAAGTTATGCAGCTTCTAACTCATCTTCTTCTAGATCTTTTCTTTCTTTAACATACCATTTTGATTTCTTTGAGGAACTTTCTCCAGGGTCATATCTTTATTTACCTTTTATAGAGGCACTAGCTTTGAATGCAGATTCAGTCTTGGGGAGTGCATCTCCAAACTTAGCCAATTCAAATGCAGCTATCTTCCCAACCAATTGATCCCTTGTAATATTTGTTAATGACCTGAATTCTTCAATAGCAGCAACCTTGTGTTTGTAAGTAGGAGGTAAGGATCTGAGAACTTTGGCAACAATCTCATCTTCATCCAATGTTCCACCAGCACATCTAATGCCACAAACAAGCTCATTTACCTTTGGCATAAATGTAGTGATATTCTCATCTTCACTTGTCTTTAGGTTTTCAAACTTTGCTTTCAGACTTTGTAGCTTGGCACATTTAACATATTTGTCTCCTTCATGTAGAACCTCCAGTTTTGTCCAAATTTCATAAGCAGTCTTTAATCCCATAACATTTGTCAGCTCAGTATCAGACAAGGCACTTAGTAAGGCTTCTTTAGCTCAAAGATTATTTTCAACATTTCTAATTTCATCTAGAGTTGTTGGACCATTCTTTGGGGGAATATACTCATTTGTAGTCATGTTCCAATACTGCTCTCCCATGCATTGCAAGTGACATTCCATGCGGTTTTTCCAAAGATTGTAGTTTGTTCCATCAAACCTTGGACTGTCCTTCTTATAGGAAGACATCCTAGATCTCCTTAAGTGGTTAAGCTTCTTCTAGAGGAACTTGGCTCTGATAGCAATTATTGGTTTTAGGATAGACAATTGAGAGGGGGGGTGAATTAGTTGTCTCCAAAATTCTATTCCTTAATCACTTAAAACCTTCTTATATTTCAGCAGCATAACAAAGATTCAATCATGGAAGCATAATGCAATAACTCAAGAGAAGAAACACATTTAACACATATAACACTAATATTTTTAATGTGGAAAACCTGGTTAAGGGAAAAACCACAGGGTGACTAACCCAAGATTGTATTCTCTATTAAAAGAATAAGAATAATAAAATGGCACTTGCTAATTAGGGCTCACTACCTGAGCACATTGTTCACAAGAGGGCCACTCCCTATAGGAGACACACTGTCTACAAAAGAATATAAATATTACATACTTGAACTGGAGATTAGCATCTTCACTATGCCTGAGATAGTTCCATTTAAGCTCAACACCTCTCCTCTACTTTTCGGTCCTTTTCTCTACCACTTTCTTATCACGACAACAGGTATTTTTAAATGACTTCACAAATCTTATTTATACATGACATCGACTTTGGAATGATCATCAAAGTCAGCACAATACATACTTTATTTTATTACAGAGCAATTACAAAAATACAACTTGACTTGTTACAAAAACTTCATGCGCATCACTACACTGTCGGCTACACATATCTGTGACTTTAATCTTCTTTGACGAACACGCCATGCTTAACAAAACATCTTCAAAATTATCTACAACATGCACAAATCATCTAGTTGGCCAAGATTAGGAAGAATGCCATCACCCGAAGGTAAATCTTCAATTACAAGCTCAATCTTCAATGCGAACTGCCAACACGAACTGGATACAATCTAGAGACCCCCACAAGCTTGCTTGAATCACCAAGAACATCCATACCACTTTTGCTTACTGTAATCATTCGTATCTTCATCTGGAACCTCAAGAACACAGTCGGTCATCACTATCACATTAGAAGGATTGCTTGTGGACCTCCAAACCATGAACCAATTGAGTTGTCAATTCACATTAGCTTTCAAAACATGCCACCAGATCCGCAGAACAAGATATTGCATTTCTGGATCTCACCAGACCTATTTGTGCCACTTTATCACCACTGAACAACTGCCAGAACTAGTTTTACTCATATGGCCATAACTTCTCCAAATCTTCATGTGGATCTCTAAAATCTTGGCTAAAGCACCTTCAGACACATATCTGCAAACCCTTTGATGCGCATAGTCTGATCTTCAACTAACTAGGATCCTTGCTTCATAGAACTTAATTGTCTTCACTATCCTTCTCTATTTCTGATAGGGCTAATTTTCTCAATATCCTCAGCACACAGCTCATCCAATCCTTGACATCAATGCAACAGGAGTATGTTGACATCAATGACAACACCAGTTAGGCCCATACTTGCAACACATATGTCCCCAGAGGATCATATTTTTGATTATCCCTGATCTCCGCGGAGATCACCCTCTGCATTAAATGTGAACCCAACGATAGGTCACGCCTTCAAATTTCAAATGTAATCCTGCCACTTGCCAGCATCCATGAAAGTCATATGTTAATCGATGGATTTAAACAAAATACATGAAGAGCACCCTAATTTGTTGTATTGAACGGGTTAAAAGTAAGTTTTGGGGTTTATTTTATATTTACCCTATGTTAAACAAGAATTACAGAGCTTCAAAAATCAAAGCATCACCGCTACTTGCAAATGGAATGGGACCCGCATTTGAATAGAACAGAGGACAACGAATACAATGCAAGAACATTCATACCGTTATCACTCATACAGTAAAAGAGGGAAAGTGATTGACATCTATGTAACTTGAAACCCTCTTTTTGTCTTTTACAGTAAATCATGAGGTAAAAGGGTTTTTACTGAGTTAATTAGCATGGTGATGCATGAAATAAACTAAAATGATAGAATTACTACCATGGAATGAACGTGATCCCTAAGCCCTGCTGCATACAATATGTTAGGGTATGAAATGCATGGTTTTATTATAGGATCTAATTCCAATTAGAAAGAGTAGGTCCGATACATAATTCTTAAATCCCATGTTCTTATAGCCAGAAGGGGTAGGATTCAGATATGGGATGATTAATGATACACATCAGGGCAATACTGATGTCGATGCATGGACGAGAAGACTAGATAAAAAAGGTGGAAACCCTCTACTTTAGAGTATATACACCTTAGGGATGTGGAACATTGGTGGGTTTCCCTATGCCATGGAAGCTACTAAGATAGTAATTGAATGCACAAGGAACTATAATCCAGAGACCAGAAGAGTGGAGAAGCATGGCAGGGTGTATGCAGATTTTTCAATTAAGGGCATCACCTCCACCTTCAACTTGCCTTCAAGACCTAATGTGGTTAGATTGAACCTGAGTAGACTAGAGAAAGAATATAAGAACAAACAGAAAGAAGCTAGGAGAGTTATGTATCAATGGAGATCAAAGAAAAATACATACAAGGCTTCGACTAAATTGCCAATGTACCTTTTCAAGTTTGATTTTGCTAAAGAATATCAGTACATGATGGTCATGCTTAGAAGAATCACAGGAAGACAACATGTTGGAGCATTTGAAAACTAGATGTATGGGATTATTCGGATGGTGGAGTATTTAGATGATAAACCCCTCTGGGCTAAAATAATAAGTGATAGTTTAGATGAGGGCATGAGAAGACTGGGTGGAAAGATGTGCATATTTCATATGACTTCTTATGTCGTATATGCCTGTGCCTTTAGGGGGACGTTCAATGGGTTACAAACGGTTGGCAGGGTTGGAAACAACCCTGGTGATGTGAACATATGGGAACATTACCCACAGTTGAGTAGGAGGGAATCTCTCCAAAATTATAAGATAGCAAATGACTCCTGTTCCATGCATTTGGTCAGAACCATGGAGGAAAATAGAACAAAAAGATTAAGTATGGAAGCCCAAGCTATCATCTACAAATATGGGGCTTGGTTTATTCAATTTCCTACATTTTCATACATAAGAATAGAAGGCTTTGAAGGGCACCCTCTCATGCTGCCCAGATACCCCAATGATAAAGTTATTCTAATGGAATTTGCCAGATAGATTTTTCCCTTGGTTGAGGCTCATATTAGAAAAGGGAAGATTCCACCTGTGGTGTTTCCAGTCATGATGGGCTGGTATATATGTCCAGACAAGGAAAGTGTTAGAGATGTGATTGGAGGATAGAAGTTAATGCACATGCAGCCATTTTCAATAGCTAGGTCATATGACCCATATGACAGGATGTAGGCATTATTGGGGAGACATATACATCAAAAGCACCTTGAAGATTATTGGACTAATTGTGATGATGAAGCAGAAGTCAGGAGAAGAACTTACCAGAGGCTTACTCTCAATCAAATTCGCACCTTTGATTGCATACAAGTGCCTGTTCAGTTACACAAGGATGATGGAAAGATCATGTCCAGTGAATATGAGGAGAAGAAAGTATGTAATGAAACCATATCAGCCCCTGATTTGAGTCAACCTGAGGTGACTTCACTAGATCAAATCATGCAGAAGGTTATTCAATTGACCCAAAGTTGGGTAAATGCTGAAGTCAGTAAGTTGAAGAAGAAGGGTGTAGCCTTTACTATGGATAATAAGAAGAAAAGGTAGGAGTTGTCTAAAGAGGAATTTGATGACTTCCTTGAAGAGAATAGGAAATCCAATGGAGAAAGACAACCAGCTGTAGAAGCAATGCAACACGGTAAGGGTAAGAAAGGAACCCATGTAGATAAGGAGAAAGGAAAAAGAAAACATTGATGAATTCCAGATTACAAATGTTGATCTAGGTTTTTCTACAAAGGAGCAGGAAGGCCAAGAGGCCAAAGATATCATTGATTCATTAACATAGAGTGTGAAGAAGGAGAAGGATAAGAACAAGGTGCATAAAGAGCACATCACTCTATTACAAGCATTCATAAAAGGGTTAATTGACCCTAATCATATGCCAACTAACATAGCTACTCCACTAACTATCATATCTCAAGATGAGATAATAGGATTGGATGTCATGAAACACAAGGCCCATATAATGGATAATTGGTTTATTCTGTTTATTTATGAGGCTGAAAAAGTAATAAAAACCTCCCTCACAAATTGGGAACTGCTTAGTACATTAAAGAGCAAGGTGGATAAAATGCAAAATGAGGTTGGGAGAAAATCCTTCAAATTGGAGAAACATTTGGATGCCATGGCTGAGTGAGGCGAATAGATGTGAAAGTGCTCATGGACAATAAGGTATTGGATAACAATACAACACAATTACTAAGCCTATGGTACGAGGACACAAAGTTTGAGAGTGATATTCTAAAGAAATGTAACAGCAAGCTCAGGGATATCAGTGTAAAGTTGCACCACCTAATGGTAGATAAGATAAGTATGTTGGAAGCTTTGGAGGGTAATGTAGAAGGGAAAATAGAAAATCAGGATACTAATTTTGCAATTCAAGCTTTCCACAATAATTTCATATAGGCAACATATGACCCTCTTCATCATTTGACAGAGGATGTAATCAATAAGTCTATGAGGATGAAAGCCAAGGTGGAGACATATAATGAGAGGTTAAATAGCAGAAAGAGCAAATGGACTGCTATGCAGGCACAATTCCATTCATCAAGGCATGTTGTGGTGAAAGCTAAGGTCCATGATGGAGAGGAAGTTGAAAGAATAGTGCAAACATATGAATCCATTAGGGGGATGATCAAAGAACATATAGGAAGTGATCCTCATGATGATGATGATGATGAAGACAAGGAAGATGAAGAAGAAGATAAAGAAGATGAAGAAGAAGAGGATGAAGAGTAAGTAGAGATGCATGATGATAGAGTCATATGTGTAACAAGACAAAAGGCAGTGATCAAGTTCTACTAGATGGTTGCCAGTTGGCAACTTGTGCTGCTTATACACATGTTGACTCAGTCAAAGAGGAGATATTAACCGTAGATCTAAATAGACAAATCTTGATCATTGGATCATTGTAACCACCTCCTCTCTTTATTCTATAAAAGGAGATGGAGTGCACCTTGTATCATTTATTAGAGACTTAATTGAGATAGGATTGTTGAATGTCATGATACTTTCTCAAGATAGATTGTAAATCTGCATGCTTTTGAATACTAATGAAATAGAAATTAGATTACATATCATCATAAATTCTGAGTAATCTTATGAATGTCATCTGGATATTTCACCATGATGTGCTGTGTCCCTTGGAGTGCATGTCAATTTGTGGATATTGTTGTCATTCTTTACCTTAGAAGATTAGCATTGAGCTGTGTGAAGTTGTGGAATGGCCTGGCAACACATGGTTTGATTTCATCTCTGTTTTGTGAAATATTAAATGCTGCATATGGACTAATTGTCAAAGCCTCATTTAAATTCAATAGATTTAGAATGTTTGAGTTTGTTTTCTTAAATTTCATTACAATCACCTTCACAATTGCAAAATACATAGATAATTCTAAGCAAATACATAAAATATGCAGACATCCTGAAGAAAATGGAACAACTATACCATAGTTGAGTTAATAGGCATGTAAAATTGAGAATCTCATGCAAATATACTAGAATGATAACAGTAATCATGCAAATATCAGCTTAAAGGAACATTATTTAGACAAATTCATAAGTGCAGAAGTAAAATTAGTTCATGACAATTGATGTTCAGAAGAATTGATCAAACTTACAAATATGATCATCATCTATTAAGTATAGTATAAATTACCTTGTTTATGAAATAATTTACAAGAAACAAGTGTATAACCAAAGGTTTAGACATCAATTCATGTTATCAGAACAACGTAAGATTCTTGAATGGAAAAACAACATATCACATCAACCTCTGAGTAGCGTAAGACGATCATGACCTGATCAATGGAGACTTGGAGTCATCAATTCATTTCAAATTGATCATACTTTTCAAGATAATAAAGGTTTGTTGTGTAAACTTTTATGCATGTTGTTATGACTAACAATCATCATCAACATAAATTGACGCTAGAAGGAGGGCGACCTTTCTCTCTTTCTTGATAAGAGAATTGGTTACGTACATGTAATTCCTGCATCTGTGCAAGGTAATCTTCTCAGAGCTCATCAGAATTGCTTATGCTTTGAGTGCTCGTGCAAAGATTTGCTTGTTTTGTGCTGTTTCAAGTCTGTTTGTCATAAATATTTTGGAATTAATCATAAATACTTTAGGCTTTGCAGTCAAATCTTTGAAATCCTTGAAGATTGAGTCATTGTTCAAGTTTTCCTACAAAGCCTTTGTGGTGACTTGCCTGTATAGTCAGATATCCAATATCCATGTCTAAAAGTTTGATCTTGCTCATATTTGCATGTGTTATGCAAATATTGCTTAAATATCTTGTCCTTGCTGAGTCTAGACTAGAAATATCACCTTTCCTCAGTCACTTCTCTTGATCTTTGTAAAGATCCAGTCAAATATCCATAACTTGTTAAAACCCTGGCTCTCAGGCCTAATACTAGGTCTAGATCCATTGGACTCTTTGAGTAGTTTCCCATTCATGGACTAGGACCCCGTACCACAGATATTCACCATACTCCTGACTCAGGTGCATCAACATCTTCATCAAGACATACTGTAACACCTCCAGGATCACCAAATACACCTCCAATGCAACAAGCACTAGTCACAATGTCATTCTTTGCTGCTGACTCACCTTTAACTTTCACTGCATATCATCCTTTACCTAAGAATCTTGATAAGATTTGTCCTAAATATCATCCATATCAGGGTGTTGAGGATCATATCTAGACATTTAAGGAAGCTTGCTGCAGAGCAAGGATTGAGCATCAAGATGTGGTATGCAGATTATTTCCATACTCCTTAGGAGAGGAGGCATACAATTGGTATATTAACCTTTCTCAAGCCTCAATTGGTTCATGGGATGCCTTAGAGAAAGCCTTTAAGGATAGGTTTAAGATACCTATAGATTCTTCAATGAATTATCACCTTTTTGCCACAATCAAAAGATTTGAAGGAGAACCTATTTCAAACTTCAATGCTAGATTCCAAAAGATGTATTCCAAGCTGGTAGCTCCATATAATGTAGCAGATGAGGTAGCTAGAAGTATATACTAATTAGCCTTAGATCCCCTAACTTCTATGTTCATAAGAACACATCCTAATGTCACAACTCTGACAGGAGCTTTTGAGGAAGCAATCCAAGTTAACCAGCAACTGATTCCTGCTCCAACACCTAACATAGCATTCCCTACATATCCCACATATCCTTCTCAGCAGTAGACTAATGGAGCTATGATGCCTCCTGTTGCAATTCCTGGTCCTTTACAGGTACCTCCACTTAGCATCATGCCCCCTCCAAATGGAAATGGTCAGATAGTGCAATATCTAGGACATGCTCAAACGTCTTAGTATGTAGGTCAAAATAATAATAATGGTTCTTCTTTCTTTAAACCTCAACAAGAAAATGTAGTAGCCAAAGTTTAGGAAGAGAAAGAAGACATCAAAGAGATATCTACACAACTGAGGAATTGACAACATAAATCACACATCTAAGAGGTCAAAACTTTTACTCTCAATCAAACCAAAATAGAGGGTATAATAGTGATAAATCAGGATATCCTAACAGAGGATATAATAATGATAGGAACTATAACAATAATAATGGCAATAACAATAATGCACCTAGGCAGCCTAGAGTGTGGAATACTAGGCCAAACAATGGTTCCTTGTCGTCACCCTTAGATAATCAGCCTCCTAGTGAACCAAAGCAGACTACTAGGGTCAATTTAGCAGAGGCAACCCTTACAAACTAGTGTAGAATACATAAAACTAATGCACATGATGAGCTGGATTGTCCTCAATTCAAAATAACAGCCAGTATCTTTCAAGCTGAAGTGTCAAATACTGCAGGTAATCCTCCTTTCATTGAAGGAAATGAAATCGTCCCTTGTGGATATGATTCTTCCCTTGTGTTAGAGAGTTTTGTAAATTAATCTCCTCAAAAAGAAGGCTCAACCCATGAGAACTACACACTACCATGTGAGGAATCTACCTTGGCATTTGAAACAAACTATGTGTTCCCATTTGAAGATGAAAATGAACCAACAGTGGAACATGAAGAAATTCATGCCTACCAGTAGCAGTACCAGGGTAGACACAATTATAACCTTAGGAGTAATCCTAATAGACCTTCTGGTCCCTAGACCACATCATTACCTCCTAACAACTTCAACACTCCCCCAGATCCAAAAGCAAGTAATAATCTTGGTCCTCCCAAGGTTAATACTCAGTACTTTGCACCTCAAAATACAGTGTTGAGGACTAATAATCAATCTTCTGAGTCTGACAAGTTAGTTACGTACTTAGTAGAAGAGATGAAAAGAGTCAAAATCAGTCTATCATTATCAGAACTGCTGAAGACTCCAACTATCAAGAAAGCTTTCATGAGGTCTTTAGATGAGTCTATACCAAAAGAAGATGGTCATGCTCATAATCCTAGTCAAGTTCTGAACAAAGATCATGTAGCTAAAGACAATAATGTCAAGCACAAAACCCCAGCTACTATTTAGGCTGCTAAAACTTCTCATATGACTCTCTATAGAGATAAAACTAAGTCACCTCCATTCCTACTCACATTGAGGATGTTTGATAAAAACTTACATAATTGTTTAGTGGACTCAGGGACATCCACTAATGTGATGCCTCTATCTATCTGCAATGCCTTAGGGTTACATCCAGCCAAATCACTCAAGAAGGTGACACAACTAGACAAATCTGAAGTAAGCATAGTGGGAGAGTTAACACATATCCACATGCAGTTAGCATCAGATCCAAGGATTCAATATTACATTGACATCCAAGTGGTGGATATCCCTGACACTTATGGGATGTTACTTAGTAGGGATTGGTCAAATACACTTAATGGCTATATGTCTATAGATTTCAGCCACATGTGGTTACCCTAGAAAGGGATTCCTAATCAAATCAGGATAGAGGCTGAACCTCAAATGAAACACATGATCACTGAGTATAATAACACAAATGAGATATTGTACGTAGATGTAGAGCCATGGGTTTATTCCATCATGCCTCAAACATTCAAGATAGAAGAAATTCTCATGTATGATACATATATCCATGAAGATGTCTATCAAGACAATAGGGTGATCATAGAATCCGATTATAGTTTAGATGGTAGTGATGAAATTGATCATTTCAGACTACACTTATCTAGAGAAATGCAATGCTGTCAAACATTGAACATATCTAATGAGGATATTTTGATTGAAGGTTGTTGCAGGTTACATGATGAAGCACATTTAGAGAAAACTTGTGATGCGTGCCTCGATATGATAGAGCTAGAATGAGCTTGCAACGAGGGAGGATTGTCATCAGTTGGGGTAAGTAATATAGATAATTATAGTGATGCTGATTCTTGTTCGTCATCTATAGGTACAAAAGAAGATACATGTCAGGATGAAAGCTACACTCACAATTCAGAGGAGATCTTGATGTATGCTAAGAATATTTCTAAAGTTGAAAATAACATCACCCCAGGGACAGATTGTTTGATTGAGTTAGATTATGAAGTATTTGATGAAGATAGAGGGAGTAATTTAACAAAGTTTGAAGAGTTTTTGTCAAAGTAGATTCAGAGGCTTATGTTGCAAGAGGTTCCTCCACATCAAGTTTTAATTGAGGGATGATGTAGATTACATGAAGCACCACATTTAGAAACCATATGCTCATTATGTTTACATATGTTGGATAAACAAAAGATGCTTTATTCAAAAGATTAGTTATCTGATAGAAAATACATGCTCAAGGATAAAAAGAAAGAGATGGAAGTATGATCAAATAAAGATGATGAGGATACCATAGATGTTAAAAAGGGAAAGGTATTATATTGAAGTCACTCACCAAAAATGACAAAGAATGAGCCACAAAAATTGAAGTGGATATCAGGTGGTGCAGTTGCCAGAGCTAAAAAGAAAAGAGAAGGTCTTGATAAGCCTTTGATAGAACATAAACCATGGATCCTTAGGTTTGATGGATCAAAGTCAAAACAAGGAGCTGGAGTAGGGATAGATCTTATTGATTCAATAGGAAGGTCCTACTTGGCAGCATATAGTCTACAATTCCCATGTACCAACAATGTGACAGAGTATGAAGCTTTAATTCTTGGGTTATTGTTTGCTCTCAAGAAAAGAGTGAAAATTTTGCATGTCTTTGGAGACTCAGAATTAGTGGTAAGACAAGTAAGAAGCATATACTTTTGCAACTACAAGAAGTTGTCTAATTACAAACACAGGGCGTGGGACTTAATAGAGGAATTTGATGCATTCAACATCACCCATGTCCCTAGAGAACAAAATCACAGGGAAGATGCCTTGGCGCAGACTGCAAGTACATTGGAACCATTGTCCATTTTAGGTCTGAAGAGATTCTTAGTTGAATTGGTATCAGTGTGCTCCATACCAGATAATGTTACCAATCTCCAAGTATTCGATGATGATCAACACATTTTTGACTTCATATCAAATAAAGATGTATTTGATGCTCAGATTATAGATGAAAAGAATGTAGAAGATCATACATGGGAAGAAGAAGAGATAATGGATCTACCAACCAATAGGATTCCCAAGGGTATGATAGAATTAGAAAAGGATTTTTACTTACACAATATGATGAAATAAAAAGACCTCCCAAAGACTGATGGAGGAGAATACTCACCAATCAATAGACAAAATGAAGATGTGAGGAATGTTTTGATTGGTAGAGTTTGCACTGCAGAAGAAAAGGCAGGGATAACTCAAGCACTGAAGGATTACATCCATGTTATCACCTGGACCTATGATGAGCTGAAGACTTATGATACCTCAATTATCACCCATACCATACCTTTGAAACCATATGCCAAACCTTTTAGACAAAAGCAAAGAACTATGAATGCTTTGTTAGAACCCATCATCTTTGAAGAAGTTAAGAAGCTGCTCAATGCTAGAATTATATTTCTAGTGAGGCATTCAACTTGGGTAGCCAATTTGGTCCCTATAAGAAAGAAAAATGGTGATATCCGCCTATGTGTAGACTTCAAAAATTTGAACAGAGCTTTTGAGAAGGACAAATATGCTTTACCTTCACTGGATAAGGTCTTACAAATAGTAAATGGTGCTTAGATGATGTCATTCTTAGATGGTTTCTCAAGGTATAATCAAGTGATGGTAGATAAAATAGATAGATTGAAAACTGCATTCACCACAAAGTGGGGGATATTTGCTTACAGGCGCATGCCCTTTGGCTTGATCAATGCTGAAGCCACATTCCAGCGTGTGATGGATATAGAATTTAGGGGCCTGGTTGGCAAATGCATAGTCATATACATGGATAACTTGACCATCTTTTCAAAGAAAAGGGGACATCATATAGAAGACCTCAGGAAGGTACTCAAAAAGTGTGAACATTAGGGTATTTCACTCAATACAAAGAAGTGCATCTTTGGAGTGACCACATGAAAGTTACTAGGTCACTTGATAACAGAAAATGGGATCACCATTGACCCTGCTAGGGTAGAATCAATCATGAAGTTGCAACTTCCTAGAAGTAAGAAGGAACTTAAATCCTACTTTGTTAAGATAAATTTTGTTAGGAAGTTCATCACTGGATTTGCAGAAATTGTCAGACCACTTAATGCAATGCTCAAGAAAGATGCCAAGATCAAGTGGACTCTTGAAGCAAAGGTTGCATTTGAGGACATCAAGAAAGCCATATCAGATGCTCCTATTTTGATCAGTCCAGACTATACAAAAGATTTCTACATTTACTCATTTGCTTCGGAACACACATGTGTAGTAGTATTGACATAGAGAAATGAAGCCAAAGAAGAAAAAAACCATAGCTTTCATGAGCTGCCCATTTAAGGATGTAGAGCTTAGATATTTGGATGTTGAGAGACAAGCTCTTGCTTTAGTCAGAGTAGTCAAGAAATTCAGACACTACATTCTAAGAAGTAAGATCATTGATGTAGTACCAGATGCAATAGTAAAAATGCTCCTGATGCAAAGTGAGCCAGGAGAGAAAAGAGCCAAATGGATAACGCTGCTCCAAGAATATGATATGGATATAAGACCCATGAAGCTGGTAAGGGGACAAGCCTTGAGCCAGATGATTTCTGAGACTGACCCCAATATAATGAGTCATCAATATGTAGTGAATTCTAAAGAAGATAAGGGATGGTATTCCAATATCAGACATATCTTGATCACTGGAAGATGCCCTTCAAAGATGCAAGCTTCACAAATAAGAGCCTTGAAAATAAGATCACAAAAGTATATGATCAAAGGAGGAGTCCTTTTCAGAAAAAAATATGAAGGAATATATCTCAGATGTCTAGATAGACAAGAAGCTAATAAGGTTTTGGTCGAGTTACATGATAAGTTTGGAATTACACATGGATCTCACTTAGCTACTACCCATGCTATCTTGAGGGTAGGATATTATTGGCCTACTATTTTTAAAGATACTACAGCACATATTAAATGTTGTCATCCTTGTCAGGTTGCTAATAGCCGAGAGAGATATGCTGCTCAACCCTTGCATCCAGTGATGGAGATGCAGCCATTTGCTTAGTGGGGCATGGATTTCATATCTCCCATCAATCCTCCATCATCTTCAGGCCATAGGTATGTCCTAACAATCACTAATTATTGCACTAGATGGACTGAAGCAGTCAGCAACAAGACATGCAATGCAGATGATGTGATCAAGTTCTTGGAAAACAACATAGTGACCAGGTATGGAGTTCCATATGCTTTAGTATGTGATAATGGACCTGCCTTTGCATCATTAAAGTTATCTAGTTGGGCTTTTGATCATGGAATTATCTTGAAATTTTCTTCAAATTATTATCCCCAATGGAATGGCTTAGCAGAGTCAACAAATAAGAGTTTACTGACTATCATAAAGAAATTGATAGAGAAAAATCCTAGGGAGTGGAATACCCTACTAAAGTATGCCTTGTGGGTAGACAGGACCAGAATGAAGGCTACCTTAGGAAAATCTCCTTACCAGTTAGTGTATGGGGTGGATCCTATCCTCCCTGTTAACTTAAAGATCCCCACTTTGCAATTTGCACAAGAATATCTAGGCATAGATAATAAATAAGAAGTTAGATTACTCTAGCTTATGCACCTAGAAGAAAAAAGAGATAAAGAAATTGATCAATTTGCTAAGCATCAGGCTATTGTCAAATGCTGGTTTGATAAAAGAGATAGAATAAAAGATTTTAGGATTTTAGATTTAGTCCTGACATGGGACAAAGCACATGAAAGGAAAGGTGACCATGGAAAATTTGACAAAATTTGGATAGGTCCTTTCCAAATCTCAGAGATCCTAGGAGACAATTCCTATAGACTTAAGACCCTAACCAGTGAGGATGTTCCATTACCAGTCAATGGACAGTTCCTCAAACATTACTTTCAAGCTTAAATAGGGTCATGTAAGTCATTTGTATCATAGTGTACATATTGTATAGTTGTTTGTATAGTGTTTGTTTTGTGTGTTTGCTTGTTTGCTTGTTGTTGTTAAGTTTTGTTTTGCTTAGTCAAGATGATGCACCTTATCACCCTAAGAAACCAACAAAATTGTTAGGATTCAAGTAATGAGAACAAATTCTTACATAGGTTGTGACTCATTCTGAGAAGTATCCCTGATCAGGTCTCTGATATCATTTCCATCAGTGATGCCTTTTCTTGACTAAGGAGATTTTCACGGTGAGTCACCTAACAACCTTGGGTTTGTTGAACACATCAGTATAGGTGTTAAGTAAAAAATCCAAAGGGTCAGCCTTGCTACCATTGCAATCCCCAACCTAAAATAGCAAGTTATCACACCTTGCATATTGAGCTTACATGATGATATCATATAAAAAAAAGATGAATATTTAAAATCCAAAAGGATAAAGTTTAGGCCATCTAAGTAACTCTACCGGGGCTATAAACACCTGTTGGCAGTGGGGCTCTACTTAGGGGGATTGTAAAGATAAAATTGTCAGGGCTATGGATGATTGCTGGAAACAAGGCTCTATCCTGGTTGGCTATGAGGGATGAACCCAAAATATGTAGCTTAACACCAGTTACTTGTGTCTTCAACTTGCTTTCAAGATGAGGATTATTAATCATATGCACACAATTGATCCCTTATCAGTATTGTTGCACTTATGAACATGATATCATTCAAAAAGGTCATGATACTCATGCTTAGAGAAAGTTATGATGCTATGTTTTAATGTGACCTCAACACTTGAATCATTTGAATTTGGTTGATTTCTTTGGTGGCAAGTTGTTGTGTAGTTACACAACACGCCCCATTTTGCCTTAGCAAAATAGGGACCCAACTCTTTTTGCTTCTGCTTGTTTTTGCTTTCTTGCTTTGGGTAGTTTGGCAAAAGTCAATTAAGTATATCACCCTTGCATATGCATGTGCTGCATAAGAGGAGGTCAATGGTCAAAGTTAGAATTTGTGGTCACAAAATCTTGAAGAGTGTTAAATTTTAAGCAGGTTTGCCTTTTGGATCACCTTGATATTCGTCAAAGATAGAAAGTTATAGTAAGTCAAAGTTTAGTCAAAATGGATATGTTCCATAGGGTCACATTTCTAAATATTAGTCATATTCATTAAGATGACCCCGACATATAAAGATCACCCAATATTTACATGTTCCCCGATGTGCAAATGTCAAACTTAAGTGTGAGAGGGTCACATTTCTAGATACACGTCAAGTCCGCATGCATATGTTCGGAGGGTCACATTTATAAATATCCATCATGTTACAAAATATCACCCTTCACAAAATATGGCCATGAGGTTATCTTATTTTGATATATAAAAGAACTCATCCTGATGATGATGTCACCAATATGCACAACATTCAGAGGGTCACATTGCCAAACATCCATCATATTCCTCAATATGACGATGATGTCATCCCAATCCGATAAAAAAGAAGACATGATAAGATGATGATGTCATCACAATCCAACCCTGAGAGGGTCACATTTTGAAATATCCCCAATCTTAACAAATGTGATGATGACATCATTCTTTTGAACAATTTCAAAGGCTTATTAAACATTGACGTCACCCTCACCTTCTCCAATAAGGTGATATTTCCTAGTGTTGAGGACCTGGATATTTCCAATATCCCTCATATTAACCTTTGATGACCTAAGATCCTTAGTTTCTCAATGACCAATCCAACTATGCCACGTGGCATTCCCCCCTCGGATCACACGAATACAGTGTATTATCATGACTTATTAGCGAATGTATGATGACCCGATCTCACTCATTTGGTCAAAGGTTGACCATATCCATGATGATGTCACCCTCATATGCCCCCAGAGGGTCATAGTTTTGAATATCCCTGATCTCCACAGAGATCACCCTCTACATTAAATGCAAACCCAACGGTAGGTCACGCCTTCAAATTTCAAATGTAATCCTACCACTTGTCAGCATCCACGAAAGTCATATGTTGATCGATGGACTTAAACAAAATACACCAAGAGTGCCCTAATTTGTTGTATTGATTAGGTTAAAAGTAAGTTTTGGGGTTTATTTTATATTTACCCTATGTTAATCAAGAATTACAGAGCTTTGAAAATCAAAGCATCACCACTACCTGCAAACGGAACGGGACCTGTATTTGAATGGAATGGAGGACGGTGAATACAATGCAAGCACATTCATACCGTTATCACTCATACAGTAAAAGAGGGAAAGCGATTGACAGGTATGTAACTTGAAACCCTCTTTTTGTCATTTATGGTAAATTATGAGGTAAAAGGGTTTTTACTAAGTTAATTAGCATGGTGATGCATGAAATAAACTAA
The DNA here is from genome assembly GCA_027924645.1 of Cunninghamia lanceolata. Taxonomy (NCBI): domain Eukaryota; kingdom Viridiplantae; phylum Streptophyta; class Pinopsida; order Cupressales; family Cupressaceae; genus Cunninghamia; species Cunninghamia lanceolata. The sequence goes on from BSBN01000460.1 coordinate 6,736,268, forward strand.
AATGATAGAATTACTACCATGGAATGAATGTGATCCCTAAGCCCTGCTGCATACAATATGTTAGGGTAGGAAATGCATGGTTTTATCGTAGGATCTAATGACAATCAGAAAGAATAGGTTCGATACAGAATTCTTAAAGCCCATGTTCTTATAGCTAGAAGGGGTAGGATTCAGATATGGGATGATTAATGATACGCATTAGGGCAATACCTATCTTGATGCATGGAAGAGAAGCCTAGATAAAGGAGTTGGAAACCCTCTACTTCAGAGTATATACACTTCAAGGATGTGGAACGCTGGTGGATTTCCCTACGCCATAGAAGCTACTAAGCTAGTAATTGAATGCACAAGGAACTATAATCCAAAGACCAGAAGAGTGGAGAAGCATGGCAGGGTGTATGTAGATTTTTTAATTAAGGGCATCACCTCTACCTTCAACTTGCCTATAGGACCTAATGTGGTTAGATTGAACATGAGCAGATTAGAGAAACAATATAAGAACAACCAGAAAGAAGCCAGGAGGGTTATGTATCAGTGGAGATCAAAGAGCAGTACATACAAGGCTTCGGCTAAATTGCCAGTGTACCTTTTCAAGTTTGATTTTGCTGAAGATTATCAGTACATGATGGTCATGCTTAGAAGAATCACAGGAAGACAACATGCTGGAGCATTTGAAAACTAGATGTATGGGATTATCCGAATGGTGGAGTATTCAGATGATAAACCCCTCTAGGCTAAAATCATAAGTGATAGTTCATGAGAAGGATGGGTGGAAAGATGTGCATGTTTCATATGACTTCTTATATTGTATATGCCTGTGCCTTTAGGGGGATGTTCAATGGGTTACAAACGGTTGGTAGGGTTGGAAACAACCCTGGTGATGTGAACATATGGGAACGTTACCCACAGTTGAGCAGGAGGTAATCTCTTCAAAATTATAAGATAGTAAATGACTCCTTTTCCATGCATTTGGTTAGGACGATGGAGGAAGATAGAACAAAGAGATTAAGTATGGAAGCCCAAGCTATTATCTACAAATATGGGGCTTGGTTTATTCAATTTCCTACATTTTCATACATAAGAATAGAAGGATTTGAAGGGCACCCTCTCATGCTACCCAAATACCCCAATGATAAAGTTATTCTAATGGAATTTGCCAGGCAGATTTTACCCTCAGTTGAGGCTCATATTAGAAAAGGGAAGATTCCACCTGTGGTGTTTCTAGTCATGATGGGTTGGTATATATGTCCAGACAAGGAAAGTGTTAGAGATACGATTGGAGGATTGAAGTTAATGTACTTGCAGCCATTTTCAATAGTTAGGTCATATGACCCATATGGTAGGATGCAGACATTACTGGGGAAACATATACATCAAAAGAACCTTGAGGATTACTGGACTCATTGTGATGATGAAGTAGAAGTTAGGAGGAGAACTTACTAGAGGCTTACTCTTAATCAAATTTGCACCTTTGATTGCATACAAGTGCCTATTCTGTTACACAAGGATGATTGAAAGATCATGTCTAGTGAATATGAGGAGAAGAAAGTATTTAATGAAATCATATCAACCCCTAATTTGAGTCAACCTGAGGTGACTTCACTAGATCAAATCATGCAGAAGGTTATTCAATTGACCCAAAGTTGGGTAAATACTGAAGTCAGTAAGTTGAAGAAGAAGGGTGTTGCCCTTACTGTGGATAATAAGAAGAAAAGACATGAATTGTCTAAAGAGGAATATGATGACTTCCTCGAAGAGAAGAGGAAATCCATTGAAGAAAGACAACCAACTGTAGAAGCAAAGCAACAGGGTAAGGGTAAGAAATCAACCCATGTAGCTAGAGGAGTAATTATTAGAAGACCTCAACCAAAGGCTGATGTGGTCTCCACATCAACAGTCACATCACCACATACCCATGCTAAGCAAAAGAAAGCTGTTGCAAAGCCTGCTCCTATGATTATAGAGGAAGAGGAGGAACCATTGGATGAGGAGCCGTTGGATGATGACTTGCTAATAACAAAGAAAAGGAAGAAGGTACAAAAGACACCACCCCAAAAGAAACAGAAGACTATAATGAGAGGAAATGTGGATATTGATCCCATTTTACTGAGGGGTGCAGGTGGTCTAGGTATTATGAGGAACCTACAGCATGAGGTTCCAATCCCAGATATTCTTCAATTCAAAACTGAGAAGGTAGAAGAACAGAGAGAAGAGAGACATAGGACAAGGAAAGAATCACCTCTTCCACTTGATGATACAATAATATTGTCTAATGATGAGGTAGTGAAAGATGTCTTTGCTCAAATGATGGAGACCTTGGTGTTAAATACAAAGATGACCCCTCATGGCATGCCTCAAGTTCTAAAGGAGACTCATCAGGAGGAGATTGAAACAGAAGAAATTGAAGAAGATGGCCCAGAGGTGATAGCTGAACAAATTAGACTAACAAATTTGGTCAAGCAAGTCACCAGTCCTACTGTAATAGACTTAGCTTATCAGGATGATGGAGATCAAGGTAGAGATAATGATCCACCTCCAAAGACAGAAAAGGTAGAAATCAGTGTACATGAGGAGACTGATAAAGAAATGCCTGATAAGGATAAGGATCAGAATAATGCATCACTTCCTGCTAAGGATGGTAACCCAACATCAAAAGAGAAAACAAATGAAAAGTAATTGGGTAACGTCCTAGGACTTGAAGAAATAGACACCTCAAAAGGTGAGGAACAAAGTCTGCCACAAGATGATGGTCAACCAAAGGAAACAGAGAATATGACCAAGGGTGATCCCCAGGGTAGGACATATCAAAATGCACAATCTTCTCATGAAGATCAGGTGCCACAAAACACACAAGATCAAGAGATGCAAAATACTCATGAGGATAAATTGCAAGAAGAGGTACATGATCAGAATGTACATACATCACAAGAATCTCCCCCTCAGCAGGAGACCCCTCAACAAGAGATACCTCAGCAAGAGATCCCTCATGAGAAAGTGCATGAGGAAGAACCAAGGAAAGAGAATTCACCACCTAGGGTAGAGCATAATATAGGGTCTCAATATGCTCATAATGAGCAGACTGATCAACAAGGACCCAGGGGTGATGTCCCATATTGGTTGCAACAAGAAGTGAACTTGCAACAGATTGATGAGGTACCAGAATTTGATGTTTCCACATTGTTTATGACAAGTATGATGAAACCAAAAAGAAAGGCAAGGCCTACATCTGCAATAAGGAGGGATCCTACTACAGGTAGGAGGACAACTCAAGTAGCACCGCCAATGGTAGATAAGGAGAAAGGAAAAATAAACATTAATGAATTCTAGATTACAAATGTTGATCTAGGTTTCGCTATAGAGGATTAGGAAGGCAAAGAGGCCAAAGATATCATTGATTCATTGACACAGAGTGTGAAGAATGAAAAGGATAAGAACAAGGTGCATAAAGAACACATCGCTCAATTACAAGCATTCATAAAAGGGTTAATTGACCCTAATCATATGCCAACTAACGTATCTTCTCACTAACTATCATATCTCAAGATGAGATAACATGATTAGATGTCATGAAACACAAGGCCCATATAATGGATAATTGGTTTATTCTATTTTATTTCTGAGGCTGAAAAAGTAATAAAAACCTCCCTCACAAATTGGGAACTGCTTACTACATTAAAGAGCAAGGTGGATAAAATGCAAAATGAGGTTGGGAGAAGATCCTTCAAATTGGAGAAATATTTGGATGCCATAGATGAGATGAGGCGAATAGACGTGAAAGTGCTCATGGACAATAAGGTACTGGATAACATTACAATTACTAAGCCTATGGTATGAGGACACAAAGTTTGAGAGTGATATCATAAAGAAATGTAACAGCAAGCTTAGGGATATCAGTGTAAAGCTTCACCACCTAATGGCAGATGAGATAAGTATTTTGGAAGCTCTGGAGGGTAATGTAGAAGGGAAAATAGAAAATTAGGATACTAATTTTGTAATTCAAGCTTTCCACAATAATTTCAAGTAGGCCACATATGACCCTCTTCATCATTTGACAGAGGATGTAATCAATAAGGCTATGAGGATGAGAGCCAAGGTGGAGACATATAATGAGAGGTTAAACATCAGAAAGAGCAAATGGACTGCTATGCAGGCACAATTCCATTCATCAAGGCATGCTGTGGTGAAAGCTAAGGTCCAGGATGGAGGGGAAGTTGAAAGAATAGTGAAAACATATGAATCCATTAGGGGGATGATCAAAGAACATATAGGAAGTGATCCTCATGTTGATGATGATCATGATGACGATGATCATGATGATGATGATGAAGACATGGAAGATGAAGAAGAAGATGATGCAAATGAAGAAGAAGATAAAGAAGATGAAGAAGAAGAGGCTGAAGAGTAAGTAGAGATGCATGATGATAGAGTCATGCATAACAAGACAAAAGGCAGTGATCAAGTTCTAGCAGATGGTTTCCAGCTGGCAACTTGTGCCACGTATACACATGTTGACTCAGTCAAAGAGGAGATATTGATCGTAGATCTAAATAGAAAAATCTTGATCATTGGATCATTGTAACTGCCTCCTCTCTTTATTCTATAAAAGGAGATGGAGTGCACCTTGTATCATTTATTAGAAACTTAATTGAGATAGGATTGTTGAATGTCATGATACTTTCTCAAGACAGATTGTAAATGTGCATGCTTTTTATTACTAATGAAATAGAGATCAGATTACATATCATCATAAATTATGAGTAATCTTGTGAATGTCATCTGGATATTTCACTACGATTTGTTGTATCCCTTGGAGTGCATGTCAATTTGTGGATATTGTTGTCATTCTTTACATTTGAAGATTAGCATCAAGCTGTGTGAAGTTGTGGAATGGCCTGGAAACACATGGTTTGATTTCATCTCTATTTTGTGAAATATTAAATGCTGCATATGGATCAATTGTCAAAGACTCATTTAAATTTAGTAGATTTAGAATGTTCGAGTTTATTTTCTTAAATTTCATCACAATCACCTTCGCAATTGCAAAATACATAGATAATTCTAAGCAAATACATAAAATATGCAGACATCCTTAAGAAAATGGAACACCTATAGCATATTTGAGTTAATAGGCATGTAAAATTGAGAATCTCATGCAAATATCAGCTTTTAAAGGCACATTATTTAGACAAATTCATAAGTGCAAAAGTAAAATCAGTTCATGACAGTTGATGTTCAGAAGAATTGATCAAACTTACAAATATAATCATCATCTGTTAAAGATAGTAGAAATAACCTTGTTTGTGAAGTGATTTACAGGAAATATGTGTATAACCAAAGGTTTAGACATCAATTCATGTTATCAGAACAATGTAAGATCCTTGAATGGAAAAAAAGCGTATCACATCAACCTCTGAGTAACGTCAGACGTTCATGACCTAATCAATGGAGACTTGGAGTCATCAATTCATTTCAAATTGATCGCACTTTTCAAGATAATAAAGGTTTGTTGTGTAAACTTTTATGCATGTTGTTATGACTAACAATCATCATCAACAAGCTTCCCTGACATTCTCCTTTAGATCCCAGATATCTGCTTTAGACTTATCAAGATCTTTATGAGCAATTTTTAGTTCTTCATTGCTGACATATATGCAATCATCAATTGTAACACTACCTCGATGAATTGCTTTTGGAAGAGTAGGAAATCTTCTGGTTGCCATGTGTTCACTTTCCCAGATCTTCCTCAAGCTGTTAGGCTTCTTCCAAGGTGTTGGGTCTCTCTCCGAATCGGCAGAGGGTTTGCCAGTTCCAATGTACAAGTAGATTCGGCCAACAAATATAGGAGGTTGCGTGAGCTGCCTCCCCTTCACTTCTAGTTCTTCCGCACCAAGGGGGTATCCCTATAGCTAAAGATTTAGCTTTTTAGAACAGGTAGAATACTCTCATGTTTGGACCAAGATTTACATGATAAATCACAAGTTTGGCAATGTTCTTGGACATATCTAACTGGTTAGGAATGAGAGTATGCAGGGGTCCTACTTCTACTCCTACAACTAATAGGTTGGAATTATGGAATGATTTGTATTTAAGTTTTGGATGCAAGACAGGGGTTTTTGGATCTTAACTACTACACAAGGGCAGACCAGTGCCTATCTCAGGGCAAGGAGTCAACTAGACGTGTACAAATGAATGATTTGCACTGGCTTTCAAGTTTCAAGGGGTCAGATTGGTGCTTTCCTTATAAACACTACCCAAGACTAAGTATTTAGTTGCCTCTACTTACAAACATCCCTGGTACCATACAATCTTCTTCATACTTAACCTAAAACAGTTTAATCCACTCCTTGAATGGAAGTCACAGATCAAGCATGCAATACAGAAATCTTTATCCTAGAATCTTAGTAGCCCTTGGCAACTAGATTCGAAAGAGGAGATGCATACAACAATGGAGACAAACAACTAAACACATGCAACAATGCATTTTTCATATAAAACAACAATGAAACTAAAAATATGTGCAACGTGCATTCAAATGCAACTCATAAACTCCAAAGAGACAGAACAACCAAAAACAGCTCTGTTCTTCATTATTTCTCCAAAAAATGCCCAAGTCTTCAACAACCTAAAATATGAGTGACACAGTGCTCATATACAACAAGGATGTGTACTCAGCATTAATCACATGGTCATTTCAAAATTATGCCAGATATATCGCATCATGAAAATGACACTCAAAACATTCAATGCTCTAGGCAGAAGAAGAAGAAAGGAGTAGTTGAGTTCAGGATGTGAGCCGCCAACTGAAGATTTTTGCCCTTAATTAGGTAGTTGAACTGTCAATTAAGACCATGACTCTGCAAATTTTGCCATCAATGCCCAACCTACCCATTTTCAAGATGCAACAATGGTTCGCACGCTTCTGAAGTTTCTTCTACTTGGAATGTAGCCACGAGTATGCAGAAATCCCTCCTTTCATGAAAATTTGAAACAAGGCCGTTGATTCCTTCCTCCTCTCTAAGATCTATGGCTTCGAACCATGCTCAAAAGTCACCGGCCAATGAGATTGTGCCACGCAGGCGACTTTTGCTTCTTTGACTTTTCATATCGTGACATACATTTTGCCCTTTCTCTGTTTTACCCTTTCTACCTTCAAAACTTTGCATATGTAGTTGTATATAAATACAACTGACTTGGACATGTGGCAACCGCTGATTGGTTCTCCATCGCTGTGCACTGGCCTCCTCATTGGTCGTCAGAAAGGCCCTGGAAGTGTCCGCCGATATGCATTGTCCCGCTGACGAGCCAATGTATCTATTCTTGCTAGCAGACCATTGCATCAATCCTTATATCTTGCATTTGTATATGCAATTGCATATACAAACAACCAAAATGTATACAAGCGGCAGACCCCAAATTTTTATGAAACAAATTGAAATCGTATTCGGGTCTGGCTTGTATCTTCCTCCTCTTGTATATCGCTTTGTACATTGCACATACAAATGCAATATACATACAATGTGGATTCCATCACACATATGAGGCAGATTGGAAAAAGTTTTGAATCCAGCATTGTATCGGCCTCCTTGTACCTTTCATTGTATGTTGCACATACAATGTGCAACATACAACCCATGGACCCCAACCACCTGTCCGCCACAACAAACTTTTCTTTCATGTCTGGATTGTATATGCGCTTTGTATATTCACTTGTATATGGCACATACAAATGCAATCTAGGACACACAACCACACGGGCCTCACCATGCTTTTGAACTGTTGACTTTGACTGCTCCCGCTTTGCATATTTCTTTGTATCTGATCGGCCATCAGAGGGACCCCTTGCTTGGTTGCCGATAGGCAAGGTCTCGGTGATGACCCTTGGATGTTCATTCCCTTGTATATTTTTCATTGTATATTGGCCTTGCACATCTGCCTTGTACATTCGAACATACATACAATCCCCCTTGCAGATACCTGTGGGCTCGACCACTGTTTAACCTGATTTGAATCCTTTTGACGTCTGGCTATTGTATCTACCTCGTTGTATATCGTATATACAACATAATATACATGCAAACTTTCGCATACAAGCACGGAATATACTCAGAATTTGTGACATAGAACCACTCTTGCACACCTAGAAATGCACTCGAATGACACATACAAATTTGATATGCATACAACAATGCATACAACTGATTTTTTTACTATTTCTGAAGCCGATTGGATTATTTTTCGGGTTCGCCAATGTATATTTGCACTTGTACATACAACGACATATACAAGCGGCCACATACAAAGATACATGCATGAAAATGTGAAGGCTGATGGACTTAGAATTTTAAGGGTTTTAAAAAAAGACCAATGGATTTTCAATCTCAAAACCCTAACCCTAGGTGCAGGCACAAACATTGGCTCTATCTGGGGATGCATGCTTCTTGCAGGCATAGTAAGAACTCTAGAACTCTGTGATGCAGGCTAGTCCCTATCCATTGGGCTATAGAGTCAAACACTGCATCGACCTGCATCACAAATCACACCTTCAAACACTATTTTTGTGGCCCTGGGCAGCCAAAAATGAAAAACCATAATCTCCTCCTGCCAAATGCCCAATTATGATCTGAATGACCCCAACCACAAATGAAAACACTAACATAATTTGGCCATAAGCTCATCTTCTCAATTACATGCTTCACCACTTTTGAAAACTTGCCTCTGTCATTATTACCTCTGTCATTTTGCATCTGAAAATCAAACATACAACCATACATACTATAAAATTGTTTAGCATTAAGCAGTGTATGTATGTTATATTCCTCAAACAGTATATCACTATGTTGCATTTGTCATTCTTCACTGTCTACCTGGCTGTTGCACATTACCAGGCACTCATCCAGCTGATCTAGAAACTAAAAACACTTAAAATATATGAGATCATCAATATCATCTATATCACTTATTGACCTTGAAAACAAAACTTGATCCACACACCCATAGTTGCATACATCCAGCACAATTGAAGCTGAATGTTCATCATCCATAGTTTTCACATCCATATCATCCTCACAAGAGCTGAAGATCTCTGCCTTTGGTTCATATGTCCCCTCTTCACAAACTGATGCAACACCCATGTCAGTTGTCTCCTCATATTTACCATCATCTTCAAAAAGAGGGTTAATCCTACACCAATGAAGGTCATGACTCACAATGTTCAATCCATATAAAGGCTCATCATAAAGTGGATTCATACTCATTGCAAAGGTCTCTACTTCTTCTTCATGACAATCCAACTCTTCTTCAGCATTACAAAATCTAGAGTCATAAGAAGAACAAACCTGATCCCTGAACTGATCATGGATATCATCTATATCATCTGATTGCCCTACATACAAGATTTCTGCTACTTCAATGTAATCTGAAGTTGAATTATCCATATCACTTTCCAGACCTCTAATGCTTCCTGATGAAACTGATATTGACTCCTGATCCATATGATCACAACCATGCACAATCAGATCATTTAAACATGAATGCTCTTTTATGATGACTGGCATATAAATATCACTTAAAAAATTATCACAATCAGCTTCATTTGTTAGACAAATTAGGACATCCTCCTCTATAACAGAGTCATCATTACCTTGGAATGATGCATAGATAGGGACAACAAGGGTGTGAGTTGGCATTCATTTTCAACATATAAATTATATCTTTCATCAACATTAGGGACCCTAGGGCAGTAAAAATTTGTAGAGAAATAACCCTTGTGTATTCCGTACTTCCAGTTGTTTTCAATGTCTATTACAAACTGATGTGCCTGATGCAATGTGATGGGCTCCTTATCTCTCAATCTATAACTCATTTTTTTTATCAAATGCTCCCAGATAGACCACCAGGCACAATGCATCATTAGGTCTCATACATTTTGGAATTCTTTTCAATGCCTTCATAAACCTAAGGTTAAAGGTTGGAATTAAGTCATCTTTTTTAATATGGATAGACATGAAATCACTGATAACTGCATATTTAGATATTCTCTCACCAAATTGTTCTAGAAATGTAGATTTGAAATCTTGCCAAGAGTTGGCAGAGTAAACTAGAAGATAGGAGAACCAATCCCTTGCATCTTCATCTAGAGATTGAACAAATGATCTTATAACTACATCTTCATGGTCAACCTCAAAGTCATCTATTACATTTATAAACTGCTGCAAGTGTCTCTCAGCTGATTCATCCTTTGCACCACTGAATTTAGGCAGATACTTTCTAATCTTAGATGGAAAAGTATTTGGATAACCACAAATGCCATCAAAATTGATGGGCTTATATTTGTTAATGCTGAAACTTCTTTTATTACATGGTTGGGATTGATCATTATACATTGTTGCATTTGACACCTCACAAGGGTGCATGGGCTGATAATACATCTTATATGCCTTTGCAATCTTCTTCTCAACTCAGACTTCCTTTTACAGCAATGACCTTAGGCCTTTACAATATAAACTGCTATTTCAAACTTCCTAAAGTCCTCTAAATGAGTCCTTTCAACAATATTGCATACCTCATTTGAAAATACAAACTACATTCTTAATAAATACAAAGCATGAAAGCTTATCACGAATATTTCCCTTTCAATCAGTGCTACTTCACCAAATAGGGAATCTTTTAAAACTTATAAAAATACTTGGATATGTTGCAGCTGCTGCAAATTCATTTCCCTGACTGATTTGTATGAAAATTCAACACATCTTGTGTCTTTTATCAGGTTCTTTTTGTGGAGAGTTGCCACCTCCTTGGTAGAGGAATGAGCTTCAAACAACATGAAGCTGAAAATTCATTTCTTTCCTTTCTGGGTTCTCCAATAGCAGAGCCACATATACAACTTTTCAAGTTTACTGCAACAAAGCACTTCTAGGTTTAATTCTTCAATCTTTTAGACTCAAACTTTTATGGATATGACATTACATTCCCCAGTAGAGTCACCACTTTGTTGGTGACTTGGATGGGCCAAAAAGATAACACCTTCAACTCAACTCCCTGGTAGAGTCACCACTTTGTTGGGTCTCGGATGGGTTAAAAAGATAACACCTTCAACTTAACTCCCCGGTAGAGTTGCCACTTTGTTGGGTCTTTCTCTCCAAATTGGCAGAGGGTTTGCCAGTTCCAATAAACAGGCAGATTCAGCCAACAAATACAAGAGGTTATGTGAGCTACCTCCCCTTCACTTCTGGTTCTGCCGCACCAAGGGGGTATCCCTACAGCTAAAGATTTTGCTTTGACTCACCCAACAGAAAGATTTAGCTTTTTAGAACAGGTAGAATACTCTCATGTTTGGACCAAGATTTGCATGATAAATCACAAGTTTGGCAATGTTCTTGGACATATCTAACTGGTTAGGAATGAGAGTATGCAGGGGTCCTACTTCTACTCCTAGAACTAACAGGTTGGAATTATGGAATGATTTATATTTAAGTTTTGGATGCAAGACAAGGGGTTTTGGATCATAACTACTACACAAGGGCAGACCAGTGCCTATCTCAGGGCAAGGAGTCAACTAGACATATACAAATGAATGATTTGCACTGGCATTCAAGTTTCAAGGGGTTAGATTGGTGCTTGCCTTACAAACACCACCCAAGACTAAGTATTTAGTTGCCTCTACTTACAAACATCCCTGCTGCCATAAAATCTTCTTCATACTTAACCTAAAATAGTTTAATCCACTCCTTGAATGGAAATCATAGATCAAGCATGCAATACAGAAATCTGTATCCTAGAATCTTAGTAGCCCTTGTCAACCAGATTCAAAAGAGGAGATATATACAACAATGGAGACAAACAACTAAACACATGCAACAATGCATTTTTCATATAAAACAACAATGAAACTGAAAATATGTGCAACATGCATTCAAATGCAACTCATAAACTCCAAAGAGATAGAACAACCAAAAAAAGCTTTGTTCTTCATTATTTCTCCAAAAAATGCCCAAGTCTTCAACAACCTAAAATATGAGTGACACAGTCCTCATATACAACAAGGATGTGTACTCAGCATTAATCACATGGTTATTTCAAAATTACGCTAGATACATCGCACCATGAAAATGGTGCTCAAAACATTCAATGCTCTAGGCAGAAGAAGAAGAAAGGAGTAGTTGAGTTTGGGATGTGAGCCGCTGAATGAAGATTTTCACCCTTAATTAGGTAGTTGACCTGTCAATCAAGACCATGCCTCTGCAAATTTTGCCATCAATGCCCAACCTACCCATTTTCAGGATGTAGCAATGGTTCGCGCACTTCTGATGTTTCTTCTACTTGGAATGTAGCCACGAGTATGCAGAAATCCCTCCTTTCATGAAAATTTGAAACCAGGCTATTGATTCCTTCCTCCTCTCTGAGATCTACGACTTCAGACCATGCTGAAAAGTCACCAGCCAATGAGATCATGCCACGCAGGTGGCTTTTACTTCTTTGACTTTTCATATCGCTACATACATTTTGCCCTTTCTCCCTTTTACCCTTTCTGCCTTCAAAACTTTGCATATGCAGTTGTATATACATACAACTGACTTGGACACATGGCAGCTGCTGATTGGTTCTCCATCCCTATGCATTGGCCTCCTCATCAGTCGTCGAAAAGGCCTTGGAAGTGTCCGTCGATATGCATTGTCCCACTGACGAGCCAATGTATCTATTCTTTCTATCGGACCATTGCATCAACCCTTGTATCTTGCATTTGTATATGCAATTACATACACAAACAATCACAATGTATACAAGTGGCAGACCCCAAATTTTTATGAAACAAATTGAAATCATATTCGGGTCCGGCTTGTATCTTCCTCCTCTTGTATATCACTTTGTACATTGCACATACAAATGCAATATACATACAATGTGGATTCCATCACACATATGAGGCAGATTGGAAAAAGTTTCAAATCCGTCATTGCATCAGCCTCCTTGTACCTTTCATTGTATGTTGCACATACAATGTGCAACATACAATCCACGGACCCCAACCACTTGTCCACCACAACAAACTTTTCTTTCATGTCTGGATTGTATATGCGCTTTGTATATTCACTTGTATATGGCACATACAAATGCAATCTGGGACACACAACTGCGCGGGCCACACCATGCTTTTGAACTGTTGACTTTGACTGCTCCCGCTTTGCATATTTCTTTGTATCTGATCGGCCATTGGAGGGACCCCTTGCTTGGCTGCCGATAGGCCAGGTCTCGGCGATGAGCCTTGGATGTTCGTTCCCTTGTATATTGGCCTTGCACATCTGCCTTGTACATTTGAACATACATACAATCCCCCTTGCACATACCTAAGGGCTCGACCACTGTTTAACCCAATTTGAATCCTTTTAACGTCTGGCTGTTGTATCTACCTCGTTGTATATCAGATATACAACACAATATACATGCAAACTTTTGCATACAAGAACATAATATACTCAGAATCCGTGACATACAACCACTCTTGCACGCCCGGAAATGCACCCAAATGACACATACAAATTTGATATGCATACAATGATGCATACAACTAATTTTTTCACTATTCCTGAAGCTGATTGGATTATTTTTCGGGTCCGCCAATGTACATTTGCACTTGTACATACAACGACATATACAAGCGGCCACATACAAAGATACATGCATGAAAATATGAAGGCCGACGGACTTAGAATTTTGAGGGTTTAAATAAAAAGACCAATGGATTTTCAATCTTGAAACCCTAACCCTAGGTGCAGGCACCAACACAAGGAACCTTGCTCTGATACCAATTGTTAAACACAAGGAATACTGAGAGGGGGGTGAACCAGTATTCTATAAAACCATTCCTTCACATACTCTTTAACCCATTTACCAAATTCAATAACATCAAAAGCAAAATAAACATAGAGAGAGCAACCATAAAGTCATAATACATAGACACTAGGATTTTTACGTGGAAAACTCAAAAAGGGAAAAACCATGGTGAGTGTTAGCTCACAATATATTGTAATATCAAAATGGATTACAGAAGGGCTCATTGTCCAAGGACTCACTATCCAAAGAAGTGCTCATTGTAAAAGGCTCACTGACATAAATAAAAGAAGATAGAGATAGGGTGGCTCACTACCAAGAAAGAACTGTTACAAATGTATTTGCTAAATGCTGGAATACAGTTCCAATGATAGCTCAAAATACAGTTTCAAAGGTCTTCATCCTAAATGCTCTATTTCTCTGCCCTGTTCACATATACTCTATTCTTCAGTCCTCTGAACTCTTACTGCACTTTTCAGATCACAAAAATCATCTTAGATCGTATATATATTAACTTTGCAATTCCTTCCATACATCCAACATTGAAATCCATCAAGTATTTATATCTGCAACAAGATCTAACTCAAAACTAGGTTAGCTTACCAGACATAAAATGTGTACACAAAAAGTTATACTTTGTTAGCTTGAATTCTTTACACAGGAAGTTATGCAAACCAATGGAATCCTTCAAGAACCTTCATATAGGTGTGGACTTATTTTAGAACCACTTAGAATGATGATCTAAACAATATATCTTTATTGCATATCGATCTAACTTGTATGTTGGCTTCATCCTTAAATATACACTTAACGAAATCTACTATCATACCACAACTTCTAATGCGGATCACATGGGACTCTAAAATTCATACCAAAGATTTATTACACATCACCAAACATACATTTAGAACTACAAGTCATAATATTCTTATGGGGCAAAATGAGGATCTCTAAACTACTGACTCTGTCACTGTGAAACACTGTCAAACTGGGTGTCGATACTTAAGAGCTTGTAGATAATCATCAAGTGAACCTCAGACTCTACAAATCTAGAATTGGATACTCCTAACATGTGTTTACATCTCCAAACTGCAAATTGAAACAACCAATAGTGGAGGAATGTAGATTGAAATACTTAGGCAGTCTGTATTGTTCATGATTGAACTCTGTTCATCTGGACTTAAGCAATTCATGGTGTAGCTTCTGAAGATTACTAGGACATGAGACTTGGAGTATAGAATCATCAAATAATTATGTACAACATACCAGAACCGCATACTAGAGTCTGCATCTGCGGAGGAATACCATCCAACTTTCTATCACTAACTCAATACGCTGCCAACAATTAAGCAATTTGACTAAGTGATTCTTCCCAGACCAAAAATGTTGTCTACAATTTGTCTCAAGACTTGTTCCCAATCATATCTGTCTATTGCAATCAATGACAACACCATATCACAATAATATCAGTAGTGTCTCTTGACCACATTGCCAACATCTGATACTCCTGCTCCAGAGGCATCTAACTTGGTAGTGAAAGTGGCAAGGTTTAGTAAGGCAGCCACTGATGCTCTTCAAAAAAGGCATGATAAATTACATGATGATTACATGCATTTACTACATGAATACAATAGGTTAAAGGAGAGGGAAGTCAAGTGGCAACAGTAGGAACAATAGGCATCAACATCAACCTCACTTCAAACAACTTTGGTAATAAGGAATTCAGGTCTTCTAACTTCTGATCCTTCTCATTCCTAATCAAAGTCTATTCTTGAGAAGGAGAATGAAGAATTGCGACAACATATCAAGGCTTTTGAAATTTTTTTTGCAACTTCTATGAACAACCAATAGAAGGATAATCAACTTATTGTTTTAAATGTTTTGAGATTACTGATGGACAAGATTTCAAATAAATCAGTTAATATTCACAAGTGTTACTCTGACCTGTCTCAAATCATTAAGAAAATAGATGAGGATAAAGAACAAACAATGCCTTTGTTTGGTAAATGGATCCCAAGGATTTCTCCTTTACTAGGTATATATAAGGTATCAAATCATGAACCTGGTGCTCCTAAAGAAATCAAACAAATCGACATGGAAACAAAAGAAGCTGGGGAGTCACAGGTATTTATCAATCGCCTTGAAGAGAAAGCATTGGAATTGATTCAGAATTTTGACAATGATGAAGTTGGAGTGATCCCAACAATTAAGATGAATAATGGTGATATCAAACCTTGCTAGTTGTGGATCCTTTAGTTCAATGCTATCATCCCAACCATTTCTTTCTTCATCTGCTTAGATGACAAGATTGATATTCCCCTGTTCAGAAGAAGTGTCAGTAAATTATGGGATTCTTTTCAACTTATAGAAGATTTCACCAAGGAAGTTGAATCAACCTTAGCTAAATATAACAACAAATATATATCTTGTGTGAATGATCTCATCACTTTCAAATGGCCAACAGAGGATCAATACAAGGCCTGGGATGAGAAATATAATGACTTGCCTAATTTGTGAGGTCTTGAGTATTGTGGAGGTTCATAGTTTGAATATTGTTACTTATGCCTTTTTCAAGTTAGGAATATGTTTCTATGAATCTTTTATTGTTTAGAATTAACATAAAGACATTCTTATTTCCAAAAAATTGAGCATATTTGTCTCATAGTGGTTTCCTTTTCTATCCTCTTGTGAAGCATCAAATATTTTAAAAGGTGGTCAGCATGAAGAGAGTGGAGATAGGTCGAAAAAGTTTGTTATCACACTTCTCAATGCACATCTTCCAAGGCAACTTGTTTTGTGGCCACACATGTAACAACTTTTGCTCCTATGAAAATATTTGATCATAATTAGTTATCTTTGTTTCTGATTGATGAGGTTTTGTCAAATGTAAATGTGACATCTGTCATTAGGTTTGAAGCTTGTTTTGCTCCCTTGTTTCTATAAAAGGGAATTCAAGACCTATTGACAAGGATCTTGGAGAAAATTTTGTGACACAATACATAATCATAATTAGGATTTCTCTACTTCTAGGTGTTTTTTGAGAATAGACTTATTTGTACTTGCAACTATTGGTATAACTGTACTAGCTCATCATTTTTCAATATATTGTTAGGTTTCAAAATATATTGTCTCCTAAAGTTGTGTTCTTTACTATATTTTTGAATACAAGTTGATTAAATATCATTTTTATTCATCTTCATAGTCTTTCCTGTGCACATATATCTTTTCTTAATGGCTTTTACTCAAAGAGTAAATTTAATGCTTTAAGGAAAATATTGGTTTTAGTAAATGTATGCAGGGATTAGTAAGTAGAATTAGTTCTTGACTAATTTCAAGGTATAATAATGTAATGCATCATTGAAGTATTCTTATATGAGTTGGGAATGCATTGTTATACTTAGTTTCATTTAGATTTGTTTTGACTCTGTGGCCCTAGAATTAGGCACTGATCTCTTAGGACTAATGTTTTCATTTAATATCCCTGATCATTTATAAAATCAAAGAACAGTTTCATTTCTATATTCATGTTTAACATTAGTTTATATCACATGTTCTTCTGCAAAGAATTATGTTAAAGCTTGAGAATCTAGCCCATTACTTCACTATATCATTAATTCTTCAAGCATTTGAGAAAGAACATATATGTTTAGAACAATATTTTAAGAAAGTATTGAGAAACCCACTAGTTAAATACTGTTAGGAACACCCTCCTTGGTCTTGTAGAGCCTAAAGTGTAGAGGAAAAGGATTGAAAACCCCTTTCCTATTCGTTGGCCAATCCCTCAAGATAAATTAGTTATTAGAGATGGCTATTTTATAGATTTGTTTTCTTGAGATCAGGTTGGGAATTTAAAACAACCAACACAAGCTATGGCACTAATGTGACCATTAAGGCTGAGACTATTGCTAATGATCATGTAGTTCCTTATACACCCATCCCTTTGGACATGAACTGTACAATCCATGAGTTAGAGGAGGATGACAACAATAGTAGGCATGAAGCTGCAACACCTATGGAGGAGATACTTGATATATTGCTTGATGAGTGGGCAAATTATTTTTAGTTTGATACTCCTGATCATATAGAAGACACAGGGCTAGGTACTTATTATATCCATGAAGAGGATGCCATCATCCCTTATCTTGAGAAATCAACAACAGATCTAAGTGGGATATGGGAATTATATCTTGATGGCTCCAGATGCAAAAATGGAGTAGGTGATGGGGTTGTGTTAATTTCACCCTAGAAAGAAAGTTATATCTCTACTTTTAGATTACAGTTTAGTTCTACCAACAATGTGGCTAAATATGAAGTTTTAATTTAGGGCATACAATTGGCACAGAAAAGAGAAATAAAAATTTTACAAGCATTTGGTGACAGCGAGCTTGTTGTTGACCAAATTAGATCACAAAGTGCTTCAAAGAATGACTTGCTTAAGTCATATAAACATAGAGTCTGGGACCTAATTGAAGACCTTGATGCCTTCAATATCTAGGTAGTGCCCAGATAGAGAAACAAATATGCTGATAGGCTGGCTACATTTGGTGCTCAGTTTGACATTCCCCAGAATGTCAAACAAAACTCAGATCAACATGTGAAGATTGTTATGAGGCATGGTATGCCTAACAATGTGATGAGATGGCAAGTATTTGAGAATGACTAGCAGATTATAAATTTCTTGCAAGATGAGGCAGAGTTTGCTGCCAAAAACTAGTCCAAATTCCAAGAGCAATATGGTGACCAAGTGATTCAACTGAAGACCAATAAGTTTCCCAGGGGATTAGTCACTTTAGAGAACATATTTGGTGCTGATGATCAACCTAAAAAGGAGAAAATGAACATGACAGTCAAGAAAGAAGACTATGAAGAGGTGGAGATTGCACAGGGCCAATTTCTAAAACATAGAAAGGTACGTGATCAAGTTGAAAGGCAAGGTTTTGTTGAACTTTGTAATGAATTTTATGATTTGATTGCTTTGGATTATAGGGATCTGAAATGCTTTGACCTTGGTTTAATCCAACATACCATTGATTTAGACCCCAATGCAAAACTTGTTCACCAAAAACAAAGGCCAGTCAACCCCAAAATTGAGCCATTAATGAGAAAAGAGCTATCCAAACTCATACAGGCAAAAATCATTTATCCAATTAAACATTCCTCTTGGGTGGCTAACCTAGTTCCAGTTAGGAAGAAAAATGGGGAAATTAGATTATGTGTGGACTTTAGAGACCTAAACAAGGCCTCCCTCAAAGACCACTATCCATTCCCTTCCATGGAGAAAATCCTCCAAATAGTAGCAGGAGCTAAAAGGTTTTCACTCCTAGATGGCTACTTAGGCTATAACCAAATTCTTGTAAAAGAATTAGACTAGTACAAGACAACCTTTACCACCAAGTGGGGTATTTTGTCTTATCAGAAAATGCCATTTGGGCTGACTAATGTTGGGGCAACCTTCCAAAGAGAAATGGATTTGGCCTTTAAAGGCCTAATCAATGATATTATTTTAGTGTATCTTGATGATTTGACTGTGTATTCTAAACATGCATTTGACCACCTAGGTCATTTGAGAAAAGTCTTTGAAGGATGCAGGGAATATGGCATATCATTAAATCCAAAGAAATGTGTGTTTGCTGTCCTAGAAGGCAATTTGTTGGGACATGTGGTTTCAAAAGAAGGGCTGGCTATTAATCCTGAAAGAACCAGTGCCATTCTGGCTCTCCCCCTTCCCAGTCACAAGAAGGGTCTACAAAGTTTCTTATGAAAGATTAATTTCATGAGGAGGTTCATACCCAATTTTGCTTCAATAGAAAAGCCCCTCACCGTGATGCTTAAGAAGAATGCTACCTTCACATGGTCAAAGGAAGGCAAAGACAATTTTGAAGTTGTCAAGCAGGCTATTGCATAGGTTCCCACACTGATAAACCCTAACTATGAGAAGGATTTTATACTTTATGCCTTTGGAGGCAAGGAGGCCATATTAGTAGTTTTAACACAACAAAATGAAGAGAAATTGGAACAACCAATTTGTTTCTTAAGCCATGAATATGAGCTGAAGTATGATTTTATTGAAAAAAAGTGTTTTTTGTGGTGAAAGCACTCAAAAAGTTCAGGTATATGATTTCAAACAACAATATATAGTTGATGGTAAACCACCCTAGCGTTAAAGAGTTTCTTTTGAGAAGAGATATCAATGAAAAAAGGGTTGGGTGGATTACAAAAGTAATGGAATACAATGTGAACATCAACATCACCAAGATGGTACGCGACAAGGGCCTATGTGAGAAGATGGCTGCAGAGCTTGAAGACAGAGGTGATGCTGTGTGTCCAAAGGCAGACACAATTAGCTAGTTTCCACACTCCAACTAACTGGCACCATGATATGGTCACATTTATGTAGTCAAGTAGATGCCCAGATGGATTGGATCATGCCAAAAGAAGGTATTTCTAGCTTCATTCCATCCCATATGTTCTTGTTGATGGTGTCTTATTTAGAAAAAAAACATCAATGGAGTTCTTAGATGCATTGCACAAGATCAAACCTCCAAGGTAGTAGAAGAATTTCATAATGGCCCTGCTGGTGGCCATTATTCTCCAAGAACAACTATTTTCAAGATTATTAGGGCTGGTTATTATTGGCCTAATTTATTTAGAGACACCCATAGATGGGTAAGGAGTTGCAAAGAATGTGCATTATTTGCAGGAAAACAAAGGTTGGCTTCTCTTCCCCTACACCCAATTTAGAGTGATCAACCATTTGGCCAATGGGGCCTAGACCTCATTGGGATGATTAATCCACCTTCCAACTTTGGCCACAAGTGGATTTTAGTAGCCATTGATTATTTCACTAGGTGGACAGAGGCGATTTCATTGAAGGATTCTACAGAGTCTTCTATTTTAGACTTCCTTGAGGGGATAGTTACCAGGTTTGGTGTTCCATTCACCATTATCTCTGATAATGCCAAGGCCTTTGTAGGCACAAAAATTAGTGAGTGGGCACTTAACTATGGGATTTACTTGAAGACATTATCTAATTACTACCCTCAACGGAATGATTTGGCTGAGTCTACCAACAAGATGGTGTATTTTTATTTATTCTTTCTCACTTGACATTTTTCTCTTACCTTTATGTATTCATTCTTATAGATCTAGAGATACACATTTATATATATCCCCTTTGCACGTTTCTTACTATTGTTACTTATATATATACTTACTTTTTGTCTCTTTTTACATAGATTTGCTCCTATTTATTGGTGTACCTATTTATATCTATCCAATGTTATTCTCTCTCTTGTATTATCCCTTTACATATTTTTTCACAACCTCCCTAATCTTATAGCTACTGACCTCTTTTTTTCTTTTACCTTTTCTTGGTTCTTACTCTCACTTTTTATTTACATATTTATTTCTCTCACTTTATACTTATATTATTTCATTTTGGGTTTATTATTTTTTCTTCTTTTGTGATTAATTCTAGTCTTGTCTTTTCTTGTAATCCTTGTATCTTTTCTTGTAATCCAAACCCCCCCTCTCTTTTTAAGGAACTACCTCTGCAATTTTAACTCTATTACATTTTGTTCTTTTCCTCCTGATGAAGGATCACAGAGTGTGATCCAAAACATTGAGGTAAAAAAAGCAACACAATTTTTCCAGAAGCATCTACAATTACTTTGACTTATTCAATATAGGAGTCCTTATTGATTTGGGACTTCCTATGTTTTTAAATGTAATTACATATGGAAAAAGTACATGTAAAAGTGTCCAAAATTGAATGAAAAGCACATATGAAAATATAGAAAATAAACTAAGGCATGACACTTTGCATCAACTTGCATCTCCATTCTTCTTTAGATGAGCATCATACATAGTGAATGCCACTTGCATACCATAGCTGTTAGGACTAGTAGTGTTCTTTAAGATTACTTGAGCTCTGATCACTGCATCTTTTACTGTAGTGGTCGCCTTGTCGTGATTGGTCAACTTGGATTTCAGATTATCTAGTGTTAACTGATTATCCAGAATATTGTCTAGAGAGGTGACTGAGACAGCTTTGTCTTCAAACTCCCTTTGAAACATATTCTTAAACTCTTTAATCATTTCATCAACAAGAAGAAAATGATGATCTTCAGATGTCAGCTTGCATGGGAGCTCCTCCAATTTGTGTAGCAGATCAACATCACTTTCTTCACTGAGTTCCCTAGCATTCTCCAAGTCTTTGATCAACTCTTTCAGAACATTACTCTGATAAATTAATGACTCTTTAGTTTCCACATAAGACTTATAATTTGAAACAATGCCAAGTGATATCAGAGTTTTTATTTTCAACTTTTTCATCTCAGTCCACTTCTCAAGACTTTCATCTAAATACTCAATGTCTTGAGAAATGACATCCACTAAATCATCCAGTTCAGCTCTTATGTTTTCCATTATGCTTGTCTTCTTAGCTGTACTGGTAAGAAGAGATACTCCTTGTACCTACATTTTATCAAGGTATTCTTCAACTGCTTTCCCTTTGACATGAGTCTTCTCCGCCCTCTGAATAACAGGATCTTCAACTGTGATTGCCTCAAGTGTGATTGACTTAGATGTCAAAGTAATTTTTCTCACCACTATAGCCAACTGCTCTGCTTTTGCTTTATTTTCTCCTTCATCTCCCTTTCATGATCAAATTTTAGAAGTAAGGAATTGAGCATAGGCTGAACATCAACTTTGGCACTTTCATGTGTGATCTTCCAAAGTTCAATCCTAGAAAGAGAATAGTCGCTCATGCTGAAATTATCAATAGTTGCATCTGGTGGCGGATGTGCAATTTCCACATATTTGTGGCCTTTGTCTTCTAGTAGCTGAGAAAGAGTCTTGGGCTTCTTTTGTGTCTTTGCCTTCACTGGTATTAGCTTTCCAAATTCAAAGTCATCTAGGGAGATGGCTTGCTTTTTCCTCTTAGAAGTGTAGGTTGAGAGCCATGGAGGAAGCACTAATGTACTGACATTTGGATCAGACCCCATTTCTGGTGTAGAAGGAATTGTACTTACACTCGTGGTAGTGACAATTGGAGGAGTATTTGTAAATATAGTACCTGGCACATTCACATCAATAGTCTACTCAACACCTAAAACAAAATGATCAAAAAATGTGGAATCACCAATATCATAGGAAGATGAAGACAAGATTGGAATAGACCCAGAAGACTGAAGAGCAACATCAAAAGCAATCTTAGGATTATCAAAAATTGTCCTAGAAGAAGATGGTGACGAGCCAGAAGACTGAATAAAAATGGGTGAAATTGGGGTTATAGGAGTGGGCAAAGAAATTGAAACAGATACAGTAGGTTGAGGGGAAGAGACTTTAGTTTTTTGTTACACATGTCTTTGTGGAGAAATGGCTGCGTCCTATAGATTTTCTTGATCATCTCCCTCTTCCTTCTCCTGTTCATCTTCCTTTTCTCCTGAAGATTTGTCCTCAATATCCATTTCCTCTGTGACAAGTTCTTCCACATCCTATTCATCAACCTCCATTTCTTTAGTATAAGATTTCTCTTTTGTCACCTTGGCCTTATCTCCTTTGGACACAAATTTAATCCTAGGCTTGGGACCCTTGGATGTACTGGGAGTATCACTTTTGTTCTTCGTCCTTAACTTGGCTTTCTTCCCTGTTTGCTCTAAGGCCTCCTCTTTAGGACTAGTTATGAAGTCCTTCAAGGGTATACCTTGCTTTGAAGCCATAGATTGGTGTTAGCTAGAATCAGTTCAAACCCCTTTCTCAAAGAAGTTAACTCCTTCTTTGACCATTACACAATAGGTAAGGCAAAATTTGCAATTTGCTCACTGACATATTTAGGACTAACAACATCCTCGTTATCCACCATCCCCTCTAGAATATCATCCAAGCCCAAATATTCAATTTGACTTAAAGTCAACCTATTGTAATCTAGCTTCTTGATATCCTGTTTTGTTCTCAAGTCAACCCAAATATCCTCCACCATCAGCTCATGAAATTGAGTTTTCCTCTTGATCTTATCTTTCACTCCCCGATAATCAAATTTGGGTCTTCTCTTGAATTGTTTCATGGTAACCATCTGCATCACAATTTCCATTTCCTTGGCTTTTATAGCAGTTGCAATAGAATACCTACCAATTTCATCAGGAAACCTAAATCTAGGCTTCTTTAGTTCCATTTGTTTGTTATGAACGACAATCATTTGCCGACACAACTCCATTAGGACAATTTTATCAGAAGGGAACTTTGGAAACATATAGGGATACCCTTGATAATAGCCAACTCTTAGATATGTAAGAGTTGAAAACTGAAGAAACAAGCAACCAAAACCATTTACCATTGCCTAGGCATCATTCGAAACTCTCCTTTGTTCCAATTGAGGATAAAAAAGGCATAGGAAAACAACAAAGAAGGCATCATTCACCCTTCTAAAATGATGAATTGAGCCTTCCAAGGTTAGTTTAGGATAATACTGATAAACTGGTACAACTCTCCTATCTCCATCAGATGTCAAACCTAGAAAGCTTCTCATCAAAGTTGCTACATATAAAAGGTATGAGGTCATATAGAACTTGGATGTAGTCGACACCTTAACCAATTGCTCATGAAGAGCATTGCTAATCCATTCTCCCCAGAAAATATTTTGTTTGCCTTGAAATATGATCTTGATGTAAGGATACATCCATTCATGGAAGGTAGAAGATGAAGGTAGACCTCTAACTCTGCTGAGAAAAGTTATCAAGTCACTAACTTCCTCTACAAAGTCATTCATGGCAAAACTCTTAGGCCATTTGAAGAGATTTGGCCTGGAAGTTTTCAACCATTTAGTATTTATCACCCTTTTGGCTTTTTCCACATCTTTATCATATTCTCTTTGGGCAATGCTGAAATCCATCTCTGCAATATCCTCTACACTAGGACACATGAAAACCTTATCCAAGAAATCATCATCTAGTCTCATAATACATTGCCATGAGCATCCACCACTATCCTATTATCCTTGTTATAAAAATGAGCAACTTGGAGAACAAATTCAACATTATGTGTAGCAAGAGGAAATGAAGCAACCAAATGGATATTGCTCTTGATAATTCTTTGCATATGGTGGCTAGGTTTATCTAATTTTGTCCTTTCCACAAATTCAACCTTATCAACATGACCAATCTCTGTGTCCCTTATTTCATCCACATTTGACGTGACTAAAGTGATAGGAAAAACACCTTGGTACTTGTACTTCATCGTTTTGGCCTTCTTAGGAGATGGGTTAGTCATTTGAAAGATAGACTCCTTCGGACGATGCGATGACCTCAGCAACTCACAGAAGAAACTGCAACAAAAAGTCATGATCTTGTAGTTAGAGGAAAAAAATGGCAATTTGGGAAATTACATGTCGATGATCATGATCACAAGGATGAGCTTGAAAAGGTGAAAGGGTGAGCGAGACAAAGAAATGGACGAAAGCGGGCTAGAAATAGCAAATATAAAAATTTCCCAGAGTTAGAAAATTTCAGGGAGTGAGTGCACGGGTGGCAAAAATCACCACCCTTGCATATAAAGGGAAAATTGCAGTGTAGGAAAATGCACAGGCAGTGAAAAATGCCACACCTACATGTGAGCATTTGTAAATGTATGTTTAAGCGGTTAAAGAACCCGCTCTTGCATCTTTGAAGAAAGTTCCTTTATGCTCGGGCAGCGAAAAGGACCACCCTTGCATGTGAAGAGAGTCAACTTTCATGACAAAGTTAAAATGTGTGGGCAGCAAAAAATGCCACCCTTACACATTTGCCACAATAAAAGGGAAAAAGCATGGGCAGTGATTTTCACCACTCATGCATTTGGTATAAAACGCCATAGGCATCAGCGATGAAAATCACCGCCCATACATATGGGAGCCATTTTGGAGATTGTGTATAGGTGGTAAATATTGCCGCCCTTACACTTGGGGGAAAACATGGAGATGTGAAAATAGAAATGAAAATGTTTAAAACCTAACACATAAAAGAAAATAGAAAGCATGGTGAAAATTACCGACGACATAAGTGGATAGAACAAACATAAAGATCTCAAGTTGAAACAAAAATAAAAACTAAAACCTAAAGACAACATGACGGGAATGAAAAATTAAAAATAAAAGGAAACGCTCACTGAAAACTGATATAAACTAATCATACAAACCCTAACCATATGAAATAGAGAACAAAGCGAAGAAACAAAGAACTTACCGTATATAAGAGTCAAAAAAACAATCGAAAACCCTAATCAAAGGCGCTCAAAATTTGACCGCACACGTCCAAGCTTTTTGAATTGGAGTTTACAGAAGTTTAGATGAGTCTCAAGAATGAAAAGACAAGATAAAATGAGAAATAAATGGATTTAAAACTTATAAAGAGATGTATTAAACACTCACACGTAGTGCATTAAATGTACTCAGTGTGAACTTAAGATGCATAGGTGGTGAAAATTGCTGCCCTTACACTTTGGGCAAAACCAAAAAAGACATGCAATAGCAGCAAAAAATGCTGCTCTTGTAGGTAAAGCTCAAAACACAAAAATGCAATGGTGGTGAATTTCACCACCCTTGCATGCAAAACCAACATTTTTCTAACTCCTTAACACTGCTGAAAACTCAAGTTTAATGAATTCACCACTTGATCTATTTACGCAAGATTTAAGAAACCAAGATGAGAAGATGCTTGAATGGATTCTTAGGAGATAGAGGACCACGCATGAGGACAAGATGATTTACCTTAAAAAATGTGCTTAGATTTGTAGGCTACAAAACAACCAAGTTTCGAAGGGGTCATCCTACAAAATGAGCACAGCTAATTTTGAGGATAATAGTTGGCTCTAACTGGGAAGTTTAGTTTGATCATTCTTTGTAATGATCAAAGGGAGAAGAACTCCAGTCTCTAATTGCCCGCTGTGTGGTAGCAAGAAAGGCATGCCATCTTGATATTCTAGAATGAAGCTATTTTCACCATAACACTGATGAATGATGAAAGGGCCTCTCCATAAGGAATCAAACTTTCTGTGCATTCCTTTTGGCTCTCTCCTCTTGTCCCATAACAAGACTTGATCTCCAATTTGAAAATCTCTAGATTTAGCCTTCTTTTCAAATAGCTTCTCTACTTGACTTTGGTGTTCCGCTATGCGATCCACCACTTTGACTCATTGTTCCTCAAGCTCTAAGAGGTACATTATGCGCTTGTCAGTAGAACTTTCAAAAGTTCGATCTTCAACTGCCTTTGTCAACTTCAATGCTGGCAACTCTAAAGTAATTGGTATTTCAGCATTCAACCCATACAATAGCTGAAAAGAGACATACCAATTACTCTCTTTGGGGTAATACGGTCTGCCCATAAAGCATCAAACAACACCTTGTGCTAGGTTCTTTGATTCTCATCTACCAACTTTTTGATGATAGTGACCAAATTCTTATTACTAGATTTAGCTTGACCATTTCCTTGTGGATAATAGTCAGATGAGTGAGATAAGGTGATCCCATAATCAAAACAAAAACTAGTAATCTCATGAGAAGAAAAACATGTAGCATTATCTGCTACAATCTTGTTTGGAGCCCCAAACCTAGATATTATATTTTTCTTGAGGAAACTATAAACCACTTTGGAAGTAGCATGCTTAACTAGAATAGCCTCCACCCACTTTGTGAAGTAGTCAGTGGCTGTAAGTACAAAACTATGTCCTACACTTGATGTTAGATTCACTGCACCAATGAAATCAATACCCAATTGCTAAAATGGTTCCTCAATGATGACTAGTTTTAATGGTAGGGTAGCCAACTTGGGTTTCCCCACAAACTGTTGGTAAAGTTCACATTTACGCACCCAATCATATGCATCTTGGAGCAATGTCAACCAATAATATCTACCTCTTAGAATTTTATGAGCTGTGATAGGTACTGAAAAATGTCTACCACATGCTAAACTATGGAAGGATTCCAAAAGCTTGCTTTGCTGTGCCTTATCAACACAATGGAGGAAAGTCCCATCAATACTCCTCTTGTACAAACCATTGTCCCACAAGACAAAATTTGCAGCTTTAAGCTTAATGGTCCTTTTCTCTTTATAAGAAAAATGTTCAAGACATTCACCATATGTGAGAAAGTAAGCAAGGTTTGAATACCATTCATCTGTGGTACTCACAAAAAGAACAGTGGGAACTTCTACAACTTCTACTTCCTCATCACCGGTTTCTTTGGTAACATTCTCAACAATGAGATGACACAATCCTTTTCCCCACACTAGCTTGGTAGGCTTAATATCAAGGTCATATTCCTGAATCTTAGCAATCCAGTTACCTCTTTTGCTTCCAAACTCTTGTTGAGTTAGAATAGATTTGACTGTTGAGTCTGGAACCAATGCAACAGTATGTGAATTCAAAATGTAGAAACGAAAATGCTTAACAGCTTTCACTATGGCATATATGTTTCTCCATAGAAGAATATTTAAGTTCATGAGATTTAAGAGGACAACTCATGAATGCAATTGGAGATTCAATACCCTCCTCATTCTGTTGAACCAAGATTACTGATAGTGTATGCTCGGAAGCATAACTACACATAATGAAGTCCTTGGTATAATTAGGACACACCAAAATTGGAGCATGGGCAATGGCTCTCTTAATGTCCTCAAATGCTTCTTTACCTTCTGTGCTCCAATGGAAAGTGGACTTACCTTTCATCATATTAACAATATGACGAGTGTTTTCTGCTAACTCAGTAACAAATCTCCGTAGAAAATTCACTTTTTTGAAGAAAGAGTGAACAACTATCTTACTTGAAGGTATAGTAAGACCTTGAATGGATTTGACCCTTTCTGGATCAATCTTGGTACCTTCCTTAGACACCACATGTCCAAGAAGTTTACCTTTAGTTACCCCAAAATTTGACTTTTTGGGATTGAGTGAGATTCCATGCTGACGACACCTTTCTAGAACTTGCTTCAAATGGTAGGCATGATCTTGACGCTTCTTTGAAAAGATAGTTAAATCATCAAGATATACAATAATAAACTTACCCATTTCATCATGAAATGCCAAGTCCATTACTCGTTCAAAGGTCGCACTAGCATTGATTAAACTGAAAGGCATTTGACGGTAAGCAAAAGTGCCCCAAGGAGTTGTGAAAGTGGTTTTATGCTGATCCACTTCACTTACTTCCACTTGGTTATATCCCGAGAAACCATCTAGCATAGAAAGTATCTCTGAACTAGTCACCGTTTGTAGTATTTGATCCATTACTGGAAGAGGGTAATTATCCTTTAGAGATGACTGATTCAAGTTTTGGAAATCCACACAGATGCGAATTTCACTGTTCTTTTTTCTATCTGGTACTATGTTAGCAATCCATGTGGAATGATGAATTGGGAAAATAATTATCGCAATTAACATCTTTTGAATTTTTTCTAAGATCATACCTAAAATTTTGGGGTTATACTGACTTTGCTTCTTCTTGTGAGGCACAGATCCCAACTTGAATGGAATCTCATGTTGTACTTCTTTAGGCCAGAAAGACTTCAAGTCATCATAACAATATGCAAGCACATCAATATAGTGACACAGAAGTGTCACAAACTTGAATCTTTCATCAGCTGTGCAACATTTCTTGATGTTAACCATCTTAGAATTAGCTTCAATACCTAGATTCACCTGTTCAACCTCTAATGAAGAACCCGTTCCAATTTGCTGCTGTTTCCTGAAGTACCGGTCATGTTTATCGAATAGTTTCTCAAGAGAAACTAAACCTTTGGGAATTTTGTTCCCCTTTAGCTGCAAAAAATCTTCATTGGTCTCTAAATCAACTTCAGAAACAGATTCCTAAGGAGGAGAATCACTACCTTCAAAATAAAGGTCATTGAAGTTATCTGTCTTTTCTAGAAAAGCAATGATTTGATCATCCCCATTAAAAACCTACCAGTGGTCAGAATTATCTAGGATGCTTGGCCGAAAGACCAACTAAATTATGTATTTATTACCCTTAAAATCCTTGTGAGGAACCATAAGGGTAGCTGAGACGGCCAATGAATTGGCACAATCATTGAATTCTCTTAGTATTGCTAATATGTCAAAAGCATCAAAGTCCTCAATGCAATCCCAAACACGATTGCGGTAATGCCTCAGGCTTTCATTTTTGGTTTGGTATAGATTCCTTACCTAGAAAATGATGAGCTCTGTATCTCCCTGTGTATGGAGATTCTTGATTCCTTTAGCATGAGCAGTGTCCATCCCTAGTAATAAGGACTCATACTTAGCAGTATTGTTGGTGTTAGACTTAGGGCACACAACTGAGAGGGGGGGTGAATCAGTTGTGCGAAACTTTCTCAAATTAAACACTTGAATCTTCTTTAGTGATTAGTAGAATATTAATCATGAACCATAATGCATTCAAATCAAAAGCAGAAACATATCAACACATAAGACACCAAGATTTTGACGTGGAAAACCCGGTTAAGGGAAAAACCACGTGGTGATTAACCCAAGAATGTATTCTCTGTTAGAAGAATAGAAAGAACAAATGGCACATGCCAATTAGGGCTCATTGCCTGAGCACACTGCTCACAAGAGGCTCACTGCCTACAAGAGACACACTGTCTACAAAGAAATAAGTATCACCTTTATGAACTAGAAAATAGCATCTTCACCATGCTTGAATCAGTTCCATTTAAGCCCAAAACTTCTGCTCTACCTTTCACACTTCTCCTCACTACCACACACTCATCACCGTAAGACACACTTCAAAATGACTTCACAATCCCTTATTTTCACAAGGCATCGACTTAGGAACAATCATCTAAGTCAGCAAACACTTACAAGAACATCCGCAACACATGTAATACATCCGGTCGGCCAGTCTCAAGAAGAACACCAATATTCGGTGGTAATTCTTCAAATGCAAACTCTAACTTCAATGTGGACCACCAACATGAACTGGACATGATCCAACGATCATCATAACCTTCCCTGAATCACCAAGAACATCCGCACTTCATCATCCTACTGGAATTCTTCTCTCCTTCATCCGAAGCTTCAAGAACACAGTCTATCATCATTGTCACAAATGAATAGGCTTTTCTAGACCTTCAAACCATGAACCAATCTAGTTGATACTTCACAGGGACATCCTCAACACTCCCTCAAATCTGCAGAATGGGATAATAAAATTCTGGATATCACTGGACCTATCTGTGACTCTCTGTCACCTCTGAACACTTGCCGGAACCAGTTCTACTTGAGCGACCATAACTTCTTCAGATCTTCATGTGGACCTCTGAAAACTTGACTAGAGCATCTCAAGACTTATATCTATAAACCCTTTAAACCGCATCCTCTGATCCTCAACCTATTGAGGACTTTTACCTTCTTGTTATCACTGTTCTTCACTGTTCCTGATTGAGACTAATTTTCTCAATATCCTCAGCACACAGCTCATCTAATCCTTCTCATTAATGCAACATGAGTATGTTGACATCAATGACAACACCGGTTAAACCCATACTTGCAACAATCTCTCCCTTTGTCATTGATGGCAACATATGATGTGAAAAACCATCAAGACAAGAACTTCTCCTTACTGTTACAACTCCCCCTATCAACAGCAACCATTCACATGTCTTCTCTCCCTTTACTGTTCCCCCTTTGATCAGCAACCACTTGTTTTTCACATGTCTTCTCTCCCCCTTTGACATCAATGGCAAAGGGCTCATACTTGCAATTTCACCACCTCAGACTCATACCTGCTGCTCCCCCTGAGTAGCAGCTCCCCAACATCAATCTGGATCACAAGATATGACTGTGATATCCACCGGATTGATGCACATTAGTGCATCCTAGTTCATCATCGGAGGGGCAATAACCCCTAACTTTTCCTTGAGATACTCAAAAGTGTCCTTGGGAAGAGGTTTAGTAAAGATATCTACAATCTGATCCTTGGAGGGCACATACTCCAATCTGACTTCATCCTTGTTCACTTGCTCTCTCAGAAAGTGAAACTTGATAGATATATGCTTCGTCTTAGAATGCAACACTGGATTCTTAGAAATACTTATTGCACTTGAATTATCATAGAAAATTGTGATAGGCTCCTCATATTCTACTTGAATATCTCTTAGCATCTGTTTCATCCACAAAACTTGAGTGCAACTACCTGCTGCTACAATGTATTTTGCTTCAGTTGTAGACAGGGATATTGCCTCTTGTTTCTTGCTTAGCCAAGAAACCAATCTTTTTCCCAAAAAGAATGCTCCTCCACTTGTACTCTTCCTATCATCCACATCTCCTGCCCAATCTGCATCTGTATATGCATGAAGAGAAAAATTATGATCTCTAGGATACTACAGACCATACTCAACTGTTCCTTTTAAGTACCTAAAAATTCTTTTGATTGCCATGACATGAGATTCTCTGGGATCAACCTGGAATCTCGCCACAAGACCAACAGCCTGCATTATATCTGGTCTATTTTGAGTGAGATACAATAATCCTCCAATCATTGATCTGTTCTTTGTCTGATCTGCCTTAGGAGAGTCATCATCTTTTCTCAACTTACATCCGGTTGCCATGGGAGTATTCATTGGCTTTGAATCTTCCATTCCAAATTTCCTCAACAATTCTTTCACATATTTGGTCTGAGAAATAAAGATTCCTTTCTTTGTCTGAGTAATTTACAGACCCAAGAAGAAATTCATTTCACCAAGCATTGACATCTCAAACTCACTTTTCATTTGATTTGCAAAGGTTTTACACATACTGTCTCTTCCTCCAAATATGATATCATCAACAAATACTTCAACAATCAAGATGTTTTCATGATCAATTTTGAAATATAGGTTACTGTCAGTAGTACCTTTGTTGAAACCAATCTTCAAAAGATGTTTGTCCAGTCTTTCATACCAGGCTCTTGGGGCTTGCTTTAGTCCATACAGTGCCTTCTTCAATTTGCAGACCATATCACCATGCTCAGATAATTAAAAACCATCTGGTTGTTCAATGTACACTTCTTCTTCTAAGTCACCATTCAAGAAGGCAGACTTGACATCCATCTGATACACCTTGAAATCCTTGAAGGTAGCAAATGCAAGAAATAGTCTGACTGCTTCAATTCTTTCCACCGAAGCAAAGGTTTCTTCAAAATCAATCCCTTCTATTTGAGAGTAGCCTTTGCAGACTAATCTGGCCTTATTTCTGATTACTTCACCAACTTCATTTAGTTTGTTCCGGAAGACCCATTTGGTTCCAATCACATTCTTGTTTCTAGGTCTGGGAACAAGATCCCAAGTGTGATTTTTCTCAATTTGCATCAACTCTTCCTCCATTGCTTTGGTCCAGTTTTCATCATTGCAAGCTTCATTTATTGTCTTAGGTTCAATCTTTGAAATCAAACAATATTCGTCTGAATTTTGAGCAATTTTCCTTCTAGTTTGCACACCTTTGCTTTTGTCACCTATGATCTGATCTTCAGAGTGGTTCAGTCTTACATACCTTGGAACTGTGGGAGTTTCTTGCACTTCTGCTTCTTGATCAGGCTCATTCAGACCTATCTCTTCTTCATGATTTACCGGATCAGTCTGAATTTGACTTTCAAGAGTGGATTGAGCTCCTTGAACCAGAACACCATTCTGATCATCTTCATCATACTCATAAAACCTTGAGGGTTTCTCTATTCCCTCATCAGCCTTCACATTTGTACTTTCTATCATCTTTCTTAGTCTCTTGTTATAACACCGGTATGCTTTGCTTTGAGTAGAGTAACCCAAGAATATTCTTTCATCAATTCTAGCATCAAACTTGCCTAAATCTTCATCTCTTTTGATGTAACACTTGCTACCAAAGACTCTGAAATATCTTACAGTAGGAGTAATGCCAAACCAGAGTTCATAAGGGGTCTTACAAGTATTGCTTCTTATTTGAACTCGATTAAGAGTATAGACTGCAGTGCTGACAACTTCTCTCCAATAGATCTGAGGAACATTTGCTTCCATCATCATGGTCCTAGATGCTTCTTGGATGGTCCAGTTCTTTTTCTCCACTACTCCATTCTGCTATGGAGTCCTAGGAGCAGACAATTGTCTCTTGATTCCATGTTTCTCATAGAACTCTATGAACTCACCAGATGTGAATTCTCCACCTCTATCAGACCTCAGACACTTCAACTTTAATCCTATTTCATTCTCTACCATAGCCTTGAATATTTTGAATTTCTCAAGAGCTTCTTATTTCTCCTTTAGAAAGGTTACCCACATCATCCGGGAATAGTCATCAATTAACAGCATGAAGTATCTATCACCTTGAATATTCCTGGTTCTTACCAGACCACAAAGATCAGTGTGAACTAAGTCCAATAATCCGGTAGAAGACAGTTCCTTGCTTTTGAATGTGACTCTGCTCACCTTACCCAATTGACATTCCTTGCACAAGATGTTAGTAGGTTTCACCAGTTTTGGAAGATCTCTTACAACCTGAGTATTGCTTATCTTGATGATATTATCAAAATTCACATGACACATTCTCCTATGCCATAACCAACTCTGATCAACTTGAACAAATAAACAACTTTTACCAGTACCAACTAAGTGGAAGATATTACCTTTAGTTTGAGCACCGGATGCAATCTCTATTCCAGATATTTCAAAGATTTTGCATTTTCCATCCTTGAATCAGAGATCATAGCCTTTGTCCACCAACTATCCAATACTGAGAAGATTGTGCTTCAAACCTTCAACATACAATACATTACCAGTTTTGTTTCTTCCATCAAAAGAAATAGTTCCTCTTCCTCTGATTCTACTCGCAGAATTATCACCAAACTTCACCACTCCTCCTTCATACCTTTCCAAGTCTATGAACTTATTTTTGTCACCTGTCATGTGGTGAGAGCAACCACTGTTAGTGAACCAATCATTCTTTTCTTTAACTTGGGCAGCCAGAGCTCTTTCTACAACTTTATGATTGATAGATACAGAAGATATTGGTTCTTCTTCCTTGATGACAATAAACACCCATTCACTTTTGGATTTGTTTCCTGTCTCTGATTCATCATCTGTTACTCCTTCATTATCATCTTCTTCATGAACATAGTAACAATTCTTTTGGAACCTTGATCTGTTAGGATTTCGCTTGGAAAATCTTTTCAGACATCTTGAGGCAAAATGACCAATCTTATTGCAGTTAAAACACTTAAAAGGCAATTTTCCTTCATACTTACCAGATCTTCTTGGCAGTCTCTTTGCAATGAGGGCTTCAAGTTGAACAGTTTCTACTTCTTCTTCTTCCAGGTCTTTTCTTGCTTTTTCATACCATGACAGTTTTCTTGATGAGTTCTCTCCTAGATCAAATCCTTGTTTACCTTTCACAGAGGCACTGGCTTTGAATGCAGATTCAGTTTTGGGGGGATCATCTCCAAACTCGGTCATTTCAAAAGCAGCCAGTTTGCCAGCTAATTGGTCTCTTGTGACAGTGGTATGGGCTCTGAATTCATCAATGGCAGCAACCTTGATTTTGTAAGAGGCAGGAAGGGATCTGAGAATTTTACCAACAATCTCATTTTCATCGAAGACTCCACCAGAATTTCTAATTCCACAAACCAGCTCATTCACTCTTGGCATAAAAGTGGTAATATTTTCATCATCTCTCATCTTCAATTTTTTAAATTTCCCTTTTAGACTCTGTAACCTTGCACATTTAACATACTCGTCTCCTTCATGCAAAAGTTCCAGTTTAATCTAGATCTCATAGGTAGTTGGTAGATCAATAAAATTTGAGAGCTCTGAGTCAGTTAATGTGCTTAGAAGAGCCTCTTTGGTCCACAGATTGTTTTCAGCATCTATGATTTTATTTAGGGTTGTCGGACCACCCTGTGGAGGTACATACGCTTTTGTGACCATGGACCAGTACGCCATTCCCATACACTGCAAGTGACATTTCATGCGACCTTTCCAAAGAGAAAAGTTGGTTCCATCAAACTTCAGACTATCCTTCTTGTATGACGACATCCTGGATCTCCTCAAGCGGTTAAGCTCCTTTTAGAGGAACTTAGCTCTGATACCAATTGTTGGACTTAGGGCACACAACTAAGAGGGGAGGTGAATCAATTGTGCGAAACTTTCTCAAATTAAACACTTGAATCTTCTTTAGTGATTAGCAGAATATTAATCATGAACCATAATGCATTCAAATCAAGAGCAGAAACATATCAACACATAAGACACCAAGATTTTGACATGGAAAATGCGGTTAAGGGAAAAACCACGGGGTGATTAACCCAAGAATGTATTCTCTGTTAGAAGAATAGAAAGAACAAATGGCACATGCCAATTAGGGCTCACTACCTGAGCACACTGCTCACAAGAGGCTCACTGCCTAGAAGAGACACATTATCTACAAAGAAATAAGTATCACCTTTATGAACTAGAAAATAGCATCTTCACCATGCTTGAATTAGTTCCATTTAAGCCCAAAACTTCTGCTCTGCCTTTCGCACTTCTCCTCACTACCACACACTCTTCACCACAAGACACACTTCAAAATGACTTCATAATCCCTTATTTATACAAGGCATCGACTTAGGAACAGTCATCTAAGTTGGCAAACACCTACAAGAACATCCGCAAGATGTGTAATACATCCGGTCGGCCAATCTCAAGAAGAACACCAATATCCGGTGGTAATTCTTCAAATGCAAACTCTAACTTCAATGTGGACCACCAACATGAACTGGACATGATCCAACGATCATCATAACCTTCCTTGAATCACCAAGAACATCCGCACTTCATCATCCTACTGGAATTCTTCTCTCCTTCATCTGGAGCTTCAAGAACACAGTCTGTCATCACTATCACAAATGAATAGGCTCTTCCGGACCTTCAAACCATGAACCAATCTAGTTGATACTTCATAGGGATGTCCTCAACAATCCCTCAAATCCGTAGAATGGGATAATGAAATTCTGGATCTCACCGGACCTATCTGTGACACTCTGTCACCTCTGAACACCTGTCAAAACTGGTTCTACTTGAGCGACCATAACTTCTTCAGATCTTCATGCGGACCTCTAAAAACTTGCATGGAGCATTTCAAGACTTATATCTATAAACCCTTTAAACCGTATCCTCTGATCCTCAACCTATTGAGGACTTTTACCTTCTTGTCATCACTGTTCTTCACTGTTCCTGATTGAGACTAATTTTCTCAATATCCTCAGCACATAGCTCATCTAATCCTTCTCATTAATGCAACATGAGTATGTTGACATCAATGAAAACACTAGTTAAACCCATACTTGCAACAGTTGGTATTATCAAATTGTAGCTTGTAGGAAAAAGGAAAAATGTCTCCTTGAGGAGATATAAGGACTATTCCAGCCCCCGATCTTGTTGAAGTATAGCTACCATCAAACTCTAAGGTCCAAACATCATTTAAACTTTCTAGTTTGACATTATCATGACTAGGAGATTCTTCATTTGAAGAAGAGTAATCCTCCATTATCATGTCTTCATTGGAACTATCATCTAATGTATCAGAAACATCCTCAGTAGTTAGAAAATAGTTTCCCATACCTGAATATTCAAAAAGGATTTGTGCCTTTGGATCCTCAAATGTGGTTAAAATATATTTTGCTTCCCTTTCAAAAAGCAACTTTTGCATGACACCCTTAATAGGTATCCTTGCTTCAGATAAGTGCATGCTAATCTCTCCACCAACATCTTTACAAAAATTGTGCCCCAACAAAATCCCATATGAAGCAGGAACATCAGCCACTAGAACAGTCATTTTTATCCTCTTCTCTGGAAAGGCAATGAACACAAACTATGCATCCTTAATCTAGCCTATCAAGGGTACTTGTTTAGTTCCCATGGAAAAGCAGCTACCAAAAGTCTTGGTCAAGGTTAAACCTAGAGCATCTACTACCTTAGCAGGCATGACGTTATTAGAAGCTCTAGAATCTATAACACAATTACTTAATTTGTGACCATTCACTAACAAAGAAGCATAAAATGGTTCAATTTTCCCAGTGGAAGGGGTAGTAACTAGATTATTCTGTGGAGATTTTGTGTGAGAGATGAGAAGACTATTTTTGGAAGAATCTTGCCCTCCAGGGGCAGTTTTATTTTTTACAAACCTAGCTAACTGATCAAACTGATCAGGGTTAGCTTGCAAGTATTCAACCTCAGACATCTGAATCTTAGTCTTCTTGGCATGGTATATTATATCAAACAATTGATATGATAGAGACACAACAAAAGGATTATTTTCATGTTGAGGTTTTGGAATAGGGGTACTAGTATGAGGAACAAAAGAAGAAGACAAAGTATTTGAAGTACTTACTTGTTTTTCACCAACTGGGTCTCTGGGTTGAAAAGGAAGAGGTGTTCCCCTCTTAGTAATGGAGATTACAGGACGAGGATCCTCCTTTGACTTTCCTTTATCAGTTACTTGTTGATTTAACTAATTTTGAGATCATGTAAAAATAACATATGACTCACCATATACCTCTTGTCTTTGTTCAACTTCATCCTAAAAAATTAGGAAGCCAATATTCGAGTCGCTAGCCAACTCTTCTTCTCCTTCCATGAAGAGGTTGGCAATATCATCTTGAACTAAATCAGGTTCAAAGGAATTATCTTGTTCGGCTTCATAGTAGCTGACTGCAGCATTGATTGGTGGAGCTTCCAAAACAAGTCTCCCTTGTGTAGGAGGAAGCATGTTTTGCCCTTGGTTTCTAGCAGCATTACCTTGGTATGGAGTATTTGGAAATGTTCTCCTTGGTATGTCCCTATAGGAAGAAGTGGACATACTTTGAGACATTTGCTTTTTCAAAGCTAAAAATTCATTAGCCAACTTCTGCACCATAGGATTAATGGTGCTAGTGGAAGAAATGTCAATAGAGGATTGCCCTCTATTTTTGCTTGTATCCTTTCTTATCTTACCAGCAAGGATAAGGTCATCCTCAATCTCGGTAGCGAAGGCTTGAGCTACCGCCAAGTCAGCCATATTAGTCCACCGCAGAAGAAAACTCACTTTTGGCAGTTGAGTGTTTATGAAGAAACACTTTAGAGTTTCAGCCGTGGGCTGAGCAGTGGCCAAAATTCTGTTGGTCAGTTTATTGAACTTCGCAATGAACTCACACATGGGTTCTTGCGGTTCCTTTTTCATCTAAGTAAGCTGGGCCAAAAGAGCATGTAAATCTTTGGCAGGTTTGAACCTAGCCTCAAATTTGGTTCATAGAATGTTCCATCCAGTGATGGTTTGAGAAGGGAGGTGATAGAACCAATCTACCGTGACACCTTGAAGCATCTCAACAAACAGTCTCACAGATACATCTTCATGTTCTACCCCAAGAACACCACATGCAATATAAAAAGCTGCAATATGTTCATTGGGGTGAACTTTTCCATTGCCATAGAACTTTAGAAAATTCTTTCTTGAACTACGGGGTAGATCATGCAATGGTGGAGTAAGATTCAAAGGCCCAAAGACATTTTCCCATGGACCTGTAGGAGGAGGATGAGCCATTATGCACCGATTAAAAGGTGGAATCAAAAACCTTGAAACTTGTACAATCGATGGAGTCCTTTGCACACTTGAGGCTTCATTTGGTATAGGTGACCTTGAGTTGGTCAGAGGAAAACTCCATGTACGCTGAAGTCAAGATTTCAGAGGCAAAAGACAAATTATTTTTCTACATTAACTCAAAAATAAGATCAATAATTCCTTGAGCTCTTTTACTTCTTGTATACCTTAAGTTTGCCAGAATGTAATATACTTAACAAAGATAAAAACTAGAAAAACTTATTACAAGCAATGAGACCGGTATGCTTCAACTCAAAGCGTGAGGCTCTAAGTTGCATGTTTGATCCCCAGTAGAGTCGCCAAAAATTGTTGGGTGAATATTTTGTCTTTAACTCACTAAAGGAAAAATTGTTATATCAACCACAGTATGATGAGATATTATCTCTTCTCTCAGCAAAGGGAGGCTCCCTTTTATTGCCAAATACAAACTAATAACTATTACAAACTTATTTACACTAAATACTAACTTCGGGGTGATTCTATATCATCCATTTTTCTTTTTTCAGAAATGATGTTTACAATTCTCAATATGAAACTCAACACAAAAGGATAATTGAAACAATACCAGTATATTTAAACCATGAAGAAACCCACGAAAACACAAAGTTTTCTGTTGCTTCTTATGCCAATTGAAAATAAAAGATTTTGGAATAGAGTGCAGCCCAAAGTCTTCACTATATGCTGAGGTAAGATAACACGATCACGAACAATAACTTCCAGCCCAAAGTCCTCAAGTTACTTCTCATTGACAAACTTAAATGCAAATTCCAAATATGATATAGCGACACAAAGTCTACAAAATCATATTTGAATCACCTTCCAAACACTTG
Organism: Cunninghamia lanceolata; assembly: GCA_027924645.1. Lineage (NCBI taxonomy): Eukaryota > Viridiplantae > Streptophyta > Pinopsida > Cupressales > Cupressaceae > Cunninghamia > Cunninghamia lanceolata. The sequence continues at coordinate 6,776,506 of BSBN01000460.1, forward strand.
ATTTCCACGCTCACAATTCAAACATTCATACAAGATAATGTAATAGAAAGGACATAAGATCAATTCTATAACATTAGAAACTTTCTCCAAGACAAAGATTGGATGCCAACTTGCTTTTTGATATTGCTTGAAAACTGATTTACAAAATAAGCTCAAAGTCTCAAATTGCTCTTCAAAATAGCAGCGCTTCACTTCAATAGACAAAAGATAAAAATTACAATAGAGGCCCTCTTTATTTATAGTGAGAGGCCATGAGAAAATCTAGGAAAATCTAACTACTTTGACTTATTCAATATAGGAGTCCTTATTGATTTGGGACTTCCTATGTTTTTACATGTAATTACATATGGAAAAAGTACATGTAAAAGTGTCCAAAACTGAATGAAAAGTACATATGAAAATATAGAAAATAAACTAAGGCATGACACTTTGCATCAACTTGCATCTCCATTCTTCTTTAGATGAGCATCATACATAGTGAATGCTACTTGCATCCCACAGCTGTCAAGACTAGAAGTGTTCTTAAAGATTACTCGACCTTTGATCACTGCATCTTTCACTGTAGTGGTCGCCTTGTCGTGACTAGTCAACTTGGATTTCAGATTATCCAATGTTAACTGAGTATCCAGAATATTATCTAGAGAGGCGACTGAGAAAGCTTTGTCTTCAAACTCCCTTTGAAACATATTCTTAAACTCTTGAATCATTTCATCAGTACGAAGAAAATGATGATCTTCAAATGTTAGCTTGCATGGGAGCTCCTCTAATTTGTGCAGCAAATCAACATCACTTTCTTCATTGAGTTCCCTAGCATTCTCCAAGTCTTTGATCAACTCTTTCAGAACATTAGTCTGATAAATTAATGACTCTTAGTTTCCACATAAGACTCATAATTTGAAACAATGCCAAGTGATATCAGAGTTTTTGTTTTCAGCTTTTTCATCTCAGTCCACTTCTCAAGACTTCCATCTAAATACTCAATGTCTTGAGAAATGACATCCACTAAATCATCCAGCTCAGCTCTTATTTTTTCCATTCTACTTGTCTTCTCAACTGTACTAGTAAGAAGAGACTCCTTGTACCTGCATTTTATCAAGTTATTCTTCAACTGCTCTCCCTTTGACACGAGTCTTCTCTGCCCTCTGAATAACAGGATCTTCAACTGTGATTGCTTCACATGTGATTGACTCAGATGTTAAAGTAATTTTTCTCACCACTGCAGCCAACTGCTCTGCTTTTGCTTTATATTGCTCCTTCATCTCCCTTTCATGATCAAATTTTAGAAGTAAGGAATTGAGCGTAGACTGAATTAGCACTTTCATGTGTGATCTTCCCAAGTTCAATCCTAGAAATAGAATAGTCACTCATGCTAAAATTATCAATAGTTGCATCTGGTGGTAGATGTACAATTTCCACATATTTGTGGCCTTTGTCTTTTAGTAGCTAAGAAAGAGTCTTGGGCTTCTTTTGCATCTTTGTCTTCACTGGCATTAGCTTTCCAAAGTCAAAGTCATCTGGGAGGATCACTTGCTTTTTCCTCTTAGGAGTGTAGGCTGAGAGCCACGGAGGAAGCACTAATGTACTGACATTTGGATCAGACCCCATTGTCGGTGTAGAAGGAATTGTACTTACACTCGTGGTAGTGATAATTGGAGGAGTATTTGTAAATACAATACCTGTCACATTCACATCAACAGTCTATTCAACACCTAAAACAAAATGATCAAAAATTGTGGAATCACCAATATCATAGGAAGGTGAAGACAAGCTTGGAATAGACCCAGAAGATCGAAGAGCAGCATCAAAAGCAATATTAGGACTATCAAAAATCATCCTAGAAGAAGATGTTGACAAGCCAGAAGAGTGAATAATAATGGGTAAAACTAGCGTTATAGGAGGAGTGGGCAAAGAAACTGAAATAGATACAGTAGGTTGAGGGGAAGAGAATTAAGTTTCTTGTTACACATCTCTTTGTAGAGACATGGCTGCATCATGTAGATTTTCTTAATCATCTCCCTCTTCCTTCTCCTCTTCATCTTCCTTTTCTCCTGAAGACTTGTCCTCAATATACATTTCCTTTGTGATAGGTTCTTCAACATCCTTTTCATCAACCTCCATTTCTTTAGTAGCAAATTTCTCTTTTGTCACCTTGGCCTTATCTCCTTTGGACACAAATTTAATCCTAAGCTTGGGAGCCTTGGATGTACTGGGAGTATCACTTATATTCTTAGTCCTTAACTCAATTTTCTTCCTTATTTTATTTAAGGCCTCCTCTTCAGAACTAGTTATGAAGTCCTTCAAGGGTACACCCTTGCTTTGAAGCCACAGATTGGTGTTAGCCAAAATTGGTTCAAACCTCTTTCTCAAAGAAGTTAACTCCTTCTTTGACCATTGCATAGTAGGGAAGGGAGAATTTGCAATTTTCTCATTGACATATTTAGGACTAACAACATCCTCGTTATCCACCATCCCCTATAGAATATCAACCAAGTCCAAATATTCAATTTGACTTAAAGTCAACCTGCTATAATCTAGCTTCTTGATATCCTCTTCTATTCTCAAGTCAACCCAAATATCCTCCACCATTGGCTCATGAATTGAGTTTTCCTCCTGATCTTATCTTTTACTCCTCGATAATCAAATTTGGGTCTTCTCTTAAATTGATCATGGTAACCATCTGCATCTCAATTTCCATTGCCTTGGCTTTTGTAGCAGTTGCAACAGAATACCTACCAATTTCAATAGGAAACCTAAATCTAGGCTTCTTTAGTTCCATTTGTTTGTTATGAATGACAATCATTTACTGACACAACTCCATTAGGACAATTTTATCAGAAGGGAACTTTGGCAACATATAGGGATACTTTTGATAATAGCCAACTCTTAGATATGTGAAAGTTGAAAACTGAAGAAACAAGCAACCAAAACCATTTACCACTGCCTAGGCATCATCATAAACTCTCCTTTGTTCCAATTGAGGATAAAAAAGGCATAGGAAAACATCAAAGAAGGCATCATTCACCCTTCTAAAATGATGAATTGATCCTTTCAAGGTTTGTTGAGGATAATACTGATAAACTGGTACAACTCTCCTATCTCCATCAGATGTCAAACTTGGAAAGCTTCTCATCGAAGCTCCGGCATATACAAGGTATGAGGTCATATAGAGCTTGGATGTAGTCGACACCTTAACCAGTTGCTCATGAAGAGGAATGCTAATATGTTCTCCCTAGAAAATATTATGTTTGCCCTGAAGTATGATCTTGATGTAAGGATACATCCATTCATGGAAGGTAGAAGATGAAGGTAGACCTCTAACTCTGCTGAGAAGAGTTATCAAGTCACTAACTTCCTCTACAAAGTCACTCCTAGCAAAACCTTTAGGTCATCTGGAGAGATTTGGCCTAATAGTTTTCAACCATTTAGTATTTATCACCCTTTTGGCTTTTTCCACATCTTTATCATATTCTCTCTAGGCAATTTTGAAATCCAGCTCTGCAATATCCTCTACACTAGGACACATGAAAACCTTATCCAAGAAATCAGCATCTAGTCTCATAATCACATTGTCATGAACATCCACCATTGTCATGTTATCCTTGTTATAAAAATGAAAAACTTGGAGAACAAATTCAACATTATGTGTAGCAAGAGGAAATGAAGCAACCAAATGGATATTGCTCTTGATAATTCTTTGCATATGGTGGCTAGGTTTATCTAATTTTGTCCTTTCCACAAATTTAGCCATATCAACATGACCAATCTCTGTGTCTCTTATTTCATCCACATTTGACATGACTGAAGTGATAGGAAAACACCTTGGTACTTGTACTTCATTGCTTTGGACTTCTTAGGAAATGGGTCAGTAATTTGAAAGATAAACTCCTTTGAATGACGCGATGACCTCAGCAGCTCACAGAAGAAACTACAACAAAAAGTCATGATCTTGCAGTTAGGGGAAAAAAATGGCAATTTGGGAAACTACATGTTGATGATCATGATCACAAGGATAAGCTTGAAATGGATAAAGAGAGAGCGAGGCGAAGAAATGGATGAATGCGGGCTAGATATAGAAAATATAGAAATTTCCCAGTGTTAGAAAATTTCAGGGAGTGAGTGCACGGGCGGCAAAGATCACCGCACTTGCATATAAAGGGAAAACTCTAGTGTAGGAAAATGCATAGGCGGTGAAAAGAAGAAACTAGTGCAAAAGGTTGATCTGGTAGAAACCAAAAAGGAGATGAACAAGATATAGATCAAGAAGGATGTTATTGAAGACAAGAATGAGTTTGTGCCAGACTCTGGTGCAGAAACTTCCTTCATGAAGTGAATTGTGAGCTCTGGCTCAGGGGGAGCCTTAATGAAATATCTTGTTCCCCTAGCTAGAAAAGTGGTGCTAACATCCAACACAAAGATATGAGTTGTAGAATAGTATATCTGATCTTTTGAAGAAAATTCCAGTAAAAAAGAGTCTAATGCGAAAGATTGCGGAGCAATTTCTATCGACTGTGGAATTGCAGGAAAAGTGTTGACAACTTTTTGGAAACAAGCATTTATAGTGACTTAAGTTTTCATAAAAAGAGATTATAATAAAATTCATCCAAAGGAAATTCATATTGCATTCAAATTTCAAGCATCCAAGGAGATCTGAGCAGCAAAGCAAAGGTGAAATCAAAGTGATCAGCATGATCAAGCCCTAACCGAAAGAGAAGAACAAGTTATTTACAGTCATCACTCTTGAAAATTTTTATTGAGCCGAGAAAATCTCTACTCCACAAGTTATTGAGATAGCTGATAAGCCTTGACCTAAATTCAAGAAGCATCCATTTAAGTCCCTAGAAATAGACCCTGATGGTGTGTTTTCTGATGTACCCTATGGAGTTATGCATAATGAAGATATTAGGGCTTACATTCATGCAAATATGGAAGAATATGATCATGTAAAGTTAGGGCAAGTCTATTTGGATGAGTTGTTGGTTGATAAATTTGAATTGAAAGAAGAATTCAGTGCTCTACATGAAAATAAATTGGACACATGGATAGATTTTCCCATTTTCTCTAAAGATGCTTGGTTGAGATATGTCTTAAGAAGAATCCATAATGAATTCATTTGGTTGGATGTGCCCTACATGATAACCAAGGATGCCATTGAGGCTGTTACAGGCTTGTGTTCTTCTGAAACAGTCCCCGCATTGAAATCAGTGAAGAATGATACTATGATAAAATTGACTGGTGTAAAGTTTTACAAGAGATCTCTAACTGTTAATGATATATAGGATCCAACAGTCAAGTTTGCCTCTATGGCCATTGGTTACAAGGTGTATTTCTCCAATAGGGAGAACTCTGTTTTAGCCATAGCTATCTATATTGCATATGAGATGGTGAAGAAGAATACTAATTATGATTTGTGTGAATTGCTCTGGCAACAGTTGATGGAAAACTTGAAGAGAACCAAAGACACCAAGTACCCATTCAAATATGGTACTCTTGTCATTTGTTTTCTATTCTACTTCTTAAGGGAGATGCCAGGTATGAGCAATATTGTTTGGTTGAATCATACTCCTGTAGTAGTACAAATCATGAACCATTTGTAGAGTATTGGAGATGATAGTGTTCAATGTGTAGCTCTCTAGGGATACTTCAAAGTATTCTAGAACAAAATGTAAGCTAGGGATAGAATCCCTAGAAGAGTAGTAGAGAAGTAAAAAGATGATATTGTTTTTATAGTGACTAAAGATGAATGTCTCATGGAAGCAGTGGAGCCAAGAATAGTGTGGATCCCAACAATGGGATATGAGGTTACAGTGGACATTTTGATTGGTTTGGCAGATTAGATGTTGAGCAAACCCAAAGACCCTAAAGAGGAAAGGTTTGGGACTTTTCAAGAAAAGTCTCTCAAAGTTCATTTAGAACAAACATATCCACAAACACAAAGAAATGTAAGAAAATGGGTGGAAGAATATGCTCAAAGCAAAGGATTCAAAAAGGAGAAAATAGACCAAGATAGAGCCAAGGCTTAAGCTACAAAGACTCTAGAAAGGCAAGAGGAGAAAATTGAACAAGCAAAGGCTCTAGAGAAGCATGAAGAGAAACTAAATAGGTAAATCATACTGCAAGGACAAGAAGGACAACAAGGACCTCCTCTTCTGCTACAACTACCTTTGAGACTTCTAGACCCCTATCCACAGTTGATGTGGAAAAGGAAACAACTGAAACAACAGAGCATGTTGTGAAGAAGAAGAATAAAAGAGTGAAAACAAAAGCCACTAACAGAATGTATGTAAGCCATGGTGGTGGTGGTGAAGAAGAAGAGGAAATGAAATTTGATGAAGAAGCACCAGTAAAAAGAACAAAGATTGATGCTAAAAAGGATGAAGTCATTTCAAGTAAAGAAGCAAATCCCTCTAGGAAGAGAAAATAAAAAGGCAAGAAAAAAAATAAGGAAAAGAAAACTGAAACTAAGGAAGATGAAGCCACTATGACTCTTGAAGCCACAATCAATGCAGTGGCTATGCATGGTAATTTGAAACCTATTGCAGATATGTATGATGAGAGCTCTAATGCTAATAAGGCTACAACTGAAGTAGCTATGGTAAGATTTCTTGATATGTTCAATAAAGTATCAATTGAAGTTGTAAATGACTTACCAGACAACCTAGCTAGCATCCTAACTGCTAGAAAAGAAGAGGCCATAACTAAGGATGTAGAATTGAAAGAATCTATTTTGAAGAAATTTTTTCCTAGTCTCATTGGAGAACATAAAGTTAAAACCACTCAGAGGCTTGATGAATAATTTAGAACCAAAAGGAGAATAAATACTCTGATGAATGAGGATATAAATGAGATTGAGAAATTAAAACAAGAGACTAAGGAGAAAACTCTTATGGTGCTCAAAGAACTTCACATCCCAACTGAAGTTGACACTGATGAAGGAAAGCTAAATACTGATGTTGGAAACTCCAGTGAAGTCTCGCATGTGGATGGTGAACAAAATGTGCTATCTCAATCACCCTCTACAATTTCAGTGGATCGGGGTGTGGTCACTCCTTTGGTAAATTCAAGAATCAATGAGGAGACAAGAGAGACATCTGAAGAAAAAGACTCTAAAGGTCAAGATGAACAAAGAAAAGAAGTTAATGAGCAGATGATTGATGATTCAGTGCTGGAAACAGGGGTAATGAACAAGAGTTTATTCAAGAAGACCCTCTGGAGAGTCGTGATGTTGAAGTGCCTCTTTATGAAGGTAGAAGAGACACTGATGGAGAGAGCTCACTTGACTCTCTAAGAGAGTTTTTGGCAAAGCAGAGAGAAAATCAAATTTTGGACACATCTGAGTTGCTGCAAGGGCAAATTAATTTAGCAACTATGTCCCCGCTACAAAAGTTGAAGTTGGGAACAATTTTTCAGGCTACTGCTCAAGAGGAGATTCTTAAATCTCACATGGAAGACAATGAATTGATTGGAGAGGCAATGAAAACTTTTGAGAAGATTATGCCTAGTGTAAAGAGAGACATCTCCTTGACTCCTATAGCACAAATGAAAAAACTCATGGAGTCAATCAATTCTCATTTTGAGTCCATTGAACAAGCAGATGAAAAGAAGGTAATGGATGAGTTTAATAGTAAGAGGGTAATAGAACTTAATGACAAATACTCTAAAAACAAAATTTTGCTAGATAAAAGTATTCAAGATGTAGAGACAACAATAAAAGATGCTAGTGATTTATACCAATTTTGTCTAACTTGGCCTACAACAACTAAGGATTTGAAAGATAAGATAGATGGTTGGGAAGTAGAGTTGATCAAGATTTCCCATACTTATGATCCTTCTAAGGATATTAATGGAAATTAGAGGGCAGAACTTGAAACCATACACTCTATAATAAATAAATTGCAGAGTCAAAGAGAAGCTGTCAAAATTAGAATGAGTCAGCTTACAAAAATTGTCAGCTTTAAGATAACATTTGTAACAACTCTAGTAGTAGAAGCTAATAAACTAAGGCAATCACTGAGGCCCCTGCTACTATTGAGAAAGAAGAAGAGTTGGTGTCCCAAATTAATGGGCACATACAAGTTTTGAGCAATGCTAAGGTAAGATGGGATGGAGATGTAGTACATTTGAAGAACATCTATAAGGATAGTCTCCATATAAGTTAGTAAGTCAATTGATTTCAAATGTATATATGTAGATAGTACAAACAATTTTAAAGTTTTGGTATACATAAGAATAAAATACCTATAGAAAGTAGATGAAATTTGTACATACTCTCGTATCATATACCTTTGCCATTGATGTCAAAGGGGGAGAGTGAATTATGCTATGTGAAAAACATAAAAAGAAAAATAACTAAAAAATAAAGGGGGAGAGAAGCATGCGAAAAAGTATAAGCAGTAAGGGGGAGAAGTGTGTAAAATGTAAGGGGGAGTAGTTTGATGGTTTTTCACATCATGTGTTGCCATCAATGCCAAAGGGGGAGATTGCTGGCAACTTGGCAAACATCATTAAGGAAGACACTGCTAGTATGACTGAGATGGACTAAGCATGATATTTGAATGGTTTTGTCATTGATGGAAACAAGGATTTTGGTACGCCAGAAAGACTTAAGTATTTTGGCTAAGTGTTGGTAGAGTACAGAGATGACTACAGAGCTACAATACCATGGTCAACATTGGTCCGCACTTGACGAACATATCTTGTGGTTATGGTAAAATGTTGGTGATCCTTAGAAATCTTCAATTCCAAAGTTTTATCTTCTGATGACTTCTGAAAGTATACTTTCAAGAAGCTTAAGTTTGACATAACAGAGAATAGTCTTGAACAGAGTAGAACACCAGTTTGTTTTGGTCCGCATATCTCTGGTAATATATATATCTTCCCACAGTTCTAATGTGTTATAAACACATGATTGAAGCCCCTAATTTTAGAGTTGTAGAGTTTGAAGTCTTCTGGTAAGGCAGTTATGAGTACCTGAGTATCGCTACAGGCATTGACAGTGTTTGACAATGATACAACCTAGCTTCTGATAGTCTGCATTTCACTGCATGGTAATATTTTGTTCTATGGTTTTGATGTCAAGTCTTGGGATGCCTAAGGAGTCTTAGTTGTGAATTTGAGGAAGTTATATTGTCCACATTGAAAGTTATGATTTGACAGTTGATCTGAGTCTATGACAGTCAGTTTGTGAAGCTGACCTAATATTGGAATCTATGTGTGAAAGAATCTAATGATTGGAATCATATCCTAAATGATTCTATAGTGTGAACCAACATAGAAGAATGTATTCCAAGTATTGGTTTGGTCCACAAAGTCTTTTGGTGAATGCATTTAGGCCGAAAGGATACACTTTGCATAACTACACATTTCATGCTTATATGTTGACCTATTTTGAAGATGGTATGCGTTGCGGATATATATATGAGATTGATTTTGATGTTTGAGTGTGTGATGGAGATGTGTGTGTGACATGCACATAGTTTTGTGATCCAGCAAGTGCGACAAGTGTTTTGAGAAGGAATATCTGATTTTTATGCAAAGTAGAGCAGTGTGATAGAGTAGGTTAGGATGAAGAGTTCTGAGATAATATTTTGAGCTTCATAGGAACTGTATCCCATGCATTTGTAGATGCAATTATGATAGTTCATTTTGGTAGTGAGCCACCTTTCTCTATCTTCTTTTCTTTATGGCAGTGAGCCTATTGCAGTGAGGACTTCTTTGGATAGTGAGTCCTTGGGCAATGAGTCTTGGGTAGTGAGCCTTTTTGTAATCTAGTTTTGATATCATAATATATTGTGAGCTAACACTCACCGTGGTTTTTCCCTTTTGGGTTTTCGATGTAAAAATCTTGGTGTTTATGTGTTATGGTTTGTGGTTGTACTTTTCGTGCTTGGGTTGTACTTTCTGTGCTTTATTTTCTTTACTATTATTTAATATGGAAAATGGATTAATGGTTTAAGGGATGAATGGTTTAATAGAATACTAATTCACCCCCCTCTCAGTATTCTAGGTGTTCAACAACTTTACAATATCTGAACAGTCAAGGGAAGTTGAATCAGAGACATATGAGATGGGTAGAGTTCATGCATAGTTACACATTTGTATTGAAACATAGGAGTGGGAAGTCAAACAAAGTTTTAGATGCATTGGGTAGAAGAAGGAATTTGATGACAGAGATGAGAGTTGAAGTATTAGGTTTTGAAGAATTGAAGCATATGTATGAAGAAGACCTTGATTTTACAGAACCATGGAAAGCATGTAAGGAACCAGTTGTGACAGATTAAAGTAAGTGGTTGGATTATTTCATTCAAGAGGATATGTTGTTCAAAGGAAATCAATTGTGTATACCTAGAAGTTCAATGAAAGATAATTTGATCAAGAAGAAGCATAGTGGTGGATTAGCAGGACATTTTGGAATTGACAAAATAGTGGCTTTGGTAAGTGAACATTATTTTTGACCTCAAATATATAAGGATGTAAGGAAGTTTATGCAAAGTTGTAGAGTATGTCAAATTGCAAAGGGGAGTAGTCATAATACTAGATTATACAAATCTTTGACAATACCAGAGAGACCTTGGGAAGACATAAGGATGGATTTCATATTAGGATTGCCGAAGACACAGAGAGGACATGATTCTATAGTTGTAGTGGTGGATAGATTTTCAAAGATGGCACACTTCATACCGTGTAAGAAGACAAATGATGTAGTGCATGTTGCTGACCTATTTTCAAGGAGATTGTGAGATTGGATGGATTACCGAAGAGCATAATTTCAGATAGAGATACAAGATTCATTGGATACTTTTGGAGGACAATTTGGAAGAAGATGAAGACATACCTAAAGTTTAGTTCAACATTTTATCCATAGATAGATGGACAGACAGAGGTGGTAAATTGGAGTTTGGGAAATTTGTTGAGATGTTTGGTAGGAGATAAGGCTGGAAGTTGGGATCTAATCCTAGAACAAGTAGAGTTTGCATACAATAATTCAATGAATAGGAGTACTGAGAAGACACCATTTGAGATTTTAATAGGAACTAACCCTAGAGGAGTTGCAGAGTTGAGAGATATCAGTATGGAGAACAAGAGACGTGCAGAAGTAAAAGAATTTGCAAGATACATGGAGACAGTGCATAATCAGGTTATGAAGCATTTGGATGAGATGAACCATAAGTATAAAGAGCAAGTAGATGAGGAGAGGAGACACAAAGAATTTTTAGTGGGGGATAAGGTAATGGTATTGTTGACCTATTTTCCTTTGCCCAGAGTTAAACAAGTTCACCTTGTATTTTCTTGAAAATCTTTAGAAAATGCCCATACAAGGCTTAATCCTTCAGATATTTATGTTATGCCTTGTCAAAATTTCCCAAAAGTCTCACTTTGATAATCTTTGCAAGAAACCCAGAAAAACCCAAAAATCTTTAAGTTCAAGTATTTTTTATCACTGGGATTTCTTAGTTTCATGCTTGTACTTCAATATGCATTTTTTTCAATGTATTTTTGCATATACATTTGCCTTTGTATGTTGACAAAGATACAAGCAAAACATACAAGGGTGGAATATACATTGGGGATTCCTTATTGGGTCATATGTTTGACATACAACAAGTAGATACATTGGCAGGCCCCAAAAAGGAGGTAAATCGGCTTCAAAAGGTGCAAAAGGCAATTGTATGCATTTTTGTATGCATATCAGGTTCTACATTGCAGGTATATTCCATCAAAGATTCCCGCTTCCATGTAGGGGTTTGTATGTTGTTGTTGTATATTCGGATATACAACAGGTTTATACATTGGCGACATACATTCGCAACATACAATGAAAAGATATAAGGGCCCGATGCATGTAAAAGGGGAAACATACAAGGCATATTATATGTTAGAAGATACAAGGGTGAATGTACATTTTTGCAATGTACATCGGCATAACATACAAAGGACCTTTGCCTAAGATACAAGGTTGGCATACAAGTGAGAATGTACAGTGGAATGTATATCGGGTTGTATGTTCGCACATAAAAGGCTGATATGCAAGTCCAACATGCAAGTCCAATATACAAAGATAATATGCATCGTCTATAGTAGAGGTACATCGGCACAATGAACAAAAGAGAATGTATATTTTGCATTGTATGTTTCCAACATATAATTGAAACATACAAGGAAAAAAATGCAAAGGCCGAATGTGCAACTGCTGGGGTCCACAATATACAAAGGTGTTTGTATATCGGCGACATACAAAGAGAAGATGCAAGTCAATATACAAAGGGCCACGCATACAAAAGAGGAACATTCAAAGGCCAATGTATATCATGAACAGTGCCTTGTATATATGCAGCTTGTATGTTTACACATACAAGTCAAAGATACAAGGCCGATATACATGCAAAAGATCACATGCAACAATGGAATGTATATCACGCACATACAAGCCCAACATGCAAAGCACTCATACAAAGGGCCACACATACAAGGAGGAGATGCAAATGGTGGGGTCCACCAAATGTACATTTTTGTGATTGTATGTTTGGACATACAAGAAAAGCATGCTTTCCTAGCATACAAGCCAAACCTGATGGTATTTTTCATAAAGCTTTATAAAAGTTTGAAGTCCGGGTTGTATATTTGCAATTGTATATTGCGATATACAAGTCAAAGGTGCAAGGGAAGTATACAAGGCGGACCTGACTTGTAGATCAAATTCTGGCATATTCAGGTGTCAAGTCCGCGGCTTGTATGTATAAGTGTTGTGTATATTTGTGCATACAAAGAAATATACAAAGAGGAATGATACAAGCAGGACCCGACAAGGCAGTCAAATACAACTAATGGTCATTTTGGGGTCCGTGGCTTGTATGTTTGTAGATACAAAGGAGATACAAGAGGTGGGTTCTGCACATACAAAGGCAATTGTATGCATATACAAATCCAAAAATACAAGGAGGTGACATACTTTTGAATATGCAAAGACATTTCATAACCTGATATACAAAGTGCCATGCATATCCAAAGGCAGTTTCAGAGGTCGATTCAGATGTCGATATATACACAGGTGCAAAGTGATATATACAGGCAGTTGACTGAAACTTTGACCACCTGTATCTCCTCCATTTTAGCAAATTTTGACATGCTGCAAGAGGCAAAGATGCATGTTTTTGTCCCCTCTTTCATTTTGGCAGGGTTTTCAGGGGTTTTTGTCACTTTTCATTTTCAGATCTGGATTTGTATGTTTTGGGCGAGTAGACGTCTTAGCAACCATTTGGAGCAGATGCAAATATTTCTTGCATTCATTGTTGCACAAAGATGAAGCTGCTCGCATTAATGATAAAAGATATCTCTCCACCGCCTTGTTTCATATCGATGATGTAGTAGCTGCATTAAAGACTCAAAAAATATCTTCTATCTGCCCAGTTCTAGATATTTGGCGCCATAACTATTGTAGGTGGACAGTCATTCAAGGTAGATATTTTCCTGCTGCAGCTCCTAGAGCAAATTTTGTAACCGACTTAGGGTATTTTTTTTGAAATACTATATATACGCATTTGGGAGATGTAAATAAGGTTGGAAATTTTTGAGCATTAAGGCTTCTTCTGTTTCCAAACAGAGTTTTCTACTACTGTAACTTTGCCTTCCCATTAAATATATGTAAGTTATTTTGCCTCTTTGGACTGAGTTTTAGTTTAGTGTGAATTTACATATGATTGCCTATGAATGTATCATTCCTTTCAATCATCTTGTTTCTCACCTCTGCTAGGATTAGTTGAATTTGTGTATGCATACTTGCTGTATCTGGTTATGCTGTGCATTTTCTCAGTGATGTAGGAGTTCTTTTATGTAACTTGGTGAATCACCCTTTACTTTTCAAGTTATTTCTTTTCATCTTTCATTCAAAAGCATTCCTTCTCCCTTTTCCTCTAAGGATTTAGTAGTTTTAGGTGATAACCAATTAAGGAAGCTGGCCTTCTTTGGAGGTCTGATCTCATTTAGCAAAGTCCCACACTTAGAGATCATTCCCATGTTACTCCAAATCACTGAAGTTTCACGGCTGCAGCAAGGGTGCAAATCTGGGTGATAATAGTTTTTGGCATGCCTGGTGGGACCAAGGGTTAGACGACAAATCAAATACTATCTTTTATTGCTGGTTTTGATATGCAGCCAGTAATTTTCAGACCTGTGAGAGGTTAAAACTTGCATATCTGGCAACTTAGATCGAGGAGAGACAAGCAGATCAGTTCTGCTGTAGTATTATATGAGAAAGACTCAAACTCAGAGTTCAAGCTCATTTGACTATTTGCAGCTATCACCACCTAGAAGACAGGGGAGAGCTTCAGTAAGGACCCCAGTTTCTAAAAGGATACAATCAATTCCACCAAATTTTAGGCCGGTTGCACCTGTAGTTTCCATATCAACTCAAGCAAACCTACCTCTAGCCATTCAAATGGCAAGGAATCAATCATTTGTGGCTTTTGATGGGGGCAACCCATTGAATTCAATACATGATGTTATACCTATGGCAGCTTTGAAGAGTCTGCCTTATTTCACAGGGGAGAACCAAACTAACCCCATTGAACACATTAGAGACGTAGCCTCTTTATGTGGTGTTCATCATATAACCTAAGAGAATGTAGCCATCAGGCTGCTGGTTGCCTCTTTCAAGGGAAAAACATTACAATGGTTTAGGAGTTTACCATTGCAAACCATTACAACCTGGGATGATCTAGGTGACAAATTAAATAAGCAATTTCAAGATAAATCAGACAACTTGTCACTGGTTGAACAGATGACTACAATAAAGAGAGCTCCCCAAGAGCAAATGATGGATTTCAACTTCAGATTTTAGAAGACATGGGACAAAATTCCTGCCATGGTAAGGCCTCTAGCTGAATATGCTTTTCTATATTTTTTGAAAGCCCTAAATAGTGATATTTCAGTGATGATACAATCATTAGGAGGTACTAGTTTACCTGATGCATATGAAATAGCTATTAGGGCAGAGAATAGCCTGATTTAGGCTAGAAAAATAGCACCTAGACCACCAATGCCCATCTTCCCTGAGATTCAAGCCTCAATGCCATTACCAATTCCATATTTTGCCCCTTTACCTACTACTACAACATTACCAAGTGCTGCCAATTCTGAAACTGCTTCTTCTAGCTCGTCTCAAGAGCTAAAAGAGATAAAAATAGCCAACAAAAAATAGAGAACATCCTACAAACTTTTGGGAATGAGCTGGTAAACATTAAAAAGCAGCAGTCCTAGAACAGGTAGCCTTATCAGCCACAACTTCAAGGGCAAAATCAGCCTTTCCAAGGGCAAAACCAACCATACCAAGCTAACAGGCCACCTTATCAAAGCAGTTACCAAAGTACCAGGCAGAATGCGAATTAGAGGCCTTTTTAGCTTTACAATCTGACACCTATTAATGTTGTCAAGGACCTTGTTCCTATTCAGAATAACCTTGCAGCTGAATATGAATGGTGTTTTCCATGCAATCAGCCACATAACCAGGCAGCCTGCTCGAATGGGGTTATAAATCAGGCCCTAATGGTACATAATGTTGCAGTCTCGCAGCCAAATACACCTCATGATGGGGCTGTGCAATAGCAGGACCAGCCTCAAAATGATTCTACCTTCATAAATTGGTAAGAAGGTGAATTCTGTGGCGTAAACAACGATAATATTCCAGTTACAACCAATATAAGAGCCAAGAAGAGGGGTTATGAAGTAGATCAAGCAACAAATAAAGAGAAAGGACATGCTGGTGCTTCTACATCCCATATTCCCCATATTTTACAAAGAAACACTTCAGCAATAGCAAGGGAAATGCCTCATTTGCAGGCTGATACTGTTGCTACAAAGTCACAACAAAAGGTACATGCCACTCCACCTTTCAATATTATTGAAAATATGAAGAAGATGAATGTGACAATGTCTATGTAGGATTCTTTAGCCATCCTAGGCCAAAAAGACATATTGCAATCTGCCTTGTCTGATTTGAAAGTGTCCAATGATACAACTGCTAACCCAAATAGGGTTGTCCTTACTAATTCATCCCAGGATAATAGCAAACAACCAAACAAAAATGCTAAACCACTCCCATTTTATGTATTAATAATTGGGGACAAGTTAGTACATAACTGTATGGTGGATAGTCGTGCAAGTAGTTCTGTGATGCCAAAACAAATTATAGATCA
Organism: Cunninghamia lanceolata; assembly: GCA_027924645.1. NCBI lineage: Eukaryota > Viridiplantae > Streptophyta > Pinopsida > Cupressales > Cupressaceae > Cunninghamia > Cunninghamia lanceolata. The sequence continues at coordinate 6,792,693 of BSBN01000460.1, forward strand.
ATTAGGATTGAAGTATCAACCCTTGGAGAAAGGTGTGCTTCAGTTAGATGGCACAGTTGTTAATACTGTAAGTGTGATCAAAGACCTAGGCCTCACTCTATACACTTGCCCAAATGTTTCCATTTCCCAGGAGGTATTTATTATAGACTTACCTCCCTATTTTTCCATGTGCTTGTCAAGAGAATTCATGGCCAAAATAGGAGGATATTTATCCTCAGACTTGTCACACATGTTTTTCAGGACCAGATATGGCACAAAAGTAACCCTTAAATCTGAATTGCTTTCAAATAATCACATAGAACCTTATGTTCCAAGTGCTATTAATGCAAATTGCATTATTTTTTATGATCCTGAACTTGTGGCTGCTCAAGAGCTACAAGCTGAAAGTATACCAGAGGTGCTTCTAAAGGAGTGGCCCTGAGAAAATGTTGTTGATGACCCTGAGGGACACATCCAAGAAACGGGTATAGGAATTTACATACCACATGAGCCTGAAACAACAATTCCAAATTTGGTAAAGGATACAGAACAACAGATAGAACAAGAAAATGAGGTTTGGAAAATGTATTTTGATGGCTCTAGGAACAGGAATGGATCTAGTGGTGGTGCAATGCTTGTGTCTCCACAAGGTGAAAAATATTATGCTGCTTTTTGTTTTGCTTTTTCATGCACAAATAACACTGCTGAGTATGAAGGATTAATGCAGGGTTTGCAGTGGGCAAGAAAGAAGAAAATTAGATCTTTACAGGTCTATGGTGACAGTGAACTCATTGTAAATTAGGTGAGAGGGTTGCATGTTAAAAAAAATGATGTTTTGAAATGCTACAAACACAGGGTATGGGATATGATTGAAGAGTTTGAAGCTTTCAATCTGATCTCTATTCCAAGAAATTAGAATTCCCATGCCGATAGGTTAGTTGCAATTGGGGCCCAGTTTGATATCCCCAGTAATATTCAAAGAGAAAAGGTGTAGCCTCATGTAAAAGTAGTTGATAGGCCCTCTGTCCCTGATAATAATATTCATTGGAAAGTTTTTGAGAGTGATGAGAAGAGCCTACGTTTCCTATTAGAGGAGGATGAGTTTTCCATGATGAATCAAGATAAACTCAAACAACAATATGAGGATGGTCAAGTTATTTAGTTAAGAACAAACAAGCTGACCAAGGGATTGGTAACCTTGGAATCCATTTTTGGGACTGATGATTAGCTAAAGAAAGGCAAAACCAACATGCAGGTTAAAGAGGAGCATTACAAAGAGCTAGAAATATTCAAAGGTAAGCTTCTCAAAATTGGGAAAATCTATTCGCCTGAGGATAGAAGAGCTTTTATTGCTCTTTGTCAAGAGTTTGAAGATGTGTTTGCTTGGGATTATTCAGACCTAAAGGGGTTTGACCCTCATATTGCCCAGCATACCATAGAATTAGAACCAGGCACAAAACCTGTGAGGTAGAAGCAAAGACCTCTAAACCTGAAGCTGGAGCCCATGATGATTAAAGAATTGACTAAGCTAATCGAGGGAAAGATCATTTTCCTGATCAAGCATACTTCTTGGGTCTCCAACCTTGTCCCTGTGAGGAAAAAGAATGGAGAGATCAGATTGTGTGTCGACTTCAGAGACCTCAATAGAGCCTCCCTAAAAGACCACTACCCGTTGCCCTCAATGGAGCAAATTCTGCAAGTAGTGGCTGGTTCTAGAAGATTCTCCTTGCTTGACGGATATTCTAGCTATAATCAAGTGTTAGTCAAGGAAGAGGATCAGTTCAAGACCGCTTTCACCACCAAATGGGGTACCATGGCCTACAAGAGAATGCCTTTTGGGCTTTCAAATGCTGGCTCTACTTTTCAGAGAGCTATGGATATGGCCTTTAAGGGTTTGCTATATAAATTGGTGCTTGTATATTTAGACGACATCACAATTTTTTCTAAGAATGCATTTGAGCATTTATCCCACTTAAGGCAGGTATTTGAGAGATGCAAAGAGTTTGGGATATTGCTCAATCCCAAGAAATGCATTTTTGCTGTGCATGAGGGCAAGTTGCTAGGGCATGTTGTGTCAAAGGAAGGCATTGCCATTGACACTGAAAGGGTAAGAGCTATTCTGGAACTACCTTTACCCAGTCATAAGAAGGGGCTACGAAGTTTTATTGGCAGAATTAATTTTCTACGAAAATTTATTCCCAATATCGCAAATCTATTGAAGCCTCTGATGTCTATGTTGAAGAAAAATACAGTTTTTAGTTGGACGAAGGAAGCCAAACTCAGCTTTGAGTCCATAAAGGAGGCATTGTCGGCTGCACCAACTTTGGTAAATCTAGATTTCTCCAAAGATTTCACATTGTATGCTTATGGCGGCCTAGATACAATCTCTGCGATTCTGGTACAACAACAGAGTGATGGCTTTGAACAGCTAATCGCATTCTTTAGTCAGGGGCTGGAGGAGTATGAGTAGTGGTATAGCTTCGTGGAGAAGCATGTCCTCATAGTGGTAAGGAGTCTAAAAAAGTTCAGGCATCTTGTTTCTAATAACAAGATACATTTGATGGTCGCTCATCCTGGCATTAAAGAGTTCCTGTTAGGAAAATATGTAAATGAGAAAAGGGTTGGTTGGATCACTAAGGTCATGGAATATGACATGGAGATTAAGATAACCAAGCTTTTCAGAGGCAGAGGACTTAGTGAACAACTTGCTTCTAGTTCTGAGAATGAAATAGAAAAGGAGGAGAACGTGCTTCTGACCATTGAAGATGCACCTCAAGATGATACGACAGTAGTGGGCACAAGTTGGGTTAATAACATGACTCAATTTTTGCAAACTAGTAAATGTCCAATAGGTTTAGATAGAACCAAGAGGAGGTACTTTAGATTGCAATCCGTTCCATATGTTTTAATAAATGACATCCTTTTCAGAAAAGATTTTAACAGTGTATTGTTAAGATGCATTGATAATGATCAGATTGATAAAGTGTTCCATGAGTTTCATGATGGAACGACAGGGGGTCATTTTGCCCCAAAGACTACTTCTTGGAAAATAATGAGAGCTGGATATTACTGGCCTAGCTTATTCAAGGATGCCCATGCATGGGCTAGAAAATGTGTAAAATGTACCATATTTGCATGCAAGGAGAGGCTGCCAGCTTTACCTCTACAACCAATTCAAGTAGAACAACCCTTCATGAGATGGGGCATTGACTTTGTAGGTCCCATTAATCCACCATCAAGTGCAGGCCATAGGTGGATACTTACAGCTACAGATTATTTCACAAGGTGTACTGAAGCAGTGGCTTTGAAGGAATCAAATGAAAATACTGTTTTGAATTTTTACCAAGATTTGATATCTAGATTTGGGGTGTCTGAATCAATCATCTCCAACAATGCTTTAGCCTTTGTTAGACTAAAGACAATTGACTGGGCTGTTAAGAATGGGATCTATTTGAATACTTCATCGAATTATTACCCACAGGGTAATGGTTTGGCTGAATCTACAAATAAAAGTCTCATAAGGATCATTAAAAGATCAATGGAGGATAACTAGAGGACCTGGCCCACTAGTCTGAAATATGCCTTATGCGCAGACATAATAACTCCCAAGAGGTCTATTGGGAATTCCCCATATATGTTAGTTTATGGGAAAGAGGCAAGACTGCCTATATCTATGGAGCTACCAGCACTTGATATCATGAATCAGCTGGAGATGTTTGAAGAAGAAGATCCCATGGCTGTTAGATATGCTCAGCTTATGGAGCTTGAAGAAATCAAAGATAGGGCTATGAAAGCTATGGACTATCATCATCTTCAGACCAAAAGAAATTTTGATCAGAAGGCCACTCCCATAATCTTTAGGGAGGGTGATATGGTGCTCAAATGGGATGAGTTGAAAAGCAGACCAGGAAAGCACTCCAAGTTTGACAACATGTGGAGTGGCCCATTTCTCATTACTGAATGCAAGGAGCACAATGCATTTCAGTTATCAAGCATGGATGGACAAAATTTACCTATCCCAGTCAATGGGATACACCTAAAGAGGTGTTTTGAGGTATGACCTACCTTGTAAAGTAGTAGATTAGATTTCTTGCTTTCAAATAAGTGCTGCTGCACAATAGTTTAGCTCCCTTTTGTTTGATTTCCCTAAGTGTTGTCTAGCACAGTTGGAGGGGTTGCCTTCAACATTTTGTCTTGGTTTGATCTCCCAAATGTCCTTCATTGCCCATATGCTAAATTGCTAAAATCAGAGTTGTTTGTCAAGTTATTTTATTAGCCTCTGTATGACTCCATGCCCAATGGATGCTTAAGGCCACTGGTCTAATTGATTAGCAGGCAAACACCCCATAGAAGTCACCAAATTGTTGACCTATTTTCCTCTACCCAGAGTTAAACAAGTTCACCTTGTATTTTCTTGAAAATCTTTAGAAAATGCCCATACAAGGCTTAATCCTTTAGATATTTATGTTATGCCTTGTCAAAATTTCCCAAAAGTCTCACTTTGATAATCTTTGCAAGAAACCCAAAAAAACCCAGAAATCTTTAAGTTCAAGTATTTTCTATCATTGGGATTTCTTAGTTTCATGCTTGTGCTTGAATATGCATTTTTTTCAATGTATTTTCGCATATACATTTGCCTTTGTATGTTGACAAAGATACAAGGGTGGAATATACATTGAGGATTCCCAGAATATTCTGCAGATGTATCAAAATGTTTGCATGTATATTGGGTCATATGCTTGACATACAACAAGTAGATACATTGGCAGGCCCGAAAAAGGAGGTAAATCAGCTTCAAAAGGTGCAAAAGGCAATTGTGTATGCATATAGGGTTATACATTGCAGGTATATTCCATCAAAGATTCCTGCTTGCATGTAGGGGTTTGTATGTTGTTGTTGTATATTCAGATATACAATGGGTTTATACATCAGCGACATACATTCGCAACATACAACGAAAAGATACAAGGGCCCGATGCATGTAAAAGGGGAAACATACAAGGCAGATTGTATGTTAAAAGATACAAGGGTGAATGTACATTTTTGCAATGTACATCGGCAGAACATACAAAGGAACTTCGCCTAAGATACAAGGTTGGCATACAAGTGAGAATGTACAGTGGAATGTATATCGGGTTGTATGTTCGCACATAAAAGGCCGATATGCAAGTCCAACATGCAAGTCCAATATACAAAGATAATATGCATCGGCTACAGTAGAGGTACATCGGCGCAATGAACAAAAGAGAATGTATATTTTGCATTGTATGTGTCCAACATACAATTGAAACATATAAGGAAAAATATGCAAAGGCTGAATGTGCAACTGGTGGGGTCCACAATATACAAAGGTGTTTGTATATCGACGACATACAAAGAAAAGATGCAAGTCAATATACAAAGGGCCACGCATACAAAAGAGGAACATTCAAACGCCAATGTATATCATGAACAATGCCTTGTATATATGTGGCTTGTATGTTTACACATACAAGTCAAAGATACAAGGCTGATATACATGCAAAAGATCACATGCAACAGTGGAATGTATATCGCACACATACAAGCCCAACATGCAAAGCGCTCATATAAAGTACCACACATACAAGGAGGAGATGCAAATGGTGGGGTCCACCAAATGTACATTTTTGTCATTGTATGTTTGGACATACAAGCAAAGCATGCTTTCCTAGCATACAAGCCGAACCCGAAGGTATTTTTCATAAAGCTTTATAAAAGTTTGAAGTCCGGGTTGTATATTTGCAATTGTATATTGCGATATACAAGTCAAAGGTGCAAGGGAAGTATGCAAGGGGAACCTGACTTGAAGATCAAATTCTGGCATATTTAGGTGTCAAGTTCGTGGCTTGTATGTATAAGTGTTGTGTATATTTGCGCATACAAAGAAATATACAAAGAGGAATGATACAAGCTAGACCCGATAGGGCAGTCAAATACAACTAATGGTCATTTTGGGGTCCGCAGCTTGTATGTTTGCAGATACAAAGGAGATATAAGAGGTGGGGCCTGCACATACAAAGGCAATCGTATGCATATACAAATCTGAAAATACAAGGAGGTGACATACTTTTGAACATACAAAGACATTTCATAGCCCGATATACAAAACACCATGCATATCCAAAGGCAGTTTCAGAGGCCGATTCAGATGTCGATATATATACAGGTGCATAGCTATATATACACAGGTGCAAAGCGATATATACAGGTAGTTGACCAAAACTTTGACTACTTGTATCTCCTCCATTTTAGTGAATTTTGACATGCTGCAAGAGGCAAAGATGTATGTTTTTGTCCCCTCTTTCATTTTGGTAGGGTTTTTAGGGGTTTTTGTCATTTTTCATTTTTAGATCTGGATTTGCATGTTTTGGTCGAGTAGACATCTTAGCAACCATTTGGAGCAGATGTAGATATTTCTTGCATTCATTGTTGCACAAAGATGAAGCTGCTCGCATTAATGATAAACGATATCTCTCCACCGCCTTGTTTTAGATCGATGATGTAGCAGCTGCATTAAAGAGTCAAAAAAATATCTTCTATCTGCCTAGTTCTAGATATTTGGCGCCATAACTGTTACAGGTGGACAGTCATTCAAGGCAGATATTTTCCTGCTGCAGCTCCTAGAGTGAATTTTGTAACCGACTTAGGGCATTTTTTTGAAATACTATATATACACATTTGGGAGATGTAAATAAGGTTGGAAATTTTTGAGCATTAAGGCTTCTTCTGTTTCCAAACAGAGTTTTCTACTACTGTAACTTTGCCTTCCCATTAAATATATGCAAGTTATTTTGCCTCTTTGGACTGAGTTTTAGTTTAGTGTGAATTTACATATGATTGCCTGTGAATGTATCGTTCCTTTCAATCATCTTGTTTCTCACCTCTGCTAGGATTAGTTGAATCTGTGTATGCATACTTGTTGTATTTGGTTATGCTATGCATTTTCTTAGTGCTGTAGGAGTTCTTTTATGTAACTTGGTGAATCACCCTTTACTTTTCAAGTTATTTCTTTTCATCTTTCATTTAAAAGCATTCCTTCTCCCTTTTCATCTGAGGATTTAGTAGTTTTAGGTGATAACTAGTTAAGGAAGCCAACCTTCTCTGGAGGTTTGATCTCATTTAGCAAAGTCCCACACTTAGAGATCATTCCCATGTTACTCCAGATCGCTAAAGTTTCACGGCTGCAACAGGGGTACAAATCTGGCTGATAATAGGTATATCTAAGAAAAGAGAGATTTTCTGTAGGAACATACAAGTTGAAGATGAAGAAATTTGGACCATGTAAGATACTCAGGAAATTTGATTTAGGAAATGCATATGAAGTGGAGCTACCAGAGACATTGGGTATATCACCTATATATTGGAGTATAGACAACACTGAGAGGGTGGGGGGGTGAATCAATATTGTAGATAAAAACAATTTAATTGACTTCGCATCAAAACTTGAAAAAATAGAAAGTAATGATGCTGATGTAGTGCAAGAAACCAAATACTGTGCAATAAAGGACATGATATTCAAGTATGAAGAACAAATGTCCCATGCATCAAATGAAACCATAACACAAATATTTCAGGAGTGGAAAAGCCTCATGGGGTAGGAAAACCACTCAATAAATGCCTCATTGGCTTAATCAGAAAAATCACCAATTACAGAGCCTCACTGGCTTTTATGTCTCACTGACTTATATCACTGCCTCACTGGCTTATCATTTTCACTTTCACTACCTCATTGGCAATACAAAATGCCTCACTGGAAACACAAGCCTCACTGGCAATGATCATATTGTCTCACTGACATGATCACTTACAACTTCTCAAAGATTAAATGAAAATATACAATATAGAGGGTTTCTCTATTTCACTGTAAAACATATTTTGACTGTCTCATTTCATTTGAGACTCAAGAATCCATAATCATAAATGTGTACATACAACTCAACTGATCAAGAAATATTTTGCAATGATACACTGTTGTATGATAATGATATTGCAAGAACGTACAACTTCATCTCTATCTCAACAGAGTAATGTTGTCTATTTTATACTGTCTCACAACTTTCTTGTTCTTTCATTAAATAGTTTATATAGATAACTGAACCAATTAAATTGTCTAAAGTAGTTTTATTTTGAATTCATAACTGTCAAGGATATGTGGTTGAACAGACCCATTTGGGTTATGAGAAACCTTTCACAATGAAGATATTATAAATAACCAAAAAATATTCCATATAGTTTTCAAACTGTTTAATGTAACCATAGAGATAAAAAATGTCTTTCCAAACTGCAGTGAATAACACTTACCACATTTGAAGTAGGGTTAGACAAATGCCATCAAAACTATTTCCAAACACATTTCATGAAACCCTAGCATCGTATGCATGTGAGTGAAACCTTCTCAAACTGTTGTTCACAAAGAAACCTTTAACCATTTCAAAGAATGGGTTTATCATTATTAATAACAATAGTTTACTTTTTCAAACCCTAACCAAATAAAAACTTTAATATGCACCCAAGAAGGAGAGATGTCACATGTAGCTGACGACAAATCAAGGTTTTGTTGTGCTCTTCAACCTTCAAGTGACAAAAATAACTATCAAGTTCCCTTCTATTCTTTAGTGAGCTGAGCATTGTCAAATCTCATAAAATCCACCTTATGATTACACATAATCTTCAAACTTTGCAAACTGTTAAAACCCTAGGTCGAGAGACTTCTATGTCTCAAAATTTGACCTTTGAAAATGAAACTCAAAACAAACTTTTTGCATTGTATACACTCTTTACCGAAAGTCCCAGTGAGCCCTAAAAGGGCTAGTGACAATGAAACATTAATGCCAACCTTTTACCTGCCAAGAATGCCCGAAATCTGCTAGATAGGTTATCACTTAAGTGACCTCTGAAATGCCTTTGTCCATATTAATTTTTAAACAAAACCAATAATATTTAACCTTTCATAAATCAAATAACACTAAAGTCTCTTGTAATTTATCCTTTTGAAAATGATCATGACTTGTAATAAGAACTTCAAGGAATTTGCATATTGTTTTGAAGTCAAATGAAATCAATAACACATGATGTTCTTAAGAGACCACATAGAGCCCTTCATTGTTGAGCTGATCATACTTGCCAATAACTATAGATTTCACAACCCTTAGAAGAAATGAATTCACATTGACCAAGTGCCAACTAAATGCAACACATCATAGAATCAAGGAGAAGGAATCACTTGAGAGATATCAACCAAAGCATCATAAAGTATTGTGAGTGAAGATCAATAACAAGAGATATTCACAAACAACCTCAATATGCCAAACTGCCTCAATACAGGTTTGACATCTATGCCAACTACCATTGGGGGTCAACACTATATTCAACATTACAGACTTATATTAGTATCATGAAGGAGAATCAAGTGACAACATTGAAGATGATTTGAAGAACCACTTACCATAGCAAAAACCAGAGCAGATAGAGGACATCTTGGACAACATAGTTGGACATAGAACTAGAGGCATGCAATACATGGAATATTTGGTAAAGTGGAAAGGCTGACTAGAAGAAGATTCATCTTGGATTTCTTAGGTTGAGGTGGACCATCTTGGTTTCCTCTAGCCCCAGCAAAGTGAGGGACTCACTTTTTAAACAACCCTAGGTGTTTGATGCAAGAGCATCCCAGGTTGCAGAGCAATCTTGCATCAACCAAAAACATTTATATTCTTTCATTTTTAGTTTAGTTTAGTTTAGTTTAATTAGTATCACCTCAACATTTTGTACTGCAATTTATCACATTTTCATTTTAGGGCTTGCAGACCAAGACTTAGCATCTAGACAACATCATCTACATCATATCCAATATTTAGGTCATTTGGATTTGTCTGCTGAAAGTTATCGCTATAAGAAGATCACCTATTTTCACAAAACAAAGCATATGTGCAGTCAGTTTGATGCAGTGCTAGGAGGACAAAATTACAACTTCTCAATTACTCAAAGGTAAGGTTCAAAAAATTCATGCTATTTGGCATTCTTGAAAGCATACTTACAACAACCCATTTGGAGAATCAACAACAAAATGTCTTATCTGATACTTGGTGGACCCTTCACAAGTTGACAATAACATATACATTCAAATAAAACCCTTCAAGTAGCTTATCCCCTTCAACAATAAGATCTTTCTTTGTAGACTATCCTAATTCCTTGTATCCCTTCACATGGGCTTTTTTGAGCATAACTCCTCATACAAACTTCCAACCAAAATTCTAAAGACCATTTTGAGTACCCATTAGGGAGTTAGATAACATATCAAAACCTGAGGTAGGTTTGTTTTGTAACAACACTCTCTAAAATTGACTGGTATGCTAAACAGAGGGGTAATTAGCCCTATTTTCCAAAGCAACCACAAGGTAGATTGTCCTCCAATCAAAACTCTCCACTCCAATGTTCTTGGTAGGTCTCAAATAGCCTTAATCCACAATTTTTATCAGCTAAAACAACAACAGGTTCACTAAATTCACAAACCCTTCCTTAGGCCTATTAGGCTTCCTTGAAACAATTTAAACTTGCCAACCTTGACATTCAACATGCAGAGGTTCTTCCAAGCTTCAACACAACTTTTATTGACATTGCTAACACCTAAATAAGTGATCTTCAAAAAGGGTTTCTAACCATTCAATATGGAATACCACAAAATCTTGCCAAACACAGTTTTGTCTTAACTGTCAACTCTGCCATAATAGGACAGTGGTAATATGGATCACAAGTACCTTTGTTTTAACATACCCTCATTTGGAGAAGTCTCACAATACAAATTGACAACTTTTACAAGGTATTGCCCCAAAATTTGATCTCAAACATTTTCAAATTTTTGTGCATTTTCCTATACACCCTCAAAACCTACCAAGTCATAGAAATGATTAAATTTGAAAATCTGTTAATTCTAATCTAAAATCCTTTTTTGGACATAATCCTAACCCTCTTTCATCCAATCTGGCAAGTTTTCATACTCAGATGCTTTACCAATTGCAAAAACTTTAGCCTCACATTTTTCCACCTGTGATCCACAGACTGAGTCAAAATTTGACTTCTATGATGCTGGAGCTTAAGGGATTCTAGGTTTTGTTCGGGATTCTCCATTCACCCTTCTATCCAAATTTCATGAAAAACTAAGTTATTTTATGGAAGGTGTGAGGGTTTTTGTTTCCCAGCCAAAGCATGGTTTTAGAGAAAATGAATTAAGGCATAGTTAAAAAGTTAATATTTTAGAATAAATAATCCCATTTGAGTCATATGTTTCTATTTCTTCCAAAAAGCTAATGTGAGGTGGGTCCCATCAGCCCTTAAAATTTTATTAGTAACCTCTTTGTTGTCAGGAAATCCATGAGTTTATGAACCTCACACATCGCTTATAAAAAAGTTCTAAAGTTCATATTTAAAGGTTATGAATTTCATATAGTCAGGTGTTTTCTAAGTTCCTGAATTCCTTATATCCCTGACTCTATGGTTCTAAAGTTCTTAATATCCCTGATTCTCCGACTCACGTTGCCAAGTACATTCTTCCATCAGGAAATGTTAGGGTTTAAAAACTCATGTCTTGGCCGATACTCTATGTCCAAGCTCAAGCTTTGAATTGGCTTTTCTCTGATATTGATCACTCTGTATATACTCTTTAGATTCTTTGTAATGGTGCAAGTATAATATTGCTTTGTATGGTTATTGAATGGAGATGGAAGTAGGTCAAGTTATTGCCTCATGAGCCGCCATGATGGAAAAATGTGCATGAAGTGGTTTTGTTAAAATGCCTGCAGAGACTTTCAAAGCAAATGCATCACAATTACATAATAGATTCATTGAAAAGACTTTGGAAATTATCAAGATAATGCAGTTCAAGGGATGTACCCTTCCTTGATCAAGGTGTCTTTCGGTGGATCGTGGGATGAAGCATAGACAATACATGTGAACTATCTAGTAGAATGTCTCTGGAAGATATACAATCTCATGAAATGAAATCATAACAGGATATATGAGAAATGGAATCTTGAAAGGTTTTCGAATAAATACAATCGGCCTCCTCAACCTTTGTCAAAAGTTGCAGTTATACATGCCCTCGTGGTCAGATGTTGATGCTCTAATATATGTGAAACGAGGAGACAAGGCGATAGGAACCCATGGCAGCAATGTACACTATCTCAAGCCTTTACCATTGGCTAGCTTCACTGTGAAATAACCCATGGTGATCAGGCATGAATGCACAAGAATAAATGCAACACCTCTGGTATTTGGTCCCTTACCCAATCAGTTTGTATATCTAGCAAATTTGCATTCCAAGTTGCTAGACAATCTAATCCAGAGACGAAAAGTCATAACTCTAATTGTGTGGGAACTTTCAATACAGCATATGGACATCCATGTAAGCATAATACAAAGTGAATTGTTATTAGATGTAGTAGTTGCAAGTGCCATGACAAGATAAGGAGTGCAGCGAAGGTAACACCTTTACTATGAGGTCTTGATAGCATTGGATCAGACATTGTTCACCATTAAGTGCAGGGTTAAATTCAGTTAGACTGGAAATGAATGCTTCATCTCTCTATTCAACATTCATACTAATGGAGGAAATTTGAATCTTCAATTGCTGGTAGTCATTATCTATGATCAGATGTCAACTCTCAAAATGATCACAGGATACACACAAAGTGAGTTTGTTTGAAAGCTTTCTAGTAGATATAATTCACTGGTGGATGAAAACTATACTCCACACCCGCTAGCATTCTTCAAGATCATGTCAAAGATGAAGTTTTCCAGGAAGGCTATAGAGATCCATCAAAACACTATGAAATAGATATTTGTACCAACGCAGAGTTATCTTAGACATTTGTCTACCTCTAGGAAAACTTTTTAGCTGCACGACTTATACTTGGTGATATTGTTCACCATCTCTCTCTCTCTCTCCTCACAGTGATCTATATATGAATATCATGTTGATTACCACATTGTTAGTGTTGCCAAGTTGCCCAGCTTCTATTTCCAAGGGAGCTTTAGTTCAGGAATGATGAGAGATTGATTTAAGTAAGACAGGACATGTGAACTATAAGACTGAATGCTCCAAAGAAAGTCTTCGAATGACATGGCGGCCATTAGTGATATAACAGGTTGGTAAGGAATTGAGATAGCATGGCATAATAGCTGAGCATTATTATAAACAAGCCAGATATCTGATTTGTCATTCACCATAGTCTTAGCAAACCAATGGAGACATGTTATCCGAAGATGGTGCTTTAAGCCTATTTTTGTGTAATTGCTATGATTTTGAGCAAGTTAAGAAATCGACTCAATCCTTACATTTCAGTTTGGCAACTGCCTGTGTGGCAAATACCCAAAGTAAAGCCTATGTAATGGAATATATGGCTAATTGTAAGAGTAGTAATAATTCTCCAAAAATTTAATCAAATATTGTGCAGGAGAGGATCACTATTCTAAACAAGAATAGAGAAAAATTAGTGGGGATCACATTAGAAAGCTACTACAAAGGATATGGAAGGTTTTCAAATAAGAATACAAAGAGTCACTAAGAAATAGTTATGCGGATGTGGAGGGCAAGATTTTTGGAAATTGATTTGGTCAATTTCAAAGAAAGTAGTTACAAGAAAAGAAAGTTTTCCTTTTCATGAATTGATTACGGGAACTGAAGAGTTGCCTAGGGGAAGTGATATAAATTTCTTTCTTTTCATTGTAGAGGCATCTTTTTCCAATTGTTCGAGAGCAAGGGAAAGGAGGCAATTTTATTTTCTTTTCATATAGTTTTGTTATGCAGCCAAGAGGCTTTGAACTCATGTTGATAAGTATTTCTGAGTTTGTGTACTTACTAATATTGTCTTTTGATTGCAAGTGAATTGTATTTCCTTGTGATTATTCTTCAATGACTTTCTATTATATCAGACTATATAGGTATTTTTCCTGAAGCTTTGAATTCAGATGGATTTGTCTGTTATAGGGCAATTTGCTATCTATTCTTTTCTTGTTTCATATTCGTGGATGTCAAGTAAATGGACTTTGCATTATTTATTTGCATTCACTTCACTCTGAATCAATCTTTCACATTCTCTTTCATGGCTATGGGTGGGTGTTAGTTTTCCTTTCTTCTTTCTGGTTAAAAGCATACCCTAGTTTTCATTCTTTGCATATCTTTCAAAGGTAGCTGTGCCTTGTTAAATAAGCAGAGAGCATTTGCAACTATCCATTGCAAGTGTCTCAACTGTTGGTTCATTTGTCATTTTTGTGGGCGAGGAGTATAAATTGGAAGTGACAAATTTGTTAACCAACAGATTTTTGGTGACTCTACTGGGGATTCGTAATTGAAGACTAGTGCTACTGTTTTCCCAGAAATTTGAAGGTGCCTCCCCGAGGACGGAGGTTGGTGGCTCTATGAAGTGGAGATTATTTAGAAGCATTTGGTTCTAGCGAAGACTCCTGCTGATTCATTTTTTAGATTTGCATGATGGCTTTGGTTTCTCCTCAGCCATGGGGAAATCACTTTGGCCCCCTTTCTTTGTCTCAATATTCACCGTTGCCTGAAGGATCGAGAAAGCATTTTCAAAAATTTAGTGGAGAGAGCTCTCAAGATGCTGAAAATCATATTTTGGCATTCACAGTTGCGTGTGGTATCCTAGGGGTAAGTGAAGAAAATGTTTTTGTTAGATTGGTCTTGTTATTTGGAAGATAAGTGCATAACTAATTGGGATTCATTGAAAAAGAAGTTCTTAGCAAGATATAAGGGTCCTGTTGATGAAGCTGCCTGTTGTATCAATTCTTCCACATCCACAAGAAAGAAGGTGAACCCATTAGGGATTTCGTAGATAGATTCAACTGACTACTCAAAAAGATTCCATCTTCCATTCAACCAAGTGAGCAACTTCAAATTTGTACTTTTATTTCCTCTTTGCATTCTGATGTTCAATTCGAGTTGAGAAGGAGTAAAGTAAATAATATCAAAATTTCCCAACAAGAGGCTGTGAAGATAGAAGATAATTTGATATTAAGTGGTTTATGGAAGACACATCAGTTTATAAATTATTTGGGTAGAAAACCTGTGAATAAATCTATCATGTGCAAGCAAAGCCTTCAGCTTGTAAGTTTTCCAAAAGCACGACATCCTTTTGCTGAATGTCTTAACCTCTCTATTTTTTATTCAAAGCAGTTTTGTAGAAAAGAGGTAAATAATGTAGAAATCAAGCCTCAAGTGAATAGAAGAATGGAACCCTTTTATTTCCATTATGAAGAAGAGAATGATAAATCTGAAAGCCCCTTAAATGATGGAAAAAGTGAACCATGCTTCCATGATATTGATAGTGAAGAGGGTAATGCAAATGAAGCTGTTTCAACCTCCTTATCTACAACAGAGATGGAATCATTCATTTTTACTAGTGATGAAGAGCAACTTGAAGATGCACAGCATACAGATAACATGTTGAGTGGCTTCCCTCCAAAGTGCATGCAAGCTGAATATGAAGCCTTCACATTCCCAAAGCAAGATGGAACTAAAGTATGGCTGCAAGAAAAGGTCAGGGATGGTTTTGTGCTTGAATCTTTTCATTTTGAAAATTTGAATACCAAAATTTTTAAACAAGCATTGGAAGATGATGTTAAAAGTAGCCATGATGGTTTTGATGTAAAAAATCAAATGGATAAATGTGATGAACCATATATTGTGTCTATCCCAAACTAGTGTCTTAATGCAAGTGAGGATGAATTTCTATGTGGAGAAGTTGTAACGTCTAATCTATAGGATATGAATGTAAATGATGAAGTGTGTTATGATGTCATTGAGTTAAATCTTGCAAAGAAAGATGAGATTATTCTAGTTAGAGGTGATATTGAGTCACATAAAAATATTATTCATAATACAAGTTTTCAGCTTGATCCAATTTTAGTTTTGCATGAAGTGCAAGTAACTAATGATTGGTCTTCTAATGATTCCACTAGTTGTTTTCAATCATGGGATGTGAGTCCGTCCATTACAAACAAGGGTGATCATATGCAAGATGTCGGGACATGTATTGCAAGTTGGGATTCAAAATTTTTAAACAATAGAATTACTTCCACATACAACATAAATGAAGGTTTTTTATCTCATGGCTTGTGTGTGGGTTGTCCGATCTGAGGGCTGATTTCTCCTTGCTTGCAAAATCAAGTGCATTCTGATATCACATATGAGGTTATACATGTAGATACTGGTAGTCTTATACTGTACAATGCTGATACGAGTCATCCTATTGCAGAAGTATACAGTGAGGAGTGGCTGGTGGAGCATCAGATTTTATCCAAAAAAATTTTACATGGTGTTGTTCACATTCCTCTGATTATGATAGTCATCAATTGGCTAATGGTCACTTACGAACTTCTCATTCACCAAACATTGTTGTGCACCGGTAGCTATTTCTCCCAGCTGGTCAATGGATTTGCATGACTGTCCTATAGCCATCTAAGGTAGGGTCTTCATGACCATGTACATACAAGGAGTTTTTGGTGTGCTGGTAGTTTGTGTAGTCATTTCCTTTCTATTTTGTCTTGTTTTTGTG
The DNA here is from genome assembly GCA_027924645.1 of Cunninghamia lanceolata. NCBI lineage: Eukaryota > Viridiplantae > Streptophyta > Pinopsida > Cupressales > Cupressaceae > Cunninghamia > Cunninghamia lanceolata. Next base: position 6,809,261 of record BSBN01000460.1, read on the forward strand.
TTGCTTTGGCTCCTTTGTCACATGTGCTCTTTGACTCTATTGCCCCTTGGATTTATGCACTAGTCCATGCCTGAGATCCTGGGTTCCTTGCTTCGTCCTTCATAGTCCTCATCCCCAATTAGAGCCCGTTGTTGCCCCAAAATTTGAATTCAAACATTTTCAAAATTTTGTGCATTTTCCTATACAGCCCCGAAACCTACCAAGTCACAGAAATGATTAAATTTGAAAATCTATTAATTCTAATCTGAAATCCTCTTCTGGGCATAATCCTAACCCTATTTCATCCAATCTGCCAAGTTTTCATGCTTAGATGCTTTACCAATTGCAAAAACTTTAGCCTCAAATTTTTCCACCTGTGATCCACAGACTTAGTCAAAATCTAACTTCTGTGATGCTAGAGCTTAAGGGATTTCTAAGTTTTGTTTAGGATTATCCATTCACCATTCTATCCAAATTTCATGAAAAACTAAGTTATTTTGTGGAAGATGTGAGGGTTTTTGTTTCCCAGCCAAAGCATGGTTTCAGAGAAAATGAATTAAGGCATAGTTATAAAGTTAATATTTCAGAATAAATAATCCCATTTGAGTCATATGTTTCTATTGCATCCAAAAAGATAATGTGAGGTGGGTCTCATCAGCCCTTGAAAATTTATTAGTAACCTCTTTGTTGTCAGGAAATCCACGAGTTTATGAACCTCATACATCGCTTCTAAAAAAGTCATGAAGTTCATATTTAAAGGTTATGAATTTCATATAGTCAAGAGTTTTCTAAGTTCTGAAACTCCTTATATCCTTGACTTTATGGTTTTGAAGTTCTTAATATCCCCAATTCCCTAACTCCCATTGCCAAGTACATTCTTCCATCAGGAAACGTTAGGGTTTAATAACTCGTGTCTTGGCCGATACTCTATGTCCAAGCTTGAGCTTTGAATTGGCTTTTCTCTGATATTGATCACTCTGTATATACTCTTCAGATTCTTTGTAATGGTGCAAGTATAATATCGCTTTGTATGGTTATCGAATGGAAATGGAAGTAGGTCAAGTTATTTCCTCATGAGCCACCATGATAGAAAAATGTGCATGAATTGATTTTGTTAAAACACCTGCAGAGACTTTCAAAGCAAATGCATCATGATTATAGAATAGATTCATTGAAAAGACTTTGGAAATTATCAAGCTAATGTAGTTCAAGGGATGTACCCTTCCTTGATTGAGGTGTCTTCCTGTGGATTGTGGGCTGAAGCACAAACAATGCACGTGAACTGTCTAGTAGAATGTCTCTGGAAGATATGCAATCTCATGAATGAAATCATAACAGGATATATGTGAAATGGAAGCTTGAAAGGTTTTTGAATAAATGCAATCGGCCTCCCCAACCTTTGTCAAAAGTTGCAGTTATACATGCCCTCGTGGTCAGCTGTTGATGCTCTAATATATGTGAAACAAGGAGACAAGGTGATAGGAACCCATGGTAGCAATGTACACTATCTCAAGCCTTTACCATTGGCCAGCTTCACTATGAAATAACCCATGGTGATCGGGCATGAATGCACAGGAATAAATGTAACACCTCTGGTATTTGGTCCCTTAGCCAATCAGTTTGTATATCCACCAAATTTGCGTTCCAAGTTTACATATAATCTAATCCAGAGCCGAAAAGTCATGACTCTAATTGTGTGGGAACTTTCAATACAGTGTATGGACATCCATGTAAGCATAATACAAAGTGAATTTTTATTAGATGTAGTAGTTGTAAGTGTTGTGATAAGATAAGGAGTGTAGCGAAGGTAACACCTTTACTATGAGGAGGTATTGATAGCATTGGATCAGACATTGTTCACCATTGAGTGCAAGGTTAAATTTAGTTAGACTGGAATGAATGCTTCATCTCTCTATTCAACATTCATACTAATGGAGGAAATTTGAATCTTCAATTGTTGGCAATCATTATCTGTGATCGAATGCCAACTCTCAAAATGATCACAGGATACACACAAAGTGAGTTTATTTGAAAGCTTTCTAGCAGATATAATTCACTAGCGGATGAAAACTATACTCCACACTCGCTAGCATTCTTCAAGATCATGTCAAATATGAAGTTTTCTAGGCAGGCTATAGAGATCTATCAAAACACTGTGAAACAAATATTTACATCAACGCAGAGTTATCTTAGACATTTGTCTGCCTCTGGGAAAACTTTTTAGCTACATGACTTATACTTGGTGATATTGTTCACTGTCTCTCTCTCTCCTCACAGTGATCTATATATGAATATCATGTTGATTACCACATTGTTCTTGTTACCAAGTTGCCCGACTTCTATTTCTAAGGGAGCTTTAGTTTAGGAATGATGAGAGATTGATTTAAGTAAGATAGGGCATGTGAACTGTAAGACTGAATGCTCCAAAGAAAGTCTTTGAATGGCATGGCAACCATTAGTGATATAATAGGTTGATAAGGAATTGAGACAGCGCGACATATCAGCTGAGCATTATTATAAACAAGCTAGATATCTGATTTGTCATTCACCATAGTCTTAGCAAATCAATGGAGACGTCTTATCAGGAGATGGCGCTTTACCCCTATTTTTGTGTAATTACTATGATATGGAGCAAGTTAAGAAATTGACTCAATCCTTGCATTTCAGTTTGGCAACTACCTGTGTGGCAAATACCTAGAGTAAAGCCTATGTAATGGAATATGTGGCTACTTGTAAGAGTAGTAATAATGTTCCAAAATTTAATCAAATATTGTGCAGGAGAGGATCACTGTTCGAAACAAGAATAGAGAAAAATTAGTGGGGACTACATTAAAAAGATACTACAAAGGATATGAAATTTCAAATAAGAATACAAAGAGTCACTAAGAAAGAGTTATGTGGATGTGGAGGGTGAGATTTTTGGAATTTGATTTGGCCAATTTCAAAAAAAGCAGTTACAAGAAAAGAAAGTTTTCTTTTTCATGAATTGGTTACGAGAATTGAAGAGTTGCCAAGGGGAAGTGATATAAATTTCTTTCTTTTCATTGTAGAGGCATCTTTTTCTAGTTATTCGGGAGCAAGGGAAAGGAGGCAGTTTTATTTTCTTTTCATACAGTTTTGTTATGCATCCAAGAGGCTTTGAACTCATGTTGATATTGAAGAAATAAAGAAAGTATTTTTGAGTCTGTGTACTTACTAATATTGTCTTTTGATTGCAAGTGAAATGTATTTTCTTGTAATTATTCTTCAATGTCTTTTTGTTATATTAGACTATATAGGTATTTTTCCTAAAGCTTTGAATTCAGATGGATTTATCTGTTAAAGGGGAATTTGCTATCTGTTCTTTTCTTGTTTCATATTCGTGGATGTCGAGTAAATGGACTTTGCATTATTTATCCACATTCACTTGAATCTGAATCAATCTTTCACATTGACTTTCATGGCTATGGGTGGGTGTTAGTTTTCTTTTCTACTTTCTAGTTAAAAGCATACCTTAGTTTTCATTCTTTGCATATCTTGCATATCTTTCGAAGGTAGCTGTGCCTTGTTAAATAAGCAGAGAGCATTTGCAACTATCCATTGCAAGTGTCTCAACTGTTGGTTCATTTTTCATTTTTGTGGGTGAGGAGTATAAATTCTAAGTGACAAATCTGTTAACCAGCACAAGGCAAAACCACTTGTGGTGAACACTAAACTTGTCAACAAGGCCCTCAAAACCATTACTTTGCTGCTAAAACATTCTGATACACATGAAAACACAATCCTAGGGCTTCAAGAAACCAATACCAAACCTCATCTTCTTTATCTGCAACTTTGGGAAATGGAAGTATATGTAAGAATGAGTGTTTTCACCAAAACTTGAATTTACCACCTATCAATAATTAGAGAAACACAATTTTGTCTATTCACTGTTACCCTAGTTGAGGGTTTTCAATAGTCTAGGACAATTTTTAAGAAAATGACCATAACTAACTTATTTCCTAATGAAATTGCATGCAATAAGAAACCATAGAAAGTAGATTAATCATGCTTCCATATCCAGTTAGTCTCAGAGCCCGACACATCTGTATAGGGCTGTACTATTCAAGGGAACAGAAAGAAAATAGTAAACACTTCAGAAAACAAAGTAATAGGCATGAAAAATAGTGTTCTTTATTAATTCCCTTCAATAAAACTTCATCCTCCTTATCTCTACTCCTCCGCGATGATACAAACCTTATATAAACATTTCTAACTATGTTCAAGGTTCCCTAATTGACTTTTGAGTTCTATGACTATTTAACTTCCACTTGTTTTGCATTATTACAATATTTTGACAACTTTAATAAAATGACCCTCTTAAGATCCTAGTTACATTCTAGATGGTCTATTTAGACCTTATACAAATACCCAAACCTATCAAAAGACCAAAATTGACCATATTTACAATTTTCAACATGGTGCTTCTGCACCATACACCCAGACAGAAAAAGATTCCAGGTCCCTTGGAAATTGAATTGCAGTACAAACATGCTACCTCTTATCATGCAATGATCTCCAAGCTGCATCTCCACCTGGTTTTCCTTTCCAATGTGTTAGGTATTGAAGCTTTGAATTGTTATTTGCATTGATAGACCCCTTGCCACCTAGAAATTGCTTCATGTCCACAAACAGACTTGATGCATGTTCACTTATCTTTCCCTCATCTGAGATTGATGTTGAACTTGCCTTCTTACCTACAAACATATTTATTCTATCTTTGTCTTGGACTATCCCCCTCTTAACTCTTGTTGCATACTCATATTGGATAATGACAACATAAAAAACAACTTGGTTAGTACCATTACCAGCAATGGGTTCTTTGCTCTTTCTTGGTGACCTCTGCAACATGACAATATCTGGCTAAAGCATCTTGGTTTGCAACTCTTTATCAACAACTTGAGTATTAACACCAAATTTATCAGCAACATCAACACCCTTCTTTACTTGTTCATCTTGCTCATTAGACTCAAACAACTCTTCCTCTATCTGAGATTGCTTTTGTTCTTCCTCTATTGCTGCTGCCCTTGCTTGTCTTCTTCTTCTTTGGACAATTTTCTTGATGGGCTATGTAACCTTCCTCTTCATTGATAAGTGCCAACTTAGTGCTCTTTTGAGCAACTGCTCCATCTCATCTTCCATCCTTCTTCTCATCTCTTCCATAGCTTGACCCAACTTTTGTACCTCCTACTTAAGACTTTCTATTTCTACCTTGTCATCTTTTTCCTTTTTCACACTTGTCTCTTTTCTCTTCTCTTGCTTCTTTTGTGAACCCCCAACCAGCATGTACCTTCTAAACAAATCCATCTTTCCTCAAGCAAGTCTCTCATTGCTTCTCCTTGTCTTTGCCTCACCTAGGTCTCTTCTCTTCTCCTCTACCTAGTCTTTTGGCAACTAGGTTCTCTCTTCAACCCGCACAAACACAAACACACAAACTCTCTAACCCAGACATTTCAGACCTTCCCCTTTTCATGTGTTTGAGATCCCATGTGTGCAAGAGATCTTCTTCTACCTTTTTCTAGGCTTGACAGGGCATGGTTGTTGTCCCATTCTGTAAATCTTCTGACAACACTTCTGGACCAAAATTGAATGTAGCATGGGCATGTGCAGGGTCAATTGACTAATTTTCAGTGCCTACTACTATAGAATTGATTAAAAATGCTATATATACATGAAACAAAGATGTAAAAAAGGTTGTTGGTTAGCTATTCTTTTGGGCCATCGTGTGGGTAGAAGATTTTTGTTGCACATACCTTGTAATGCAATTGCGAGAATTAGTAGACTTTGATGTATTGTGCTTGTATATAGGCCTTTAATGTCTTCTAGTCTGGTTCACTAATGAGTGTAACTGATTAGTTTGTATCATCTCCTTCTGCAACGAATTATTCTACTTCTATAATGGCTTTCTAGCCTTCATTATTAATATAAACTTTCATTTTGCCTCTTTCGGTAGCTTTACACTATATTTATTTGAAGATTGTATGCTAGTATTGTGGATAAAATGCTCCCTTTAGTAATTTCAATTTTCTACCCAAACCTCTGTGATAGTTTACTTGAGTCTGTGTGAGTTTGTTGTAGTTTTGAGGTCATTGTTGTGTTAATTCAGACACAATTAAACATATTATAAATCTAGTGCATCACCCCCTTTCAATTCTAGTATTTTCTTCCCTTTTCCTTGTGAGCAACATTAGGTTTAGTCATTTTCTCTAAACCTTAAGTTCAGAATGAGGAACCATCCTTTTCTAGAGGTTTGATCTCATTTGTAAAGTCCCACACCTTGAGATCAGTCCCATTGTGTCATTGGAATGCTTGAACAGGCTTCAAGCAGGGTGCAATTTCATGTGATAACATGAGCCATTGAGTTTGGTGTTATTTTTGTGTTTTCACGAGATTGTATTTCTTTGGGTCCTATTTTCTTCCTTTGTTTTCCTTAATTATCCAATTTTGGAGGATCTAATATGTATATGTTTAGGTGAAACCGATATGATTTTATATTCCCTATCTAAGGTTTTTTTTTTTTTAAAAATTAAGAATCTATTTTAGTTTCTTTAATTTTGTTATTTGTATTCTCCTTGGGTTTTAAAGCTTCTAATTTTTCTCCTAGGCTAGTTTCTTTGTGCTCTTTGGAATTTTCCTTATCTCTAAATTATAAAAAAGTTTTGGTTCCATTCAATTTATTTTTTAATTTGGCTTCCTTATTGGAATAATGTCTTGTCCTTTCATAGGTTTTATTTCATGATGACCTTGTAGACAACTTTTTCCTTATCTAGATATAACTCTAAAGATGTCGTGTCCTATACATATCCGATTTCAAATAAATTGGGGCCATTGAATATCATGTTATTTCTATGTTTCCATGGGATCATGTTTCTTTGGTCCTCTTGTTTTCTTCCTTTATTTTCCTTAGTTATGTGATTTTGGAAGATCTAATATACATATATGTTTTTGTGAAACTCAACCAAGTTTATACTCCATTAGCTAGGTTTTTTTTTTCATTTAAAAATATGGATTAGCTTATTTAATTTTTCTAGGAAGGGTGTCTCAACCTTGCATCCTAATCTTAAGAACAAAAAAAGTAATTTTTGGGCTATAGAACACAAAATGCAATCTTCAGGGCATGCATTGATGGCTAGTAAGCCTAAGAGGAAAAAAGAATTATGGAATACTAATAAGAAACAAAAGAAGAAAAAGAAAAAAAAAACTACAAAAAGAAAGAGCACAAACTAATTTTGAATATTCCTCACAAAGTGAATCATCTAAGAAGGAAAAGCCCAAATGTGCATATTACAAAAAACTTGGGTATGATGAACATTAGTGTTATGCAAAATAAATTAATGAGTTGAAGAATATTCTATAGAATAACCATATCAAATTGCCTTCAACTATGTCAGGGGGTTCATCTTCTTCTTCTTTTCCATAGTCAGAGAGGTAGAAGGGGAAATCGCTTATTACAGTTTCAAAATTTGAGTTAGGGAGATGGATCCTTAATTCCAAAGCTTCACATCATATGGCTTCATGAAAGAGTATGTTTTCTTCATTTGAGATTTGTTCTACACAACATATGATGGGTAACAACACAAATATATGTGTGTTTACAGGAGAGGGTATGTTGATATGGGAAAAGGATCATTCAATGATATCCTTTGTATACCTTCATTGTCAAATAATTTCCTTTCTATAAATAAAATCACACATAGTTAGACAAGGAAGAGTGTTGATGTCACACCATATTTATGGTCATTCAATATTTGTAGAGTAGTAATATTATTGCAATTGGGGAGGTAGATGATCAGTCTAGACTTTATGCCTTCTCACATTTTACTCGTGATGTATTTTTTGCTTATTTACATAATCATGCATCTAGTGTGGACACCTTTGAGGAGATATAATATGACCACTTGAACTGTCAATTTATTTTGAATTGATCGATGTTCTAGAGACATGTTCTAAGAATATATCTCCTTCATCACCTTTTACTTCTACGAAGTCTAGTATTGCTACATCCATGATTTCTAGTGATTCTTTGTAGTAGGATCATCTTCATTGTCTTCCAAATATAGTTCATTGGGACAAGGAATTGATAGATCTTGAATGCTTTTTTGGTGAGTCATGTTGTGTATATTTAGAGGACACCATTGAGTATATTCATATCCTCTTCAATGAAAGTTTTATCATATATATTTGTAGACACCCAAAATTGACCTAGTTATCATTATTAAAATATTACATTATTCATCATCTGCATTCGTCTAACACATTTGAATAATTTGTCTATTTTCTCTTAAATCATCTATTTCTTCTATTTCTTCTATTAATTAAATAAATTTATATTTATTTAATTAATTTATCTATTTTCTTCTATTTTCCTCTATATATAATTGGATAATTTTTAATTATTTAATTATCTCTTCATTCTTCTTAAATTAAATAAATTTACATATTTATTTAATTTAGTTCTTCTATAAATAAATAAAATCTATATTTTATTTATTTATTTTCTCATCATAAGCATAAATTAAATAAATTTATTTATTTAATTTATGACTTTTCTTCTAATCTTCTAAAAATGGCATTTTTCTCTATCATCATCTTATCATTTCACTTTCTTTTATGTGTACAAGATAGGTCCTATCTTAAACCAAGGGAAAAGAATGATTTAATTGGTTCTAAAATCAATCTTCCACATCATCCAATCTTTAAAATAGAAAAGAAATCTATTTTAAGAAAATCAATCTTAGTACTACCAACAAACTAACAACAATCATTTAATAAATGTAAGCTTCAAGGACACTTATCTTGTGCACATTCACCTATGATCATGAATTTATCTTAACCATTCAAACTATCTTTTCTTCTCCATTGTTGATCAACTTTCATTGAGTGCTATATATACAACCACTCATTCTCATTATCATCTTCTCACCATATATCATCTAGAGTATCGTCTCAAGCATAATACCTCCATTAGCATCCATTGAGAATCTTGATCATTTCATCCATCATAATGGCAGCTTTAGCATTTATGATTTTTCACAATTGAGAAGCAATCCACAAATCCAACCAAGGAATCAATAATCTAGGTCATTTGCTTTCAATTTGTTTGCATTTTGTATCATTTAGATGGATTCTTTGAAGGTGGTAGGATTGGGTTTGATTTGCATTGCTTGATCATACTAACCTAAATTTTCTTACTCACACATTCTAGCACGCCCAATGGGACTCACGTCCTTGATTTAACATCTTTTTTGGAGAGTTGTTTTTTGTGAAGTTGGATTTTGCAGGGTTCCGAGCACAATTGATCCACAAAAAATCACAATTGCATCACAAATCGTCGCAATTAGCTGAAAACATAATGCAATTGATCCACAAAAACTTGCATTTGGTCATATTTTGAGTGCAATTGCACGTGGCATCGCATTTGGTATTTTCAGCCACATTTAGTTAGTTAGGGTTTCTATCTTGCAGGTTATGCGCAATTATCTAGATCTAACCGCAATTGAAGTTCAGGATGTCGCATTTGGCTCAAATCCATACGCATTTGGTTGGTAACTTTTTGCATTTGGTTTTATTTCATACATAATTGCAACCCAAATCATCGCAGTCAATTTCTCTGATATGTATTTGGTTGAATCTTATTTCTACTTGCTTTCTTTGGCATCTAATCATCTTCTTGTGCAACATCTTATCCATTTGTCAAAGAAAGGAGGTTTTGAAACTACTAATCCATTTGTTGCAGCATCGATCAATTCAAGACATATCATTTTTATCACTAATCTAGGAACATTTAGATTTGGTGCTTAAAATAAACCATTGTTTTCTCCGTGTTTATTTTATCTTTTTTGATTGCTTGTTGTGTATGTGTGTAACCCAAATTTAATAACAAAAGTATCCTCTCCCCTTGCCTATCAAATAGATCTTGGGTGTATGAGAACTTGTTATTATCTTTAGAGGGCCTGCCTTCCCGGTGTGAGAAGGGGACGACCCAAGTGGTAACAAGCTAAAGCCAAGCTCTTCCAAACCGCTATACAAAAAACATGTTTGTGACAAAAGCCATAAGCAACGGGTGCAGTTGTGTTACACCAATGAATGTTTCCCCTAAAACCTCATAGAGCGTAACCTATTCGGGCTGGGAAGCCTCCATTAATGGAGTGAATCGTTGCATGTGTAGCCACCTGAATGGATGCCCATACTAGCAACCTTTGTGTAGTAGCCAAAAACCCTCTATCTGTTGATATAGGAGGATAGCTAATTAGGCCTCTAATAGTCGTCCCACATTTTCGTGGCTTATGGCAGAGATAGCAAAGTATCTTAAGATCTGCACATCTTAAGGACTTGGAAATTGGTGTACCTGAGAAGTGAGTGCACTGTAAGAGGGAGCCTGTGCCCCAAATTCCTGGAGCTATACACCATAAGTAGATGCAGCTGGGTAGAACCAAGTGGGAACTCAACAGATATTGTCCTTGCCTAACCTAGGGTGTACATGTTTGTGACTATTGGAGTGCTTGTTTGCTTACAACCATCATTTTTCTATCAAACACAGTTTGAAACCGTAATTAAACACAAAAAATTACATTTGAGCAGTAAACCCTCGCATTTGTTAGAAAACCATATTCAATTGACCCATCATTCGTTGTATCTGGTCAAGACCCATACGCAATTGGTCTCTGTAAAAAACCTGTTGCTAAAAATCCGTGTTAGACGCATTTGCAAATTTCCATAGGCAATTGAGCCTTAGTGTGTCGCATCTATTGAAAACCTAGCTGCAATTGAACAGCAGTCCATCGCAATTGAGTTATCATTCATCGCAATTGAGCTATCCTACATCGTAATTGGTCATATACAGAGAGTAATCCAAAATCTCTACTAAAATCATCATTTTACTACTGTCTATGCATCATTTCCAGTCTACAAGCTTTATCTTGAGCATCCTTCATCTAGCCTACACAACAATCATTTCATTGAGCCTAGAACCATCATCCACTTTGGACTTTTGAACGATCATATTCATTGAGACTCCCCAAAATAGAAAACCAAATCAATCATCAAATCACATCAATGACTTCTTGTAGCTGAAATCATCATTTAGGTCTGATCATCATCATCTTTAGCAACAACAACATATCCCTTGAGTTCAAGAGTCTATCTCTAGGGGTATTCCTTATCCAAAACCAAATCAAGCAATTTAACAACTATCCGATCAATCAAGCAACCAATCCAATCAGTAATCCAATTAGCCTATCAATTAATTAGACCATATCAAAAAGCCATCAAAATAGCAACCAATCAAACAATCCAATCCAAACCATTAATCCTAGCAAATGATCAATCCTAGCAACCTATCAACCAAGCATCAAACAATCAACCATCATCATAATCAACTTTGGAGTCTCAAACTTTGTGAAACAAGTCCACCAATTTGGGCCAACATCATCCCATGCCTCAAACAAGAAGACAATACAAGGAAGCCATGGAGAGAAACTTACAAGAATTCTAAAACACTCCTAAGGATGCCTCACAATTTACAACTGGAATGAACCCACAACACTTTCTACCTGAAGGTTACACGTTAGGAGCTTCATCCTCTACTTTGGGTCCACAAGAACAAACCTATGTCTTTGAAGATTTCTTGAAAGATGACCAAATGTCCCTCCAAGATCCAAAATCCATGGAACATGCTAACAAGATCATAGAAGCCAATTGACAAAGAGTATTTGTGAATTTACTCAAAGGTGGAACTTTGCTACCAAGTGACTTTGATTTATCCATTATCTAAAAAGAAGCACCTTCAAATGTCACTACCGTTGTTATCACTACCATGTCCACTAAGCCCACAACCACACCATCAAACATTGTGTCACCATCCTTGGTTCAATTCCCTCCATTTCATACTCCCGTTACCGAGCAACCTCTCATACAACCAACCATCATTGCCAAAATGCATGAGTTTGTAGCTTCTCAACATCCACATCAAAATGCAACGCCTGTTTCACAAAATCTTGCAAACCCTACTCAATATGTGCCTATAGTCAATGCGCCCCATGCCACACAAAGCACTACAACCATAGTCTAAACACCTCAAGTGTCGCAAGCGTCAATTGCCAATGTGTCACATGTTGAACCATCCCAACCATCTCAATCATCTCAACCATCCAATCCATCTTCCTCTATTAACACCATAACCGCACCCCAAACCAATCTGGACACTCCCCTCATTGACTTCAATCCTCCTATCACAAATCCTTCTCCACTTGACCAACTTTTCTTTGGATTGCAACCTTCTAATACCCACACTTCTTATGTTAATCTGCCCATTGTCTCACAAGCACAATTCCAAGCCAATCCATCTACCAATCCATCTTTCGTATCTCAACCTCCATTGACAAATACATCTTCCACATTACAAGTTAATCCATCCACGGGTACACATGTAGCATATACCAACCCATCCGTTAATGTCTAACATATGCATACCATATCCCAAGCACCTATCATATCTTATGTTAATCCAAATCTTGTGATCTAAAATCCATTGACCATTTCCCAAGCTCCACACCATTCCACTCCGCAACTAACCTATGTCAATCCATCCCATGGTTCACATGCGATAGTTGCATCCAACCCTAATACCACCGCACATTCATTTGTTCCTCCGCCTGGTAGAGAAGGGCACAATACATACATCCAATCCTACAACACCCAACCAAATCCAAATCCGCAATACCTTATACTGCATCCAAACCATCAAGGTCACATACAACAACAATCACAAATGATCACTCCTAAGGAACTTTGACAATTTTGACAAGATATGAAAAATATGCAATTGGGTTGCACCAAGAAAACATTTTCATTTGAGGAAGTGTGTCCCTATCCATTCGATAGATCATTGCAAATGACACCTTTTCCCCCACATTTTGAAGTGCCTCAATTTGACAAATACAAAGGGAAAGGCGATCCTCATGACCATCTTAGAGATTTCTATGTCACTTGTCTAGACATTGCCTATGATGACACATACCTCTTGCATCTATTCCCTCATAGTTTAGGGGGACAAGCTATCGAATGGTTTGCTCATCTTCCTCCAGGGATCAAAACTTTTAGCGAATTGGCTGAAAAATTCTTGTCACACTTCACGTTTAACATTGAAAATGAGATCTCCATGAATGACCTTGTCACAAAAAAACAATGCAATGGTGAGACATTTGCATCCTTTTTATAGCGATGGTGCAACATGGCTAGCAAACTTCCTTGGAAAATGCCCGAAAAACAACAAGTAGATATCTTTGTACAAAATCTCAATCCAAAACTTTCATTCCAATTACAATTGCAAAGTACCACTTCCTTTGATGAAATCATTGCCAAAGGAACAACTATTGAGAAAGCTTTAATTGCCAAAGGTACGATCAAAATCTTCAAGTGACAAATCCCATTTTTGGAACAAGAACAAAAATGTTGTTAATGATGGCATTATAGATGTGAAACATGTCCAAACTCTAAAAGCTCGTGTCTATTCAAGCTACAACCAAAAGCACTCCAAATAGAAACACACCATTCCTCCTACAGGATCAAATGCAAGCAAGACCACCAAGACGCCAATTCACTCCTTTGGGAGAACCTATCGAGGTTGTTTTGAAGAAACTTATTCAATCTGGAGCTATTGTTTTACTAGAAGAGAAACCATATGATGAACCTCAATTCAAACCTAATTGGTATAAGGACAATGAATATTGTGAATACCATAGGGTGAAAGGACATAACACCGTTGGATGCATGAAATTGAAACATCTCATTCAAAACCTGATTGACTGAGGTCTAGTCAATTTAGAACAACCTAAGTAGACATCAAACTATGATCTTGATGCTTTTAAAGATCCTCTTCCTGCTCATGGTAAAGAAAGTGCTTCCTCTTTGGGGAACAATGTCTAATACACATATGAGTCATCCACCATTGGCCATATTAACCATGCTTGCATATTGACCATCTCCATAGAAGTGAAAGAACCTATTCATATCCAAGATGCAAAAGAGCCCGATTGTGCCATTACTACTTGCGTGGTCATGTGACAATCCAAGCCTCACCAGCCATTACAAGACCTACTATGGGGTACAATATCCTTGATCACCTAGGCAAAACTCCTGTGCATATCTCCATTTTGGAACTGCTATGCATTCCCCCACACATAAAGCTATCCTTGACCAAGCATTGCAAGAATCATCAGTCCCCAATAACATAGACACTACACAGTTTCAAGCCATGGTAGCAAGCATTGCATCCCCATATCACTTAACCTTTTCCAACAAAGACCTCTCACTACTTGGTTTATCCCATAATGAAGCCCTCTACATTGAAGTCTTCATTCATAAATGCCACATTAAATGAATCTTAATAAATGGGGGAGCAGGTCTAAACATTTGTTCTTTAAGATTAATAAAGTTATTGGGATATTCGGAGGATAAAATTGATACATCCAAAAGCATAATAATCAAAGCATATGATGATGCTGAAAGAGAATCAGAAGGGATTATAACTTTGCTGGTCACAGTTGGTCCAATTACTACAGATACTTGTTGCCAAGTCCTTAACATTGACTTACCATATAACATCATCCTTGGTCATCCTTGGATTCATGCCATGAAAGATGTGCCATCAACTTACCATCAATGCCTCAAATTTCCTTATAATGGAGCTGAGATCACCATTCCTGGAGATCCCAATCCTTTTGAGTTCTGTCGAGCATATCAAGCTAAGTATCAAACTCCTAATCGTATACCTATCAACACTGAAGCATATCCATCCACTTCCTATGTTGACCCTGTCGATCTCAATCAAGCATCCTCAAGCAAAGCCATCCCTAACATAGAAATCAGGTACAAGGACAAAGGACTTGGCAAGTATAAATTGCAAGAATCTTGTTGTGTTGGAACACTCCCTCAATCCCCAAAGATATATGGAATACCATCCGCATCTAAAGCATCATCATCTCAAGCAATTATCAGAGCTCCTCCTATAGTGTTTATCAAATCAGGGCTACTAGATGACGAAGATATTGATTCATGGATTTTCTATGATGAAAATGACTAAAAAACACTTGAAGTGGAGTGTTACAGAATAGTTTCTGCATCATCAAAAACATGGGATACAAAGGACAAGGTGGTCTAGGACTACATGAGTAAGGACCTACAGAACCAATCACTGTTGTAGACACCCAAAATTGATCTGGTTATCATTAGTATCAAATATTACATTAGCTATCATCTGCATTTGTCTAACACACTTGAGCAATTTCCCTATCACTTATTTCTTCTATTAATTAAATAAATTCATATTTATTTAATTAATTCATTATCTATTTCTTCTAATCTATAATTAAATAATTTTTAATTATTTCTTTATTTCTATCTATTTTAATTAAATAAATCTTATTTATTTAATTAAAATCCCTTCATAGGCCCACTTTCCAATTAATTAAATAAATTTTATTTATTTGATTAATTTATCTTATCATTTATCTTCATTAGCCAACATGTGTGCCTCTTTCATTTAAAAACATGTGTGATACTACATCTCTTATTTAATATCTTTCACATGCAGTACTTTTTATGTACATGGTCACACATAAGCCTTATCTTCCCTCCACTTGTCATTTACACATTCACCTATGATTATCATTTAATCTTAGCCGATCACATAGCCACCAAATCTCCACCATTGATTGATTTTGGTTGAATTCTATATAAACACCCTCTCATTCCATACTACATCTATCCATCATTTTCATATAGCGTCTACATTATCATCTTGAGCATATTGAGCACTTTAGCATCCATCTAGCATATTAGCATTATCATCCATCCATCATGGTAGCTTTTATCTTCATAATTGTTCATTGTTGAGAAGCAATCCACATCATAAACAAGGAATCATACAATCGAGGTGATATTGTTCTTGAATTGCATGCTTTTGATTTCACTTGGATTCGATTCTTTGATGGTGGTAGGATTAGGTTTTCAATTATATGCTTGATCTTATTAACCTAATTTTTACCTATCACAACTGTGACCAAAAAGTTTAATAGGAAAGGTCTAGGGTATGGACAGGAGGACCCACCTTTTAAAGACATCAAATGTGTTCTCGACATGGTAGCTAAAGCTTTCCTCGTAGAAGAGACTTCTAATCCAGATACCATCGATAAATCTTCCCTTCATCTCACCGAACTATTTCATGACTTATCCATTTTCATGATCTCATTCACAACCTCTATTTCCCAACCTTCATCATCCGATCTACCTCTTGTATATCCTGACCTCATCGATTGGGACCAACAAGGGGCACCTATATTGGATACATTTCAAAACGATGAAGCTCTAGTAGAATTCTTGGGACTAAGAACATGTCTACCACTCGGAGATCATAAGGTGGGGTACAAAATGGATTTACCTCAATTAGCATACTTTGGGGGAAGTGTTAATGTGTCTAGTCACAAAAGTGAAATAAACCAAAAAGAAAATAAAAGGTCCCTTGGTGAAAACTGCAAGGCGCCTCTTGACCAAGAAAAAGTAAAAATAAAGGATGTATCCAATGGTGAAAACCTCTTCGAGGCACCTGAGGATGGAGGACTTGACCTTCCCTTGAGGGAATATTAGGAACAATCACCTTTGCTAATTGAGAAATCTCAGGAAGTAAATCTTGGTATAGAACATAATCCTAAGATCATACACATAGCTGCATCATTATCAGAGCCAAAAAAAGTAGATTTCATGACATTCTTCATGAAATGCATAATCAATTTTACATGGACCTATGCAGAAATGCTAAGATTAGATCCATCACTTGTGGTACATCACTTAGCAATATATCCAAATGTCAAACCAGTGAAGCATAAACTTCAAAAGATGCATCCTCAAGTAGCTTTATTAGTCAAGGTTGAAATTCATAAACTTTTAGATACCAAATTCATTAGACCCATTGACTATCTTGATTGGGTGTTGAATCTTGTGCCAGTATCAAAACCAGATGGAAGCACCCATCCTTGTACAGACTTCAGAGATCTAAATAAAGCATGCCCAAAAGATGACTTTCCATTACCAAATATTGATATTATTGCAGATATCACAGTTGGTCATGAAATACTATCATTAATGGACAAATTTTTAGGATACAATCAGATCTTAATTGCTCCCGAAGATCAGCACAAAACAACATTCATCTGTCCATGGGGTACCTATTGTTGGAGAGTGATGCCATTTGGTCTCAAAAATGCTGGAGCCACATATCAGTGGGCAATGACTGTAATCTTCCATGACCTTTTTTATACCATAATGGAAGATTATGTGGATGATATCATGGGAAAACCTAAAACTTGAGAAGATCATTTGAAGGTGTTGGAACAAATCTTTGACAGAATAGAGAAGTATCGAGTTTGATTAAATCCAAAGAAATGTGTGTTTGGTGTAACATCAGGAAAGTTACTGGGCTATATAGTATCAAGAAGAGGTATTGAGGTGGATCCTAAGAAAGTGAAAGCCATAATGGACATGCCTTCGCCAGTCAATCTAAAACAACTCTGCAGTCTTCAAGCTAAGTTGCAGTTGATCCAAAGATTCATAGCACAGTTAGCAGATAAATGTCATCCTTTTCAACATTTTCTCCATAAAGGATAATCCTTTAAATGGGATGATAAGTGCTAGCAAGATTTTGATTAGACCAAGAACTACCTAGCAATTCCACCAGTGTTGGTACCTCCTGTACCTGATAAACCATTGCCACTATATGTCTCCACAACAACAACAACTCTAGGTGCTTTACTAGCTCAACATGATAATCTAGGAAAGGAACAAGCCATCTACTACATCAGTAGAACCTTGGTAGGTTATGAGCTCAACTATTCATCAATGGAAAAAGTGTGTTTGGCAGTAGTGTTCACTTCCCAAAAGTTGCAACATTATATGTTAAATCAAAGAACTAAGCTCATATCCAAATTTGACCCACTCAAGTATCTGTTGTCAAAAACAGTACTCACAGGAAGACTAGCCAGATGGGTAATGATTCTCAGTGAATTTGACATAGAGTTTATTGATCGGAAGGTAATAAAAGGAAAAGTAACAGCTAATCAGTTGGCAGAAGCACCCATAACAGATATTCATCCAATTCATGCAGAGTTTCCTGATGAAGAGTTATTCAACTTACATCCTTCAACATTTTGGCAATTATATTTTGATGGTTCATTCACACAACATGGATCTGGGGCAGGCATATTGTTCATTACCCCACAAGGATATTGTATACCTATAGCATACATGATAGCTTTTCCTTGTACAAACAACATTGCAGAGTATGAAGCATTGGTCACAGGATTGTGCATGGTAGTACAATGGAACATCAAATAACTACAAGTCTTTGGAGACTCACAGCTCGTAATTAAATAGGTCCTGGATGAGTATCAAACAAAGGATGAAAAGATTCTTCCTTACAAGCTAATGGTTGATGATTTCAAAAAGTGCTTTTCTAAGATCACATTTAAATAGATTCCTAGGATCAATAACAAAGTAGCAGATGCCATGGCAATGATTGGTTCTCTTCTTGACATGCCCAACAATGCACACAAATATGAGTTTCTAGTAGAACAACTTTTGATCCCAGCATTTGAAGTACCACAATTTGAGCTTGTATGTGAAGTTGTTGGTCCCAATTCACCTTGGTACGAGGATATATATGAATACCTTCGTAATCAAACATTCCCTCTCCATTTCTCAAACTCCCAATGTAAAACATTCATACACCGAGCCTCTCATTACACTATCATCGAAGATATCCTATACTAAAAGAGTCTTGATGGTATATTACTTAGATGTCTTGACTTAGATGAAGCTAAAACTACCTTACGTGAGGTACATGAAGGTGTCTGTGGATCGCATTCCGCAGGCCCTAATCTTACTAAAAAACTCTTGAGAGCAGGTTACTGTTAGCCAACAATGGAGAAAGATGTACAACAATTTACCAAGAAATGTCTACAATGTCAACAACATGGTGATCTTATCCACACTCCAGCACATGAACTACAACCCCTCATAACTCCATGGCCATTCTCACAATAGGGACTCGACCTCATAGGGAAAATACATCCGTCATCTTCTAATGGTCACAAGTTTATCATTATAGCCACTGAGTATTTCACAAAGTGGGTGGAAGCTATATCCATGACCTACATCATTGGTTAGCGGATATATAAATTTATCCTCCATTATATCATCTGTCTATATGATGTTCCTCAAGCCATAATCACTGACAACAACCGTCCATTCAAAAACTAAGAAGTTTGTGATTTGTGTCATAAGTTCCATATCCAACACAGATTTGCTACACCATACTACCCTCAGAGCAATGACCAAGCTGAGGCTTCAAACAAGACTATCATCAAGATCCTCAAGAAAATAGTCAATGAAGCTAGTTGTGACTGGCACTTACAACTTAATCTAGCATTGTGGGCTTATCGAATAGTGTCAGAACTCCAACTGGGGCTATACCTTACTCTTTGGTTTATGGAATTGAAGCCATTCTTCCTGTTGAGGTCGAGATCCCATCGTTGAGAGTCTCCTTGCAACACATTTTCTCTGATGAAGAATATAGAAGATCTAGATTGAGTGACCTTGAATTACTTGATGAAAGACGTCTAGCAGCCCTAAATCATCCCCAAGTATATCAGAATCGTCTTCGTCGCAGCTACAACAAGAAAATTAGAGAAAGAAGGTTTCAAGTAGGTGACCTTGTCCTAAAGGAAAATTAAAAGAATCAATAGGATCGTGATAGAAAAGGTAAATTTGAATCAAATTGGCTTGGACCATTCATCATCACAATAGTATACAGATCTGGAGCATATAAATTATCAACACCAGAAGGCATTCTCCTAGATGAACTCATCAACAGTGTTCATCTCAAGAAATTCTATGCTTAATCCTCAGAATATCCAAAAAAAAAAATCATTTGTCCTACGGTGAAAACCTGGTAAACAGGCACCCTAGATAAGTACCATACTGAAAACCTGGCAAACAGGTGCTATGTGTAGAAGGCTAGCTCCCATCATCTATTTAGTATTCGTTTACCATCATAATCCATAAGTTTCTTACATAATCCACATCATAATCCGTTAGTTCCCTACATAATCCACATCATAATCCATTAGTTCCCCACATAATCCAGATCATCATCCACTATCTCTTTCCATAATCACACTGCCTATCGATCTTTGCCTGCTACCATGGTTGGAAGTTGTTGGAGTCAATATGTTATTTCACCTTATGCTAAATCATCTAGGCTATCACTTGATCCATGAGCACCGTTTAATAAGTCCATCCCACACTGGGGGCACTTGCTTGCACCTCGTTTTGAAATGGACCTTCAAAGCGTCATTATTAGACATTTTGTAAATAGTTGTAAATGAATTGTACATACATTGCCATCTTAAAACATCCAAAAATCTAGAAAAAAATTAAATATTCCCTAAAAATCCCAGAAAAAAAATCAAATATTCCCCAAAAATCCAAAAAAAATCAATAATTTCCAAAAAAAATCAAATATTCCCCAAAAATGTAAAAAAATCAAAAGCTCCAAGCAATAAAATCAATCCACCCAATCACTCCTTTCAATCAATCACACACATTCATAATCTAATCCAATCCAATCATCACTGCGTCAAATCACATCAATCCTATTTATCACACCATCATCACCATCCCATAATAAATCAGAACTACATCTCATTTTGTCATGCCAACATTTCCCATGCAGTCACGACACACAACACACATGTCATGTCCACATTTGTCATGTGGTCATGACATGAAATATCAAAAAACTTTTCCACGTGTCCCCAAAAACCCCCTCGCACATGTCAGCGTGCTTGGTGGCAATACGCATAAAGTGTAAACATGTCAATCGATACTTAGGGAGAGCACCTACCTACACAATCCCTTGCGTGATGAAAGCTGATAAGGGGGTTATGTGACACGATGAGTGTCGCATCTAGGGTTAGAATTGATTTAATTCAAAATCCTAAGTTTCCTAGGTGAGAGAAATGATTTTGACTGAACCGAAATCAAACCCTAATTCTAAAGCATAAATAAAATTGAATAAAATAATGCTTCAATGGTATAGTGGTTGCATGATGAAATGGAGTGCTAAAATAATGTCACAAAATTGTCAATAAAATAAAACCCTAAATTTTGAGAAAATTCGATAGCATAATGCATTTATAACATTTGAAATAATTATTTTAAAAAGAGTCTACCTCAAAACATTTAGGAGAAAATTTAAATAAAAAGATTAAAATTAAATTTACTTAAACAACCATATAAAATTTCCCACTCCATAATCAGAAAATCAATTAAATAAAATAATTAATTAAAAATACCCAATCAACACATAGAAATCTCCACCCATTAAAATATAAAAATCAAATTAAATAAACTACCAAATAATAAGTTCCGAAAATATGTCCACTAAATATAATTTTGACAAATATATTTATTAAATAAAAATCAAAAGTAAAATTCATAAAGGTAAATTAAAACAATGTCAACCGACCCATAACAATCAAAAATAACATTATTAAGTCATAAAAAAGGGTTTCCCCATATAAATAAAATAAATTTAAAACTCCCACTTACAAAGAATAATATAGAGTTCAATAAATTAAATTATCAAAGGGATAGGCAATCCCATTTAAATATAAATCACAAAACTCCAAGATAAATAAAGGTCCACCAATAAAATAATTTCAATAATTAAATTAATTGAACGTCAAGGTAAAACTCTCTAAGAAAGAATTAAAACAACTTTACCCAACCCAATAAAATCAATAACAATATTAAATTAATAAACAGGGTCTACAAATAAATATAATTTCCACAATTATATTTATTCCATTAAACCAAGGTAAAATTAAAATCAATAATTAATGTTATAAAATTTTGCCCTCCAAATTAAAAAAAAACTCATCAAATTAAATAGAACGATTAAGTAATTAATTACCCCTAAATAAAATATAATAATATACATAACTAATAAAGAATAGCCCAACAATTATATATATATATATATATATATATATATATATATATATATATATATATATATATATATATATATATATAAATCTCCCCTAAACAAATAAAGATAAAGAAATGAAATAGAAATTTCCCCCACTTAATCTAGTCCAAAAAAATAGTGATCTAATTTAAATAAATCCCATGAGAAAAGAAGAGGAAAAAAATTCAAATTCACGTGCACATGAAAAGGCAAGGCAAAAATATAAAAAGAAACAATTGAATAATAAAAGTTTCCCTCAAAAAGCCCTAAAAGTCCTCTTCTATTATTTTATTATTTTCCTTTTCCATTTTACCCTAATCCTATCTCATTCTTTTCTTTTCTCTATTCTCACATTCTTTTGTTTCTCTCTGTTTTCTTTTTTTTCTTGCAGGTAATCTGAGGGCAGCCATGAATGGAGTCCAAGATTTCTTCTCCTTCCTCTCCTCTCCTCTCCTTCATTTCTTTTCTCTCCTCTTTTCTTCTCTATCATTCTCTTGCCTCCATCCTAGTTTCTGTTGTTTTCTCATTGCAGGTTGGGGTTTTCAGTATAATGGCTTGGGGCAGCCATGAGATTACCTTTCACAGAGGTATATTCGGTGTAAATACAGTAGGGTCTTTTTTTTTGGTTTATAAACATATATATTCAAGTATATAAATATATATACATTTTTATGAGTATATATTTATATACTGAATATAAACATTCATATATTCAATTCTGGTAATATATATGTATTTTTCTTTTGAACAAAAATACAGTGAGTAATATATATATATATTGATATTTTTTTATTTGCAGATCTAAGTACTTAACAGGCGAATTGAAGGGGAACCGAATGGTAACTTGCAATAAAGAATGTGCAACAATAATAGGGCCGATGGCCCAACAGAGATTTCAACGGCCATATATCATATGTTTGGGACGTTGAAGTTTAAGGGGGGGTGGGGGCGATCCACCCATCCACTCATCTCAAAGGAAAAAAAAATAGGGTTGGGGCAGTGGCCATTGCCGCCATCCTAGCCACTTTTTTTTTGGTGAAACACAAAACAAAAAGGCCATAAAACCCAACGGCCTTTCGGCCCTAGTAATTTCATTCTGCCTTTCTTTTGTTTGCTGGATAGTTAAAAAAAATACATTTAAGAGTGCAGTATATATTTAATACAGATTTAATACAGTTTATTAATGGCAATATATATATATATACTCAGTTGTATATACTTCTATTTAGTTCAGTTTCAACAATGGTTCTTCAATATGTTTCTAAATCAGGAATATAGATATATATATATGTGTGTGTGTGTGTGTATATATATATATACTCAGTTGTATATACTTCTATTTAGTTCAGTTTCAACAGTGGTTCTTCAATATGTTTCTAAATCAGGAATATAGATATATGTGTGTGTGTGTGTGTGTGTGTGTGTGTGTGTGTGTGTGTGTGTGTGTGTGTACATAATTAAATAGGGGGAAAATGTAACCAGATTGTAACTTATTAAAGAATCAGTGGAATATACATATATATTTTTTGAAGATAAGTAAAAATAGAAACACTATTTCTTCTTTTGTTTTTGAATGAAAAAGGCAGAAAATATATTTAGCTTAAAACAGATTTTCCTCTACAACTACCTTTTTGATAGAAATAAAATGGCAGTTCTATTTCCTCTTTTCTTTCTTTCTTTTTTTATACATACATATAAACTTGAACAACATTATCTCCAATTTTTTTTTGTTTAAATCCAACAAAATACTAAAACAAAAATAACCTTTAAGATAGCACATCAAGCATATTTTCTTTTGTCAACATTCCATAGCCATATAAGCACAAGCAATAACATAATGAACTTATTTTTTTAAATCATAATAAGGAATATATTACACATTTGAGAATTCTTTTCCTCAACAAGTCCAATGGAGAGAACAATGAATTTACAACCCAAACAATAAGGCCTCCAAGGCCATGGCTCTCAAAAATCAGCCAACTCAAATAATGCAAAACAAAACTAAAAATGGACTTCTCCAATGATCCATAACTCCAACAAAACCTGCAAAATATAACCACAAAGAAGGGGAACCAAGCCACGAAGGAAATCCCTCCTCCCTACCCCCAAGCTAGGGAGGTAGGATTCACACGGTTTGACACACACTCCACAATAATACAATTTTCCAAACACACATAAAATTTTCCCAAGGTTTGCACAAAACTAAACTCATGAAAATGAGTTTGAAGTGGGTAGGGGAGTGGACCCCTCAAATCAAGAGGTCACTCCAAGATCTCAAAATCACCAAGTCTCAAGGCTTCAAGCCATAACCACATAATACATATCTCCAAATATCTCCAAAAACTATCATGGCACTCTTGCCATAAAAAATGCTCTCAACACCATAGAAAAGCCCTCAAGGCTACAAGTAACACAACAATAAGGACGTGACCTCGAGGAGGTTCACTCTCCCCCACCCCATACAAGTTGAGCCTTAACTCCAAATGGAGGTGCTCTCACCAAACTCCCAACCCACACAAAATGAAAACAACCATCAATATAAATTCACAACACAAACATAAAATGAAATATACAAGGGAAAATGGCCATAGCCATGGAGCTTACCTTCAAAAGCCCTAAAAATGGAAGCATGTTTGGTGAAGAGCTCCAAGCTTCTCCAAGTCGCCCAATCTCCAAATTTCTCTAAGTCCAAAAAGGAACTCGAAGAATAGAAGGAAAAAAAATGTAAAATGCGAGAACCCCACACTCCCCTTCAAGAGGAGATAATATAGGCCTTCAAATTTGGCCTTGAGGAATGAGAAGGTGACACTTGTCACCTTCCCCTTCCTCATCCCATGCCACTTGCAAGGGAGAAGAAGTGTGAGGGTGACAAGTGTCACCCTCCAATTCCATCATATCCCTCACCTTATCCACTTGTGCTCTCACACATGTGTGAGAGACCAAGTGGTGAGGTGGCAATTCCTTTCAAGCCTCCATGAGGATAAGGGATGCCATATGGCATCCTCTTATTCTCCAAGAGAGCCATCTCCCTCCAAGATGCTCTCACATGTGTGTGAGAGTCTTGGAGGGAGATCCCACACACTTGGGAGTCTTGAAGACCTCCCAAGTCTTCTTGGTGAAGGGATCCCCAAACTTTGGGAACGGAGGTGGGTCTTTCCCAAAGCATGACTCATCTCCCACCCTTAGCCATTTCAAAATTTGTCTCTTTGACTAAACCCTAGTTTAGAGTGACCAAAAGTGAGTTACCCTAAGGTTTAGTTAGCCAAAATTGACCCTAGACCCAAGGGTAACCACCTAGGGTAAGTCTTGGGACACTAAGGTACACCTAGGGATGCATAAATTCACTTTAAATGGCCCATAAATAAATAAAATGGCAAGTGGTGTAAAACAATAAAAATATACAACACATGATATAAATTAATTTAACAAAGGGGTACTAGGCCAAAATAATAAAACAAACAAGTACTTAAATAGCATCTGAATCAAACATGATCCTCATCCCTCTTGGGAATGGATCGGTTTCACAGGGAATAACATATGTGTGAACACTACCTCTAATTTCTTGTGGCCTGGGAATATAATTCTGCACGACTAGATCAAGTGTCAATCACATCATGGATAATCATCGCCGAAGCAATTGAAATTAAATTCATGTCATTGCATACAACATTAATCATTTACTACATAATTTAATATTAAAATTGCATCTTCTATCTAATGTCTCATAATCCTCATCAAATAATATATCCACATAAGGAATCTTGAAATCACATCAAGTATATCTCATAAATCTAACATCATCATAACATCAAAATATGATCAAATTAAATCACCACATGTCTAAACAATGTCAAACCAAAATTAGGAGATATAATCAAATCTACATAATGGAACAATAGTCTCTAAAAGTCTGATAATGTCACCAACTATAATGTAAGATGATCAAAATAAGGAAGGAAAATAATCAGCCTCACACATTTCTATCATTGAAATCCTTGATCCTGTGGATATAGGATATGTAGACAATCTGGTGTATGAAGGAAATAACCAGATTCGGGCATAAGACGATACCCCCTTTTTTTTATCATCCATCTTGCTTCTGATCATTCTCTCACCTCCCACATCATCAATAATACCTAGAACTACATATTCACCATGTCTAATCATCATGATGTGGTGCTTTGATCCCATGGATATAGGGTAGTAGGCAGTCTGGAATATGAAGGAAGTATCCAGTACACAAGCACCAATGATCCATTCTTCCATCTCTTTATCATTTCATCTTCTTCTATTTTGACTAACTATGCATAACTTGATAGCTCAAGAGTGAACTAAAATCAGGAGCTAAGCTAAAATTTATTTGTCCATCATACCTTAAGCCAATATCCATTGCATCTATTTCAAAGGAAATCATCTTTAGCCTTCGACAGGATATATCTTTCCTCACAACAAGGTGTTATCCAATCCATTTAAGAGCATTTAAATTTGGCAAGAAAATAGGATGGATGTATCTTTTGTTTATCTTTTGATTTATCTTTTGTCCCTTTCTATACCTAATCGAGACTGCCTTGATTTATCATATCTTGGTATGTTGAGATGAAGTATAGGTTGGGGCATGGTCATTGCCTTTTGTATGCTGTGTTTGTAGGATGATCTTATTCTCCTATTATGCCTATGGTATCTTGTACGTGTTGGGATTAACATCTTGCATAGTAATATCTTTTGCATTTGAAAAGCTAAACAATCTCCTATGCATTAAGACAATTTTATGCTAAGACTATTTCTCATACATATAACCCACAAGGTTTCATTATGTCTAGTGGAGGTGAGTTCAAACCTTTTCTTGCAGAGTCAAAAGTCCATCTCGGAAAGGCAGCTAATATTCATATCTTGTGTATGTTTGATCAACATCTTGACCTCATATGTTAGACAAGATTGTATTATGCTATACGCATTAGGTACATGACACCTTGGTCTTCTATACCTTGGTACATACTATCTATATGCTATATTAGACATAAGGATTGCAAAATCTCATAACTTTGTGACAATCAATTAAAGATGTCTTCATCCATCCCTCCTGCAATAACACAATAGAACTCATGCGAGTTGATCATTGGTTTTCTTTTTCATCTCACCATCATCTTCATTCTTCTCAGCTTTCCAAAACAAATTTGTTAGACATATACCATTTGCATTATCCATTATTATCATATATAATATAGTATCATTTATCACTTCCATCACATTTGCATAACACATATCCTGACATATTATGATAGTACAAGTTACCATCTATCTATCATTATATGCATTACATAATCATTAAACATGTGCATCCATACATCATATATACATCCATATCCATAGCATGAAAAATCATAAACACATTACATATCATGAACATCCATCTCATATATATATATGAATAAAGGTCAATATACAATGTGTGTCCCGTAGATATACAAAGAGCCCATAAAAAATACATATACATTAGGCTCGCAGGCCTCAAATTGATACAATACATATATAAGCAGACTATGCCTCAGGTTTGGTGTGGGTGACACTCCTTGAGGTAGCCTCTCTCTGGTCCCTGCCTGCTTTGTCTGTACTCCTTTGTACTGGAGGTCCCATCATTGAAGCCACTGATTGTGAACCCCTTGTCCTTCTCGACTGGCCTGATCTGCTGTGAACACTGGGTTGTGTCTGATCAATGGGCACTGCACCAAAATACAAGCCTCTATAGTACTCAGCCTCAACTCATGCTGATCCAACCTCACCCTATGCTCGGGTAAGCTCTTTGACCAAAAATAAAATGGCCTAATCTGTGCCCAAAGATGAAACTGCTGCATCCCTCTCAGCTATAGTAGCATCTCTCTGAGCTATGAATCTAGCCATAGTCCCATCATCAATCACTACCTAAATTGGAGCTGGCTGTGCCACCTGTGTTGCCTGTGCAGTCTAATAAGACACTACCTGAGCCCTAGCCTGTCTCATAGCCATGAGGGCCCCATCTCTATCCCTCTCTACCCTCTGTAACCTGACCTCTATCCTGATCCTCCAGCCCATCTCATGTTGAAGATGTCACCGTAGCCCATCCACCTCTCCTCTATCATCATCTACTCCTCCTGCCACCTGCTGTTGTGGTGGCATAACAACCTATCTTGGTACCTATCCACCTAGTGCCCCTGGTATTGGAGCAATCACCTGTACCTGAGGTGGCCTCCTCTGTCCTCTAATCCTCCCTCTCCTCAGCCTAAACACTCCAACCTCCCCCATCTCTCTAGGTATAGTCAACCTGGTAGGCCTAACAGTCACCCAATGTGCATCATAGTCTGTTGTGGTCCCTGGATCTGCAGGACCTCCTATCCAATCCCACACTATTGGTTGTAATGCCTCCATTTCCGCTAGTGCTATCTCTACCAAAATCTCTGGTCCCCAGTGTGGAGTCTCCCATCTAGTAAGACCATATATCGCCTCACCAACAGGTGTAGTCTGTGGTAATCCAAATTGTCTGAGCACATGTCTAGGAAGGTATGACTCGATGATGTATAAACTAAGCCCAAACAAATACTAAGGCTGTCGAGCATAAAACACTCCCTCTGATCCTCCTCCCATGCCTCATAGCCCAACCATGGTCGCCATATAAACTGATCCATCTTGTCAAACTATCATCTCTAGTACAGGAGGGAGTTCAACCCCTAATAAGTAGTAGCACCACCATAAATATGAGCATATGGCTGCCCAGGTAATCTCTGCCTAATAGCCAAGGGTCTAGTCACAACAATATGCTTGTAAGCCCATACATGAAGTAATGTGACTCTCGTAGACATGCTAGAGCCTCCCAAATAAGTATAATCATGTAAGAGATGATATAATTGACCAAGAACACATGGAGCTCAAGCATACCTCATACCATACATAAACAGGCCCTCCATAACTATCCCCCATCCTGTAGACAATCCTCTAGCTCTCTGATCTGGTACTAGGAACTTGATGATAGCTATCACCAATCTCTGTAACCTGTCACACAACTCATCTATGATTCTCCTCATCAATATCTCATGCTCATCATCTTGAATGTCATCCACTCTAAACAAATGGTGGAATGCAACAGGACCACGTTCTGTGTCATAATCAACTCAATCCACATCAATAAGAATCTGTAACATCCTATGCACATACTCTAATGTGATGGTGGCCTCACCAGTAGGAAACAGAAAGGAGCTATGCTCACTATACCATCTCTCAACCATAGCTTTCCTTAGAGCACAATGAGCCCACACTGGTGTAAGCTCTCCAACATGTTGCAACCCTATGATACCCATAAATAGGTGCTCCTCAGTGTCAATCTCTCGAATCAACCACAAATCCAATGGATGTACCTCTCATGACAATAATGGTGGCAATACAACCTGCAGACATTAGTAAAATCATCATCCCAAAGAAAAACAAAAACAAAAAAATTGATAAAAATCCTCAATAATCCTAAGTCTGCCTTGATTTTGACCAATTGCGGCTAGGAAAACCAAATGTGATTTTCCCCCTTGCAATTGAGATTAGGTTAACCAAATACGATTGACAGTCACTTGATTGTGATGTGATTACCATTTGCAACTTTCTGTGACTCAATTGTGCACTATATTTCCAATTGCGCATTAAATCCTAGCCCTATCCCTACATTGCTAATTGTGCATTGTTTTGCCAATTGCGGTGAACCCACGTGCAACCCACGTGCAATCGTGATGTGTTTTGCCAATTGTGATGCACTGTCAGTCAATTGTGCATGTACCTGAACCTATACACATTTGGTCATATGCACACATTAATGACACTTTTTGCCTAAAAATCAAATGCTTTTGGTCAAGTTTTAGCTACATACCAGTGCTGGTGCTCCTGCCAGTCATCCAAAGGTTCTGACCCACTCCATTCGGTGCTCTGCGCATGGAATAACCATCCTGGAAGCTCTCAAAGGTCTCACAACACTCAAATCTCAGATCTCTAAGACTACAAATCACAACAACACAAATGAAGTAAATGGTAAGGATTGCCCTCCTACACTTGTTTATGTAGTGTCAAACCCTAATTCCCCTTTCTTCTAAGCCAAACCCTAATTTCTTCCATTCCATCCCTTTTGACCTCGTCTTCCCTAATTTCTTCATGTCAACCTAGTTCATCTTTGTCTTGTCATCTATTCGTGAGTCAACCCAGCCTTTTCCCAACCGCCTGGGGTTTCCTCTCGAGGGGGCATCATCTACTAGTTTCCCTGGGGCAAAAATCTATTTTTTGAAAGCAATATATCATATCATATCTTCTTTGAAATAATGTTCTAACGAACATTGTCTCAAAGAGGGGCAAAATGTAGACACCCAAAATTGACCTAGTTATCACTATTAAAATATTACATTATTCATCATCTGCATTCATCTAACACATTTGAATAATTTGTCTATTTTCTCTTAAATCATTTATTTCTTCTATTAATTAAATAAATTTATATTTATTTAATTAATTTATCTATTTTCTTCTATTTTCCTCTATCTATAATTAGATAATTTTAAATTATTTAATTATCTCTTCATTCTTCTTAAATTAAATAAATTTACATATTTATTTAATTTAGTTCTATAAATAAATAAAATCTATATTTTATTTATTTATTTTCTCATCATGAGTATAAATTAAATAAATTTATTTATTTAATTTACAACTTTTCTTCTAATCTTCTAAAAATGGCATTTTTCTCTATCATCATCTTATCATTTCACTTTCTTTTATGTGTAAAAGATAGGTCCTATCTTAAACCAAGGGAAAAGAATGATTTAATTGGTTCTAAAATCAATCATCCACATCATCCAATCTTTAAAATAGAAAAGAAATCTATTTTAAGAAAATCAATCTTAGTACTACCAACAAACTAACAACAATCATTTAATAAATGTAAGCTTCAAGGACACTTGTCTTGTGCACATTCACCTATGATCATGAATTTATCTTAACTGTTCAAACTATCTTTTCTTCTCCACCATTGATCAACTTTCATTGAGTGCTATATATACACCCACTCATTCTCATTATCATCATCTCACCATATAGCATCCAGAGTATCATCTCAAGTATAATACCTCCATTAGCATCCATTGAGCATCTTGAGCATTTCATCCATCATCATGGCAGCTTTAGCATTTATGATGGTTCACAATTGAGAAGCAATCCACAAATCCAACTAGGGAATCAATAATCTAGGTGATTTTCTTTCAATTTGTTTGCATTTTTGTGTTATTTAGATGGATTCTTTGACGGTGGTAGGATTGGGTTTGATTTGCATTGCTTGATCACACTAACCTAATTTTTCCCGCTCACACACTATTATCTCACCATAATTTTGTTTGGATCTTGTTTTGCATTTGTTGCCATAAGGTTTTACATTGTCACTTTATTTAGTTAGGCTTGGTACTCCAAATTTTATTATGACACCTATCAACACCAACATAGAAAGACCTGATTAGTTTCTAAAGAGATACATTCTAATCTTTCTTCCCTCATATTTCATTTAGGAAGGGGAAGATATATTGCATAGACCTTTGTGTTTGTTTCTTCCTAAGGGGGGAAATGTTGTTCGATGTTAATGGGTTCACTTCAACATTCAATGTTGAGAATCTACCATCAGAGTAAGAAGCTATAGCTTGATGGAGGGACTCATGGGCTCTCTTCTTGTCTCTCGATTTAGGGAGATTCTCTCTTTTCTTTCTAAGGGCATTTTTCCTTTGTATGAGGTTTTATCCTACCTAGTTCTTAAGGGATACATTTTGTAAATGGTTAACTAACATGGCTACACATTTTTCATGACCCATTTTATCTTTCATACCCACCTAAGCTATGCTTATGGGGGATGTTGGTGCATTATTTAATTTTCTTACATTTAGTTAATTATTTTATTGCATTATATGCACCTAAGGTAGGATAAGCTTGCTTAGGTAGGTATCTACTTAGGTAGGTTAGATTTGCATCATGTGACTTGTACTTTCCTTGTTTGGTGACATGTACTACATAATTTCACTACATCTCCTTTATCCCACATTGGTTGTATATTAATTTCTCTTAGTGGTGTATCCTATAAATACCTACTTCTTGCTCTCATATGAGCTAACTCAATCATCATTGTATATTTGCATCTTTTGATAGAATAGAATTATTCTCTTTTTTGGGTCTCTTTTGTGATTTTATTATAGGTCCTTGATCTAGGTGGTTGATTCCATAGCCAAATCTTAAATTCATGGTCATTATTTGTTTTTTGTTTTTGTAGACTATTATTTAGTGCATCGCAAAGCCTTAAGAATGATTGCAAAGAAATATTTTCTTTCTTCATTTATCCTATTTTTCCTTTGTCAATTAGGCTTAAATCTAGAGTAGATAAAGAGTCTTTCTTGTAATCTTATATAATGTTATGTACATTCTTTGTATCTATATGGACTTTCCATGGTTGATGCCATATGTGGTGCAAGTTGTTGTGAATGACAAATCTAGACATCAATATTAATGCATAATTATATTTTGTAGACTTGTTAAATTAGGTCTAAGTATATTTTTCAAAAGATATATTTTCACTAAAGAAGCTTTGTCTTAATATATGGTATGTATATGATTCATTAAACAATGAGAAATAGGCACCTAATAAGATGTCATACAATTTTATCTTGATAGTAGCCACAATGTTTTGTCTCTACAAAAAACATGCATATCTCTATCAACAAGTTAAAGATGAATAAGGTGCGATCCATTGATCTATACATTTCTTATGAAATGAATTGTTGTATTCTAGTAAGTCCCCAAAATTTCCCCATTCATGAAGTCAGAAGGACACAATGATCAATCTAGTTCCACATGACCTAGCAAATTTATGTAGATAATGGTAAGCCTTTTTTATTATTTGTAACAAGGTTAGCTTCTTTAATTAACAAAAAGTATCAAAAGTCTTTTTTTTATAATAGGGTAAAGGTGGGTTTTTTAAAGGGCCCAATTTTTTTATAAATGAGACTCAAAAGTACAAGTCCTAAGAACAAAACTTACACAAAATAGGTTCCCATGAGAAGTGGAAAGACACATCAAAATCTAACAGTAGAGACCAACACTAACAACACAGAAACAACATAAATATAGAGAACAAGATTAGCTCGATGCCATAAAATTAAGATTCTTTATAGCATTCCATTGATCCTTGAGAAACCCTAGGTATTCCTCCATAACCTCACTATCCACAAAGATCATATATTTTTCAATATTATTTGTTTTGGATGAGGTTCGTTCGATAGGTCCCTCATGCACCACTTGATTCTTCCTCTTAAGCATATAATCATGAAGCATGGTCATACTCACAAGAGAGTTCATAATCTTGGTTTAACTAATCTACATGACATTCTTTAGGGAGGATAATTGTTTCACTTGCATTCTCTCCATGTTCTCCATTCTCATATTAAGGTCTGAAATATCAATGAGCATGAGGTTAGAGGTGTTGATGTTTTCCCACTCCTCAAAAAATTTGATGTGGACATTATCTTCTGGTTCCTCTCCTCTAATCTTCTTGAGAAGAGTGGAATTTATTTATTTTATCCATTCATTTTCATTCTTGAACCACCTCAAGAAATTATTTCTTATAACAAAAGTCTTTTGACAATCATAGTAATAGTAAACATGTATACTTCCAATACCATTGTTGGGTGCATAAATGTTA
Organism: Cunninghamia lanceolata; assembly: GCA_027924645.1. Classification (NCBI taxonomy): domain Eukaryota; kingdom Viridiplantae; phylum Streptophyta; class Pinopsida; order Cupressales; family Cupressaceae; genus Cunninghamia; species Cunninghamia lanceolata. Next base: position 6,843,073 of record BSBN01000460.1, read on the forward strand.
TTGAATAGAAATGATATCTTTGGTGGCTATATTAATATTAAGGTATATGTCTCACTATCAATTTTGGCTACTAAGTATGGATATTACTATCAAATTGTATAGAGCCTTATACTATTAAAAAGTGCATGTATTATTGTACACATATATATTTACCATTATTACATAGAAATAATGTATGGAAGTAGTGGTGATGGAAATGTCTTATATTATACATTGAATTCTATATATAGATCATAATATAAATAGTTATGTTGAATTGTGTATATATAGTATGATAAATCTAGTAAAATAATTTTGGATAGATTATCCCTTGAAATTTGTGAAGTTGCTTATAAAGATATCAAACTTATCAACACCCTTGGAAATGTGGGAGGAAAAGAAGCCTAGTCTCTCTGACTTAAAGTTATTTGGAAGCTCCACATCAATATTCATACGTAGAAACAAAATAAAGAAACTTGATCCAACTTATTTCAAGTGTACCTTTGTAGGATATGGAGAAAGAATGAAAGGCTTAAGGATTTATGACTCTTAAAAAAATAATGTTATATTGATTAGAAATGAATGTTCATAAATACTTGAAAAGCCCTTGTCCTCCATTCAACCTATTGAAAAATATTAAGAATCTTATGTTTCTAAAAAAAATAATCATACTCAATCTGACAAATTGAAAGGGGGAATCTATGAATGATACTCAATCCAAAAGAACCAAGTGGCTTCAAACCCTAATTCAAGAATCCAATATAATAAATCCATTCTATCTAAAATAACTAGGAGATAATATAATTCTTTAAGGAATTTTTATGAAAGTGAACCTTTGACTTTTGAAGAAGATAATATACATAAGAAGTGGAGGGATGCAAATTATGCAATTAGAGTATGATGGTTTAATTAAAAACAATACTTTAGATCTTGTACTTCCACCTTCAAATAAAAATGTTGTTGAATTTCACTAGGTATAAAAAGTTAAATATAATTATAATGGTAAAATCAACAAATATAAGGCAAGATTAGTTGCTAGAGGATTCACTTAGCAACATGGTTTTAATTATAAAGAAATATATTTCCTAGTAGTGAAAATGAGCATTATAAGGGTGATCTTCAAGAAGAAATCTATATGTATAAACACAAAGGTTTTTAATAGCCAAAAAAAGATACATGTATACATAAGCTAATAAAATCTCAATATGGTCTTAAAAAAGCTCCTAGAGCTTGGTATGCAAAGATCACAATCTTTATTCAATTCCTTTGGTTCTCTAAAATTTTTATTTTGACAATGATTTATTTTTGAAAATGGTTAGATTAATATAATTGTTTTGTATGTGGATGACTTACTCATTATAGGTTTAGTATTAACTCCTTGGTCCACAAGTATAAAATAAATTGAATTAGTCATTTGAGATTATTGATTTGGGTCTTCTTCATCATTTTTTGGGAATGAGCATATTCTAGGACCAATAATTCTACTATGGTATCTCAAGGAAGGTACACACATGATTTTCTTCAAAAATATAATATGATAGATTGTAAATTAAATTTTATACCTATTCAGGTAGGCATTAAACTGGACTCTAAACCATCATGTGAAAATAGTAATCCTATTTTGTATAGATAATTAGTAGGAAGTTTTATTTAGATAACTATATAAAGACCTAGTATTAAACATATGTAGTAGGTATTGCATCTAGATTTGTGAAAGATCCTTATGTGGATCTTTGGAAAATGAAAATGAATATTAAGGTATATGAAAGGTACATTTAATTATGGCCTTCATTATTCTTGCACCAATAATGCTAATTTATTTGGTTATTATAATGTTGACTATGCTAGTGATTCTATTGATGGGAAATCCACCTTAGACTATGTCTTAAATTATGGTGCATGTGTTATCATGTGGAGTAGTAAAAATAAACCTACTATGGTTCTTTCATTGACAAAGGCTGAATACATAAGTAAAATGTAGAAGCAACAATGGAATTGATGTGGCTAAAGAGATTATTGGATGAGCTTCATATGTTGCCAATGAAAGTACCACTTTATTATGTGATAACTAATGTTGTATTTCTCTTGCCAAGAATCTTGTTGTGCACAAAAGAAGAAAGTACATTAAATTCCATGTGTACTTCATTTGAGAAAAAGTTCTCAATGGTGAAATTACACTGCAATTCTTGTGATGCCCCGTCATGCAACCTTAGAGAGAGTTAGACTAACAAGAGCAAAATTTCAGAAATAATTTTTTTTTGAAGCAAGTAAATGCAATAACAGTAACCAAGATATCATAATACACATCACAAAGAAAAGTGCACTTCCAACTCCTCTAGGGAAACATAACTGCATCAGTGAATAGAAAATTAAAACCACACAAGTGATATACATTATACTGCTACTACAGATAAGATCCACTTTTACATTAGCAAGATAGTTTATTTACAAAGTTACAATGCAAGATTACAAGACCGATCGTGTCAGTTTACAAGAGAATACATATGAAGTATACAACAACATTGAATGTGTTATGCAATTCTATAGCTGGATCACTTCAGCAAGGGACTTGAACCAAATCTCCAAAAAGGCCAATGGATAGCTCTGCCAGCCAACGATGTGGAACCCTGAGGTCTACCCCTCCGAGCTAGGAGATATGTAACACCCCGCCCTGAACACCTTAGAGAAAATGCATTTACGCTAAAGAAAAATAGGAAATTTTTTTTTTCTTTTAAAATAAGATAACAAACAATGTCAACTTAACTAATTACTCCATTAAACTGCAACATGTCTCTAAGGATTCAGGGATGCATTACTTATACATTAAACCACATAATACACATGTCAGTATCTGATCTGAAACTAATGCATGATTAACTAGCATATTCAAATTCATTGCATGACAGCAAAATATAATGTTCATAATCACTTACCCAACTACAATGTTTTTCCCTCACACATAGTTACATCATTACATCATTGACATCTTCTATCCATATCAAATTACATACATTAAGAATGATCTGGTATACAAATCAGGTGCACAATTATCTTCTTAACTGATACAAGTTTATTTGTCTGAAGTTGAGATAATGCTTTCCTGCACATGAACTCCGACAAGAAACAACCAATGGATAAGATAGCTCTTCCACCCGACCATGTGGAACCCTAAGGTCCACCCCCCGAGCTAGGAGTTAACATGAGGTCCCAATGACAAACAACCATCAGGTAGACAATGACTAACATGAATGAAGGATGACCAACTTCAATTCAACACAAGACAACAACACAACACAACTTACATAACACATGTGGAGAGACCATACAAGGAATGCTAGGTTGTAGTAGGGAGAGTGTCATCGCACGGTCCTAGCATGGGTTACCCTGGCAGTCTCTCACTAGACCCCAGCCCCCATCTATGGTTACCCTGGCAGTCTCTCACTAGACTCCGGCCCCATAGGGTGACACATGCGGAATCGATCTTCCTTTCATGAGGACAAGGAAGTCGATCTTGCCGACCAGGCCTTCTCTACCCATCCTTAGTCTGAATGAGCACTACAGGCCATGGGAGAGGAATCCATTTATCTTGTTTAATGTGAATTCTACCCTTACCCCCTAGTTCATTTTAGGTTATCACTTGATTAATCAACTCTCAATGGGTTACCCTGGTGACCACTTTTGGGTGCCGGCCCCACATTGAAAGCCACTCTCCTTTCTACTCCTAGTAAGCCTTACCCATCAAGCAAGACAGATAACATCCTCCTACAGATACATATGATCACGGCAAGGTGGTATCCCACCTATACACCAAACATACTCATAAGGTAACTCTTAAAGCATTGTCCAAGGCGACACATGTTTACTGACCTTTTAGGATTTACCGGTCTCTCCATGCGACGTTTATGACAAAACGGTTACAATAAAATCATAAGTGGTAAGATACCTCATCTGAAGAATATTGTTTTGCAAAACATATTAACAATTTAACTCATACTTCATTAAACTTTACATCAACTAAGACCACAAGATCGTTACAACACCCCAATGTTAAAACTCCACTACGACATACTAAGCCCCTGGAATGGTCATACACAACTCGACACTTACAACGACAGAACCCCTTAACTCATGCCGCATGATTAAATTCTAGAGTTACAACTACAACCTTACTTAGTTCAATGCAAACGAAAAACAACTATGGATAACGTTAACTCTATTAACGACTAATAAATGCAACAATCAAATTAATAAATTACAACTACTTACTAAATATTTTTGTTTCAAACGATAAAATTACTAAATAATAAACAACACCATCTAGATTTTCTTTCCCATAATTTGACCGATTATTCTAATTCCAGAGTAATACAAAAATGCCTATTTTCTAGATCCATAAACTAATAGTTTGAATTTACTAGTATCATTAGTAAAGTTTTCTAAGCATTTATCTACACAACTTTATGGCAAGGAAAGTAATAAGCACCTAAATAAATATTATTAATACGAATAATATTCACCATAGGCTCTTGAATAGCAAAAATAATTATCTTCCTATGCTAACAAGACGTTATTTTATTTTACGACAGTTATCTATTCGATAAAGCCTTTGAACTACTAAGACTTAATTCAATAAAATTAAATTTACTTATCTTGAAAGCCTCCGCATATGACATAAAATTACCTTACTCCAAATAAAATCCCTATTTTCTCTATTCTAACTTAAGGGAAAGATTTCTTCATAAAAATAGGCATTTATCTTTCAACCGCTATGGTTAAAAACAAACCTAATAACAATAATATTACTTGAACTGTAAAATTTGTGGATCATTGGATAATAAATGTCTTTCACTCAAGGAAAAATAATGAAAAATAAATAAATAAATAAATAAATAAAACAAACTAACATTAATTGATACGATAAAGCCAAATTTGATGATTCAAAATAATACAAGGACGTAAAACTATAACTATTATTTTTCCTACTAAAGAAACTAATACCGTCACAATAATCCTATTAATCATTGCATTTACGAAGGCCTAAGGGACAATGAAGTCTAATTGCTGTGCACTAACCTTAGGTTTAAATTAGATAGTTGTATATATGGCTTTTGTTGTGACTGAGGTGCAAAACTATTATTAGCTATTTTTTTTTCTCTGGTGGAATGAATTCAAAAAAAATTCAGAATTTAAAAATACTTCTTTTCTCTTTTGTAATGTTGTTTCAAATAATATAAATGTAAACATCTGGCAAGAGATGTGGCATTTTTCTAAACAGTTCATATGGCTTGTCTATGCTTCCACATTTTTCATCCATGCTTGCTAGGGTGGTTGCAACGATAACATCTGACAGAAATCCTCTTCCTTTATCCTTTTAAGAGATGTCCATACTGCATTACAAAGTTCCCATTTTGGCGCAGGCAGAGACACCAGTATTTCTATACACATTGTTGTTAGCTATCATGAATGTGATGATTTTACTGGATTTCCATTATAATCTCCCATCTTGTTTAATTCTTCGGAAGATTTAGCCATTCTATGTCGTTAAGGAGACATCATTGAGATCAAAGGCCGTGACTTCACCTTCTTATTTCTAGGTATTATTCTAATCCCTATTTAGGTAGGTTAGGGTAGGGCGTAGCTGAAAACTTAGTTCAAGTCTTATATTGTTTTGAAATCTTTTTCAGATTGCACGAGTAGTGATTACATGGTAACCAGAATTTATCTTGGCAAGCGCATAGTATTCACAGTTGATATTCTGCGTTGGCAGTCCACACATCTGCTATATTGGACCTTTCCACATCATTCACTTGCTTGTGACAATCTTGTAACTGCTGCAAGTATTTTGGACTGTCCTGAACTGTGGAATAACCCCTCAAGGCATAAGAATAAGATTTTGATAAGGGGAGACATTAAACTTATAATCAGTCATAGCTTTAGACCTGGACCTCCTTCAAGGCATGATAATGTGATTACATAGAGTTCACTCTCATTTCCCTCCAATCTATGATAGTGGCAACCTTTATGTGAGACTGCGGTAGTCCTAGATTTGTGACATCTACATGAGGGACAGTTTTCAAACAACATTTCAACACATGGTAGTCTCTGTAAGTATTGTTGTATTATTGTTAAAACCCTAGAATTTGTGTATGTATTTTATTGAAACCCTAGTATTTCTATATGTATTGCTGTTGAAACTGTAGCATTTATGTATGTATTGTTGTTGAACGCACTATTTTCATGGTTTTTCTTGCACAGTTTCTTGTTTTCATAGTTTCTTGGCCCTATAGCTTGTGTAACGCCCCAGATAGATTATAATTCATTGAATGCATTGGCGGCAGGATATGCACAAAATGGATTTGCTGAAAAGGCATTAGAAACTTTCAAATGAATGCAACCTACAGATGTAATGCTAGACATCTCAGCCTTTGCCAACATGCTCATTGCCTGAGACCGAGGGAGAGCTCTGGGACAATATAGGTGTCCAACTTAGCATAAGGATAAAGGAAATCATCAGATGCTGCAATTGTAATGAGTGTAGGGTACGCACAAGGAAGCAAAGACTGATTTTATTTCACAATGGATGTCATCTTATTGAAATGCAAAATTTTTAGAAACAACACTATATGGATTTTGATAAACAAGAGCTTAAGATATTCTTATAAATAGCACAGAGAGAAGCACATTCTGAACCCTAACAGGGAAAACAGTAAACATATTTTCAGAAAGCAAAACAAAGAATTAACCAACCTTGATCCCGTTTGTGAAAATGAAGGTTTGTTGCCGCATCCACTTCCCCCCAAAAACTTTCCAAGTAAAAACACCCTTTTTAAAGAAATAATTTGGTAACCAATTACGGGAAAGGAAAACTAACTTTCACAACCCGAACTAACTTCGTATTTGTTAGGTCCAAAACAAAATAGTTTGGTTTGATTAATTCAAGGCAACGGTAAAGGTATTTACACAATATATATAATTATTATTAAATCAACTTTATAAATATATATATTAATTTTTTTATAACTATACTTTGTTAACCAAATTGCGACAAGCAACTTATTTACTGACTCAAACGTAATTTACGAATTTCTACTCAACTTACAACTAATTAATTTATTTACCACAGTTATAAACAAATATCCAAATTAACAATTATGTTGAGTTATCAATATTATATTTTCCATTCATTAATTCTATTTAATGCACAACTCTACCTTACCCATATAAATACCCTCTGACCTTGCTAACTTCAAGGTATGACATCCCTGCTAGCAAGTTATGATCAGACGACAGACAAGACCACGGAGGTAACCTAACAACTCAACAACAATGACAGGGGACCCCACATTAACTCCATACAACCATTCCATTGGCGGAGGCACGCTCAGACCTGGTAAATCAGGTGGAGTCGGTGCCTAGTTCCTGCATCCTGTGGCAAATACACAGTTAAACATAACGAGATACATATATCACATGCAGTCGTCTAGTGAATGGAAATTGTAGTGGGGTAGGGTACTCGAGAGTGAGTAATACGACACTGTCCCATTCACGTTCCTATATAAACAAGGCACAACATTTAAACAAGATACTAAATATAGAAATCAAAACATCTGAAACATCTAGTTTACTTATCAATTGTAAAGCATGAAATAACAAGATCCAATATCACAACTAATATCATGATGATTAGTTCCATAGTGAATTAACAAGACAACAAGTGCTCCATCATCTAAGATACTGTCAAAATGTCAGAAATAAACAACTATCAATCAGACTGATGACAAGGTGAGGGGCACTACATCCTCCCCCCCAAGGATCAGGCTTACTCCTGGAAGCCTGCAAACAAATAAGGATATAACTCTCGCATTCGGGATGCATCCTCCCAGGTAGCTGAAGTCTCATCACTAGGATCCCACTGGACCCTTACCTGCTCTATGACTCTGCCCCTGAGAGCGAGTCTCTTGTGCTCCAAAATGCCTACAGGCTCCAAAGCTAGCTGCCTGTCCTCTACCTGTAAAGCATTCCAGTCAAGGACATGAGAAATATCTAGATGATAGGGTCTAAGAACAGAAACTTGAAATACGTCATGGATGCGTGACAAGCGAGGTGGCAAAGCAAGACGATATGCAACAGGACCAATTCTCTCCAAAATTTTGAATGGCCCTACAAAGCGTGGTGCAAGCTTAGAGCCTTTTCCGTAACGGATCGGACTCTTTCGCGGACGCACCCGCAAAAACACCTGATCACCTACTGAAAACTGATGATCAAGTCTATGAGCATCTGCATATTTCTTCTGTCTATCCTATGCTGCTACTAGATGCTCTCTAATGCGATCAACCTGCTGCTCCATCTCTTGAAGCATCTGGGGTCCAAGGAGAACTCTATCCTCAAAACGATCCCAACTCAGTGGGGTTCGACAAGGACGACCATAAAGAGCCTGAAAAGAAGACATGCCAATGGAACTATGGTACCCATTATTGTATGCAAACTCTACCAGATGCAAATAATCTTCCCAGCGGTTCTGCTGATCCATGACATACATTCTGAGCATATCCTCGAGGACCTGATTGACCCTCTCAGTTTGCCCATCAGTCTCCGGATGATAAGCTGAACTGAAGTTTAACTGCATTCCCAAAGTATGCTGAAGGGATGTCCAAAGAGCTGAAGTGAACATTGGATCACGATCAGAGATAATCTTGCAAGGAATCCCATGTAATCTGACGATGTCCTCCATAAATATTTTGGCTACAGATGAAGCATTATATGAAGATCAGACAGGAGAAAAGTGTGCTACCTTCGTAAGCCTGTCTACAGTGACCATTATTGCATCGTGGCGACGAGAGGACATGGGTAGACCAACTATAAAGTCTATTGAGATGATGTCCCATTTCCATTCTGGAATCAGATGTGGCTGGACAAGACCTGCGAGATGCTGATGTTCTGCCTTAACCCTCTGACATTCTAGACATCTCGAAACAAAATCAGCAATATCTCTCTTCATTCCGGCCCAAAAATATATCTGATGGAGATCGGCATACATCTTCTTGACACCTGGATGAGCAGCATAAGGTGCCCGATGTGCCTCAGTCATGATTAAGGTACGGAGACCCTCTATAGAAGGAACATAAATGCGACCTAGATGCCGCAAGAGACCATCAGACTTGATAGAATATCCGACGAATCTACCCTCCAAGGTTCTACTAGACTCCACTTCTGCTTTCACTTCCTGATACCATCTATCTGCCAGAAGTGCTGCTAGGATCTGACCTCTCAAATCCACTCCAAGAGTGATTGATGAAAGTTCATGTTTTCACCGACTGAGAGCATCTGCCACCACATTTTCCTTACCTTGGATATATTTTACCTCAAAATCGTACTCACATAGAAATTCCATCCACCGCCTCTATCTTGCATTCAGGTTTGGTTGAGTAAAAATGTACTGTAAACTTTGATGATCGCTGTGAAGCTCGAACCGATGTCCCAATAAAAAGTGTCTCCATCTCACTAACGCATGCACAACAGCAGCTAACTCTAGATCATGTGTAGGATAGTTCAACTCATGATCTTTGAGTTTGCAGGACTCATAAGCTATCACACAACCCTCCTGCATTAAAATTGCCCCCAACCCTTCCAAGGATGCATCTGTACACACCATAAAATCTCCGGTAGGATCAGGCACTACTAGAATTGGTGTACTAGTCAACCGCTCCTTAAGAGTCTGAAACGTTGCTTGACACTGATCCGACCAAATGAACTTCTTTCCTTTTCTCTGAAGAGAGGTTATAGGATGAGCTAGCTTAGAAAATCCCTGCACAAATCGTCGATAATAGCCTGCTAGACCCATGAAACTACGAACCTCTAAAACATTGGTGGGAGCAGGCCAATCCATGATGGCTTGTATCTTTGAAGGATCCACTGCAATGCCCTTGTCAGAAATAACATGTCCCAAATATTTTACTTCTGTTTGAAAGAATTCACATTTAGCCAGATTTGCATATAACTGATTTTCTCTTAAACACTGCAAAACCTGTCGCAAATGCTCTTCATGCTCCTCCATAGACCTAGAGTAAATCAATATATCATCCAAGAATACAAGGACAAATTTATCAAGATAGGTGCGAAATACACCATTCATCAGACTCATAAATACCGATGGTGCATTTGTCAGCCCAAAGGGTACAACAGTGAACTCATAATGTCTGTAGCGAGTACGAAAGGCTGTCTTGTGGATGTCAGCCTCAAAGATGCACAACTGATGATATCCTGACTTTAGGTCTATCTTTGAAAATACCTTAGCCCCCTTGATCTGGTCAAAAAGGTCATCAATTCGTGGCAAGGGGTATCGGTTCTTAACAATCACCTTATTAAGCTGTCGATAATCGATGCACAACCACAGAGATCCATCCTTTTTCTTCATGAAAATAACTGGTGCTCCCCATGGAGAGACACTAGGATGAATAAACCCCTTGGCTAGCAAATCCTCTAGCTACAACCGAAGCTCCTTAAGCTCCTGAGTAGTCATCCGATATGGAGCTCAAGAAATAGGTTCTGCTCCAGGAACAAGGTCTATCTTAAAATCAATGTCACGCTTAGGTGGCATTCCTGGGATATCACTAGGAAAGACATCTGCATACTCCTTGAGAATAGGATGATCATCGAGGGATGTTTCTCTATTCTCCTCAAAATCTAAGTCATTAACCGTTACGGCAAACAACTTGCATCCTTGATGCATACATCTCTTCAACTGCATAGCAGAAATCATACACAAAGAGATGGGTCTCTGAATACCAACCACTTCTACCTCACTGCCAGAATCATCAACACACCTCACTAACTTGCGGTGACAATCTATCACTACTTGATGAGCATCCAACTAGTCCATACCCAACACTATGTCGTAGGATCCTAGAGGTATAATGCGAAGGTCTACCGTGGTAGGTAAAGGACCTATCCTCAACTCACAACCATAAACCAGAGAGTCAACTGATACCCTAGATCCAGAGGCCAATTCCACCTGCCACTTAACATCTTGCTTTGCTGCCACCAACTTGCAACGCTCTACTATAGAAGGGGAAATGAAAGAATCTGAAGCACCTGAGTCAAAAAGAATAGAAACTGTAATACCTCGCAAGACACCTGTAGTCTCCACAATGGTGCCTTGATGCTCTGCTTGGCGATTATCTACCTCTGCAAACACCCTATGCGACCTGCCTGCATCTCCCACAGTAGGCTCTGAAACTGCAGGCCTCTGACCAAATCCTGTAGTATTCTTACACGGACACTGTCTGGCAATGTGGCCCTGCTGGCCACAAGAGAAACATCCTGTTCCCCTACCAAAACTTCCACCACCTGTAGTAACACTTGACTGATGAAAACTTCCTCTACTTGCTGCAGATTGTGTGCTCTGTGCTGGCTGATTAGGATGATGACGTTTATTTCTTAGCCAATTCTGATCCTTAGACTAGAACCTATTACTCTACAGAGACTGAGGATGCTTTGGTTTTGTTTGGGAAAACTGCTGCTGTTGTCCACTCTTAGAAGGTCCATAATGACTCCTTGAATTACCCACTGCATGGGACTGACTCCCTCAGAATCTAGATCCTGCTCGAGAATCACTACCAATCTGCACACCTGTGTGACCCCCTAAAGCCATGGTCAAATTCTCCTCCACCAGTCGAGCCTTCTCAACTACCACCTCCATTGTTTTCGGCTCGAACACCTAAACTCCTCCACTGATGCGTACATTCAGACCTCTAATAAAATGCTGAACCAACATAGCCTCATCGTTTCCAATACCTGCATACTGCTTGAGTTCATAAAACCTGCGGTCGTATTGTTCCACTGTCATGGCCATTTGTCTCAAACCATGGAACTCATCTGCTCGACGTTGCCTCCAGTGGTCTGACAGAAACCGAGCTCTGAACCTCTCTAGAAAAAGTTCCCAAGATATTGTGCCAATATCTAGATGCAACTTCTGTTCCTCGAGTCGCCACCATGTAGAGGCAAAGCCTCGAAGATGTATGATGGCACATCTTGCCTTAGTGTTGCTACCATATGGATGTATAGCAAAACACCTCTCTAAATCAATTAGCCATGTCTCTGCTTCCAAGCCACTACCAGACCCCTCGAAAGTGGGAGGATGGGCTCTCATAAGATCTCGCATGTGGCCTACAAGAATAGCTTCTTGTTCAATTGTGGTTTCTCTCCCTCTAGGAGATCATTCTCTATCTCTTACTTCTGACTGATCCACCTCTTGCCTAGGACCTAGACGTAGCTGAGCACCCTCTGGCTGACCCTGATTCTCCTGATTCTCTTGATTCTCGCCCCCACTTTCCTGGGTACTTTCATGAGGGGAACTAGGAGGAGGACTATTAGCACCCCCTCTTCCACGTCCCCTACCTCGACCACATCCTCGACCTCGACCCCTAGGCATCTCCCTGACTGAACACCCAAGAACAACTTCAGGTTGCTAGGTGAGGACTACTAAGGAAAATATCTTTCAGAGATTAAGCAACTAGTATAGTTTAATGGGCTCATATAAACCCTGAGTACCCAGTGTTAGAAACTTGGCTCTGTTACCAGATGTAACACCCCGCCCTGAACACCTTAGAGAAAATGCATTTACGCTAAAGAAAAACAGGGAATTTTTTTTTCTTTTAAAATAAGATAACAAACAATGTCAACTTAACTAATTACTCCATTAAACTGCAACATGTCTCTAAGGATTCAGGGATGCATTACTTATACATTAACCCACATAATACACATGTCAGTATCTGATCTGAAACCTATGCATGATTAACTAGCATATTCAAATTCATTGCATGACAGCAAAATATAATGTTCATAATCACTTACCCAACTACAATGTTTTTCCCTCACACATAGTTACATCATTACATCATTGACATATTCTATCCATATCAAATTACATACATTAAGAATGATCTGGTATACAAATCAGGTGCACAATTATCTTCTTAATTGGTACAAGTTTATTTGTCTGAAGTTGAGATAATCCTTTCTTGCACATGAACTCCGACAAGAAACAACCAATGGATAAGATAGCTCCAAACAACCATTCCATTGGCGGAGGCACGCTCAGACCTGGTAAATCAGGTGGAGTCGGTGCCTAGTTCTTGCATCCTATGGCAAATACACGGTTAAACATAACGAGATACATATATCACATGCAGTCATCTAGTGAATGGAAATCACAGTGGGGTAGGGTACTCGAGAGCAAGTAATACGACACTATCCCATTCACGTTCCTATATAAACAAGGCACAACATTTAAACAAAATACTAAATATAGAAATCAAAACATCTGAAACATCTAGTTTACTTATCAATTGTAAAGCATGAAATAACAAGATCCAATATCACAACTAATATCATGATGATTAGTTCTATTAACAAGACAACAAGTGCTCCATCATCTAAGATACTGTCAAAATGTTAGAAATAAACAACTATCAATCAGACTGATGACAAGGTGAGGGGCACTACAAGATAACGACGAGGATTCCACTAAGCCAAGACACAACATCCAAAAATAAAAGAACGACAACTGACTTGACACATCTGACCATATCAACCAAAACTGCACAAGCCAAGACAACACTCTAGAGGCACAACCAAGTACATAACAACTGAACTGCGTAAGGAGAGTGTCATCGCATGGTCCTAGCATGGGTTACCCAGGCTATCTATCACCAGAAGCCGGCCCCCATCTATGGTTACCCTGGCAACCTCTCTCTAGGCACTAGCCCCATAGGGTGACACATGTGGAGCCAACAGGTCCTCTCATAGAGACAAGGAGGTCAGCCTTCCCAACTAGGCCTTCTCATCCCATCCTTAGCCTGCAAGAGCACTCAAGGTATGGGTGAGGTATCTTACTTATCTTGTTAAGTGTTTTGCTTTCCCAACCCTCTTGATTAAGTTATAAAGTTTCCACTTGCTTACAACTTCCATGGGGTTACCCAGGTGACCTCTCACTGGGCATCGGCCCCCCCATGAAAGCCACTCCCTTAGCATTCTCTAATCAATCATACATACCACAACATACAGGTAAAAGTCACGAATCAGTTCCAACCCATAACTTACGCCATTCACTAGGCCACAACAATAAGTCCTTAGATTCCATTCAAAATTTGAAGCAATACATTCTAAAAACCAAGTACTATATCCAAGAGACCATTTCCCCATTCATTACAAGACACAAAAATCCAGTGAACCCAATACATTGACATGCCATAATTTTGAACCAAAACTAAGAACTACACCTCTGGAGTTAGGCAAGTGATAAGGTGACCATTAATCAACAAGGACAACGCTTTCGTGTCTTAACACCAAGTACACATGACACACCTCAAGATTCCCACATCATAATTAACCAAAACATAGTCCAAACTCCACCCCAAGGTAACATAATGATCCAAAACAAGCATAAAGATACGACAAGGAGGGCAATCAAGCATATGAAATTCAATGAACTCTGAATTCAATCAAGAAATCAACTTACACAAAGCTATCACAACTAGTAAAACTTCAAATCTCTAGAAATTAATAAGGCAGAGAAGGTGAACCATAAACCAAACATCCTTACATAAACAAAAGCCAAGGAGGGCTCATAAAATAATTCCATTAATAAAACAATTCCAAGTTAAAGACACTTTAATTTCCCGAAATATAATCAAAACACAATTCCTTGTTTTCCAAAATAAAAGTATAAAGAAAAATACATATACAATGATATCCACCATTTACGAAGCACAAAATAGATTATTACAAGCCTGACTAAAAAATTTAATATTTTACAAGATAATTAATACCTGATTAGCACAATATTGTAACCTCATGAAACAAGAAACATTAATACAAATTGCTCTAAAATTCCAAGACAACTTAAAGATATAAAACATAACTTTTACTCAACATGTTTACTACCTACAATTAAATAAAGAAAACAACCAAAAAACATAAATTGTTACCTAAAAATGTAGACATCTTACCCACTACTAAATTCCTCAAGAGACAATTACACATACTCATTTACTTCCTATTAACCACAACTATGAGAAGATATATTTTCCTATTTTAATTTCTAATAACTACCAAATGTAACAACAACATCAATCACTATAATTTCCTTTAGAAAACCTACTAACTAACATACTCCAATATCAAAACATTATAAACCTAAGTAGTTTAACTTACCATTATCCATACAATCTTAACAATTCTATTCTTCTGTAATAGTTACAAGGGTGCTATCCAAGCATGCCAAGAAATAACAACATAGAACAAACCTTCGCAAGGCGAAGCTTCTTCTTATCAATTTGCACAAATATACCAAGTATTAATAATACAATAACTTGATTCAACTAAATATTATCAATATGCTAGTATCACGACCATAAAGCTATAACCATAGGTCAAGCAACCTAAATAAGTTTTGAGACATTAGTCCTATATTACTCACAACACTATACTACTATTGAAATAGCTAAAAGAAAAATAACCCTTAATTGATTTTAAATGACAAGTATATACACTCTAAAACAACGTTTCTATTCCCCCAAACCAAGCAACACAAGATTTATAGTAAGCTAACATAACATCTACTCATGAGACTCTTTCTTCATATTTTGGAACTACCATTCTTATAGAACCAAAAGACTTACTATCCTACAGACAATAATTTCCAATCAGTACTAATCAATTTATAACTGATTTGAAATTAATGAAATAAATAATAAAATCAATAGAGTGAGTTTCCTAAAACAAACTGGTACTAAAATAAAATCATATCATTGAGATAACATAATCTTCTACTTTGATTTATTTAAATTCTAAGAGCTATGTCTAAAAATAATATCATAAGATCTAATAGAATCCTTGATTACAATTAGAAACTTCCCAAGATCAAGCCAATTCTCTCAAACTTCCTAATAGAACAGATTGTTCCACAAAATAGAATATACCTATGAATCGATCCTCATTATAAACATAGTGATATTAGAGTTTGATGAAAAAGATAAGGAGTTTCCTGAATAAGAGTTTACACTCAAAATGCATAGCCCCAAAGAGAGGTCAAGCGATGATATGAGTAAAGGAGACAGGAAAAATGACATCTCAAGGCATACAATGTTGCAGTTCAATACAAATGAAAGGGTCAATTTGGCAGATCAAGCTCACACCGCATATGTGATTGACATAACGAAGAATAAGACAGCGAAGAATTGGCATGACTCTGTTCATTTCCATGGTGATGGGTACCTGCTCCACTAGAATTTGGCTAATGTTCTGCCGAGTGCTAACTATGTATGCATGTTTTGGCATAGTTTAACTATTCTAGAAAAATTATTCTCAATGTTGGATCTTTGAAAATTCAAGCCAACATGTATAATTCTATTACATTCTGAATAGGAAGTGAAGTATTCAATTACAGGATGCCTGAAAGTGTTCTAACCTTCCTATATTACTCTTATTTGAGTTTTGCTTCTGACAGTTTTGCTCCTCTCATTAAAAGAGGTTTCTGAAAGGCATTGCTTGTTGATAACTGAGAGGGGGGGGGTGAATCAGTTATCCTAATTATTTCCCTTATTGAACTTTCCTTTTAATAAAATCAAACACAAAACATTAACCATGAAATAAGAAACACATGACACAGTATTTTTGACGTGGAAACCCTGTTAAGGGAG
Source organism: Cunninghamia lanceolata (assembly GCA_027924645.1). Taxonomy (NCBI): domain Eukaryota; kingdom Viridiplantae; phylum Streptophyta; class Pinopsida; order Cupressales; family Cupressaceae; genus Cunninghamia; species Cunninghamia lanceolata. The sequence continues at coordinate 6,859,755 of BSBN01000460.1, forward strand.
AAAACCACGGGGTGATTAACCCAAGAATTATTCTCTGTTAGAAGAATAGGAAATTACAAAAATGGCACTTGCCAATTAGGGCTCACTGCCCGAGCACACTGCTCACAAGAGGCTCACTGCCTACAAGAAGACACACTGTCTTACAAAGTGATAAGAATCACAGTCTTGAACTGATTAGAAGCATCTGCATATGCTGGAGTTCAGTTCCGGTTAAGTTCAGTATACTGATCTGCTGCACTTCATCTTTCCTCTGTTCTTTAGTCTGCTATCCTTTCACATACCGGATCTTTCTTGCTACTTCTGCTCTGCTCTGGACTTGTTCGCATATCCTTTCACATACTTCACCCTCTTTACAACTAAATCCATCCTCTATATATATCCGCACAAGTAATTTCATCACCTTTCTAGTCGGCATCCGGAACAGTCTATTTTCTTACAAACTTAGTTCTGTCGGCTGAATCCTTGCTCACCAAGCAATGCAGATCAAGCATATACTTGTAGATATCATCAATTATGTCGGCCAAACATGATTCATGCCTCCGCAACCTTTATCATCATCTGTAACACATCCGGAAAGTAGTCTGATACTCTATCAGTCAGTTCTTCCTCTGTTTTCACTGTCTCTCAGGAATCCGGTACTCAACTATTCATATCTTTTTCTTTGTCCATCTCCGGAGGCTAAATCCTTGGAATATACTACTCAAGATAGTCCTCTTGACTTCCCCAGATCCGCACTGTGCCAAGACACTTCCTCTGAGAGATCCGGACCAATCTGTCGGACCTTGCCACATGCTCTGTTCTTGTTCACCGGACCACAACAATCTTCAATCTGACTTCCGGTAGAGATATATCATGACTTGCGGATATGTGGAATGACCTTTGTTGCCATCAATGACAACAACCATGAATCCATATAGTGTCTCTTGCCAACAATCTCCCCCTTTGGCATTGATGGCAACACTTAGTGAAAAATGACTAAGTGTTTACACTATGCTCCCCCTTTGCTGATGCTCTGTCTTTATATACAATTTCCGGAACTCCCCCTGAGTTGGATTCCTCATTTTTCACTGCTCCTCACTCCCCCTTTGACATCAATGGCAAAGGGTAGGGTCCGCACACCAAAATTTTCAAAAATTTTCTATATATAGCCGCATATTTACATACTCACATATACTGCAGAATGTCTGCAAAGGATGTCTGCAGTTGAACCATTTCAGTAGCCCAACTTAGCTTCATTCTGTCCAAGATTGAAATGTGACCACTCAACAAAAATGCAAAAGCTTCTGCCCGCCTGAGATCTGTCGGATCTTTTGTATGGGCGGTGGTCTGGGCATCACTGATGGCCTCATGCATAGTTTCCAACTTAGGGACTATAATCCTTCTAAGTTCTCCCATCCGGTTGGTAATGTTCTTCCTCTCCTTCTCAAGATTCTTTATTTCATTCAAGACTGCAATAGTCTGACATTCTTGATTTATTATAGAGGAAGAGAGAGGATCAAAATTTTGAGATAAGCTTTGAAGCTTGTCCTGTTCCTCTTTTATTTTCTTGTCAATTGCTGCTGTTGCCTTTGACCAAGATATACAAAATTTGTAGATGTCACCGCCATCCTTAAGAGCATTTTCTAAGCTCTTTATTCCAATGCTTACAATCTTCCTATCCTTAGAGATTAATTCTAATATTTCAGAAAATCTCTTATCCAAAAATTCCTTCTGGACCTTTTCTTCAGCTGATTTTTCTAGAGAATTAAAATGTGTATCAATACTGCTGACTAAGGTTTTTAGATTACCGGAAGTGGAGGCTGTCGGATCTATCTGGATTGATGGCATGATCTTTACAAGTACTCCGGAAGCAGCCTCTATCAACTCACAGTCTTCCATATGAGACTTCAGGAGTTTTTCATTTGCCTTGGCATTTGCAAATGAAGCTATCTTCATTGTTTGTACCAGAGAGAGAGAGTCAAAATCAAATGGACCTTTTAGAAGCTCCGGTTCATCAATCTCTAGAGTTTCTTTGCTCAAAAATTGTTGAACAGTTTGTGCAGTGTCTCTTGCCGGAGACAGATGTTTCTTTTCTTCTGCAGTCTTAGAACTGTCAACCTCTTTGTCTGTCACCACTGCTTCCTTCTCCTGCAATTGCTCTTCTTCTTTGGATCCGGAGACTGTAGGGGAAACCGGAGGAGAGAAGCTTGCTTGTTCATGGGCCACTTCTTCTGGAGCAGAGGGTCCCAAGTCCTCACTTGTCTGTTCATGGCTCACTTCTTCCGGAACAGAAGATTCCAAATCAGCAGCTGTTTCTGCACCTAAGTCCTCTACAACAGGAAGATTGAACCTTTTGAAGGCCTTCCGGAGGATCTCTTCTGTCTCTTGTGCCACTTTGTCAGTCTCACTAAGCATGAGCTGATTCATCCTGGCTTTACTTCTGAACTCATCTCTGCAGTCCTTGAAGATCATGTTCATTGTCTTGGGATCAATTTGAGGATATAGCTGAATAGCTATCTGCTCCCGGATCTCAAGATCTTTGGCATGAGCATTATTCTTTCTTACTTCCATTTCCTTCTCTAGGCTTTTAGGAATGAGAGATATGATCTCAATGAAAGCCTTATTGTATGTGTTCAGATATTTAACTGTGGCTTCCTGCAGAGTCTTTTGGTCTGCCTCACTGAAGTCATCATAGGATTCAGTCATTGGTTGAAGGTTTCCATCCACCGTGACCGACTTGATTATGCTCTCTAGTGACAGAGTGGGCTTTTCAACAGTTACCTCTGCCATTTCCTCCTTGTCTTGGCCTGTGGAGGGCTTACCGGATCCTTTCTTTTTCTGTTTCTTTACTTCTCTTACTCCTTCATCTGATTCTGTCTCCTCTTCATCCTTTTGGCTTCCATAAGCCCTTGTGGCTTTTGCCTTTGATCTCTTTCCGGATGCCTGGACTTCTGGTTTTGAACTTTTGGTTGAGGGAGGTGCAGATCTCTTTGTTGATCTGGTCCGGGTGGGGGTTTCAACCGGAGCACTTTCTTTGCTTTTCTCTTCTTCCTCAGCCTTTCTCCTCTTTTCCCGGCTGGCATCAAGTGCCTCTTTTGAGATGCCTAGGCCTTGAGCAATGTGCTCTACTTCTTTTCTCACTTTTCTCTTAATCTCAGGTTCCCTGAGTTCTATATGTAATTTCACACTCAGCTCCTCAAAGGTTCCAAACCTTTCTGCCTTAGGATCTTTGGGCTGACTTAGCATGTGTTGAACATGCAGCTCTACTATCTGTTCATCAACTTCATACCCCATGGGCATGATCCAGACAGTCCTTGGCTCCACTGCCTCCATTAGGCACTGATCAGTGTCAACCATAAAACATACTGAGTCCTTGTATTTCTCAATGAGAGACTGGGGAATTCTCTCTCTTGCTTGCATCATGCTCTGAAAGTTTTTGAAGTATCCCCATAGAGCTGTATTCCTCGCTTTTGCATCCCCAAGTCCATGCAAATAGTCTCTTATCTGGACTGCAACAGGTTTGTCATTCTGCCATACCCATCCACTTGTTCCGGGTAGCTCATTCATGAAGTAAAAGAATAGACATACAATGAGAGTACCATACTTAAAGGAGTTCTTCTTGTCTTTCTTGATTTTCTGTACATTTTCCATCAATTGGCTTAGTAGTAGTTCACAAAGATCATAATCTGCATTCTTTCTTAGCATTTCATATGCTGTGTATATTGCAGTTCCGGATACAGAATTCTCCCTGCTGGAGTGATAGATCTTATATCCTATTATCATTGATGCATATTTGATATCCGGGTCCGAAATATCTTCAATGGTCATTGCCCTCTTATCATATTTTGATCCGGTGGCCTCAGTTACAACGTTGTTCTTGACAGATTTGAGGATAGGTACCCCCCCGGAAGAGTATAGACCAGTTACTGCTCTAATTGCTTCTTTTGTGATCTTACAGGGTCTATCTAGCCAAAGGAAGTTGTCATGCATCCTGCTCAGTACATACCGGACCCATTCATCTTCTTCAAAGCTAGGGAAATGAATGAATTGCTCAAATTGTTTCTTCTGGATACCCTTATACTCTGGTTTGAGCTCAAAAGCATTGTCTATCAGTTGCTTGTGATAGAGGTCTCTTAATTTGAATTCCCCAAATTCCTCAATGTTTGCGTGTATGTAAACCCTAATATCTTCAGTATGTAAGACTCCGTGGGGAACACTAGAGAAGGCTCCTAGTGGATCTACCTCCAATGATTTGTAGGGATGTTTCTTGAATGAGGGGCGAGGTCTATCAGAGATCTTAACTATGTTTGGAGTAGCCATTCTTCAAAGATTTGCAGTGAGACAATGAAAACGAAGAATACCTTATGCGCCTTCGGTTTGCACGGAGTGGTTGGATTGATTTCTTTATGCAATAGCTTCGGCAGGAGATCCTTGGTGTGCTTGATGAACCTTATTGCAGAGCTCCACTATTCGCTTCTTCTCAAGTGTAGAATGAGCAGATAACTTTTGAGAAATCTTTATATTGCTCCGCAAACCCTAATATCTGTCTGCAATAAATGCTTCACCTGCATTATTCCGGTTTACCATGTCTGGACAGCTTGGAGTATCCCGGATCAGTCCTGATCACTGAATATCATCCGGATCTTTAAATCATGAATAAATCTAGGTAACATATTACAAGAACATCCCAAACACTCTGTCCAATTCGCAAGACAAGATCGTGCACTTCCGGATCTCTCCGGACCTTTTTGTAATCCTTTATCATACCGGAGCACCTCCCTGAACAGGTCTAACTTAATCGAACACAGCTTCTTCATAACTCCATGCGGACCTCTGAAAACTTGACTGAAGCATCTCAGGACTTATATCTACAAACCCTTTAATCCGCAACTTGTGCCACATCCGGCACAACTTGTTTGGCTGGGGGAACAGAATCTTCTTTGAGTCTCCCCCTGAGCCTGAGCTCACTTTTTAATTTCCGGAAGAAATATCAGCACCAGAATCTGGTGCGGATCCAACCTCTACATTCTCTGAGCTTTTCTTCACCCAAATCTTGCTCATCTGATTCCTAACTTCATCCGCATTCATCTTTTGTTTACCCCTGTCTTGATTCTGATTATACACCGGACCTCTTTTGTCCTGATTCTTGTTTCTGCAGACTTTAGCATTATGACCGGACCTATTGCAGATTTGGCAAATAACATTTCTTTGCATATTTAACTGATATCCCCTTGATCTGCATTGATTAGCCATATGACCTATTCTATTGCATGTAAAGCATCTACCTTTGAATGATTTGTTTACTTGCATAATTCTGCATTCATGGGATTTGTGTCCATACCTTTTGCAGTTGAAGCACTGTCCGGAGAAGGATGAATTAATCTGATTCATTCTCATTCTGCACTGATTAGCTTTGTGACCAAAGTGGTTGCAGCTGTGGCAGTATCCATTGAAGGATGGATATCTTTGAGCATTTGGCTGTCTTACCGGAGGTCTTCTAGGCCTGCTCCTTGGATTTTCTGATCCAAGATTCTTCTGACCGGATCCGGAGCTTTCTCCTTTCTCATATCCCAAGCCATACTTGTCATCTGTCCTCTTTTGACTTCCAAGAAGAACTTCAAGTTGAGCAGAACTTATCTTGAATTTCTCTTTATATTCATTTGCTGTTTGAAGGTCTCTTTTGAGAGAGGCAATTTGATCCTCAAGTTTTCCTTCATTATCTTTGGAATCTTCAAGATCAGATTCAAGGTGTCTGATAATCCTGTCCATCTGGTGGCATTCTTCTGATTTTTCTTTAAGAGATTGTCTTAGATTGTCTTCAGCCTTTCTTTTTTCTTCAATCTCTTGAGTAAACTTTATAGTTCCTGATTCCATTTCATGTCTTAACATAATGACTTCTTTTGATAACTTTTCACATAACTTGGTTTGCTCAGTCAATTCCTCACTTGTATTGCTTTCTTCACTTTGTCTTGCCAACTGTTGAAGCAGCTCCTTTCTCTTTTTCATAGAGAGACTTAATTTGTCTTTTAATTCTCTCATGAATTCATCAGCCTGTTTGAGTCTTTCCTTTAATTCACTGACTTCAGAATTTGACTGTTCAAGATCCTCAAGGGCAGTCTTGAGTTGCTCCCTTAAACCATATGCATCCATTTGAAATCCCAGATCTTCCTCAAGCTGTTAGGCTCTATTAGGAGGAACTTAGCTCTGATACCAATTGTTGATAACTGAGAGGGGGGGGGTGAATCAGTTATCCTAATTATTTCCCTTATTGAACTTTCCTTTTAATAAAATCAAACACAAAACATTAACCATGAAATAAGAAACACATGACACAGTATTTTTGACGTGGAAACCCTGTTAAGGGAGAAAACCACGGGGTGATTAACCCAAGAATTATTCTCTGTTAGAAGAATAGGAAATTACAAAAATGGCACTTGCCAATTAGGGCTCACTGCCCGAGCACACTGCTCACAAGAGGCTCACTGCCTACAAGAAGACACACTGTCTTACAAAGTGATAAGAATCACAGTCTTGAACTGATTAGAAGCATCTGCATATGCTGGAGTTCAGTTCCGGTTAAGTTCAGTATACTGATCTGCTGCACTTCATCTTTCCTCTGTTCTTTAGTCTGCTATCCTTTCACATACCGGATCTTTCTTGCTACTTCTGCTCTGCTCTGGACTTGTTCGCATATCCTTTCACATACTTCACCCTCTTTACAACTAAATCCATCCTCTATATATATCCGCACAAGTAATTTCATCACCTTTCTAGTCGGCATCCGGAACAGTCTATTTTCTTACAAACTTAGTTCTGTCGGCTGAATCCTTGCTCACCAAGCAATGCAGATCAAGCATATACTTGTAGATATCATCAATTATGTCGGCCAAACATGATTCATGCCTCCGCAACCTTTATCATCATCTGTAACACATCCAGAAAGTAGTCTGATACTCTATCAGTCAGTTCTTCCTCTGTTTTCACTGTCTCTCAGGAATCCGGTACTCAACTATTCATATCTTTTTCTTTGTCCATCTCCGGAGGCTAAATCCTTGGAATATACTACTCAAGATAGTCCTCTTGACTTCCCCAGATCCGCACTGTGCCAAGACACTTCCTCTGAGAGATCCGGACCAATCTGTCGGACCTTGCCACATGCTCTGTTCTTGTTCACCGGACCACAACAATCTTCAATCTGACTTCCGGTAGAGATATATCATGACTTGCGGATATGTGGAATGACCTTTGTTGCCATCAATGACAACAACCATGAATCCATATAGTGTCTCTTGCCAACATTGCTTGCGTTGACCAATAGGTTGTCATTTGAAAGAAGAATAAAAGAAAGATGAAGAGTTGCAATGTCGAATAATACTGCTGCCCAGGAAGGCGATAGCCTTAGTCATTACAAATTCTGCTGGCACAACGGATGTATTCCAAGATTAGTGGAGATGTACATTGCCAGAGTCTTGAAGCTACCGATGAAGGTTGAAATCGCCTCTACCCTATTAGTCACGGAGGCAAGGACGAAGGTATTGCAAGGCTTGAGTGCTTGCACCCAAAGAAGGTTCACGGAATACGCTGACCAACAAGTTTCAAAACTTCTCAAGGTGAAAGATATGACATGAGACAATTTACACTACTGTAATGCTCACATAAAAAGAAGACTAACGACTAAAGAAACTTTAGAAACTTTCACCCAAGGCAATGGGATAAGGGTCGACTTTCTAAACTGGGTCAGTGGCCAAGATTAGTAGGGAAAATCTGGCATATATTACAATAAAACCACAAGATCTTCATAGAAGAATGCCGCGGCAAAGGTCTTCATCCCTACTGATACCAAATTGGAAAAGATAACTGAATAATGAAAAAAAGGTAGATGCCAAGGCCGCCCCAAACAAGACGTTGCCAACCCAGAAGAATAACATCTTGAAAGAATCTACAGAAGTTGGAGCAATAATTACCCCGACACAAGACGATACAAGCCACAGAGATATTAAATTTCAATTAACAGAATCATGCAAGTTTCACACACAGGACATGCTAGTTCCACACATAGAATCATGCTGCAATGAAACATAACTTACAAGCTATAACAATTGTAAATTCACAGAGAGGGACAAACCACATACCAGAAATTTAGTTCCACCTCAAAATTTCTCCAACTCTTGCCACCAATTTTCCTATTCTTCTCCCAATCTCTCCCTTCTCTTTCCAACTCCCTCCCCCCAAAAAAACAAAAAAGATCATTCAACTCATAAAATAAATGCAGACATGCATCCGTTACCCAACAACCCACACTTCTGAGAAATTACAAAAATTTGCTATAAAAAGAAATCCCAAATCTACAAATTTAAAATTTGACAACTCAAGACATTTATTTCACATATCAAGATTATTCTGTACAAAATATATACTAATTACCCATAACTCCAATTTATGACAAAAATATTCTTGGGTAGGTGATAATTAATTCTAGATTATTATAAAATCTCACCAAGGTATCAATCCAAGTTCCAAGCTAAACAAATATTATCCAATAATCATAATAGAAGCATTATTAGTTAATAATAAATCATTAAAGTATTAACCAACCACACATGAGCATTATTAACACAACTCGACTATACTCCAAAACACAGATTACCAAACATACAAGGCAAGGACCAAGTGTCACAACACGACTCGAGACAACGCGACTCGAGACCACAACAGAAGACAAGAACTGACCTAGTGGAATAGACCTCACGTTATCTCCCATCACTGATACTCATTGGTGTAAGAACCCGTTCAACCTACTATATCAGGTGGAGTCAAGGTTAGGTACCTGCAGCCTGCATTCAAACAGTTGGTTGTATATGATCAAGTTCATATATGCCTACATAGAGAGTCAGAGAATCGCGGCGTAGTAATACTACACTATCCCTGCTCTTGAACAAGATTATAACAACTTTTATTTGAATTCAAATACCACAAATCAAATGACATGTGATAACATTAATCTGCATCATAACTGGAATAGTGGTAATGCCATCATAACTCATAACACATGTCTAATTCAAAATCAAAATAAACATAAATCATAACCTACTAATCAAATGTCTCAGAACTATATCAATGCAATGAAAGACTAACAACTGTCTCCGACTGATAGAGAGCCATGCAGAACTACCACTATCACAAGCCAACAACGAGGGGCCACTACAATTCTAATAAACCGATGATTAGGTGGTAAATATGTTTACAAAGCCTCTATGTAATGCTAAATTCTATCAATTTAGAATAATGTTGGGCCTCAAGGAGTTTTCATTGAGGGGGAGTGTGCATGACCATGGTACCTACTAGTGACTAATTGTGTATAAAAGTCCTAGACCTATAGGAAAGACACTTGTTAGACCTAAAAGGAATTGGATAAGGCCTAGATATACAAGAAATGAACTTTTTAAAAGTATAAGGAAGAATTAGGTAAGACCTAGACTAAGGGGCTAGGCACTTGTAAAGCCTACATACTATGTATTGTTGTATGTCTCCTTTATATCCCTCTTCCATTGAAAAACATTGTAACAAGAATCCAAGTCCTGTGGACATTATATGGAGGTACTTTTAAAGAAATAATTTTCCCATGTTGAGAGGAGCATTTGTAAATGAGAACCTATTAGGGGCATTAGGTTATGAGGAAGGATCCAATAAGAAACTCTAGACATCTCATGTATTGCACCATTCTAACAACATTGGGATATAAATTATGACAAGGGGTTGGCATGTAGTTTGGAATGCATGATCTTCATCTTGGCAAGTATTTTATCTTTGTGACATGCTACTCAAAGAAGTCATCGGCAACTCATGATCTTCATCTTTTCTTTTTTAAAGAAATTGAGGGCGTGTGCAAGAAGTTGAGTCTACTTTTTGGCCAAAAAGTGGAAGTGTTTTTCTTGAAAATCAAAGTTTGTCACAGTTGGACTAAACATTTGAACCACTTACACATAGAATCTTTAAAAAGTCTAGTACTATGAAATGTAGGATTCTAAGTCTAGTTTTCAAATATGTAATTTATTCTAATACCCAGATGATAAAAATTAATTTTATATAGGCTTGTATAAAAACCACTTTCTAAAAGTCACTTTTTTAGGACCATACCATGCACATGTCCGACAAGCATAATTTGACCTAAATAAAAATATTTTTCTAATTACTTCTATGAAAAGATGTGTATTATACTGAATATTGATGAGGATTTTTTTATATTTTTTTTTCCAAATATCTTTTTTAATTAATTTTTTATTGGCCCTAATTGCTATTTCTCAAAACCCCTTGTTTCTGGCAAGCATAATTTGAGCTAAACTAGTCATTTTTTGATTTTTTTTTCATTGTGTAAATAATTATGTGTAGATTGATGAAATGTTATTTTTTAAATTTTTTTTTTTTTAAATTTAAAGTTATTAAAAAATACGAACACTTGACATTTCAAGTTATAGACCAGTTTCCTCAGAAATTAATTAAAAAATAGAAAATCAAATCCAATCATAAAAAAATTACATATTTGAAAACTAGACATCATCATAAATAATGGGTTTTGATTTCATAAAAAAATCCTGAAAAAAAAGTCATCAACCATATTGCCAAAGTCAAATTTTTCTCTTGCCATTGACATGACCTTGTATTTGTAGGTCCAAGGCTAAGGGTCGGGTTACCATGCCTTTCCCAAGTCTAAAAGAAAACTTAAAAGGTGAGTTAGCATTTCAATTTTTTTGGAATGAGATCTCTCTTTAAAATGGGTACCTGTTCTAAAAAACATGATCTCATACCATTTTTTTAAAAAATAAATAATTTTGAGGAATCGAGCCTTGTTTAGAAGCGGGATCCCATTTAGGCTGGGATCCCAAACTATAAAGGGGCCCCGTTTAGGATTGATACCCTGATCCTAAATGAGATCCCATTTTTTGAAATGGGATCCTATTCCTGTTGGGATTTTTTTTTTGCTCGACGTTTCCCCTATATGTGGACCTAACTTCTTGCACACACCCTTGATAGCATGAATACCCTATAAACATTAAGGGGGAGTGTTAGATCATAATTTTAAGGGGGAAATTCATTTATAATTGGTCTACATAATATTAATAAGGCTCTATTTAATATAAGGTTTAGCCTTAAATTTATATTTATGGCATGTGATCATTGGAGGTTGATTATTAATTAATAGTTTAATATATATTATTTAAGTAATTAAAAGATCATATACCTTTATGGCATATATAGCAACCAAGGTTTATTATTAACTAATAGTTTAATATGATATTAATTTATTAATTAAAAGATCATATACCTTAATGAAAAGTGTAATCACTCAAACAATATCATATAGTTTCATCCTATATTTAAGGATTTTTATGTGGGGAATAATATAATTAGATATATGAGAATTTGGAAATTAAATCTTATGAGGAATTGAGGCTATGTATTTGGAAGGAAGAGATGATAGATTGGAAAAACTAAGTTTTAGAATGTAAGTATTCTCAATAACAAAAAATAATGCTTTTGTGGGGTTTCTAACCACAGGGTATTCCACACATAATTTTTGTGTACTATGTAATGTTTGTCTCTATTTAGTTTCTACATATTTTATTTCTTTGTATTGTGGTTAATAATGAACATGGCTAGACCTAATAATATTGAAATATTAACATAAGGATTGATTCTCCTTTGCTCAAATCTTAGATGGATTGATTTAACAATTATGAATAAAGATTAAAGACAATAGGTTGTCATGTAGTGAATGCCCTAGATGTTTTTGATATAAGTAGATAATGTAGTAATGAATGCTCTAATTTAATGTCATATGTTCATTAAATCCTCTCTAGCTACTAGGTGTTAGGTGCAAGATGTGTAAATTTAAACTAGAGTTAGTCCTTAAATACAATTCCAAAGTGGCAAGAAAAATGTTTCATGCTTCAAACTAACATATAATGACTAGGAGGAAGGATTAGGTTAGACCCAAATTTGAATTTATTTATTTTTTATTTTTTGGTTTGTTTTTATAGATCATGTAACCAACCTAGGTGGAAAATGGATAAACTAAGAATTAGGACTAGTTTGTAGGAGTGAGTGGAGATGGAATCAAGTAATGCTCAAGTGACATGGTAACTTTTCAACAAAAATCATTACATATTTACACTTATCATTACATAAAGAATAACCAAATTAAAATAAGCCTAAAATGAGAAAGAAAGGTACAAGGTATATAGTTTTCACTATTACAATAATATTACTTAATTGTAAATGATAAATGTAAAAAATATAAAATAAAGACTTCACCTCTTGAATGAGTCCTTGAGAAACAAAGTGAATGATGGGTAACAATTCCAACATTTTAATACTCCTTAAGAGGATGTTAAAAAATGTTGATATCCCTATTAACAAACATATTCATTAACTCATTTTATTATATATAAAAGGACATCCAATATTTATTATTTCTTTCATTGATTATTATTGAGTTTGTGTTTTAAAATCCTAAGATTGAATGGATATATAAAATTCGAAGTTCCATTCCAAATGTTTTGGGCACTTAACCTATAAAATCTCTTAGTTGGATGAGTTCCATCCCAAAACATGTATTTCTCTAGATTTTCATAGAGAAATTAACTGTATTCTCCAACCTTTTCCTTTGGAATTTCCATACCACAACTCATAGCAACATTAAGTGGACCCGCTCCACAACATGCAGACCTTGTCTCAAAGAATCCTATACACAAGTCCAACATGCACATATTACCCACTTGCAAATATAGACAACTATTTGAAGCAAACTAACTATGATGTTTTAATGAGGGGGGTCAATCCTAAAACACACAATAACATAGACTGCACACATAAAATAGGAATGTTCTTTTATTGATTTGAACAACACATTACATTATAGAAATTAGAATTGAATTAGAGGATGAATCCTCAATATGTTGCAACACATTATAGCTTCCTTCCTCTAGATTTTGGAACCTTCTACCTTCTATAGCTTCAAATCTAGTAGGGTTTCTATTTTCCCTCCTTTTCTTGACTCACCACTTTTCCCCCTTTTCTATACTACCCAAAGGGTTCCCCAAAATGGTCATAAATAACCCTTTCTAGCACCTTCCAACCAAAATTTTGAAATTTGTAACTCCCTCCAAAAATAGGTTAACTTCTGGAAGCCATAACTTTAATCTGGGTGTTTGATTGATGAACCATTTGATGTATTGGAATGATCATGAAGTTCTCTATGCCCTTAGAATCATCTTTGTCAATTCTACCCATTTTCAGGGTCGTACAAGGCCTCTAAGTGCCTCATATATAAATTTGAAACTTTTTTAGGGGTTTTTAAAGAAATAGAAACTTTAATATCTTTTATCCCACAAGTGATCTTTGGCCAATTACTTCACCAAAGGTTATATTTTTAAATTCTGAAGCTTTGAATAAATTAATGCTTCCATACATGCTCAAATGCAAACTTTCTAAAATAGCAGTTTGCTATTTTTAACAAGTTAGAAAAACTAAATGTTCTACATCATTATTCAAGAAATTGGGTATCCATAAATACCAAAAATGAAAAGAATAGAAAACAAAATCATCATTTTTTTGGGTGATACGAGATTATCCTTATACCACTAGATGCTCCTGCATCAGACACACAGGCTAAGTTGAGAAGTGACCTTGTCACATCTTAGGTGTTTGAGGAAAATACAAATGGTCATCCTCTACCTTAGACAACCAAGAAGAATATTTGGTAGGCCTTCCTTTCCACTTAACCAGATATTCTTCATATTGCTTGTTCTGGGTGCTTCTTCCCACATGACTATCCAAGATTTCTTCTATCTCCTCCTTTGAAGTAGATTTGGGATACTCCACTGTTCTTCCATTGGTCCATCCTCTATGCTACCTTCATGATACTCTATTAAATAAGCAATGTTGAAAATAGGGGAAATGTTGATTCCACTCAGCATCTCTACCTCATATGCATTTCCTAAATCATGCTTCTTCAGGATCCTGCATGGTCCAAATTTCTTCATCTTCAACTTATTACATGTCCCCATTTGGAACCTTTCTTTCCTTAGGTGAACCATGACTTCATCACCAACCTTGAATTCCTTAAAATTTCTCTCCTGATCTACCTTAGCCTTGTACTAAGAATTTATTTTATTAATTTTTTGTCGTACCTCTTCGTGCAAGCTCTTCAAGTGCTTTGCAAAGTTTTAGCCTTGACACTACTTTTCTCCCCTCTGTCTATGTTTCTCAGCTTAGAAGCATTTCTCAAATTACTCCCATATAAAATTTGGAATGGAGATTTATTAGTACTCCTATTGATAGAATTTTTATATGCAAACTCCATCTGTGGTAATATCAAATCCTATCCCTTGGGCTTATTTCATACTAAGCATCTTAGTAGGTTGCCCAAACTTTGATTCACTACCTCTGTCTGTCCATTAGTCTACGGATGATGTGCAGAAATGAATTTCAACTTAGTTTTCAACTTCTCCCATAAGGCCCTCCAAAAATAACCAACAAACTTGGTATCTTTATATGAAACTATACTCCTTGGTAGATCATGTAGTCTAACCACCTCTTTGAAAAACAACTCTGCAATGTGAACAACATCACTGGTTTTCTGACACGGAATGAAATGTGCCATCTTTGAAAATCTGTCAGCCACCACAAATATTGAATCATGACCTCTTTGTGTCCTCAGTAAACCAAGAATAAAGTCCATGTTAATATCCTACCATGGTTCCTCTGGTATAGGTAATGGCTGATATAGCCCAATATCCTGACTCACTCCTTTGGCCATCTGACATACTCTGCAACTTTGCACAAATTTCCTCACATCTTGGTGCAACTATGGTCAGTAATATTTCTCACTAACAAGAGCAATGGTCTTATCTCAGCCAAAGCATCTTTCCAACCCTTCACTATGCTTCTCCTTAATTAGGTTATCTCTCATGGAACTCCTAGGAATGCACAACTTGCTTCGTTTGAACAACATACCATCTTGGATTATGTAATCCAACCATCTCATCCTATCCAAGGTAATAGGCTCCAAACAAGCTTTCTAGGCCTCTGCAAAGTTTGGATTTTTAAGGTACACATTATTGAGTTCATTGAACCCAACAACCTCTATCTTCATCTCTGTCAACAAATTTTTCCTTTTGCTTAAGGAATTTACAACTTTGTTGGACTTCCCACTCCTATGCTTTAAAAAAAAGTATAACTCTACAAAAACTCAACCCATTTTAAGTGCCTTTGATTTAACTTTCCTTGACTATTAAGATACTACAAATCCAGATGATCAGTATATAAAACAAACTCTTTCAACAACAAATAATGTCTCCATTTCTTCAAATCCCAAACTATAGCATAAAACTCATGATCATAAATAGAATATTTTTTCTTGGCATCATTAAGATTCTCATTGAAATAGGCAATGGGCTTACCTTCTTGACTCAAAACAACTCCTATAGCACCGCAACTATCATCACAATCTACCTGAAATACCTTATTGAAATTTGGAAGTGCCAAAATAGGTTGCTCTATAAGTTTCTACTTCAAAGTATTAAAACTCTTGGCTGGTCCTGTAGTCCATTTAAAATTATTTCTTTCCCCTCTCATTGTCTCAGTTAGGGGTGCACAAATGTTACTAAAATTCTTGATAGATTTTGTATAAAAAACTTGCCAATTCATACCTCTGTAACACTCTTTGGAGTAGGCCATTCAATAATATCCCTCATCTTCTTTGGATCCATTTAAGACCATTAGCTAAAATAACAAATCCCAGGTACACCAACTCCTTCTTCATGAAATTACATTTCTTTAGATTAATCAACAACTTTTCTTCCCCCAGCTTCTCAAAAAAAATTTGAACATGCATCAGGTGCTCCTCCAAAATCTTACTAAAAATCAAAATATCATTTAAATAAACAATAACAAATTTACCCAAAAACTCTTTTAGTACCTCATTCATAAGCCGCATGAATGTGCTTATGCATTGGTTAGCCCAAATGGCATGACTAACCATTCATATACGTCGTCCTTAGTCTTGAAGGTTGTCTTCCATTCATCTCCTTCTCTGATTTGGATTTGGTGATATCCACTCTTTAGATCAATCTTCATAAAGTACTTGCCTCCACTCAAGAAATCCATAATATCATCCATCCTTGGCAATGGAAATTTGTACTTGATTGTAATTATGTTGATGGCTCAGGAATCTGTACACATTCCCCACTTTTCATCTTTCTTCGGTGCTAGTACTATAGGTACCACACATGGACTTAGGCTCTCCCTTATCAGTCCTTTCCTTAACAGCTCATGGACTTGTCTGTTAATCTCTTCATTCTCTATAGGAGTTGTTAAGGGAAAATTGGAGTAAACATGAATAATCAATATATCAATATCAAAATACCCAAAACTCAATGAAATATAGAAACAAAGAGATTAACCAAACAAAAGAACTTCAAAAACCTTTGCAAACCTCAAAGCTTCATAGCTTCCATTGGTTGCCTATCTCAATCGATCTTGCATGTATGAATAAGGCCCTTAGAGAGTGCACTTCCTTGCTATAATTCCAAGATTGTCAATGGAGAACATCTATGATAATT
The DNA here is from genome assembly GCA_027924645.1 of Cunninghamia lanceolata. Classification (NCBI taxonomy): domain Eukaryota; kingdom Viridiplantae; phylum Streptophyta; class Pinopsida; order Cupressales; family Cupressaceae; genus Cunninghamia; species Cunninghamia lanceolata. The sequence goes on from BSBN01000460.1 coordinate 6,876,356, forward strand.
TTGCCATGAAGAGGAGCTTCACAATAAATGATAGTAGTGTGTAGTAACGAGTTGATCGCAAGCAATGAAGGAATTGGTGCCAAAGGTGTGATGTAATTCCTGTAGAGTAACAATACTTAAAGCTTGGATGAATGAAATGGAAGAACAGGGTTCAATTTATAGACTTGAGAGAATGAAGATAAATGGTATAGAAAGAATGAGAAGATCAATGGTTGAGAATGGTTGAGAGGATGTGCATGAATAGAAAGAAGACATGTGTCTTTCTCTATTTTGCATGAGAAGAATTAATAAAATAGAAGAATGAGTTAACTGAAGAGATTAAATCAATTAAAAGAATAGATCAATCAGTTAATAGAATAGAACTAGAGAATGGAAATTGCATGAGGATGAGAAGATATTTTAGCACAATTAAATATTTAGAATATTCAATTGCATGTGCACAAGGATTGAATTATATTTAGAGATAACTCAATTTAGAAGAAATGGACAACTTAAATAAATATTTGATTTATTTAAATTTAGAGAAGATATTATTGGAAGAAACAATTAAATAATTGGTATTATTTAATTTAGAATGATTTTAGAAGAATTAGAAGATAAGAAAGCAAATTAAATAAATAAATTTATTTAATTGTTTGTGCATGATTTGGAAGAATAAATAATTTAATATTTGATTATATTTTATTTTTAGAGATTGAGAGGATTTAAATAAATTTGACTGATTTATTCAAATTTGGAAGAATGATTTTGACTTAATTAAATAATTAAGAATTATTTAATTGTTTGGAAGAATTTAATTAAATAAAGGATTTTATTTAATTTTGACTTTAGAAGAGATAATTAAATATTTCGATATTTAATTAACTTAGAGGAATATGAATCGAATAAATAAATTTGTTTATTTATTTATTGATAGAAGAATTAGAAGGGAATAAATATTAAGAATATTTATTTAGACTAAATCATGTCATTTTTAGGTGTATACATGAGTCATTCTATGGGCTGCCTTATTTAGAAAACTTGCTCCTAGTATCAAATCCATTTGGTGACTTATCTTCCTCACCGATGGTAAACCTTCTAGTACATTATTAAAGACAATATCCTAAATTTATTCCAATAGGTCTGAGACTTCTGCTGGTACATTCACATTTCTCCTGGTTGATCTTAGGAATCAACACAAAGCAGTGATGCTCGTGCCTCATACCATCCAGAAATTTCCTACCATCTACCAAGCAAATTATGGCAGTACTACATACCTTTTCTTGCATCTCCTTCAAGGGCTTCAAATTATAACGAACTCCATCCTTTGTCAGGGAATAGGTGTTTCCATGGCCATCATGGACAACACACCTATCATACTGCCATGACCTTCGCAATAGCATATGACATGCATCCATCAGTATGATGTCACACAACACCTCATCATGGTAGTCTCCAATCTTGAAATTGACTAAACACTACCCATTAACTAAATTTTTATGGTCCTTCTGTAACCATGCAATCCAATATGGATGTGGATGCCTTCTCCTAGTCAACTTCAACTTGTTAACCATCTCTTGAGACAAGATTATCAGTGATTCCACTGTCAATAATAATATCACAACACTTACCTTCACACTTGCACCTTGTGTGGAATAAACTCTTCCCCTACTATGGTTCTTTCTACTCATTTAACAAGGTTCATTTGACAACTAGGGTTTCTCCCCTTACAACATCTTTAGAATGCTCAGACTACACATCTTCATCTACATGTGAAACTCATGCATTACCTTCAAGTCTTCTATTTGTCCTTCCTTGATGTTGGGGACACTTGTAGGCTCGATGTCCTTTTTCTCCACATTGGAAATAGGTTCCTATGAAACCTCCTCTTCCGAGTCCTTACCTAGGTCTTCCTCTTCCTCTTTTCTCACCATTATTTTGGTCACGAGGGCAGTAGGCATTAACTCCTCTCTAATTTTGACTGGTGCATGCTTCTTCACTTTTCTTTTAATCTTCATTTTAAACTCCATAGGATCTTCGACCAGTCCTTCCTCCATGACCTCTTCCTCTTTTCTTTCTTTCGAACCTTTTATTCTACTTCTCTTCCACCTTTAGGGAAAATCGATATGCATCTTCTATGGTGGTCATTTTGACCAGGCTCAACTCCTCTTGAATACTTGGGCTCAACCCATTAATATAATCATCTACCTTCTCCTTGTTGGCCTTTGCAGGGACCTAAAACCCTCTTCCATCAAAGCATTTCTCCCACCATAGTTTCTTAATGGAGGCATTTTGATCTCTACAGCAAACCCACAAACTCAGGTCCTGGTGCAAACTACATCATGTTCGGTGACCTATCTACACACTCAGGAACCCTTTCTATGATACCACTTGATGAGGGGGGTCAATCCTAAAACACATAATAACACAGATTGCACATAGAAAATAGTAATGTTCTTTTATTGATTTGAACAATACATTACATTACATAAATTGGAATCGAATCAGAGGATGAATCCTCAACAGGCTGCAACACATTACAACTTCCTTCTTATAGATTCTGGAACCTTCTACCTTATGTAGCTTCAAATCAACTAGGGTTTCTATTTTCCCTCCTTTTCCTAACTCACCACTTTCCACACTTTTCTCTACTACCCAAAGGGTTCCCTAAAATGGTTATAAATAGCCCTTTTGGCACCTTCCACCCAAAATTTCAAAATTTTTAACTCCCTTCAAAAATAGGTCAACTTCTGGAAGCCATAACTTTTGATTCAGGTGTTTGATTGACAAAATGTTTGATGCATTAGAAATATTACAAAGTTCTTTATGCCCTTACAATTTTTTTTTTAATTCTACCCATTTTTGGGGTCGTACGTGGCCTCTAAGTGCCTCATATCTGACTTTGAAACTTTTTCAAGGGTTTTTAAAGAAACATAAACTTTAATATCTTTCAACCCACAAGTGATCTTTGGCCAATTCCTTCACCAAAGGTTATATTTTTCAATTTCAAATCTTTGAGTAAATTTCCACTTCCATATGTACTCAAATGCAAACTTTCTAAAAATAGTAGTTTGCTATTTTTAGCAGGTTGGAAAAAATGAAGGTTCTACATCATTATTCAAGCAATTAGGTATCCAAAAATACCAAAATTGAAAAGAATAGAAAAAAATCATCATTTTTTTGGGTGATGTAAGATTGCCCTTACACCATTGGATGTTCTTACATCATCTTTCAAAAATGTGGAGTTCTATTATGCTTACCAAAGGCTTGATTGTTTTGAATAACGTTGAATATAGCATCAAAATAAATGGTGGTAAGGATTGTTTCTCCTCTAAGAAACTTTCTCATATTTCTTATGAGTTGCCTAAATCCTGCATTGTATGCTTGATCCAATTGGTTTGCACTACCAACATATTTCCCATGCCACTGTTGGAGCCCAACTAGTCTAAATCTCGGAGTACATCCCACAAAGGACATGTCAAGCAAAAGAAAGTTTCTTTCTCCATGATAATATAACATTTGTGCATAATATGCAAACAATCAAACACATAACATCAAACATTATTGTAAAGAAATTGAACCATTTGTAGTTAAAAAAAAATCCAAAAAATCAAAGCAATAGCAAAATTATCATTTTTATTATATAGAAAGTATATTATAAATTCTAAGTAGTTAAAATTTAAAGAGGGGCACAACCAACACTTTTTTTGTTATTTGGGTATTTCAATATTAAATAATTTGTGTTGGATATTTATTTTTGAATGGTGAATGCTAGTTATAATATCACTTAATTATATGTTAACTATTTACTGTTTAATTGTATTTCAATTGTAGATTCTCATATTTCTACTAGTTAGAACAACACCTATAAATGTATGTAAAACATACTTTATTTAAATATAAAAAAAATAGTTTAATAGTTAAACAATCAATAACAATTTTATATATTATCTATATCCAAAAATAATAAATCATTATCATATTAATATTAAACTATTTAATATTTGAAAAAATAACATAAAACATGATAGCCACCATTATGTAGAGACCTATAAGTATAGCCATGTATCTCCTCTAAAAATAAATGTGCAGGTTTATAGCAATGGGTCTATATATACTAGTGCCCATCAGCATTTCACTTGCACCTAAAGCTGCTATTGTGCACAATCAACTTTTGTAAGTTAATGAATCATCTCCTCCTTCACTAAGAGATGAATTTTTTGATCATATTGTTTATGTTTGAGGAAGAAAGACTAAATACCATGAGATATACTCTATACTTTTGTAGAAGCAACTTTATAAATACCTGTGGAGTAGTATTGTTTTGAAAAGTGGCATTTGCTAAAAAGTTTTCACCCAAATCATTGGAGCCAATGCTAATCCTAAAAGAGGAGCTTCCTAGGAAGGATTTGGCAGCATAGACTCCATTCTTTTCAGCTAAGTTCTTGAAGAAATGTTGGCAAACTGTTGTATTTGAAGATCAAAAGATATAACATTTTGCACCCAAATCAATAATCACTTTATTTAGCTCAGCTAAAATGACAATAAAAACTAAACCAAATCTTTGAATATTCCCACCATTTGTTTGCTAGATAGAGAGGAGAAATCCAAAACCTCCATATGTAAAATTAATACTGTATGAAAAGTCTTCTCCTGGTTATTAAGGAATTGAAGTAGATTGAAGGTTTAATTTGACACCAAACAAAAATTAGAAAAATAGAGACAATAAGAAAATTAGACAGAAAAAATATACACTGACACCAAGAATTACGTTGTTCACCAAAATTGGTTGCATCCATGGGAAAAGAAGGGTATTCATCTCTTTTATTCACAACAACAAATACATAGTTTCATCAGTTAATACAAGTGATTGAATCCCAAATATATATTACACTCTTTAGGGCAGATGAAGAGTCTACAGAAGAGGAAAGTTGGAAAGTCAATGATGGTTGGACTTCACAACCGAACAATCTCCCACTTGAAGTCCAATCCATACTGTGAATAGCCACACACAGAGATGTCACCCACTTTTCCAGGCTGATTTTCACATGTTAACCAAACCAAGAGAAGATCTACAGAACTCTAGCTTCTCTTTTGGAATAGTCTTGGTAAACACATCTACAGGATTTAGGCTAGTATGAATCTTCTCCAACTTTAGCTTACCTTGTTCAAGGACACTTTAGATAAACTGATATTGAATCTCAATGTGCTTAGTTTGTGTATGAAAGGCTAGATTTTTTCCCAAATGAATTGCACTATTGTTGTCACTAAATAGAGTAAAAGGTTGTTGTGTACTTCCCAATTCAATTAATAGTCACTGCAACCATAACATCTCCTTAGTTGCTTCAGTGATTGCAATGTATTCTAGTTCTATAGTGGAGAGAGCCACCACCTTCTGTAATCTAGAAATCCAACTGATCATTGCCCTTGCAAAAGTAAACACATACCTTGTGGTAGATCACCTTTTATCCAAGTCACCAACCATGTTAGAGTCAACATGTCCTTGTAGCTGTGCATCTTTTCCTCTAAACCTCAAAACATGATGTGATGTGCCCTTCAGGTATCTCATAATCCACTTTACTGCTTGCCAATGAATCTTACCTGGATTACTCATATAACTACTGACCACTCCCATTGCATGAGCAATGTTAGGTCTTGTGCAGACCATCGTATGCATAAGGCTCCCAATAGTAGAAGAGTAAAGCACTCCTTCCATATATTCTTTTTCTTATTGTGTCTTTGCACACATCTCGGAGGATAACTTGAAGTGATTAGGTAGAGGTGTGCTTACTACCTTAGCACCCTTCATGCTAAACCTTTTCAAAACCTTCTCAATATACTTTTCTTGTGACAATTTCAATTCTTATTTTTGCTTATCTCTGATGATTGTCATTCTAAGGATTTTCTTAGCAACCCCCAAATCCTTCATTGAAATTTTTTTAGTCAATTGTTGTTTCAACTTGCTAACAACAACCATGCTAATTCCGGTCACTAGCATATCGTCAACATAAAATAGTCAACAAAACAAATTCACCATTCTCCAAAATCTTATAATACACACAAGGATTAGATTCACACTTGGATTAATTTTTCTCAACCATAAAAGAATCAAATTTGAGACACCATTGTCACAGAGCTTGTTTCAGCCCATACAAACTTTGATTCAATCTACAAACTAAATCCTCTTGTCCTTCTTTCTTGAAGCCTTTAGATTGCTTTATATATAACTCTTCTTCCAAATCACCATGTAGAAACATTGTCTCAACATCGATCTGTTCCAATTCAAGATCATACACAACTACTAATCCCAACACTGCCCTGATAAAAGTCATTTTTACTACTGGTGAATTGTTTTTTTGAAATCAACACCCTTCTTCTAGTCATATCCTTTGACCACTAATCTGGCCCTGTAACGCTTCTTCCCACCTTCTTCCTCCTTCAACTTATATACCCATCTATTTTTCAATTCTTTCTAGTTAGGTGGAAGAGAGACCAAATTCCATGTGTGATTTGCCATTAGACATCCCATCTCTTCTCTCATAGATTCCATCCACTCTTTACAATTTTTTTCATTACATGCTTCTTCAAACGTAGCAGGTTCAACTTCACTTGAAATCAATAAGTGTTGAATAAAATATTTGTATTTTGTAGAGGGTTTCCATTCTCTTGTGGACCCGCAAACCTAATGAATTAACTCTTGCATAATTCCTTCTTCAACATGAGTTTCTTGAGTATTATCTTGTTTAGAAGCATGATTTGGATAAACTTGCTCTTCATTATTGTTTTATGGCAAAGTATGAGTATAGGGTGGCGGATTTAATGTATTTGGCAGTTGTGTATGAAGTTGCTCTTGCAGTTGATTCAAAGTATTGGGTGAATAATTACAAGGTAATGTAATTATATTAAATGGAAGGCTATGGGTAATAGATGGAAACCTTTTTATGTTTGATATAGGTGGCAAACTTTGTGAAGAGTTAAGAGGTGGCAGATGTAAATTGTGAGGCGACAATGTTTGATATGTGCTGGGTGGTGCACATTGTGTGTTTGGTGCCAAACCTTGTGTATGGGGCTGTAGATGTATATGTTGTGGTAGATTTTGAGGATAGCCTTGTTGTATATTAGGCATATAATGGTGTATATTCAGTTGTAGATTATAAACATCACCCCACTTGTGATATATTCAAGAGGAACATACTCTTTTATTGGCATCCCTTGTTTTGATAAACAAGGCATTACTTTTTCATTGAAAATTACATCTCTGCTATGAGTAACCTACTTGGAAACTAGATCTAAGAGCCAGTAACCAAATTTCTCATCTCTATATCCAATAAAGACACATCTTTTTGATTTTACATCAAGATTTGTTCTTTTTTCCTATGGGATAAGAATGAAAGATTCACACCCAAATACTTGCAGATGATTATAGGAAATCCTCTTTCCTCGCCCCTTCTTCTCAGGAACTTCAAAATCCAACCAAGAGGATGGACCTCGGTTAATCAAATACACTACAGTATTTACAACCTCTGCCCAAACTTGTTTTCTCAAGCTTGCATTCGAGAGCATGCTATGTTCTCTCTCCAAAATAGTCTTGTTCAATCTTTCAGCTGCTCCATTTTGTTGTGGTGTAAAAGGAACAATTTTAATCCTTTGAATACCATTCTTTGTACAAAACTGATCAAATTCCATTGAACAAAATTCATCGCCGTATCCATTTTTAAGTACTTAATTTTTTTCCAGTTTGGTTTTCTACAAGTGCTTTAAAATTTTTAAACATGCCAAAGACTTTAGACTTCCTTTTCAACATATAAACCCAAACCTTCCTAGTGCAATCATCTAAAAACGTGACAAAATAATTTGACCCACCAATTGATGTTACCTCTGTGAGGCAAAAGACATTTGAATGCACTAATTCCAATAGTTGTGTCTTATTGTCATGTTCCTTGGTAGAGAATTTGGCCCTCTTTTATTTTCATATATGCAATGCTCACACAACTCTAAATCTACTAATTTCAAATTTGGAAGTTGATCCTTTGTATGCAAAATCTCAAGGCCCTTCTTTCTCATGTGACTGATCCTTTTATGCCAAAGATCCATGTTGCTATTCGCTCTACCATTGCAGCTCCCACTTCAGCCTGACTCTCTAGCACATACAAAGTTCCTGATTTTGTTTCTCTAGAAATCACTAAAGCTCCTTTTGTCACCTTCCACATACTAGACTCAAACGTAATGCTACAATATTGAGAATCCAACTACCCAACTGAAATCATGAGTTGAGGGACATGTCTTACATCTCTTAGCAACCAACTATTACCATTTTTTAGTTTCAATGTGACTAAGCCTTTTATACCAAAGATCCATGCTACTACCTGCTACTGCCATTGTATCTCCCACTTTAGCTTGACTCTCTAGCACATACAAAGTTCCCAATTTGCTTCCTCTAGCAATCACCAAGGTTGCTTTTGTCACCTTCCACATACTTGACTCAAAGGTAATACTACAACCTTGAGCATCCAACTGCCTAGTTGAAATCAAATCTCTTTTGAGTTGAGAGACATGTCTTACATCCCTTAGCAACCAACTATTACCATTTTTAAGTTTCAATAAAACATCTCGTTTGCCAACAATATCACAAGGTTCATTGTTAGCAAGAAATGTAGAGGGAAACCGGTCTGGAGATCCAGTCCTTAATCAAGTCTTTGTAGTCAGGTTATACCCCAGTCAGGCAGCTAGAGATTGACAACAAAACATAAAGATTAATAGAACAGTTCATCACATACGCCTCATAATAAGATAAAACACATAATTACCTAGTATTGACAGACTCCACACACACACACACACACACACATATATATATATAAGTAACAATCAAATGTATACATCAATATCCATCCTTCGGCATAGTTACATTCATGACTTCTATGTCATTGCTTACATTTGAATATCTGTCTATTCTCCTATCATACTTACTTTCTTACATTGTACTACTCCTATCTATATATACTATATCTATTACATAGGGGCGTGTCTTCTTGTTGGCTTCTGGCCTCCGCATATTGTGATATCTCCTCTAATTGGCTCTGTTCTATGTTGTGACCTACTAACATCACCCTGCCCACAAAATTATGTCTTGTCCTCAAGACAGGTCTTGCTCTGGTTGATGATATTTCTTGAGTCTGGTTCCATTGAAATATTTGGCTGATAGTTTTCCTCCATGGTCCTTAGTCTAACTGCTCTAGAATCTGCAAATTCTTCAATGTAGTATGGTTCGAGCCACCTTGCCTTCAATTTACCTTACTTCTCAAACTTGCTGTCATACAGGAGTACTAAGTCACCTTCCTTGAATGACTTGTTCCTCAAGTTTCTATCATGCCAGGATTTTTGTCTATTTCTTTCCAAGTTCATATTATATGCTGCCATCAATCTGTCCTCATCCAATTTTTACAATTCTTCAATCCTCTTTGTGAGAGATTCTTCTTCACCCAATTTGAGAGTCTTTGCTTTTGAGAAATTTGGCAAAATGAAGTGTATTGGTATTGTAGCATCTAGTCCATATACCAATTCATAGGGAGTGAACTTAGTGGTTCTTTTGAAGGTTGTCCTGTATGCTCATAGTACCATAGATATTTTTAGGTTCTAATCTATTTTATTCCCACTACACATCTTTGTCAATGCTATTCCAATGATCTTATTCAGCACTTCACTTTCTCCATTTTCTTGCGGATGATATGGGGAACTCCTTTTGTGTGTTAACATGAAATTGTCTAGTAGCTATGATATCATCTTGTTTACAAAATGATCTCCTTGATCACTTGTTATGCTCAATGGACAACCAAATTTGGTAATTATATTTTTAATAGATGAACTTGGTGGTGGTTTTTGTTGTGTAGTCTCTTGTTGGTTGTGCTTCAACCCACTTAGTTAGATATTCTACTCTAGTAATGATGAATCTAGCTTTAGACTTATTTGTCAGTGGATTTATAGGTCCAATGAAGTCAATGGCCCATTTTTGAAAAGGTAATAGTTCTAGAATTGGTTTTAGTGGCATTTCATCTTTTGTAGTAGGTCTTCCTGTTCTTTGACATACATCACAATTCTTCAAATATCTCTTTGCATCTTTGAAAAGTGTAGGCCACCATAACCTAGCTAGTTTGATTTTGCTTGTTGTTATGTCTCTAACATTATTTCCCCCAACTATCCCTTCATGAACTTCCCTTAGAAATTCTTCTCTTTCATGTTCATACACTACCCTCATGATAATATCATATTTTCCCAAAATGCGCAGCTCTCCTTCAACTATTGTGTATGGAAAAGACTTCTGCATTAGACTTTGTTTCTCTTGTGATGACATTTCTGCTAGAAATTCCCCTATAGCCAATAAGTATGTTATGTCTTCCAATTCTTCCGGTACCGCAGTCAATCTAAATATATTTGTGTCAAATAGTTCCTCTTCTCGTTCCTTTGGATCTTCTCTTGTCTCAATTTTGGACAAATAGTCAGGTCCTTGATTGTGCTTCCCATGTTTCATAATGATTGAGAATTAAAATTCTTGAAACAAAAGTATCCACCAACAAATTCTTCCTTGAATGATTGGTTTGTTGAGTATGTATTTCAAAGTTTCATAATTAGTATAAAACACAAAAGGTGTTGACAAGAGGTAATGCCTGAACTTCTGTAGTGCATATACCATTGCTAAAGCTTCTCTTTCAATTGTGGTGTAGTTCTTCTCTTCTTTTGCTAGCTTCTTGCTTATAAATGCTATAGGGTGATCCTTAGAACCTCTTGGTTGGGTCAGCATTTCTCCTACTACAAATTCTGATGCATCCATATGAACATGGAATGTGTTCTTCCAATCCAAAAATATGAGTATGGGTGCTTCTGCTATCTTCTACTTCAACATGTCAAATGTCATTTGATGTTGGTCATTCTAGGTAATACTCTTGCCCTTTTTCTTCTTTAGTAGTTCTTCCATAGGTGCGGAGATGGCTGCATAACCCTTGATAAATTTTTGGTGGTAACCAGTATACCCTAAGAATGTTTTGACATTAGATATAGTTTTTGATGACGACAAGTTTTGAATAATAGAAACTTTTAGGGGATCAACCATCAATCCTTATTTACATAAGATATGACCCAATAGTGTTCCAAATGGTACTGCAAAAGTGCATTTCTTCAAGTTCAGAGAAATTTGCAAACTCCTACACTTGTTCAATATAAATCTCAATACTTGTGTGTGATCTTTGACTAGTCCAAATACAGTCCAATAATCCAAATAGACTTCCAAAAAATCATGTATAAACTCCTTGAATGCATTGATCGTGATTCTATTGAATACTGCAGTGCTTTTTTTAATCCAAAAGGCATAACAATATACATGAAAGATCCTAATTCAGATGCAAATGTTGTTTTAGGTTGATCTTCCTCTCTAATTTTTACATGGTGATATCTGGAGAACCCATTAGTGAAAGAATAGATTTCCCTATCGGCAAGTGACTCCAGGATTTCCTCTATGAATGGTGTAGGGAAAGGATTGTGGATACAAACGTTGTCCAATTCTCTGTAGTCTCTACAACTCTTGATTTCTCCTATTTTCTTATTTTGTACTATTATTGGACTAATGCATCCTACTTCCTCTACTGGCTTTATGATCCCTGCTTCTAACATCTTGTCAAGTTCTATTTTTACTTTTATCTTCATGTTTGGATTCATCTAGTATGTTCTTTTCTTGATTGGTTTATATCCTTCCTTCAGTTGAATTTTCATTGTTTTGGCTTCCTCCTTGACTCCATTCATCTCTGTGAACTTCTTGGGAAATATATCTTCATACTTAAATAAAATTCCCAGTACTTGTGCCACTTCCTTCTCATCCCAATAGTCTCCTATCTTGGCTAGCTTTGGCTCTCCCTCTTTGGCGATGTTTTCTTCCCTTAGCCAGATAGGCTTGTTGTAGTAATTTTCCTTGATGTTTGTTGATTCTGCCAACTCTCTTTCACCTTGTTCTTCTTTTATTGCTGGTTCCTTATCTTCTTCTTCTTCCTACTGTGATGTTCTGTAGCATTTGTCTTTCTTCAGATATGATTCTTATTCATCCATTCAATGACTTTCCAAATGCCTTTTGTTTTTGCCGGTAATGGGCTCTGTGCCGATTTGGCTTCTTCTTCTGCATATTGTCAAAAGGTGATCTCCCATATTCTGATGAGTGTTGTGTGTATGTTTTTGTCTAGATCAAAGAATGAAAAAGTATGAATGAAGTCTTTTGCAACTCTTCCTAGTATTTGGTTTCTTTTCTCCATTTTTGATTAAAATACCATGTATGTACAATAGTGTTCAATAAAAGAAGTGTGTATATAGTACCTCATTATGTTCCTTTCTACCTTTCCATACCATTATACACATGGACAAGTGCTCTTGTGGGGAGGTCTGACCTAAATACTTGGATATTATGTCATATTCTCCTTCCTCCAACAAATATCTTGTTTTAATGAGTATCTTGAATACTGACCACGGGTCAATTGTGTCTTTGTGTGTGTTCCACTAATTTGTAGCATTGCATACCAATGTGTGTTATACAACCTATAATCTGATTGCCTCCTCTGAAAAGACTATCTCCATTTCTACTAGGTATTTATGTAGGTCGTGCATGCCTGAAAACCTAGGCCACTTGATATGTGAAATTCGTTTCAAAATGTGACTTACCCAGTGAGATCTTTGCTCCATATCTTCCTTATCCTCATTGAGTACATTAAATGTTTTAATTTTTTCCTATTACATATAAATAGCATGTTTTTTTTTCATTTTTACAAATCAATGTAACAAGATAAATTTGCATTTTTATTCTGCAAGGGAGGAGAAAATCTTTGAGAGAAGAATTTTTAAGTCATATTTTACAAAGAAGGAGATGGGAAACAAAAAGAGAAGAAAAAATAAGAGTGCACGATAGCATTCCATAGAAACTACACAAAGATTAAATGAAGAAAGACTACAAAAATATTATAAACGAAAACAAGGTATGCATCTTTTCTTTTCTATTTAATCTAGGTCATTTTATTTATGCTTAAATATATACATGTATTAATGAATCATGTAGTAGGATGTCATTTAATCTAGGTCAATTGATTTATGCTTAAATATATACACATTGATTTCATGTAACTAGGATGTCATTTAGTTTAAGTCATTCCTCATTCTTGGCTATAATCCCCACCACTCTACCTAGAGATAACTACCTCTCTCTCTCTCTCTCTCTCTCTCTCTCTCTCTCTCTCTCTCTCTCTCTCTCTCTCTCTCTCTCTCTCTCTCTCTCTCTCTCTCTCTCTCTCTCTCTCAGGTTGCCCACTCTCTTTACCTCTACCTCTCCCTTGCTTGGGCCTCCCTAGCTATCTCTCTCCCTCTCTAACTCTCCATATCCCTCTCCCTCTCTCCAACCTTCTATCTCTTCTTTCTTTTATACTATTTTTCTCACCTCTATCTTTAACAAGTGGGTTATGTGTTAGTAAACTTAGGAAGTGTGTCATGCTTGTAATCTAAACATTACCAAAAGGAACCTTTTTCCTGTAATAGCTTAGATTTCGTCACCATATTTTAGAGTTGAACCTCTAACTTAGCTACTAGATTAATTATCTTGTAATCTAGAACTCCGTTAAGAGCCAAAGGTTAGTCCTTAAAATTCTAGTCTCATCCTTCTTATCATTAGTTAGTTCTCTAGAAAAATTGTATAGGAAAATTTTCTTCTTGTGCTCATCTTGAATGGAGATGATAGTACTTGTTGCACTAACTTGGAGAGATCTATTTCTTTTATCTCATTTGATTTTCCTTGAATTCAAATTGAGCTTAATGAACTTCACTACCTTGAATCCATGGTGGGGTTTCTCTTCACTTCAATCTTAGGCCTATTTTGCTACATTATGTTGCTACTTATATAAGCCCTATCTTTTCTTTACAAGTATTCTTATTTAATTTTGATTATATATTCAAAAAAAGGATTGTGTGCTTTGTTAAATCATTCAAGGCTCTAAGAACTATCTTAAACCATATGTACAGTCCATATTGAGGGCAATCACCCTTATAGGAGATTTCATATATATCAAATTGTACATCTTACTTGAATATTTGTGCATGCTTACACACTTATCCTGAATGGTATAACTACCTATGTATCTTGTACTCATATTTATCACTTATGCATGATGATATATATCACTTGTGGTCATAAATATTAGTTATTACATGTACATATATTAATTTTTATATTAATTTGATACGGAGGCTCTTTAAAATATATCAAGACTTAGAACTAAATTATAAGTTTTATTTGATATGTATTTCCTTGATGTGTGATACATTTCGAGAGCTTATTATTTAAATTAAATATTCTAAATTTTTCTCTTGTATATATGAATTTTGTGTGCACTTGGGCTCAACTTACAAAAACTGAAGTTGACCCAAATTTAGACACTAGAGCAAATGAGGCTAAAGAACACATAGTTGATGTTAGCCCGGAGGAGGCCCAAGTACAAACAATGGATGTTGGAGAGGGGTTAGGATCACTTTGTTTGACCATGGATGAGCATATGAATCTAGCTAAAGAGGTGAAGATAAAAATTTCTTATAGAAATTTAGATCATTTACTTGAAATGGATATGGAGTAATTGAAACATTACGCTAGACAACCTAGATATATTGATAGGAGGTTAATGAATAAAACTGCAAAGGAAATAATTGCTCATTTCAATAATCTTGATACACTTGAGCAAACCCAATTGTTAGCAATTTTATTTCTTAGTAATGAGCTAAATGAGCCATTACAATTGTTGGGTGTAGATTCGTCATTGAAAAAGGGAAAAGGGTCACACCTAGAAAAAGATATTGTTGAAAATGTTAAAGAAGGTTTGGCTTCCATTGGGAAACAATCTCGATGTGCGGATAAGTCTATTTCAAGAAGAGTGATGTTGACATCTATTTTAAGTGAAAAAAATTCCAAAAAAAGACAATTGTCTTCAATTTCAACTAAGATTGATTTCAGTAGAAAGACACTAATACAATATGTCAAAAGGAGAAAATTATTGGATGATAGTACCTCGGAAAGCTATTGGGCAATAATGTGTAGAGCTCCTCGATTTGACATGATTCAAGATGTTTTTAGGAACTTGATCTGAACCTTTTGGAACAATAATACTCATACTTCATCAAATAGTAGAGATGTTATCAAACATAGAACTAGGCCCAATAGTCATGAGCTACATACAAAACATTGGTTAGACATAACACAACATTTGATCTATGTGATGTTTTGTAATTCATATCCTCATAGAAAGATTGGGCAAATAATGTTTGAAGGTTAAGGCCATATTATGTGGAGACAAACAAGGTTTTTGAAACTTTTTGTTGTCGTTATCATATTGAATTTGATCTCTAGTATCAGGTGTTTCGAAAGATTAGAGAAGATAGTGATGGTTTTGTAAATGCACCTCCTAAATGGGTAAGTCAGTTCATAGCATCCATCTTATGTGATAAATCAAATGATGATAATGCAACTGGTCAAATAAACTGCATAAAAGGTCTTTGTGAAACATGTGGAAATTTGGCTAAAATGCCTTTGAGAAACAAAGATATCGACCCAATGAAGTTGGTAAATTGCAAGAGTTACAAGTACATAAAGTTTCAAACAAAAAATGGGAAAGAATCCACAAGGTTAGATTATGTAGAAGAGGAGATACCTATTGGAACACTTATGGAAAATTTTCATAAATTGATACAACCATACATACATCATGGTTTTTTTGCTAAGTGGCAAGCACAACACTTTCAAACATTAAGAGATACTTTCCCACTTGGAACAATTTTATTAGTAGTCGACATTGCAGAAAATTACTCTTTTGTACATCAAAAAGAGATTCAATCACAATATTACTTTTCAGAGCAGATCACTATTATGGTGCATGTGTGTTATCGGCATGCATAATTGGATTTGGATGGTGTTGACAGTACATTTGAACCATGAGTCATTAAGAAAGAATATTACTTTTATATTAGCAATGTTAAAGAGCATGACACACAATTTTTAGAACATTGCTTTAAGAAGTTTTTTGAATATTTGGCAAGCAGGTGAGTAAAAATTGAAAAACATTTTGTATGGTCATATGGATGTGCGTCACAATTCAAATCATCCAGGCCATTTTACAATATACTACATGTTTGGAGTTTCTTTGAGAGTGGGCATGGAAAGGGTGAACATGATGTCACAGGAGCTTGCATCAAACGTGCTCTAAGAAAACATCAAATGAATTATGATGGAGATCATATAAATGATGCACATGATGTTGTTGAATGGTGTAAGACACACTTTGTATCAAATGAGGTCAGCACATCTTCAAGAACAAACCAATACATTCTACATAGAGTGTTTTGGGAGATATCAGGTATGTATTGTTTGAAAATTTAATACTTTAAATATATATTCATATATGATATGTGTACATGAGTTCATTTATTTTAGTTTAAATTTAATTATTTCTATTATATTCATAATGTACAATATAATAAATTTGTAGGTGTGGATAGAAGATCAATGCATGGATGCAAGAGGGTAGAGAAAACAAGATCTTTGCATTGTGTCATGAGTACAGATAGCCAGACATGGACGTTGTGCACTAGGGATTACTCTTGTTTTTGTTATGAGTGCATGTTGGGAGATTGTGAGAATTGTAAGAACCAACAATGTGGATATGTCAGTGAATGGAAAAACATGCCACTAGTTGCTACCAACACATACAATGAAGATGAGGATGAAAGATTTGAAGACATTCCTTTGATTTCAATTGATTATAACCATATTTTAGGATTGATTAAAAAAGGTATGTGTACATATATATAAATTATATAAGGTATCTCTAATTTTTTTAAATTACAAATTTTCCATGTATATTTGGTGCAGGGGATGTTTTTGCAGTCATAGCAGAGGCTGGAAATATAGAAGATGTTAGTTATTATTTATTGCGTTGTACAGAAGAGAGGCGAAAGCTAATAAAGCTAGAAACAAGTGATGGAATGTTGTTTCCCACAAGTTTAACTTTATTTAATATATTGTTAAATAATTTTTAATTTGTTACATATGTACATGTCAAGTACCTTGAGTGATTTAAACATTCAATTTATATTAAATTTCTTAGTTTATGTTATGTCTTACCAAGCTCAATGAAAATGCTATACATGAACTATGTAGGTCACATTTACCTTGAAAATGTTATGTCTTACCGTGGAATGTTGTTTCTGATAGGTTCAGTTGTAGTGCAAGGGACATATCTCAAACAAGTCAAGATTATTCAACATGGGATTCACTTTATTGATTATCAACCTGAGAACAAGGTATATCAGTATAGCCACCTAGTAATTGCTATTGACCTATCTCTTCATTCAGTTCCACATGAACGTGGATGTCATAAGTGGAGACTAGATAGTAATGATCATCAGAAAATATTAGATGTGATTGAAGAGCAAGTTGAACCACTTGATGTGGTATGAAAAATATGGATGAAGAAATTACAATTTTCATTTTGAAGACCTAAATTCACCATCTAGATCTATGTTCATGTATTAATTGTTTTAAAATTTATGCAAGTTAAATTAATAGTTCTTTCGTTGAATAAATTTTAATCTCAACATGTGGTACTTAAAAAATGATCTCTCTCTCTCTATATAGTCTTATATATTTAGTCTTAAATTAATGGTTCTTTCATTGAACAAATTTTAATTTCAACATGTGGTACTTAACAAATGATCTCTCTCTATATATAGTCTTAAATTAATAGTTCTTTCATTGAACAAATTTTAATTTCAACATGTGGTTCTTAACAATAAAATTACAAAGATGAAAGACAATACGAAGTCATGTAGAGAATGCCCTAGATTCTTATTCAAGCATGTGATATGATAGTTTTTGAATGCTTTGATTTAATGCTATATGCTCTTTGAACATGCTCTCTAAGTGTTAGGCGCTAAATGTGTTCAAATGAGCTAGAGTTAAAGTCCCTAAATATAATTAAGTTTGAGGTGAAAAAAGAAACATTTCATGTATTTCAAGTTGATGCCTAATGGTTAGTTGGGAGGGTTAGGTTGCCCTAAATTTGAAACTATATAAATTACAACCATAGACAATGTACACAAGACCTAGACTCAGGGATGTATGTTGATCTAGACACAAGGTCCCATAGACTCAACATTAGGTTACATGTAGTAATTAGCCAATTAATAGGAGTTAGTAGATACTTGTACTTATGGATCTAAAAGGCAAATGAGGGTGATCATAAAGGCCATTGACATGATAATTAAAGGGAAATAATAACATATAATAGTTCTTTAGAAAACCATACCCTATAATTGTAACAATCACAAGCTCTCAAGATATTTATAATAAGTTATTTTCTAGGTTACATATAATTAAAATTATTCAATATTCATAGTCCTATGAATATGTTTTAGATACATGGGCACACAAAATATTTGATATAAATACAATGTTTATGAAATTGAACTATCGAGATTGACAAAGATTAAGACTCTACTCCACTACTACTTGAGGACATACGAATATGATTTATTAAAAGTATTTGATCGTTCATCATCAAACATTGGTGCCTATCCAATGGGAAACAAAGTCAAAATGATGTAGGAGCATCCCTAGACTGGAAGAATCATGTTGCACCAAAAATATTTTCTTCTAAGATTTGTTAGTTTTGTAGCTACTCTAGGTGTTGTTCATTTGTGCTTTTAATAAAGTGTAACAAGTTATTAGGACCACATTCTTCTACATATGTTATTTATTATAGATTTAATCTTAATAGCTCTACTGGATAGAAACATTTAACATATAGTAGCCTTATGACAACACATTTTGAGAATCCTTTATGTTCTTTTTATGTTTCATGAAGATGTTATTATCACATCTATGATCTCTACTTTGAGCCTAAGAAGCATCGATTAGGGTAAATTAGCATGTTATGCTTAACCTTCATGTTATTGTAATAATGGAAATTGCATACTCCACATTCCATTTTAATTTCAATAAAGGAGAAAAGTGAAAGGTATGTAATTTCCACCATAACAAATTAAAGTTTAAATATTTTATACCACATCATAAGATAAAATTTTTAATGATTAGTATGGAATGTAGTAGGACATGTAGGAAGCTCTCCCTGACAAGAGTATCATGTCTATACATACAAATCTTACAAGTATATCAAACATATTTAGCAAAGAGGTTATGTGAAGAAACCTTGAGGTAAATATGTTCTTCTATTTTACAACTTGAATATTAATATTGTGATATAGTATGATAAAAAATTTGATGACTTAAACTTAAAGTGACAATCAAATTTAAATTAAATATCACACACACACAGATAATATATATATATATATATATTGTAATGCCCCGTCATGCAACCCTAGAGTGAAAGGCTAACAAGAGCAAATTTATAGAATAAATTTTTTTGAAGGTAATAAAGTGCAACAACTGTATCCAAGGATATCATAAAACACAACATGAAGAAAAGTGCACCTCTAACCACCCTATGGCAACATAACTGCATTAGAGAATAAGTTAAACCATAAGAGTGATAAACATTAACTGTTGAATTAAATAACCCAATAACTTTTCCAACAACAATATAATTTGAATACAAGATATCAGTTCCAAAATACAAGATTACAAGATTACAAGATTACAAGATTACAAGATCACAAGATCGATCTTGCCGAGATACAAAAGAGTACATATGAAAGTATACAACACTACTGAAGATATAAGGCTGTCTGGAACTGGAACATCTCCGCACAATGCTCAATCGGAGTCTCTAAGAAAACCCCATGGATAGCTCTACCTCCCGACCATGTGGAACCCTGAGGTCCACCCCACCGAGCTAGGAGATAACAAGAGGATTACCACTAGGTCAAGGCTGCAGTCAACAACACAACTACCAATACCAGATTGCACAGGACCGACAGTACTCAACTAGGCAGATCCAAACATCAGACTAGATCAAACAAAAAGACACGACCACACACCAGAGGTACCGACAAGGAAGAAGAACAAAATAGAGCTGCATAAGGAGAGTGTCATCGCATGGCCCTAGCATGGGTTACCCAGGCTATCTCTCACCAGAAGTCGGCCCCCATCTATGGCTACCCTGGCAGCCTTTCCCTAGGTGCCGGCCCCATAGGGTGACTCATGCGGAGCCGACGTGTCCTCTCATGTGGATGAGGAAGTCGGCCTTGCCAACCAGGCCTTCTCATCCCATCCTTGGCCTATGAGAGCACTCAAGGTGTGGTCGAGGTCACATTAATTATCTTGTTAAGTATATCACTACCCAACCCACCTAGGTACATTATTAAGTTTCCACTTGTTTACAACTTCCATGGGGTTACCCAGGCGACCTCTCACTAGGCGCCGGCCCCACCATGGAAGCCACTCCCTTAGCGTTCTCTAAACAACCATACCAACCACAACAAATAAGATGAAGGGTTACAAAATGGTTCTGACACAGAACATATTCACCAAGCCACAACAATATGAGTCCCCATATGTTTCTCAAAACATACGGGAGCAATACCTCAAGAATCAATATGGCACCAGTATTAAGAAGGATATCAAACAATCGGCCTCTGGAGTCGGTGACTAAACATGTTACCAAAAACAACGTTACCTTTTTTTTTATAGGGAACTAGACTTGGATGATCATGACACTGGCAAAAGATCAAAAGAACGAAGATATCACAACCCCAATGTATTCATGACACTCCAACACACTGGATTCCAAGGTGACTAGATCCAAGAGTCACACCGATAAAAAAAAAGTTTATCAATAATCAACTAGACAAAACATGATACTTACCAAATAGACCCCCTGAAAGCTCACATGACCACCATTGTAATAACAAGACAAGGCTTAACATCAAGGCTCAGAAACCATCGACATGCACTTGCCCACTTGCATTGGTGGTACTTATCAGTTAGCAAACAAAATTCCATAAAACTATTCAAGGCCCAAGGACACATTACCACATAACAACATTTAACACACTAATATTTACACAGTATACCTCAGTCTCCCAAATTAAGGAAATGTAAAGCAATAATTTCATTGTGTTCACAAGGTTATGCTTGCCAAGAGAAAACGCCGTTTCAACAACTACAAGATTATTTAATAACTTCAATAATGCTAAGATGGAACCAAGATTAAATAACAAGGACTTTTAGCTAAAGAACTAGATCAACACCTATCCTACTAGATAAATAAACTAACCATTAAGCTCCCGATTGCCTTCTAATTGTTTTCACTGTTATATAACACTGGAATGCGAGATTCCACACCCTAAGCCAAAAACCACACTACTATTCCAAACCAAGGCTTAGAAGAACGTTATTAGAATGCCTATAAAAATAAAAACAAAAGATCTTGCTAAACACAATGCTAACTTACAACAACCCCCACTACGCTACTACCCACCTAACTCTCTAACTCACTACATGCCGTAGCCAAGGTTAATAATAAAACATATTGGTGAAATCTGCGAAAAGATTAAAGCACATAGGCAGAGTCGGGCTCAGCAATGATCACAAAATTATTACTATCCTGGTACTTACCCAAAGAAAATGATTAGAGTATACTAACACTACTGACAACTATTCTAAATCCCACAATATTTACTAATAAACATAGCAACCATTCTCATTACAGGAAACTAACAGCTATACGCCTATCTAAGGAGACTTAGCTCATGACATTACTGCCAGACATAGGAAACTGCAGTAAGTGACACGATGTATCCTATGGCAGCTTTCCATGCCACAAAATGCTTAACTACCATTAGGAAAGTATTTAGAAAGAAAATTAACTTGTAATGATAATTCAGCATGGCAAGCAAATGGGACACGAATTGCAGAAGTTAAGATGAGGAGGAAGCAACGAGGGGACAACAGCGAAAATTCCATTTGCACGACGGCCCTGCAGATGCTAGAAATTTAATAGGACGAACCACTCAATGATTCCAAACTGCGGAGCCAAAACAACAAAGAAAAGGTTGGGGCAGAAGGAGCTTGCTATACCAAAGGGTAATGAAGATGCAGGGTGACCGCGGCGGCTAAGGAGAAAGGCGTTGCTGCCAGCGATCTACAGGTATTTACATCAGCTTTACAACAGTTCGCCGGGTCGACCAACCAGATCTCTGAGCAACAAGGGTTGAAAAGGATTTCAAACATGCGAAGGAATGGGCGTCGTAAGATGAAAAGAGCCTAAATCAACTTGTCAAAAGTCGACCGCCAAGAAATTAGCAAGTTGGGATACATTGGTTCCCATCCACAGACACAACCTAAATTTGCAGAGCCGCAGGATCAAAATTCTCTGCTGAGAACAATAATTATTTGTATTTGGAGCTGAAGAAACTACGGCACGAAAGGTTTGGAGCACTAAGGTGGTGACCTTCGCATGAGTCGCTTTATCTAACCAATGCATATACAAATGCTAGGTTCGACTCTAACAGAGCCACCAAGTGCAAGACAGAAAATTTAAACTCAAGGGATCGGCAATGCATGGCGAAAACCAGAGAGGAGCAGGTAACTGTATCCAACCAATTTATATCAGTGTTAGGCAGATTAGTAGGGATCAGCCCAGGCATCCCAAAGGGCAAAAATGTAGGATAAGATTCAAGGAATAATGTTTAAAGAGTAGGAGAGTGAAATTAGTTTCGATTTAACCGAAGTTGCGAAATATATAACCATACAGTGATATTCTCCAGAAGTTTCATTGATCACTAATAAGATTAATAAAGTTCTATCCTGGAGGTTTCATGTGCCTTCCAGAATGATGAGGCTGCTACCACGACCAGCACCAAGGTTTGGGAAAGGTATTAACGGCTGAAGCAAAAATACAAGGATATCGGAAATTTGAAGGATGAACAGGGTAAGATTCACAACCACATTAATCAAGACCCAGAAGAAGAATGCCGTCAATAAAGAAAAAATTCAAGAATTGGTCTATGGGCGAAGATCTGCAATAATACACCAGAGAGATAGGTTGTGGTTGAGGAGATTTCAAGAAGAATAAAAAAAAAGTTTTCTCATGCCTACCAATGAGCAACCAAACACACGCAAAGAGTATACAAATGAGAGAAAAGTGCCAAACAGGATGAATCTATGCTAGAGAACCATCAACCAGGATTCAACAAGCAAAACAAAACAGAGGAAATACAAAAAATTCATCAGACATACCCGGTCGAACACGCTTCAGAAATCGATCCTTCTTCAGAGTTTCTTCCAATCCCGCAACCCTTCCTCTGTTCTTCTCCCCTCTTTCCAAAAGAACCACCCCCTGAATAAATAATGGTTTGTCCCAAAATTTGTCACGGACATGCATCCGTTACATAGTAACCCACTCCTCTGGAGAGTTTTAAAATTTTACTAATAATGGGGATTTCACAAGTCAGAGCATTCAAATTTGCCAACCCAAGATATTTATTTCTCCTATTCCAAATCCTCTGCCCAGAAAAAAAAGAAATACTCATAACTCCAAAATCACCACATAAATAATCTTGGTCAAATAATTGATTCTAGTTCTAAGTCAAACAAATACTATGCCGAACTCATAATAGGAACATATTAATAATAAATTATCAACACATATTCCCACCATACAAGAGCATAGAGACTGAAAACCACAACACAAGACTAACCACAATACAAGACTAATCACAGCACAAGACTATGGCAAGGACCCAAGATGATGGCAAGAACACAAGACCATGACACAGACTGAAACTGACCTAGCGGTAAGATCCTCATATTATCTCCATCACCTTATCCATGGTGTAGGGCCTGCTCAGACCTGCTAAATCAGGTGGAGTCGAGGCCCGGTACCTGCAACCTACGTGAAACCCAATGGTTATCTATGATCAACTATATGCATTTATATCACAAACACCGAGACGGAGAATTGCGGCGTAGTAGGGTGCTCGATCCGAGCAGTACTACACCATCCCCGCTCCAACACAAGACTATAATTAGAAACATAAGCATGACATTTTCTAACCAACACTAATCATATCCATCTCATCAAAAACTGAAGTAACATAGTATCATCAAAAACTCATAGCACATGTCTCAATACATCCCTCAAACATAGTCCATCAAGATTAATGAGAGCATAAACCAATACACACTAGTCCAAATGTCTCGAACTAAAATTATGAAATAAAAAAACTATCAACTGTTCCAGAACTAACAAAAGTAATGATAGAAATAACATCTAACACAAGCCAAAAAGCGAGGGGCATTACATCCTCCCCCTCTAGAACTAGGCTTACTCCTGGAAGCCTGCAAATAAGTGAGGATATAACTCCCTCATCCTGGTAGCATCCTCCCAAGTAGTAGAGGTCTCATCATTAGGGTCCCACTGGACTCTAACCTGCTCCACGTCTTTGCCCCTGAGAGCAAATCTCCTGTGCTGAAGAATGCCTACGGGCTCCAAAGCCAGCTGCCCGTCCTCTACCTGTAGAGCAGTCCAATCAAGAACATGAGCAATATCTGGAAAGTAAGGTCTAAGAACAGAGATATGAAACACATCATGGATGCGTGAAAGGCTAGGCGGCAATGCAAGGTGATAAGCAACAGGACCGATCCTCTCCAACACCTCAAAAGGTCCTACAAAGCGTGGCGCTAGCTTAGAACCCTTTCCATAGCGGATTGGACTCTTTCGCGGTCGCACACGCAAGAACACCCGATCCCCAACTGAAAACTGACGATTGATCCTATGAGCATCGGCATACTTTTTCTGTCTGTCCTGAGCTGCCACCAAATGCTCTCTAATCCTCTCAACCTATTGCTCCATATCTCTAAGCATATCACGACCCAGAAGAACTCTATCCTCTAGATGATCCCAACTCAAAGGGGTCCTACAAGGACAACCATACAAGGCCTAAAATGGAGACATGCCGATAGAACTGTGATAACCATTATTATAAGCAAACTCCACTGGGTATAGGTAATCCTCCCAACGGCTCTGCCGATCCATCACATACATCCTCAACATATCCTTGAGAACCTGATTAACCCTCTCGGTCTGACCATCAGTCTCAGGATGGTAAGCTGAACTAAAGTTTAGCTGTGTCCCCAAGGCATGCTGCAAGGAAGTCCAAAGGGCGGAAGTGAACACTAGATCCCTGTCGGAGATGATCCTACAAGGAATCCCATGAAGTCTGACAATATCCTCCATGAATACTCTAGCCACCGTAGAAGCATTGTAAGAAGCACGGACAGGAGAGAAGTGAGCTACCTTCGTCAACCTATCCACAGTGACCATAATAGCATTGTGTCGTCGAGCGGACATTGGCAAACCGACAATGAAGTCTATCGAAATGATATCCCACTTCCACTCTGGAATCAATTGAGGCTGCAAAAGACCTACGGGGTGCTAATGCTCCACCTTCACCCTTTGACACTCAAGACATCTCGACACAAAATCAGCAATATCCCGCTTCATTTCACTCCAAAAGTACAGCTGACGTAGATCTGCATACATCTTCTTGACACCCGGATGAGCTGAGTAGGGTGCCTGATGTGCCTCAGACAAAACTAGGGTATGAAGACCCTCTGAACTAGGAACATAGATACGACCCAAATGTCGCAAAAGACCATCTGACTCAAATGAGTAACCGAAGAATCTACCCTCTAAAGGTCTACCAGACTCAATTTCAGATCTCACCTCCTGACACCAACTGTCCGTCGAAAGAGCAGTGAGAATCTGACCTCTCAAATCAACTGTGAGAGAAACTGCTGAGATCTCGTGCCTCCGACGACTAAGAGCATCTGCTACCACATTCTCCTTGCCCTGAATATATCTGACCTCAAAGTCATACTCACACAGGAACTCCATCCAACGCCTCTGTCTCGCATTCAAGTTTGGCTGCGTGAAAATATACTACAAACTACGATGATCACTATGCAGCTCAAACCGATGTCCTAAAAAAAATGCCTCCATCTCACCAAGGCATGCACAACTGCTGCCAACTCTAGATCATGAGTGGGATAGTTCAATTCGTGATCCTTGAGTTTGCGAGACTCATAGGCAATCATGCGACCATCCTGCATCAGAACTGCTCCCAAACCCTCCAAGGAAGCATCGGTACAAACAACAAAGTCCCTATCTGGATCAGGAACTACTAAAATCGGTGCACTGGTCAACTGCTCCTTAAGAGTCTGAAAAGCTACCTGACACTGCTCTGACCAAACAAACTTCTTCCCTTTCCTCTGAAGAGAAGTAATAGGATGAGCAATCTTCGAAAACCCCATAACAAAACGACGATAGTAGCTTGCCAGACCCATAAAACTACAGACCTCAGAAACATTAGTGGGTGCAGGCCAGTCCATAATAGCTTGGATCTTCGAGGGATCCACTGCAATACCCTCTCCAGAGATGACATGACCTAAATACTTAACTTCTGACTGAAAGAACTCACACTTTGATAAATTGGCATAAAGCTGATTTTCTCTCAGACATTGCAATACTTGACGCAAATGTTCCTCGTGCTCCTCCATAGTCCTCGAATAGATCAGTATATCATCAAGAAACACTAGGACAAAACGGTCAAGATAAGTACGGAAGACACCATTCATCAAGCTCATGAAAACTAAAGGTGCATTCGTCAACCCGAATGGTACCACGATGAACTCATAATGTCCATAGCGGGTACGAAATGCTGTTTTGTGAATATTTGCCTCAAATATCCGCAACTGGTGATATCTCAACTTAAGGTCAATTTTAGAGAAAACCTTTGCTCCTTTAATTTGATCAAACAAATCATCGATCCGAGGCAAGGGATACCTATTTCTCACTGTTACTTTATTGAGCTGTCGGTAATCGATACACAACCGCAAAGATCCATCCTTCTTTTTGACAAAGATCACAGGTGCTCCCCAAGGGGAAACACTAGGTCGTATGAACCCTTTGGCTAACAGCTCCTCCAACTGCAGTCGAAGCTCCTTGAGTTCTTGAGTGGTCATTCTGTATGGAGCTCGTGAGATAGGCTCTACACTACGAACCAGTTCAATCCTGAAATCGATGTCACGCCTAGGTGGCATCCCTGGAATATCAGATGGAAAAACATCCGCAAACTCCCTCAAGAGTGGGTGATCATTAAGAGATGCCTCTCAACTCTCCTCCATCTCTAAATCGCTAATCGTCACCACAAAAAGCTGACATCCCTGACGCATGCATCTCTTGAGTTGCATAGCGAAGATCATACGTAGCGAAATGGGTCTCTGAACTCCTACCACCTCGACCTCAGCACCAGAATCATCCACACACCCAACAGACTTATGCCGGCAATCTATCACTACCTGATGAGCCTCCAACCAATCCATCCCCAAAACTATGTCATATGAACCCAGGGGAAGAATGCGAAGGTCCACAGAAGTAGATAAAGAGCCAATCGTCAATTCACACCCAGAAACTAGAGACTCAACTGCTATCTTAGCCCCAAAAGCTAACTCAACCTACCACCTATTAGCCTGCTTTGTCGCCTCTAAGCCACAACGCTCCACAAGAGAAGGAGATATAAACAAATCAGATGCACCGGAATCAAATAAAACAAAAAAATCAATACCTCACATGCGACCAGAGGCCTCCACCATGGTGCCCTGATGTTCTGCCTATCGATCATCTACCGCTGCAAAGACTCGATGAGACCTGCCTGCATCACCAACTGTCGGCTTAGATGCCGCTAGTTGATGTCCAAATCCTGTTGCGCCCTTCTGTGGGCACTGCCTAGCAATATGGCCCTGTTGGCCACAAGAGAAACACCCGGTGCCTCTACCAAAACCACCATCACCCTTGAAAGCACTAGACTGTTGGACGCTGCCTCTGCTCACTACGGACTGCGTGCTCTGAGCTGGCTGATCAAAACGGTTCCGCTTATTGCGCTGCCAAGACCGATCTTTCATTTTCTGAAATCTATTACCTTGCTGATGATGTGAACTCTTTAGCTTGGACTGCGAATACTGTTGCTGCCGGCCACCCTTTAAGGGTGCATGGGAACCTGATGCCTGAGTGTGACCACCTCGAGAACCATATCCTGAAGATGGTGCACTACCAATGTGCACTCCCATATCCCACCAAGTGCCATGGCCAGATTCTCCTCCACTATCCGGGCTTTCTCCACGGCAACCTCCATAGTCTTAGGTTCGAATACACGAACCCCTCCACTAATCCAGGCATCCAAGCCCCTGATGAAATGCTGCACCAACATGGACTCATCATCCCCAATACTTGCATACTATTTGAGCTCGTAAAATCTCCGCTCATACTGCTCAACTGTCATGGCTAACTGCCTCAGCTCGTGGAACTCATCCGCTCGACGCTGCCTCCAATGGTCGGAAAGAAAGCGAGCTCTGAATCTCTCTAAGAATAACTCCCAAGAGACAGTACTAATATCCAAATGCAGCTTCTGCTCCTCTAACCGCCACCAGGTTGAAGCGAACCCTCGAAGATGCAGAATGGCACATCTGGCTTTGGTGTTGCTGCCATACGGATGCATGGCAAAACACCTGCCAAGGTCCAAAAGCCAAGTCTCTGCCTCGAGTCCATTACCGGCTCCATCAAAGATGGGAGGGCATGCCCTCAATAAATCCCTCATATGGCTGGCAAGGGTGGCCTCCTGCTCAGCGGACAACTCCCTAGGTCTAGGAGACCTCTCTCTCTCTCTCGAACCCCTCTGGTCTACCTCCTGCTCTCCTTGGGTCTGCTTGCCCTCCTGTCTAGGGCCTAAACAGGCAAGGGCTTCCTCAAGAATCTGTCTCAACTGAGCTCCATCAGGCTGTTCCTGACCCCCTATGTTTTGACCCCCACCTTCATGGGCACTCGACTGAGGAGAACTGGGAGGAGGTATACCGCCACCACCTCTCCCATGACCCCTACCTCTGCCCCGACCTCAGCCCCTACCTCTAGGCATCTACCTACAGCACCAAAGGCATTTATTAAAAAAACAAATCACAATAGGGATAAAATTATTTTACAGAGTTCAAGCACAAGGTTACATAATGGGCTCAAACATAACTAGGGTACCCAGTGTTTTAACCTGGCTCTGATACCAAATGTAATGCCCCGTCATGCAACCCTAGAGTGAAAGGCTAACAAGAGCAAATTTACAGAATAAATTTTTTTTGAAGGTAATAAAGTGCAACAACTGTATCCAAGGATATCATAAAACACAACATGAAGAAAAGTGCACCTCTAAGTACCCTAGGGCAACATAACTGCATTAGAGAATAAGTTAAACCATAAGAGTGATAAACATTAACTGTTGAATTAAATAACCCAATAACTTTTCCAACAACAATATAATTCGAATACAAGATATCAGTTCCAAAATACAAGATTACAAGATTACAAGATCGATCTTGCCGAGATACAAAAGAGTACATATGAAAGTATACAACACTGCTGAAGATATAAGGCTATCTGGAACTGGAACATCTCCGCACAATGCTCAATTGGAGTCTCTAAGAAAACCCCATGGATAGCTCTACCTCCCAACCATGTGGAACCCTGAGGTCCACCCCACCGAGCTAGGAGATAACAAGAGGATTACCACTAGGTCAAGGCTACAGTCAAGAACACAACTACCAATACCAGACTGCACAGGACCGACAGTACTCAACTAGGCAGATCCAAACATCAGACTAGATCAAACAAAAAGACACGACCACACACCAGAGGTACCGACAAGGAAGAAGAACAAAATAGAGCTGCATAAGGAGAGTGTCATCGCATGGCCCTAGCATGGGTTACCCAGGATATCTCTCACCAGAAGCCGGCCCCCATCTATGGTTACCCTGGCAGCCTTTCCCTAGGTGCCGGCCCTATAGGGTGACTCATGCGGAGCCGACGTGTCCTCTCATGTGGATGAGGAAGTCGGCCTTTCCAACCAGGCCTTCTTATCCCACCCTTGGCCTATGAGAGCACTCAAGGTGTGGTCTAGGTCACATTAATTATCTTGTTAAATATATCACTACCCAACCCACCTAGGTACATTATTAAGTTTCCACTTGTTTACAACTTCCATGGGGTTACCCAGGCGACCTCTCACTAGGCGCCGGCCCCACCATGGAAGCCACTCCCTTAGTGTTCTCTAAACAACCATACCAACCACAACAAATAAGATTAAGGGTTACAAAACGGTTCTGACACAGAACATATTCACCAAGCCACAACAATATGAGTCCCCATATGTTTCTCAAAACATACGGGAGTAATACCTCAAGAATCAATAGGGCACCAATATTAAGAAGGATATCAAACAATCGGCCTCTGGAGTCGGTGACTAAACATGTTACCAAAAACAACGTTACCTTTTTTTTATAGGGAACTAGACTTGGATGATCATGACACTGGCAAAAGATCAAAAGAACGAAGATATCACAACCCCAATGTATTCATGACACTCCAACACACTGGATTCCAAGGTGACTAGATCCAAGAGTCACACCGATAAAAAAAAAAGTTTATCAATAATCAACTAGACAAAACATGATACTTACCAACTAGACCCCCTGAAAGCTCACATGACCACCATTGTAATAACAAGACAAGGCTTAACATCAAGACTCAGAAACCATCGACATGCACTTGCCCACTTGCATCGGTGGTACTTATCAGTTAGCAAACAAAATTCCATAAAACTATTCAAGGCCCAAGGACACATTACCACATAACAACATTTAACACACTAATATTTACACAGTATACCTCAGTCTCGCAAATTAAGGAAATGTAAAGCATTAATTTCATTGTGTTCACAAGGTTATGCTTGCCAAGAGAAAATGCTGTTTCAACAACTACAAGATTATTTAATAACTTCAATAACGCTAAGATGGAACCAAGATTAAATAACAAGGACTTTTAGCTAAAGAACTAGATCAACACCTGTCCTACTAGATAAATAAACTAACCATTAAGCTCCCGATTGCCTTCTAATTATTTTCGCTGTTATATAACACTGGAATGCGAGATTCCACACCCTAAGCCAAAAACCACACTACTATTCCAAACTAAGGCTTAGAAGAACGTTATTAGAATGCCTATAAAAATAAAAACAAAAGATCTTGCTAAACACAATGCTAACTTACAACAACCCCCACTACGCTACTACCCACCTAACTCTCTAACTCACTACATGCCGTAGCCAAGGTTAATAATAAAACATATTGGTGAAATCTGCGAAAAGATTAAAGCATATAGGCAGAGTTGGGCTCAACAATGATCACAAAATTATTACTATCCTAGTATTTACCCAAAGAAAATGATTAGAGTATACTAACACTACTGACAACTATTCTAAATCCCACAATATTTACTAATAAACATAGCAACTATTCTCATTACAGGAAACTAACAGCTATACGCCTATCTAAGGAGACTTAGCTCATGACATTACTGCCAGACATAGGAAACTGCAGTAAGTGACATGATGTATCCTATGGCAGCTTTCCATGCCA
Organism: Cunninghamia lanceolata; assembly: GCA_027924645.1. NCBI lineage: Eukaryota > Viridiplantae > Streptophyta > Pinopsida > Cupressales > Cupressaceae > Cunninghamia > Cunninghamia lanceolata. The sequence goes on from BSBN01000460.1 coordinate 6,907,875, forward strand.
CAAAATGCTTAACTACCATTAGGAAAGTATTTAGAAAGAAAATTAACTTGTAATGATAATTCAGCATGGCAAGCAAATGGGACACGAATTGCAGAAGTTAAGATGAGGAGGAAGCAATGAGGGGACAACAGCGAAAATTCCATTTGCACGACGGCCCTACAGATGCTAGAAATTTAATAGGAGGAACCACTCAATGCTTCCAAACTGCGGAGCCAAAACAACAAAGAAAAGGTTGGGGCAAAAGGAGCTTGCTATACCGAAGGGTAATGAAGATGCAGGGTGGCTGCGGCGGCTAAGGAGAAAGGCGTTACTGCCAGCGATCTACAGGTATTTACATCAGCTTTACAACAGTTCGCTGGGTCGACCAACCAGATCTCTAAGCAACAAGGGTTGAAAAGGATTTCAAACATGCGAAGGAATGGGCGTCGTAAGATGAAAAGAGCCTAAATCAACTTGTCAAAAGTCGACCGCCAAGAAATTAGCAAGTCAGGATACATTGGTTCCCATCCGCAGACACAACCTAAATTTACAGAGCCGCAGGATCAAAATTCTCTGCTGAGAACAATAATTATTTGTATTTGGAGCTGAAGAAACTACGGCACGAAAGGTTTGGAGCACTAAGGTGGTGACCTTCGCATGAGTCGCTTTATCTAACCAATGCATATACAAATGCTAGGTTCGACTCTAACAGAGGCACCAAGTGCAAGACAGAAAATTTAAACTCAAGGGATCGGCAATGCACGGCAGAAACTAGAGAGGAGCAGGTAACTGTATCCAACCAATTTATATCAGTGTTAGGCAGATTAGTAGGGATCAGCCCAGGCATCCCAAAGGGCAAAAATGCAGGATAAGATTCAAGGAATAATGTTTAAAGAGTAGGAGAGTGAAATTAGTTTCGATTTAACCGAAGTTGCGAAATATATAACCATACAGTGATATTCTCCAGAAGTTTCATTGATTACTGATAAGATTAATAAAGTTCTGTCCTGGAGGTTTCATGTGCCTTCCAGGATGATGAGGCTGCTACCATGACCAGCACCAAGGTTTGGGAAAGGTATTAACGGCTGAAGCAAAAATACAAGGATATTAGAAATTTGAAGGATGAAGCAGGGTAAGATTCACAACCACATTAATCAAGACCCAGAAGAAGAACACCGTCAATAAAGAAAAAATTCAAAAATTGGTCTATGGGCGAAGATCTGCAGTAATACACCAGAGAGATAGGTTGTGGTTGAGGAGATTTCAAGAAGAATAAAAAAAAAGTTTTCTCATACCTACCAACGAGCAACCAAACACACCCAAAGAGTATACAAATGAGAGAAAAGTGCCAAACAGGACGAATCTATGCCAGAGAACCATCAACCAGGATTCAACAAGCAAAACAAAATAGAGGAAATATAGAAAATTCATCAGACATACCCAGTCGAACATGCTTCAAAAATTGATCCTTCTTCAGAGTTTCTTCCAATCCCGCAACCCTTCCTCTGTTCTTCTCCCCTCTTTCCAAAAGAACCACCCCCTCTAATAAAAAATGGTTTGTCCCAAAATTTGTCACGGACATGCATCCGTTACACAGTAACCCACTCCTCTGGAGAGTTTTAAAATTTTACTAATAATGGGGATTTCACAAGTTAGAGCATTCAAATTTGCCAACCCAAGATATTTATTTCTCCTATTCCAAATCCTCTGCCCAGAAAAAAAAAAAATACTCATAACTCCAAAATCACCACATAAATAATCTTGGTCAAATAATTGATTCTAGTTCTAAGTCAAACAAATACTATGCCGAACTCATAATAGGAACATATTAATAATAAATTATCAACACATATTCCCACCATACAAGAGCATAGAGACTGAAAACCACAACACAAGACTAACCACAATACAAGACTAATCACAGCACAAGACTATGGCAAGGACCCAAGATGACGGCAAGAACACAAGACCATGACACAGACTGAAACTGACCTAGCGATAAGATCATCATATTATCTCCATCACCTTATCCATGGTGTAGGGCCCGCTCAGACCTGCTAAATCAGGTGGAGTCGAGGCTCGGTACCTGCAACCTGCGTGAAACCCAATGGTTATCTATGATCAACTATATGCATATATATCACAAACACCGAGATGGAGAATTGCGGAGTAGTAGGGTGCTCGATCCGAGCAGTACTACACCGTCCCCGCTCCAACACAAGACTATAATTAGAAACATAAGCATGACATTTTCTAACCAACACTAATCATATCCATCTCATCAAAAACTGAAGTAACATAGTATCATCAAAAACTCATAGCACATGTCTCAATACATCCCTCGAACATAGTCCATCAAGATTAATGAGAGCATAAACCAATACACACTAGTCCAAATGTCTCGAACTGAAATTATGAAATAAAAAAACTATCAACTGTTCTAGAACTAACAAAAGTAATGATAGAAATAACATCTAACACAAGCCAAAAAGCGAGGGGCATTACATATATATATATATATATATTATAAATTTAAACACACACACACACATATATACATGTATCATCAAACATAAATTTGTCTACAAATATATATATCTCATCAAACATATAAATTATGTCCATAAATGTATTGAATCAAACATGTAATCAATTCCATAAATTATCCATCATCATATAACATAAATCATGTCCACAAAAGTATCATCAAATATGCAAATGTCTACAAACACATGTTGATAAATATATATATCATCAAACACGTGCAAATGTAGATAGAAATGTCCACAAACATGTGCAAATGTAGATAGAAATGTTTACAAACATGTAGAAATGTAGATGAAAACATGTAGATCTAGAGAAATGTCTGAAAACTTGTAGATAGAAATGTCCTCAAACATGTAGAAATGTCCACAAACATGTAGATAGAAATATCTAAAAATAAATATCTAGAGAAATATCTAGAGAGCGCTGGTAGCCTAGTCATCATGTCGGCTACAAGTTGAGCGACCCTCTGAGTGAGCATCCTACTCTAACAGATGTACCAAGCCCTAGAGATAGTACAACACATGTACATAAAAGTGTACATTATGTTAAATTAGAATAATGTTAAATATATATGTACATGCATGTACAAATTATATGCAATGTTATGTAAGTACATGATTTAAAATTTAAAACTCGCCTGTCCACTAACATTACTAGCATCAGCTGAATCACGCCTATGTACACGGTCCATCCCCAAACTAGGTGTAATATGAGATAACCCCTACAATATATATATATATATATATATATATATATATATATATATATATATTTGTGTGTGTGTGTGCATTAGGACTCTATCTAGCAAAGTAATTTAAGTTCTTTTAAATCATGCATGCATGCACATACACATGTACATGTACCTATGTATATTTAGGTGGTGCAGGATCCGCTACAATGATCGTATCTGATGCCTCCTTGGCTAGCTCCAGTAATGATTAGTGAAGTGGACCATGCAGGCGAGTTGGCATCGAAGAGCTTGAATGTAGAAGCATATCCACATAACCTGACGATCCCATCTACAATTGGAGCTCCTCAAGTGAATTTAGGGAGGGCTAGGATGTTTGATGCTCAACACTCATAGGAGTAGGTGTATCTGCCTTTGCAATAGCCGAATGATTTTTTGGTGGATCAGGATGTAGAGTACTACAAGGGTGATGAGAAGGTCTCGCAGCCTAACTGGATCATGACCTATGCTGTGAACGGCAAGCTCTACCCACATGTCCTCTAACCTCATGTAAAGGGATACCAACCTCTGATGCAATGAAAGCATATGACTCCAATAGGTCCTCAGACAAACAACTCGCTGTAGTCTGAAGCATATGGTCTCCTGTAAGACCATATATGTCTACAAGTGAAGGGACACCAATGATAGCATAAGGATCAGTAGCATGATCTGATGGTCTAGATCATCCAGGATGACTCATCAAATATCTTCCCACATGATTAGAAGATATCTTAGATGTGGTAGTTGCAATATCACCAACACAATCAATTGCTTCCCTTTGGGAAGAAATGACAACTTGATTAGCAACAGGGACCAGGGCTAGGGAGATAGCATGCATCCTCTCCCTAGCCAAGGCCCTATAAGCTAGAGCCTATCGATCTGCTTAATGATAGGAATCTCTATCAGCAACCTTGCCCCGCCCTTGACCAAAATATGTTGGCAAATCCAAGTAGTTGACCTTGAGGCCCATATGAACCTCTCCGTACAATTGTTGTGCAAAATATAAAGGAATTTGGTCATTATTTGGATAACAACCATGAGCAGAAAGAAAATGTGGATATATCAACGGGGCCATAATAGGGTCTACACATCTAGTCACTTGGTAGCCCTTCACATTAGGCCTACCAACATAATATGGAAAACATTGGGATTTGATGGTCTCTTTTGAGACACTAAGCTGAACAAAAGCAAGTGAAACATCACCAGTCACCTCGTACTACATCTGGGCAAGAATAGAAGAAAGAGTATCACCTGAATAAGCATGGGTATCTCCTAGACTCTACCTAATGCACTGCAAGCTAGATAAAATTGATTGACAGGCATCCCTATAAATACCTGTTGTGTTGGGGTCAGAAAGAACACCTCTCAATCTCTAGATCTCAGTATCTGTATGAGTAAATATAGAAGGTCCAGGATGTGGTGGTGCATGTGCCATGATATCTTGACCTGAATTGTGCACAAAAATAAATTACTTATTCCAATGTATGTGTACATCTAGTATGTATGTAAATTAATTTTTAAATTTAACTTCCAAGCTCACATGTTCTAGTTCACTTAAAAAATTTAAATATACATGTTTGAAACAAGTGATATCATGAAAAGCAAGTGCAATAACTTAAAGGACCACATGGTAAATTTAATTTGTATCATATCTAGATAGATACATGTGTTGTATGTACTTGTTTGAATGGATGTGTTGTCTACCATCAAATTCGTTGCATGCCAAGATAAATTGAAAAACACATAATGTAAATTTATTTATGATTAATCATTTTTTTAAATTTAAAAAAATCATTTTGTTTAGTGATTTATATTGCTTTCAATAATTCTATGAATGCAAAAAATGGTGGACAAGAAATATGTGGTTGGATTTAAATTGGGTTTACTAGAGCATCTTGTTGGTGGTTCAAAAACTCAACATGAAGTTGCACGGACTTGATTATATCCATACACATGCTTGTTGTAGGTCTTGAACTTTGGTTGATTCAACATACAAGAAATCATTAGGGTAGAAGGTTTTTGGTGAGACTCAATATTTTTTTGAAATTATTAGCACACAGTTAACAATCGTTGCCCTTCTAGGGCATTCATCCATCTTCCCTCTGGCTACATGGATAGAGAGTGGATAAAAAGACCACTATCAAGTCATTTAAAGGAGTGGTTGGCTCATATAAGTGACTCTCATGTTGTGAATTCAATCATTTGAATTTAGAAGGTGCACATTTAGAGTTCTTGTGATTGTAGAAGCAAAGTACTAGGGAGATCGTAGGTTCATTATATAGCTCAAAGACCATTGAAAAGGCCATTTTACTCCATGTAAATTTCAAAGTAACCGAGCACTCAAAAACTTGCACATGTAAGATAAAAAATTCTATCCTTTGTAATTTCTTTCATCGCATTTTGCACTCAAGTTTATGAATATTAGATTGTATGTATGTTTTAACCCCCTTTTCAACCCTCTTTTTTGCTTCCCTTAGCCTTATCCTAGTTTACCTATGTTACCTTGTTCTCTTCTATGTGTCCATCCTTTTGATTTATAATTTTTTATTTTCTTTTGTCTCCTCATCTTAGGTATTTTTCTCTTTCCCTTTTCATGACTCATCACCCCTCTTTCCATGTCACCTTTTTATTGTTTTAATCAAATTATTTAATGAGATCACATGTCTTAAATCTAGTGTAATGAACACCTTGTAGCTCCTAAAATCTCACTTTCCAAATCTTTTCATGATTGGGAATCACCACCCTTAGGTGGGAAACTTTCTCCTTCATTTGTCCTAGGAAATTGAGCTTCAGGACTTCTCCTCACCCTTGGATGTAGGGGAGAGGTGTCATCCACATCCTCCAATCACACTTAGTTTTTCACAACAACCTCATTTGATCATGACAAATAGGGCACGAACTATGTTTCTAGCCTAAATCTGGGCTCCAAAAAGTCATTAAAAAGCCTCCCAATCTCACTTTTTATATAACTTAAACAATAAACTTTCACATTGAGAGAAAATTTTGAGTAATAGTTTCTAAAGAAGTTCAAGCCTAGGATGTTAGTGACTAGAGCATTTTTAGAGTGAGTTATCTTTTATTTGAGCTCTTGAAAGAGTTTTTGGAGCCCTATGTACATTTAGTCTGTATAGTTGAATCAATTAATTGAAGTATCTATTTTTTGTGTTTTTGCACTAGCTAGCTTAGGCTTCTTGTCACAATAGTTTTATTTTCATTCTATTTTAGCTTCTAATCTGCATACCATCACTTCTTGTCCATCCTTCATTCCTCCCCATCCATTTCCATCAATCCTTGAATATGGACATTTTGTTATCTTTTTTGTAATGTCCACCCATGTGATAACTCTTGCCTTGTCCAATGTATTATGAGATATGTGACAGGTTTTACTACTTCTTTAGAGAAATTCATGGCTCTCACTAAGATCTTAAGATTCATTATGAGGATCAAAGATGTGTATAGTTGTATGAACATCTATCTAGACATGACCCAACATAATTTTGCATTCTTAAAATCTCATAACTTGAATTATGAGTTTTCTTTCAATTTTTTTGCTAAAATACACTTTTCTTGTAGTTACTACAAGTGGACTTTATTAAACATAAATTTCAAAATTCAAAATTTTCATACACATTGTAGTAATCTAGAGTAGACATTTTTTATTTTCCTATCAGATGATTAAAGTCCTAATATATAGGATAGCCTTAATAGGCATTGGACTTGATGTCAACCTTTTATCCTTAAAGCATATGTTAGGCACATGCACATAATACTGCATTTGATAAAGGATACCTTGATCATAAGTTCTCTATTTTATTGTTGAATATAAAGTTACATAAAGAAATTTAAATATATTTTTTAAATGCTTTAGATAAATAATCTAGGCTAATAAATAAATGCACCTAGAATTAAACACAATTAACCTAGATTAAATCAAAGTTGGGTTGATAAATTCTTTTCATATAACAACCTGAAAGTGCAATTACAGTAGCAATATATCTCTTCTAAAAGCATTATAATTTTCCATGCAATGTAACAAAGATTGCATTAGTTTCACAACAAAATAAAATAAAATGGGCAAGCTTTATTTCAATAGATTAAATAAATCTAAACCTTTAGCTAGCATGACATATGGATCATGCAATATGTAAGTGACTTTTTTATTAACATGTTCTAGGTAGATTTAAATTTTTTCTTTTCAACTTAATTTCTTTTCTTTCCCTTACTTTTAAAAACTAAAAATTCCCTAATTCACCTAGAAATATCATACAAAGTAAGCATGGAGATCAATGAAGACAAACATGCTCCTAAAGTGAGGGGAAAAGCGAATATGAAATAGCATAAGTACCAATGAAGCTAAACATTCTGCCCAAGTTCAAGGGAAGAGTAAGCAAGAGACATAATCTACAATCTAGAGGTAATCAAGAAAATAAAGGAAAAACACTAAAATGGTAATAATGACATCAATGATATGGTAAATTGATAAACTTAGATCCTTTCTTTGATTCTTTTGGTGTTAGCACATGTATCCATTAGATCATCTTCTTTTTTCATGAAAAATATTCCAACTTATCCTCAAGTTGTTTTTCTTTGTGTTCTTCTTTTCTTGCCTTTTCAATTATGTGTTTCTTAAGATTGATACTCCTTCACATGTTAGGTGTAAATACATGATCTAAAATAGTGTAATATCTTCTTATGTATGTTTGTTTTGTTGCTTGTGGTTGTTGTAGAATGATACTCTTTGGATGGAATGCAACATTTTTTTGGTTTCCATTCTAATTGCTTTGCTTGAAACTCAATGACACTTGGTTCCTTTTGATCTTTCTCCAGAACATGCTCATTTTGTTCTTTCTTCAATGTGTTCTTGTTTTGGCTCCTCTTTGGTTGGATAGAATGCTTCTTTCTTAATTGTGTTTTGGTTTCTTTTTAACTCATCAAAGTGGATCATATAAATCATGAATTATATCATCTCTCTCATAAGGCACATCACAAGGTGGCTTAACAAATGTGTCCACTATAAAGTGACTAGCATTTGATATTGGGTTCTAATGAGCTGCTTAAATTTTGATTGAACTTTTCCTTCATGTATAAACTTGACACATTGATGTAAAATATATGGCACAACATTGTCAAACCCTAGTTTGGCAAACCCTAATTTGGCAAACTATGGTTTGACAAAGTTGTGCCATATATTTTACATCAATGTGTCAAGTTTATACATGAAGGAAAAGTTCAATCAAAATTTAAACAACTCTAGTTTGCCAAATTAGGGTTTACCAAACCCTAGTTTCAAAAGAATACAAAGTGACTAGTGCATATGATATTGGGTTCTAATAAGTTGTTTAAATTTTGATTAAACTTTTCCTTCATGTATAAACTTAACACATTGATGTAAAATATATGACACAACTTTGTCAAACCCTAGTTTTCCAAATTAGGGTTTGGAAAACCCTAATTTGCCAAACTAGGGTTTGATAAACCCTAATTTGCCAAACCAGGGTTTGATAAACCCTAATTTGCCAAACCAGGGTTTGATAAACCCTAATTTGCCAAACCAGGGTTTGAACCCTAGTTTTGCAAACCAGGGTTTGAACCCTAGTTTCAAAAGAATACAAAGTGACTAGTGCATATGATATTGGGTTCTAATGAGCTGTTTAAATTTTGATTGAACTTTACCTTCATGTATAAACTTAACACATTGATGTAAACTATATGGCGCAACTTTGCATTGTTCAATCTCAGGTTTACTAAGTAAATGTAGTAAATTCATCTTTTGAAGCTAGGGTTTGTCAAACCCTATATTGGCAAACTAGGGTTTGTCAAACCCTAGATTGGCAAACTAGGGTTTGACAATTTTTAACTAGGTCTCATGGAATTTTTCTATATTTTACTAGGGTTATGGAATTTTTCTGTATTTTATGCATTGTAATGAAACATTTTTTCTATGACAAGTTCAAAAAGCATATGAGGCCTTGAAATGACAAGCACATATGAGAAACTATAAGCATATGGGGCCTTGAAACGACAAACATATACGAGAAATGACAATTTTATGCACCTGTGTATGCTGATGTGGGGTCATTCACCTGTCTCAGAGCTTCCAGCTGTCACCTTTGTTCGTGGGTGCCTTGTCATCTTCGTTAGGTTCGTTTCGTAGTTGCACTCTCAAATGACAAAAAAAACTATCATTTGAGAGTTAAAAACTATTTATAAAAAAATAATAAAATAATGCCTTCGTTTGAAGACCCTTTGCGAATGAAGGCATTATTTTATTATTTTAATTTACACCCAATTACCTTCATTCGAAGACCATCTTCGAATGAAGGTCCTAATGTATCACTCCTTGATACAGCCGACAGGGCCTTCATTCGAAGAAAATACCTTCGAACGAAGGTGCCTGCTAGAATTTTTTTGGCACCTTCAATTTTTCTTCATTCACAAAAGTGTAACCCACTATTATGGGATGGCTTGTGTGTTGCGGGTAATCTTTGGTAAGTTCTGATGAAGTGTGGAGGAATGCGGTATGTCTTCTTCGTATGTCCTGATTGTGAATATCCTCTAGTAACCAAGCATTTTCATTGTTTTTAGTTTCATTTATTCTCTCATCCAAGCTTCTAAAACCTCTTCATTATCTATACTATATTGATCATCCGCTATCTCCACTTTACCCTCAAAATTAGGCTCTTCTATTATCTCCTTTGCATCCAATCTTGTGATTGTATAGAGATTATTTGCATCCTTGTCACTATATTCATCCTGATTGATTTCTTCTATATATGTGTCCTCCATTGATGAACCTAGAGGGATGTTAACAATTTTTTTTGTTGGCAAATGATAATTCTTCTCTCTAGGAGTCTATGAATCCATTTTCATCTACAAACCATCTCAATCCCAATAGTGCATTAAAAGCTTCTCCTTGCTCCTTCATGGCTACCACAATGAAATCTAAGATATGTTTGATCACCATCAGGTTAACTTCAACTTGCTTCCATGTTCCCATTGTGTACATGTTAGATCCATCCACCAAGATTATGTTGTTAATGGTTTCTGATAGCTTAGGCCTTTCTAACTGCTCTCACAACTTCTTTGTGATAATGTTGACATCTATTCCCAATTCTATCATGACATTCTAGGCCTTTTGTGATTGATGTGAACATCCACCATCAATGGTTTTGTCTTCCAATCTTTGTCTTCCCTTCCCATCCTCTGGAGTTGACCTTTTTGACCTTGTTCCTTGTTCCAGTACTTAGAGAATTGCTTCAGTTTTTCAATCAATTTGTGTTGCTGTGTCAACTGGGCTAGCTGCTTGAGAGCATCCACTTATTCTTCAGTGAAATATTGGTTGTATTACTTCTCCTTTTCTTTCTCCTTCCTGATTTTTTATTTGGCCTCCTTCACAACTTCTTCATTTTGTTTCTTTGTTGAACACTATCTTCCTCCTCTGTCTCAGTGATATAATGTCTTCCAGTATTGGTTCCTTGTCTTGTTACTACTGCAACTTTCTCCTTCTTCTTCCTTCTCTCCTTTCTAGTATGTCTTGGTGTACTCTTCTGGTAGTACTCTTCTTCCTCTGTGGATTTTGTTGAAGATACGCTTGTCTCCTCTATGTTGTTCTTCTAGCAAGTTCTCGTGCCTTGATCTTTTGGTGTTCTTCTTATTATCCTTGCTCCTTTTTGTAACTCATCACTCTTAGACTGTGGTTGTACATTTTGGAAGTATTGTTGTGCCCTCTTACAAGAAAATAAGTCATGCCCTGTGCTATTACAAAATGAACACTATGTTTTCTTTTTGGCCTAACATTCATTAGCAATATGCCCTACCTTGCCGCAATTGAAGCTGTCATGCCCACATTTTCCTTGTGGTCACAACACACATCGCACGTGTCATAGCCACATCTGTCATGTGGTTATGACATGAGATATGAAAAACTTTTCTCACACTGTCCTAAAAACCCCCTTCGCATGCGTACGCATGCTCCACGGTGTTCTCTCATGGCGAAACACTACACTCTTCGGCGTAATACAAGTACAATTGCGTGCAACCAGAAGCATATAGATCAACAAGAGGGTCTATACAACGCTGCTAACGTCATTGCAAGAGTGAGATTACCAAAGTTCTTAAATCAAACCCTCGGCAATTTTCGGTAGCATAATGCCTTACGGCGTTAGTGGGAATTACGCTGCACTCATTTACGCACGTGGTTCGCTGATAGAGTAACAACTTCCCACGACGCCTTGTTCCGACTAAACCGGCTAGTGATCTCCCTATTTAGTCATTTTTCAGCCAGGCACGGTTGTCTGTCTCCTCTCTTGTTTCCTGAAACATACTCCTCCTATGACTTAGCATTTTCAACAAGGCGGTTTGGTTGCTCTCTCTTCCCTTTTCACAAGTCCTTAATTTTGGTTGTATCGTTATCGCCCTTACCTTAACTATTTCTCTGTTAATTTAGTGTGTTTATATTTCGGTCTCTCTCTCTCTTTCGTTTTCTATGCTTTCTTTATGTGCATCCTGACCTTTCTTCATGATTTACGTCAATCAGGGTTATCACTGCAGCTATTGTTGATATTAAACCTAATTTCAGGATGATCTAGGTCACAAAGGCTGGTTTACTATTTCGCTGGACTCGGTCTCCTAATCTTCCCCGATCTAGGTTCCTCCTCTTTGTATATACTTAGTCAACTTGTTCCTAAACAGATTTGGCAGAAGGGTCCGTCAACTTAGTTCTCTTATCCCATGTGAGAAATGTCGCGCATTTTCTCCTCTGTGTTTTCCAATGTTAGTTTTTCTTCTTCGGACCCTCTTACAGGTTTACTTATGAGGTCGTTTGCTACAGTTGAGATTAAAATGGTCACATGGATTGTCAGTGGTGGCTTCTTAAGTTTATTTCCAGTGTTCTTTTGAACAAGTGATCTGTAATTTTCCTCTTCATTTTCTGGGTGATTGATATTACGTTGATAGTTGAAACTTCCGAGAAACTCTTTCCAGAGTATCACTGAATATTCTTTAACTCTCTTTTACATTATAATTTTATTTTCTCTTGTTTATAATTACTGTTGTTACTATTACTGTTGTTACTGTTAATGACTATTAATCCACTGGTTGTGACTCGTTTAACGTTGTAAATAGATGTAGGAGGCTCTCCACTTTATAAAACCCTGTTCATGGTAATATATCTTCTTTGGTTGTTGTGTTCAACACTTAATAACATCTACTGTGTGAATATAATTTGTTATTTTTTTTTGTTTTCTCTATGTCCATGAGACATAGTTGATAACGATTTTAAACGAGGGCCCAATAACATGGTTCATAGATGTACTCCTATGGATATTATATATATATATATATATATACATATATATATATATATATCTATATATATAATATATATATAAACATATATTTTAATGTCTATGTATAGGACGAACTTGGTTTACCACTATATATGTATATATCTCTATGTATATATATATATATACATAGAAATATATAGATAGATATATAATCATTTTATTATATATATAGCTATATACATAGACATATATAGTATATATATATGCCTATATATAGAGCTATAGAAAAATGTATTTATTTTCCAAAGATACCAATCATATGTTAGGGCCAAAGCCCTAACATTTTTTTTTTTTTTTGTTGCTTTAAATTTCACAACCGACGGCGGCCATGGGCGGCAGTGGCCGCAGTGACAGAGCGGCGGACAGGGTCGGCGGTGGCCGCAGAGCGGCGGGCCTGTGCAGGCCGCGGGAGGCATAAGGGAATGGGGAGATGTGGAGTGGGGCGGAGCCCCACCCACATTCCCATGACGTGGGGTGTGGGTGGGGCTCCGCCCCACTCCACACCTCCATATATATAAATGAGGGCCTGCGGTGGGGATTTCTCCCCACCGCCCATTGTAAACCGCGACTGTGTTTTCTTCCGCGGCTTAAACTTTGACAGTCATTCTTATGTGCTATTCGTTGATTTCTATCAACAATAAAATATATTTATATATATATATATATATATATTTATGTATATATATATATATCAATGATATTATTTATATATATATATATATATATATTTCATATATATATACATATATATCTATTTTTATATTGATATTTATCAGTCAATCTCATAAAAATGATAATTACTTTCAATTTCTCTATTATTCTATAAAATGAGAATTACTCAAAATGTGAAATATATATATATATATATATATATATATATATATATATATATATATATATATATATATATATTTATATATATATACTCCTAAATTTCTCAAATTCACTACTTTATGCATTTACTCCAAATCAACCTGTTATAAAGATAATGTCATAACAATTAGATATATATATCTATATATATATAGATTTATATATATATATATATATATATATATATATAGATATATATATATATATATATATATATATATATATATATATATATATATATATATATATATATATATCCCAATTTCACTTAATCGGTAGAAATGGTAAATAGCTATCCCCTTATTATAAGTATATATTTCCATTTTCATAAACATTTAAGACTTCGTAAATTTACAAACAGAATATATATACATGCTAGATTTCCTCTAATCCTTCTAAATTAACAGAATCCACTAAATATGGAGAATAACTCAAACATTTAAAAACTGTCTTTTCCATTTTAACATTGAACTATAAAAACTAGCATTTCAACTAGTTAAGCAATTCCAAACTTTCAAATGTAAACAACTCATATTAGATTGCAATAATGAACTTTTCCTTTCAGTAATACTTGAAACACAAAAATTTGCTATTGAACAAAGTTTGCAAACATCAACTTAAAATTTAAGCACATTCATATTACAGCTTCTCAATCATGAATACCACCACTTAACTTCCCAGATATGAACTTTCTTCTCCCAAACAGTACACAACTGATAACTATGACAGCCAAATAAAAGTCCAATAATAACAAGATCAGGGAGGTGATTTTCTTCACTCCCAGAATATCATTAATTTACAACAATAACAAGAGAGGTGTTCTCTCTTCATCTCTATGAAATGAACCAGGCCTAATTCTCATGACAAAGAAGATGAACTGTTTCTTCATAAATAGCCAACCAGAAGCTCCAAGAGAAAAAACCTGCGTATCAAAGACAAACAAAGAAGAAAATACCACTCATCTAGCTCTCCTCCCTACCGTAGACCCGCAAGTGGGTCACCCCCGAGCTAGGGAGACCATACTCACACCTGGGTACTCAAACACTCCACTTCACAACAGAAACAACAACAATCCCAAAGCACACATACACCCGTGGGTATTTTACACAATACGGAAACTCAACTACAGTGAGTTTCATAAGGGGCAGGAGAGTGGACACACTCGACTCCAGAGTGTCACCCTGACAGATAAATGAACTAATATAAATTTCTCTTGGTCTCAACCAAGTGTGATCACAATTTTTTAAGAAAACTGTATATGACTCTCAAGTCAAAATTATAGTCACAGATACATGCCCTCAAGGCTTTCAACATCCCAAAAGATGGAAACAGGTATGCACCCGAGGAGGATCTCTCCTCCCCTACCCCAAACTTGATGAGCATTTCTCCCAAGTGGGAGACGCTCTGTCAAACAACCCAACAAGAACCCCACGGAAAACAATTCTAAACACATATTCCACACACATTTCATACACATTTCAGTTCTACAAAAAACAAAGGTAAAATTCAGACCAACCTTGCAAAGCCCTCCTGGAATGAAGTTGTTGCAGAGTCCACAGAGTTCACTTCCAACCTTAGCCACCAACTCCCTCTCCCTTCTCTATCTTCCAAACTGACTTCTCTATTTTTGGTAAGGCAAAAATGAAAGTTTTTCCCCAAAATTCAACTAACTCCCTCTCATCCCAAAATTTGAAAATAAATAACCCAAATTCTCTTTCTTTTAATTTTGAGAAATGGGGAAGTGACACTTGTCACCTCCTCACCCTTCCCCAAAAACCACTATTCTGTCCAGGTGGCTTATGTCACTCTCCATTCCCAAGGGCACTCCTTATTCCTCTCATGTGACTTAACTTTCTCATGGGAGAAATAAAAAAAAGAGTTAAATGGGAACAAGACAGGTGACCCATGCCTCTTTCTCCTTTCTTCACATGGGTGTCCCCATAGTACATGGGGGAATCTCACTAAAGAAGAGGTGACTTTCACTAATGGATGGCATCTCTTATCTAGGGGAAAGTAGAGGGGATGGGTTGAGTGTTGGTACAACCCATCATGTCCCCTCCTACCTCCAATTTTCGCCACTTAACTTCAGGGGAAGGTTAAGTTGACTAGATGGAGGTTACTCAAGGGTTACCCATGCCAAATGGGCCCCTGGACCCATGGGGTATAACCCAGGGTCAACTTTAACCCATACAAGACACCCCTGGTCAAGGTAAAGCACAAGAAAAGGGCCTCATAATTTAAATAAATAAGGGAATTTCAAATTCAATCTCTTTACAACACAACTTATAAAATAATGTTACTTGAGGGTAACCTAACCCACTCGACCATACGAAAGACCACATTACATCATGACATCAAACACAAAGAGATCTTGGTTCCTCGTGGAACCAGATCGGCTTAACAGGGAATAACAAATAACAAGGTGTGGAATGATCTCCGAAATCTGTGGTTCGATTAGTAATCCCTGCACACTCAATTACAAGATCAGTAACCACATAAATTCATCATAGCCGAAGCAACTTAAATAAAACATGCATTCTCATGCCCTAGTACAATTTAACATAATTAAAAATCATATTACAATTTTCCATCATCACCTAATTCATTTTTCTGAAAAGTAAACTTATCCAAACATCACCCAATTAGTTTTTCCGAAAACATAATAAATTAAAAGAGTCTGACAAATTCCGGGAACTGCTATCCCACAAATATGAAAGTAACAATAACAGTACTGTAAATAGTCATAACAACAGTAGTAAAAAGGGCGGTCCTCACATCCTCTCCCCCTAAGACGGTACTTCCTCCTGGAAGTCGTCAAAAAGGTGAGGATACAGGGTCTTCAATCTCTCTGCATCTTCCCATGTTGCAGTGACTTCGTTGTATAAGTCCCATTGGACTCTAACCTGGTCCAGCTCTCGACCTCGAAGGGCCAGCGTCCGACGAGCCAATATGCGAATTGGCTCCAACGCCAGTTGTCCGTCTGCCTCTACCTGAAGAGCACTCCAATCCAACACATGAGATAAGTCAGAAATATATTGACGTAAAACTGATACATGAAATACATCGCGGATACGTGACAGGCTAGGTGGCAAGGCTAGACGATAGGCTACTGGTCCTATCCGCTCCAAGATTTCGAAAGGTCCTACAAATCGAGGTGCGAGCTTAGAGCCTTTTCCGTAACGGATTGGACTCTTGTGCGGCCGCACTCTCAAAAATACTCTTTCCCCCACAGAGAAGCTTCGGTCTGTCCTCTTAGCATCGGCATACTTTTTCTGCCTGTCCTGTGCTTCCAGAAGCCTCTGTCTTATCTGTTTAACTTGCAGTTCCATATTCTGAACTATCTCTGGGCCGATGACTGTTCTGTCCTCTATCCGATCCCAACTCAAAGGTGTTCTGCATGGTCTGCCATATAATGCCTGGAAAGGAGGCATACCCAACGAGCTATGATGCCCATTATTGTAGGCGAACTCAACTAGATACAGGTACTCCTCCCATCTAGACTGGTGGTCCATCACATACATGCGAAGCATGTCTTCTAACACCTGGTTAACTCTCTCAGTTTGTCCGTCGGTTTCTGGATGATATGCTGAACTGAAGTTGAGCTGTGTGCCCAACGCCTGATGTAAGGCTTTCCAGAACGATGAAGTGAATACGGAGTCTCTGTCAGATATAATGCGGTGAGGTACCCCATGAAGTCTAACAATCTGATCAAGAAACACCTTTGCCACTGATGGTGCATTGTATGTTGTACATATTGGTGAAAAATGTGCCACTTTGGTCAGCTTGTCAATTGTCACCATAATAGCATCATGGCGACGTGATGACATAGGTAGACCAACGATAAAATCCATAGAAATGGTGTCCCATTTCCATTCAGGTATCTCGTGAGGGTACAACAGTCCCGCTGGATGCTGATGTTCGGCCTTGACCCTCTGACATTCCAGGCAACGAGCAACAAATTCTGCAATGTCACGCCTCATCCCAGCCCAATGATAAAGCTGTCGTAAGTCAGCATGCATCTTCTTCACTCCTGGGTGTGCTGTGTAGGGTGCTCTATGAGCCTCTGATAGGATTACTGTACGAAGATTACCTGCTTGGGGTACATAGATGCGTTGCCGATGTCGAAGCATACCATCAGACTCAAAGGTATATCCTGTAAATTTGCCCTCAAGGGCCTTCTGATTTAGTACTGCCTGCTGCACTTCTATAAACCATTTGTCCTCCGGCAGATGCTGTAAGATGCGATCCTTCAAGTCCATCTTCAAGGTCAGGGTCTGGATCTCGTGGCGTCTTCGACTCAAAGCATCAGCGACCACGTTCTCCTTCCCTTTGATATAGTGGACATCGAAGTCATATTCGCATAGGAATTCCATCCAACGCCGTTGGCGGGCGTTCAAATTAGGATGTGTAAAAATATACTGCAAACTATGATGGTCCGAATGGAGTTCAAAGCGTCGTCCTAAGAGAAAGTGTCTCCAGCGAACCAAGGCATGAACAACAGCTGCGAGCTCTAAGTCATGCGTAGGATAGTTTAACTCATGTGTCTTTAGTTTCCGCGATTCGTATGCGATCGCTTGACCATCCTGCATAAGCACGGCTCCCAAACCTTCTAATGATGCATCTGTGCAAACTACAAACTCCTCTGATGGATCTGGGACTGCTAAAATAGGAGCACTAGTAAGACGCTCCTTGAGGACTCCAAAAGCCTTTTCACACTGCTCAGTCCAAGTGAAACCCTTCCCTTTGCGCTGAAGGGAAGTGATGGGATGTGCTATCCTGGAGAAACCTTCGACAAACCGACGATAATACCCGGCTCACCCCATAAAACTTCTGACCTCTGTCACGTTAGTGGGTGCCGGCCACTCCTGAATTGCTCTAATGTTAGATGGATCTACGGAGATGCCATCGCCTAATAAAATGTGTCCCAAATACTGCACCTCTGTCCTGAAGAAGGCACACTTCGCCAAGTTGCCATAAAGCTGCTGCCCTCGTAATTGCTGCAAAACTTGACGCAAGTGCTCTACATGCTCCTCCTCAGTCCGTGAATAAATCAGAATGTCATCTAGAAATATGATCACGAACCGATCTAGGTATGTACGGAACACCCCGTTCATGAGACTCATGAATACTGCAGGAGCGTTCGTCAACCCGAAAGGTACCACTATGAATTCGTAATGACCATATCTGGTTCGAAAAGCAGTTTTATGAATATCTGACTCCGTGATGCGTAATTGGTGATACCCAGATTTTAGATCGATCTTTGAGAACACTCTGGCTCCCTGCATCTGATCAAAAAGGTCGTCGATCCTAGGCAGAGGATAACGGTTCTTCACCGTCAACTTGTTCAACTGCCTGTAGTCCATGCATAGACGAAGAGACCCATCCTTCTTCTTCACGAAGATAACTGGTGCGCCCCATGGTGAAACGCTAGGTCGGATGTGTCCCTTCTCAAGTAATTCCTCTAACTGCAGTTTAAGTTCAGTGAGTTCATGGGTCGTCATCCTATAGGGTGCGCGGGATATCGGCTCTGCACCTGGCACTAAGTCGATGTGGAAGTCCACTTCTCTGCGTGGAGGCATACCAGGTAATTCTGGTGGAAATACATCGGCAAACTCTCTAAGGATAGGGTGGTCATCTAAAGTAGCCTCAGGTTCATCCTCTGCTCTATCACTGACTGTGATGGCAAACATCTGACATCCCTTCTGCATACAGCGCTTAAGCTGCTGAGCGGATATCATACGAACAGCCGTGGGCTTTTGAATGCTCACTATCTCAACTGACGAACCATGATCGTCTAAACAGCTAATCGTTCTCTGGCGACAATCAAGCTTGGCTCTATGTGCCGCAAGCCAATCCATACCCAGAACTACTCCGTAAGACCCTAATGGCATAATCCTAAGGTCACATGTTGTGGTGAAGGATCCCAATGTGATCTCACAGTCTTTAACTAAGGTATCTACTGACATCCTGGCCCCTGAGGCCAACTCAACTTCCCACCTAATGTCTTGCCTAGAAGCCACCAGCCTGCAACGCTCCACTAACGATGTAGACAAAAAGGAGTCAGTAGCTCCTGAGTCAAAAAGGATCGAGATGGGAAAGTCTCTAATCGTACCTGCTACCTCGATGACAGAGGCCTGGAAATCGGCCTGGCAGTTATCAACCGCTGCAAACATGTGGTGAGATCTGCCCACGTCACCAACGGTCTGCTCAGACCCTCCTGATCGGGGCTGACCCCCTGCAGTAAATCCCTGCGGGCACTCTCTAGCCAGATGCCCTGCCCCACCACATACATAACACGGTCCTCTAACCTGTAACTGTCCTGACTGTGTTCTGCCCGATTGTTGTTGCCCAGTCCGTCCGGTGGATCCCTGTGAGCCTCTGTAAGACTGCTGGGACCTTGCGGGTCCTGCCGATGAACCCTGCTGTCTCTGATCCCTGCGTGGTCCCTGCTGCTGCCATCCACGGTTCTGTCCTCCCTGTCCCCTCTGTTGAAATTTGGATTTTTGCTGATGTTGCTGCTGCTGCGGAGGCCTAGGAGGTAATGATGAAGGATTATATCCTCCTCTCTGTGTTGTGTTTTGAGGCCTTCGAAAATTTTGCTGTTGTTGGGGATTCCATTCCTAGTACTGTGGGCGTGAATTCTGTCCTCGTCCCTGAATTTCCTCTGATATAAGGGCCTTTTCAACAGCCTCGCTCATGGTCTGGGGATTTGCCATACGAACTGGTCCTGCTATCCCGTGATTTAGCCCCCTGATGAATTTGTGTATTAAGATTTTCTCGTCATGGAGGTATTCCGCGTAACGAGAAAGCTCTATAAATCGGCTCTCATACTGAGTAACGGTGAGTCCCCTCTGCTGTAGATCATGGAACTCATCGATTCTGTGCTGTCTATAATGTTCGGACAAATATCGCGCATTGAAGCGCTCAATAAAGATGTCCCATGTGAGTGTATCCACGGAGAGTCGGCGCTTGCACTCCTCTGTGCGCCACCAGGTGGCTGCTGCATCCCTAAGAAGATGAACTGCCACTCGTGCTTTCGTATTGCTCCCATACGGTCGCAATGCGAAACACCTGTCTAAGCTAATTAGCCAAGCCTCGGCCACAGCTCCCTCTGTAGCTCCTGCGAAAGTGGGTGGGTTGAGCCTCAGTAGATCTCTGATAGGGTCCCCTCTGTCTCTAAGTCTCCCAAGTGGCTCTTCCACACCATCCTCATATACTCCCTGCTGAACCTGTTCTTGTCTCAAAAGTCTCGGAGGACTCCTGCTCCATGCTCGGGAGGCTGACCCTACCTCCTCTACTGTTGTGTCAGGAATCTCAACGAAGGGCTCCACACGTGGCACCTCTAGTGGATCAATGCGGGGCTCCATACGTGGCTCAATACGTGACTCGGCACGTGGCTCCTCTCGCGGATCAACACGAGGCTCTATACGTGGCTCAGGAATCACTGGTGGTAACCTGTCTAGCATAGTCTGTAATGCCTGTAAGATCTGTGGACCTATATCTGATACTGGTGTCGCCTGTGGTACTAGTGGTGCTTGTGGTACAGGTGGTGCAGGTGGTGCTGCTGTAACTACTGGTATCGCCTGGGGTACTAGTAGTGCTTGTGGTACAAGTGGTGCAGGTGGTGCTGCTGAATCTGCGGGTGCCAGTCCCTCGGCTGAGGAATCGCTGTGCACCTCGACTGACGCTGTGTGGCATGATCGCGCTCGTCGAACACATCGGGGAGGCATCCTACAAAACAAGGTAAAAACTAATTAGCCAAAGTTGCAGAATAATAACGTGCCCAAATACGCCCAGTGTTTAAAACTTGGCTCTGATACCAAATGTCATGCCCACATTTTCCTTGTGGTCACAACACACATCGCACGTGTCATAGCCACATCTGTCATGTGGTTATGACACGAGATATGAAAAACTTTTCTCACACTGTCCTAAAAACCCCCTTCGCATGCGTACACATGCTCCACGGTGTTCTCTCATGGCGAAACACTACACTCTTCGGCGTAATACAAGTACAATTGCGTGCAACCAGAAGCATATAGATCAACAAGAGGGTCTATACAACACTGCTAACGTCATTGCAAGAGTGAGATTACCAAAGTTCTTAAATCAAACCCTCGGCAATTTTCGGTAGCATAATGCCTTACGGCATTAGTGGGAATTACGCTGCACTCATTTACGCACGTGGTTCGCTGATAGAGTAACAACTTCCCACGACGCCTTGTTCTGACTAAACCGGCTAGTGATCTCCCTATTTAGTCATTTTTCAGCCAGGCACGGTTGTCTGTCTCCTCTCTTGTTTCCTGAAACATACTCCTCCTATGACTTAGCATTTTCAACAAGGCGGTTTGGTTGCTCTCTCTTCCCTTTTCACAAGTCCTTAATTTTGGTTGTATCGTTATCGCCCTTACCTTAACTATTTCTCTGTTAATTTAGTGTGTTTATATTTCGGTCTCTCTCTCTCTTTTGTTTTCTATGCTTTCTTTATGTGCATCCTGACCTTTCTTCATGATTTACGTCAATCAGGGTTATCACTGCAGCTATTGTTGATATTAAACCTAATTTCAGGATGATCTAGGTCACAAAGGCTGGTTTACTATTTCGCTGGACTCGGTCTCCTAATCTTCCCCGATCTAGGTTCCTCCTCTTTGTATATAATTAGTCAACTTGTTCCTAAACAGATTTGGCAGAAGGGTCCGTCAACTTAGTTCTCTTATCCCATGTGAGAAATGTCGCGCATTTTCTCCTCTGTGTTTTCCAATGTTAGTTTTTCTTCTTCGGACCCTCTTACAGGTTTACTTATGAGGTCGTTTGCTACAGTTGAGATTAAAATGGTCACATGGATTGTCAGTGGTGGCTTCTTAAGTTTATTTCCAGTGTTCTTTTGAACAAGTGATCTGTAATTTTCCTCTTCATTTTCCGGGTGATTGATATTACGTTGATAGTTGAAACTTCCGAGAAACTCTTTCCAGAGTATCACTGAATATTCTTTAACTCTCTTTTACATTATAATTTTATTTTCTCTTGTTTATAATTACTGTTGTTACTATTACTGTTGTTACTATTAATGACTATTAATCCACTGGTTGTGACTCGTTTAACGTTGTAAATAGATGTAGGAGGCTCTCCACTTTATAAAACCCTATTCATGGTAATATATCTTCTTTGGTTGTTGTGTTCAACACTTAATAACATCTACTGTGTGAATATAATTTGTTATTTTTTTTTTGTTTTCTCTATGTCCATGAGACATAGTTGATAACGATTTTAAACGAGGGCCCAATAACATGGTTCATAGATGTACTCCTATGGATATTATATATATATATATACATATATATATATATATATATATAATATATATATAAACATATATTTTAATGTCTATGTATAGGACGAACTTGGTTTACCACTATATATGTATATATCTCTATGTATATATATATATATACATAGAAATATATAGATAGATATATAATCATTTTATTATATATATAGCTATATACATAGACATATATAGTATATATATATGCCTATATATAGAGCTATAGAAAAATGTATTTATTTTCCAAAGATACCAATCATATGTTAGGGCCAAAGCCCTAACATTTTTTTTTTTTTTTTTTGTTGCTTTAAATTTCACAACCGACGGCGGCCATGGGCGGTAGTGGCCGCAGTGACAGAGCGGCGGACAGGGTCAGCGGTGGCCGCAGAGCGGCGGACAGGGTCGGCGGTGGCCGCAGAGCGGCGGGCCTGTGCAGGCCGCGGGAGGCATAAGGGAATGGGGAGATGTGGAGTGGGGCGGAGCCCCACCCACATTCCCATGACGTGGGGTGTGGGTGGGGCTCCGCCCCACTCCACACCTCCATATATATAAATGAGGGCCTGCGGTGGGGATTTCTCCCCACCGCCCATTGTAAACCGCGACTGTGTTTTCTTCCGCGGCTTAAACTTTGACAGTCATTCTTATGTGCTATTCGTTGATTTCTATCAACAATAAAATATATATATATATATATATATATATATATATATTCATGTATATATATATATATATCAATGATATTATTTATATATATATATATATATATTTCATATATATATATATACATATATATATATTTTTATATTGATATTTATCAGTCAATCTCATAAAAATGATAATTACTTTCAATTTCTCTATTATTCTATAAAATGAGAATTACTCAAAATGTGAAATATATATATATATATATACTCCTAAATTTCTCAAATTCACTACTTTATTCATTTACTCCAAATCAACCTGTTATAAAGATAATGTCATAACAATTAGATATATATATATATATCCCAATTTCACTTAATCGGTAGAAATGGTAAATAGCTATCCCCTTATTATAAGTATATATTTCCATTTTCATAAACATTTAAGACTTCGTAAATTTACAAACAGAATATATATACATGCTAGATTTCCTCTAATCCTTCTAAATTAACAGAATCCACTAAATATGGAGAATAACTCAAACATTTAAAAACTGTCTTTTCCATTTTAACATTGAACTATAAAAACTAGCATTTCAACTAGTTAAGCAATTCCAAACTTTCAAATGTAAACAACTCATATTAGATTGCAATAATGAACTTTTCCTTTCAGTAATACTTGAAACACAAAAATTTGCTATTGAACAAAGTTTGCAAACATCAACTTAAAATTTAAGCACATTCATATTACAGCTTCTCAATCATGAATACCACCACTTAACTTCCCAGATATGAACTTTCTTCTCCCAAACAGTACACAACTGATAACTATGACAGCCAAATAAAAGTCCAATAATAACAAGATCAGGGAGGTGATTTTCTTCACTCCCAGAATATCATTAATTTACAACAATAACAAGAGAGGTGTTCTCTCTTCATCTCTATGAAATGAACCAGGCCTAATTCTCATGACAAAGAAGATGAACTGTTTCTTCATAAATAGCCAACCAGAAGCTCCAAGAGAAAAAACCTGCGTATCAAAGACAAACAAAGAAGAAAATACCACTCATCTAGCTCTCCTCCCTACCGTAGACCCGCAAGTGGGTCACCCCCGAGCTAGGGAGACCATACTCACACCTGGGTACTCAAACACTCCACTTCACAATAGAAACAACAACAATCCCAAAGCACACATACACCCGTGGGTATTTTACACAATACGGAAACTCAACTACAGTGAGTTTCATAAGGGGCAGGAGAGTGGACACACTCGACTCCAGAGTGTCACCCTGACAGATAAATGAACTAATATAAATTTCTCTTGGTCTCAACCAAGTGTGATCACAATTTTTTAAGAAAACTGTATATGACTCTCAAGTCAAAATTACAGTCACAGATACATGCCCTCAAGGCTTTCAACATCCCAAAAGATGGAAAAAGGTATGCACCCGAGGAGGATCTCTCCTCCCCTACCCCAAACTTGATGAGCATTTCTCCCAAGTGGGAGACGCTCTATCAAACAACCCGACAAGAACCCCACGGAAAACAATTCTAAACACATATTCCACACACATTTCATACACATTTCAGTTCTACAAAAAACAAAGGTAAAATTCAGACCAACCTTGCAAAGCCCTCCTGGAATGAAGTTGTTGCAGAGTCCATAGAGTTCACTTCCAACCTTAGCCACCAACTCCCTCTCCCTTCTCTATCTTCCAAACTGACTTCTCTATTTTTGGTAAGGCAAAAATGAAAGTTTTTCCCCAAAATTCAACTAACTCCCTCTCATCCCAAAATTTAAAAATAAATAACCCAAATTCTCTTTCTTTTAATTTTGAGAAATGGGGAAGTGACACTTGTCACCTCCTCACCCTTCCCCAAAAACCACTATTCTATCCAGGTGGCTTATGTCACTCTCCATTCCCAAGGGCACTCCTTATTCCTCTCATGTGACTCCACTTTCTCATGGGAGAAATAAAAAAAAGAGTTAAATGGGAACAAGACAGGTGACCCATGCCTCTTTCTCCTTTCTTCACATGGGTGTCCCCATAGTACATGGGGGAATCTCACTAAAGAAGAGGTGACTTTCACTAATGGATGGCATCTCTTATCTAGGGGAAAGTAGAGGGGATGGGTTGAGTGTTGGTACAACCCATCATGTCCCCTCCTACCTCCAATTTTCGCCACTTAACTTCAGGGGAAGGTTAAGTTGACTAGATGGAGGTTACTCAAGGGTTACCCATGCCAAATGGGCTCCTGGACCCATGGGGTATAACCCAGGGTCAACTTTAACCCATACAAGACACCCCTGGTCAAGGTAAAGCACAAGAAAAGGGCCTCATAATTTAAATAAATAAGGGAATTTCAAATTCAATGTCTTTACAACACAACTTATAAAATAATGTTACTTGAGGGTAACCTAACCCACTCGACCATACGAAAGACCACATTACATCATGACATCAAACACAAAGAGATCTTGATTCCTCGTGGAACCAGATCGGCTTAACAGGGAATAACAAATAACAAGGTGTGGAATGATCTCCGAAATCTGTGGTTCGATTAGTAATCCCTGCACACTCAATTACAAGATCAGTAACCACATAAATTCATCATAGCCGAAGCAACTTAAATAAAACATGCATTCTCATGCCCTAGTACAATTTAACATAATTAAAAATCATATTACAATTTTCCATCATCACCTAATTCATTTTTCTGAAAAGTAAACTTATCCAAACATCACCCAATTAGTTTTTCCGAAAACATAATAAATTAAAAGAGTCTGACAAATTTCGGGAACTGCTATCCCACAAATATGAAAGTAACAATAACAGTACTGTAAATAGTCATAACAACAGTAGTAAAAAGGGCGGTCCTCACAGAAGCATGTGGTATCCTCCCTCCTTTGATTTATTCCACAACCTCTGCCTCCTCTATAGCCTCCAAATTGGTCTATGTCATCATTGTTATAGCTATTTCCATATGATGGACTACCAAAACTTGGATTTTTTATTGCATTCACATTCCTTTGATTTCTCCAACTTGGCTTCTTGTAGTCCTGATCATTTGAATTTATTTCTCTCATGTTATTGCTCTCCTCCAAGTTTGTATTATTTTCATCATAACATGCTTCATCTTCTTCATCAAAAAGTCTTTCTTCCTTTGGAAGTTTTGTGAAGGGCAATCTGATGTCTCATGGTCATCCCATTCTCCTCATAATCCATAGTATATTGAATTGACTTTTTTCATTGTTGATTTGGTATTTTCTTTTATTGTTATAGCTTGTCTTTCACCTCTCAACCTAGAGAAGTCATTTCACAACTGGCCCTCTCTTGTGTAGTATGAACACCAAATATTAGGTTTTTTGTTCTGTGTATTCTCCTATTTTTTCACTAATATCTCATGCCTCAGCTTCAACTGCTCCAGTTCCTACTTCAGCTTCTCCAATTCAAGGTTTTCTGTCATCTTATCTTGTCTATGCTAGGATTGAGACTCTGTTCGGTAGGCCAATGTCACTGCTTCTGCATATGTTTCAAACACCCTTCTATCTAGGGTTGGTCTTATTTCGAGGCTTATTCTGGAAATAAACCATTCTATCTTCTGCTTCTCAGTCAATGGTTCCTCTAATCTCCTAGTTGTGTCCTTGAATCTAGATTATCGAATTCCTTTATTGATTCCTTCTCCAATTGCATTAGATCTCTCATCTTCTTCTGTTGGAACATCTAGAACTCCAAAGTTCTCCAAAAATAGCGTCATGATCTCATTCCATTCCTTGTCACTGTCAGGGCATGTCTTCATGTACCACTTCAATGCTTCATTCCTTAAGGCGCCTATGAAGTCAAACAACTTGATTTCATCCCTTGTTACTCCTTTCTGGTTCCAAATAGCCTCCAAAACAAAAATGTACTCCACTACTTTAGTAGTATCCTTCTTAAACATAGGCAACTTAATTGGGGTATCCATGGTTGCTTTCCTCCCACTCTCTAGTACTTTGTGGTAGATTTCCTCTAGTCTGCTTCTCCAGTTCAACTTGCTTCCCTTCTCTTCCCTTGTCTCTCTGTAATTGAATCTCAAAGTATTCTTCTCCTAAAACTTCTACAAAATTTCTCTAGATCTCTGCTATGCTCTCTTCTTCTTTGTTTTCTTGAATATATTCATTCTCAACTAAAATTCTCTTGATTTCTATGGCACTCGAGGTGGCTCATGGTCCAAGGGTTGTGTCTCTTCATAGTGTCTCTTCAAATAAGAGGATTCTCTTATCTTTGTAAATAACATCATGTCGGCATCAAATGCTGATTCAAATAACCTCCCAAAACCGTCAAAAATCCTCTCCATGTTTACCACATCTTCTCCTTCTTCTGTTATCTTTTCTATGCTTCGGCAAATTAGCTCCTCTATAAATTCCTCATCCATCTTCAAAATCTCTGGTGTTACTTCATCTTCTCCTACACTTTGCAGCATAAACCCTAGTTTGGTTGCTCCTTCTCTTTCTCTTCTATATTCCTCTTCGGCAACACCCACAATGGTACACTCTTTCGCATACTCCATCACATCCTCTATTCCTTCACCTTCTAATCTCCTTTCTTTGGAAGTACCCTTTTTGGCGCGCTCAATAGCATCCTTCATGACATGCTTGTCTTCTTCCTTCCTTCCGGTAGCACCAATAATGGTGCACTCTTCAAATTCTTTTGTTCTTTCTTCCACACTCTCCATTATCCTTCCTCCATCATTTGTGCCCTTTCCATCCTTTACGGTAATGCTCCTATCCCTCCTGAGTTTGTTTCAATATCTCTTCTTCGCTTATCTCCATTCTAGTCCTGATTTCTTCACCGATCTCTCTTTTCCTTTGCTTTTCCCCTTTCTCCATGGGTTTTTTAGATTTGGTGTTCTATTCATTCTCTTATATCCCATGGAATCCTTATTTGAAGAGACACATCATTTAAAAGGTCCTTGCAGATCCTACCCCCTTCCCACTCACCATCCCCTCAAGTTCCTGTCCTCCTCTCACAGAAGTAGAAACCTAAGGAGATGTGACTTCCTCCACAGTTTGAAAATTTCTTCCGCTGACCTCGCCTTTTCTCCTTTCGGGAACTTTGCACTACTTTTCCAGGTGTTTTGCCCTTTCAATCTTTAACTACCCTCTTCCAGGGTCCCAATAATGGAACCAAATGTTAGAAAGAAATGTAGAGGGATACCTGTCTAGAGATCTGGTCCTCAGTCAAGTCTCTGTAGTTAGTTTATACCCTGGTTAGGCAGCTAGATATTGACAGTAAAACATAAAGAATAACTGAATAGATCATCACATGTGCCTCATAGTAAGATAACACATATAACTACTTGGTACCGATAGACTCCATATATATATATATTAGCAGCAATCAAATGTATACATCAATATCCATCCTCTGACATAGTTACATTCATGGATTCTATGTCATTGCTTACATCAAAATTTCTATCTATTCTCCTATCATACTTTCTTACATTGTACTACTCCTATCTATATATATACTATATCTATTACATAAGGGTGTGTCTTCTTTTTAGCTTCTGGCCTCCACATATTGTTCTATCTCCTCTGGTTGGCTCTGTTCTCTGTTATGTGACCTGCTAATATTCATCATCACCAAGTTAAACGTTACCAAATTTACCATCTTGGTAGTTTTTGAAATACTCCCTACATGATGTAGCACCCAAACATCTTCTATAGCTTCTCTTGTAGATAGAACAAGAGAACCTGTATCTTATTCATATGTTGCATTTGCCTCATTTTCTTTTGACTAACTTTTAGCCTTCTTGAATGACTAACAATTTCTCTTTATGTGGCCTTCCTTACCACAATACCAACAACTAATATTTTTATTTCTAGATTTTGATCTCTTGCTAAATTTTGATCTTCTTCTATGGTTATTCCTCCCTCATTCTTGTGATCTCTCCTGCTATTGATTATCAAAGCACCTCCTGATGAATTGCCTTGATTTTTTCTTCTCATGTCTTCGTTGAGAAGAATCCATGCAACATATCAAAATTGAGCATGGTTCCCTTCTTTCTGGATGCCGAGTCACTAATAGCTATAACAATTCCTTCCTAGCTATCGAATAGAGAACACAATAGCAAGATAGCCTTGATTTTATCTTCCAATTTGATATTAATAGAAATTAATTAGCTGATCAATGTGTTAATTCATTCAAATGAATTGATATATTACTTCCTTGCTTCATCTTCAAATTGTACATTTTCTTCATTAGGAAAACCTTGTTTGATGTGGAAGCCATCTCATACATGCTGGACAATGGATCCCATAATCCTTTTTCTATCTTCTCTATTGCAACATTAAACATAACATTACTAGATAGAGAGAATGATATTTGCCACCGCCTTCTTATCCAATTTGTCCCAATCTTTATCAGACATTGCAACATGCTTCTTCAATTTTCCCTCTAATGTAATTGAGAGATCTCTCTGAATTCACAAAGCTTCTAATTCTAGCTTCCATATCCAAAAGTTTTGGCTTGAGAATTTTTTAATCCTCTACTTATCTGCCTCCTCGATATCTCCTCAATTCTCCTTAGCTTTGATACCAATTGTTGAGGAATTGGAGCAGATTGAAGGTTTAATTTAACACCAAACAAAAATTATAAAAATAGAAACAATAAGAAAATCAAACACAACAAATATACACTAATGTGAGGCCCACCCTTGTGTGACTAGATTAGTTGCACTTGCAGACCATATTGTTATATCTTGCCCTAGCTAAGGGTTCGATTTATGAGAGTGTGACTCTATCTTCGAGACAATGTAGTGTAGAGGTAGAATATCACCCGTTGTGTTTAAACTAGAACCTTTAGTGTTGTAATGTGAGGCTACCATGTGTTGTCCTTCTTGCTTTATTTTATGAGACTTAGTATTCAGGGTATCTTTGCCATGTGTACATTTGGGACTACTAATCCTGTTATTCAGACTTTCTTGACTGTATCCCTATGTTTTGATTTGTTAGATAGAGTATGTTGTTATGTGGTCATATTTTACTTGTTAGATTTCATTGACAGTTATATGATATATGACATCCATTTTGATGCTAATTGAGATAGTAGTTGTTGATTTAAGGAATGAATTACTATGCAATTTTGATCTTGAATTGATGTTTAGAAAAGTAGTAAATTATGAATCTTGTCAATAATTCTATGTATTTCTATTGAGGATTTAGATGATTATGCAACATTGTGTGGGTGTGCATTTCCTTTCACTTTGGCTATGATGAACATGTGCTATTAAACTATTTGTGTAAGTGTGCAGGTGATTTTCCATGCCTAGAGGTCATCCCGTAACCCTATGTGAAATCCATGTTTAAGCCGATCTAGTCCCAAGAGGGACCAAGGTCACATGTGTTGGTGCATGATGCTTTTGTGATGTCTGCATTTATGTTTGATTTAGATTAGGTTTCACCCTTTCTCTTCATTGTATTATGTGTTGTAAATGTGTATGGTTTAAATTACACCATTTGGTGTCATTTATTTTATTTGGGCCTTTTCTAGTAATTTTATACACCCTATGATGTTTATTTTGGCCAATTAATGACCCTAGGTTCTAGGGCCAATTTGGACATGTTAAACCATAGTTTAACCTTCATTGAGTTACTCTAACTTTACCATGAAGTTGAGTGACAAATTTTTTAATTTGGTTGTGGGGTAGACAAGTCAAGGGTCCACCTTGGTCATTCCCACTACCCTTGGTTTGGTCTACGTTATCTTGAAGACTTGGGAAACTCCCAAGGCCTTCAAGAGTGTGAGGCCCATTCTCCATGCTCTCACACATGTGTGAGAGCATCTTGGAGGGAATGGGATTCCCTTGATGGACAAGATGAGGACATGTGTCACATTCTTATCCTCATGGAGCCTCCAAGTTGGACTCACCTCTCCACTTTGCTCTCACACGTGTGAGAGTACATGTGAGAGAGTGTGAGGTTTTGAGGGATAGAGTGTGACATGTGTCACCTCCTCATCCCTTGGAGATGGTGAGTGGGATTGTGAGAAGGAAGGAGAAGGTGACATGTGTCACCTTCTCATTCCTCAAGGCTCTACACTACAACAAAACAGGCGATTAATGCCTAAAATAGCACCGAATTTTAGTGCATTTGAGTTCATGAGTTGGACACTTCTGCCAAAGAAAAAATCAATGCTAACTTGCATTTCACTTTGGCACCGGATTTAGCACCAGATTTTGTTGCTTCTACTTTTGCTTCTTGTGTTGCTTCTAGGTTTGCTTCCAAGTTTGCTTCCAGTTTTACTTCCAGGTTTGCTTCTAGTTTTGCTTCCAATTTTGCTTCCAATTTTGCTTTCGGTTTTACTTCTAGTTTTGCTTCCAATTGTTCTTCCGATATAACATCGTTTGTTGCATCTATCTTTGTTTCCATTTTTGCATCTTTTGTTTCTTCTAATATGGTTTCTATTATTGCATCTTTTGTTTCTTCTAAAATTGCTTCCATTATTACTTCTTTGTTTGCTACCTGAATTGCTTCTATTTTTGCTTCCTAGATAACGCCAAGTTTTGCTTCCAAGATTGCTTCTGGTTTGCTTCTAGTTTGGCTTCCATTGTCGCTTCCTTTTTTGCTTCTAAAAATGCTTCTTGTTTTGCTTACATTTATTAATTTAATATGTTTTATTTCAATTTAATTAGTTAAATATATCATGCCTCTTAAATAAATCATATGATTATAGAGTAAGTAATTTAATTATTTAACTCATATGATTAAATAACAAGATAATTATTATAACATGATCATCATCTATAATCAAAACAAGTGAGTCAAATATCTATAATTTAATTGAATTTGACAACATCCATCCTGAGCAGTAAATTAAAATCATCATACTAATAAATATTCATCTAAAAATCATCGACCACTTTCAATATATATAAACTAACAAGTCAATACTGATAAGATCATCATCATATATAACTAAAACAAGTGAAAGTCAAATATGCTAGTAAATCAATAACATGTCAAAATGATACATGTCCAATAGTCGACATAAGTCAAAATGATACATGTACAAATGATATAAGTAAAAATGATAAATTATGTAACTCAAAATGATACAAGTGAAGATGATACATGTCCAAATGATATAAGTCAAAATGATACATGTCAAAATGATACAACTCAATAATATGGTACTGCAGGCCGTGAAAATGATACATATGATAGTAACCATGAAAAGAGGCATCATAATGATATATCAACAATGATCCATGATGCAGTCTATATGATCATGAATGTCACTGGCTACTACCAGCAACTACTCATCATCATCATCACCATCGTGATCATCATCATCATGATCATCATCATTGTCGACATCATCATCATCAGCCTCGGTGTCTTTTGTATCTGTGTCATCATCATTCTCTACCATGTGATATGTACCAGAACCAACATAATCTGAATCTATATCATGAGGATCATCTTGATCTTCTAGAAGACTCACGTTCTGCAAAAAAAAACGTTTAAAATGAAAAGTTATTATTTATTTCATGCAATAATTTACTTTTTTGTTATATATCTAATATTACAACATATGAAATGAAACCATAATCATATTACATCATATCAAAGTGCACATACCATAATAAAATTTTTAAAAAGTTACAGCTAATATGTCATTCCAATGATGTAAAACATGCAACAATTCTAATAAATGTTAGTAAAGATCATAAAAAAAATTGTTATACAATTTAACTATCAACTATAAATTCTATTACATAACTTGCAATCATTGCAGTCCATGAGACCACATTTCTTTGAGGGATGTAATCTATTTTATGCACACAACTTAGCATAAATTAACCTAGATTGGTGGTATTTAAGAACCCCTTGAGAGGATTGCCGTTATGTTGCTAGGAGACATGTTATCATACCACCCATGGAAAACTTGTGAAAAGGATTTAAAACAACAGGCTTCAACTATGCAAATGCATCTAAAATGAATGTGTAGATCTAGATTCATTTTAATTAATGGCATAGGAAACTACAAGGAACGTCAATTCTTATCCACACATTATAAGCTACAAAGAAATTGATTACAATTTGAAATCATTCACGAGAGAATGTGTGCATAAATTATATTCTTCTTTATTGAATTTTATGCATAAGTCTTTGTGAAGGATTTCATGATCAGAAGTGGTACTTGCAACTAAACATTTGACAAAAATCCACTTCCAATTATGATTTGATGGATGTCCATATCCTCATCCAAAGCTTCAATTTGTGCACAGGCAAGGATGATGTTGGAAAAGGTTGATGAGTTGGGCTTTACACTTGCCAGTAGGAAATCTGACATGGTGCACATTATTATAGTGTAAGCCTATTTTTCAGATTGCTTCATTTAGCATCATGAATAATCTCCACAAGAACATTGTCCTTGTTTAAAATGATGGAAAGGATTCACATCTCACAACAATTTCTCTTGTGACAATCTTGGAGATAAATTTTGTTGCAGTGTGGCAATCAGCACATACTCGAAGGTTCTTAACAACTCTAATAGTTGTTCCATGGGGCATGTTTAACAAACCAAATGCAATTGCCAACTTTTCACCACGGTGGTAGAGAAATAATTCTTTTTCCCATCCTTCCACAACATTAAGTAAATTCTTGAATCTAGAAAATACCTTGCCGCCTTCATCTTCCAATCCAATTTCTCCAACTTTGCATAGGTCTCCTTTGTCTATGGATGTGATTTGTCTCCTACACAAAAAGCATGTACCATTTTATGCCCTTCAATCCAATTGCATCTGGGGATTTTATTAATTCCTCTATCTTTCATCAATCTCCTTACCTCACCACACCTACCCACTTGTGGATAGATGTTTGAGAGAAGAACATAAGGTGTGCAACAGTTTTAGGATCCAAATCAAAAAGTAGTGTTCTTGTAAATACTCCTAATCCTATATTCATATGTGATCTACAGGCACCAAGAAAACACATCCATACAACCAGCACAAATTTAATAGGTATCTCAATGATAAAGTTTAGGGTGTCTTCAAGATAGCCAGCATGGGCAAGGAGGTTAACCATGCACACATAATGATCAACTGTAGGTGTAATACAATAAGGGTTACAAATGTGATTGAAGTATGTACAACTCTCATCCACTAAACTTGCATGGTTGCATGTACCTAGAATACAAGCAAAGCTTACAATGTTAGGATATGTTCCAGAGTGCTTAATTAATTCAAAGATTTTGAGAGCATCCTTGCAAAATCCATTTTGTGCATATCCTACAATCATTGCATTCCATGAGATGACATCTCTTTGAGGAATTTTGTCAAACAATTCATGTTTTTTTAATCTATGATTCCATATTTTGCATGCATGTCTATGAGAGCATTTCAAACTATAATATCTCAGAAGAATCCCCCTACCATGATGCCACCGGTTAAAATAGGAAAGACTTTGCATTTATTTTCTTTCATGTTTCCACCTTTACACCAACTAATTGCATTTGCTTTAAAATTTCTAAAGCCTTTTCAACAAATCCATTTTGTGCATATCCTACAATTATTGCAGTCCATGAGACCACATTTCTTTGAGGCATTCTGTCAAACAGTTCACATGCCTTGTCTATGCTTCCACATTTTGCATACATGTCTAATAGGGTAGCTAAACTATAACATCTGACAAAATTCCTCTATCCTTTATGTTTTGATGGATGTCCATACCCTATTCCAAAGCTCCCATTTGACACATGCATGGAGGATGCTAGCAAAGGTTGTGGAATTTTGCTTTACACCAGCCAATTGCATTTGCTTTAAAATTTCTAAATCCTTTTCAACAAATCCATTTTGTGCATATCCTGCAATCATTGCAGTCCATGAGACCACATTTCTTTGAGGCATTTTGTCAAACAGTTCACGTGCCTTGTCTATGCTTTCACATTTTGCATACATGTCTAACAAGGAAGTTCCAACTACAACATCTGACAAAATTCCTCTATCCTTTATGTATTGATGGATGTCCATACCCTATTCCAAAGCTCCCATTTTGACACAGGCAGGGAGGATGCTAGAAAAGGTTGTGGAATTTGGCTTTACACCAACTAATTGCATTTGCTTTAAAATTTCTAAATTCTTTTCAACAAATCCATTTTGTATATATCCTGCAGTCATTGCAGTCCATGAGACCACATTTCTTTGAGGCATTCTATCAAACATTTCACGTGCCTTGTCTATGCTTCCACATTTTGCATACATATCTAACAGGGTAGTTGCAACTACAACATCTAAAAAAATTCCTCTATTCTTTATGTTTTGATTGATGTCGATACCCTATTCCAAAGCTCCCATTTTGACACAGGGAGGATGTTGGCAAAGGTTGTGGAATTTGGCTTTACACCAGCTAATTGTATTTGCTTTAAAATTTCTAAAGCCTTTTCAACAAATCCATTTTGTGCATATCATGTTGTAAGGGTAAAATGGTGATTAATCAAATGAATAATGTATGACCCAAACATCAACAGAATAGAAGATAACAAAGAAGATTAAACGAAAATAGCAATGAATAACGCAAAGCAAACCTTCCCTGAAATCGATGCTTCTGTTGTTTGCCTATTACGATCGTCCTTATGCTGATGAAGGGAGCCCTGAGAGAGTGCACTCTTTTAGCTGTGTTCGTAGGAAGTCAATGGTAAATGGCTATGGTGGTATGCAATGAAGATGAGCTCCAATGCAAGTATGTGATCTCAAGCTTGTGAATGGTCAAAGGGTGCCGAAGGCACGCTGGTGATATTTCTGCAGAGTAACGATGTCAAAAGCCTGGATGATTAGAATGGAGGGATGAAGCTTCATTTATAGACTTGGAAGAATGGGAATCAACGGTTGAGAGGAGATATGAAGATCAACGGCTGAGGATGGTTGAGGAATGTGCAACCAGTAGAAATGTGACAAGTGTCCCAGCTCCATCATGAAAGAGGGGACTTGACAAAATTGATTGGAGAGTTAACTCCATTGACTGAACAGTTAACAGACTTGATTGATCAGTTAGAAGAGTGGATTATGGAACTGACTGAATTGATTGAGGGATTGACTCAATTGACAGGTTAGTTAACACTTTTGATTGATTAGTTAACTAACCTCTGATTTGAGAAGAAATAGGCCATGTGGGTGAGAGAAAATAAGATAATTAAATATTAAATATATTTAATTACATGTGCAACCTGATGAGGTGGAAAAGGTGAGGTGGAAAAGATGAGGTGGATTTTTGAATTTAGAACTTAGGATAGAGGAATTTGGATTAATTAAATAATTTATGATTATTTAATTGTGTAGGACATTTAGAAGAATTTTAATTAAATAAATTGAATTTATTTAATTATGGAACAGTGAATCGATTAAATAAATTTAGAATATTTATTTAATTGATAGAAGAATGGAATAAATATTTAGAATATTTATTCCAAAGCTCCCATTTTGACACAGGGAGGATGTTGGCAAAGGTTGTGGAATTTGGCTTTACACGAGCTAATTGTATTTGCTTTAAAATTTCTAAAGCCTTTTCAACAAATCCATTTTGTGCATATCATGTTGTAAGGGTAAAATGGTGATTAATCAAATGAATAATGTATGACCCAAACATCAACAGAATAGAAGATAACAAAGAAGATTAAATGAAAATAGCAATGAATAACGCAAAGCAAACCTTCCCTGAAATCGATGCTTCTGTTGTTTGCCTATTACGATCGTCCTTATGCCGATGAAGGGAGCCCTGAGAGAGTGCACTCTTTTAGCTGTGTTCGTAGGAAGTCGATGGTAAATGGCTATTGTGGTATGCAATGAAGATGAGCTCCAATGCAAGTATGTGATCTCAAGCTTGTGAATGGTGAAAGGGTGCCGAAGGCGTGCTGGTGATATTTCTGCAGAGTAACGATGTCAAAAGCCTGGATGATTAGAATGGAAGGATGAAGCTTCATTTATAGACTTGGAGGAATGGGAATCAACGGTTGAGAGGAGATATGAAGATCAACGGCTGAGGATGGTTGAGGAATGTGCAACCAGTAGAAATGTGACAAGTGTCCCAACTCCATCATGAAAGAGGGGACTTGACAAAATTAATTGGAGAGTTAACTCCATTGATTGAACAGTTAACAGACTTGATTGATCAGTTAGAAGAGTGGATTATGGAACTGACTGAATTGATTGAGGGATTGACTCAATTGACAGGTTAGTTAACACTTTTGATTGATTAGTTAACTAACCTCTAATTTGAGAAGAAATAGGCCATGTGGGTGAGAGAAAATAAGATAATTAAATATTAAATATATTTAATTACATGTGCAACCTGATGAGGTGGAAAAGGTGAGGTGGATTTTTGAATTTAGAACTTAGGATAGAGGAATTTGGATTAATTAAATAATTTATGATTATTTAATTGTGTAGGACATTTAGAAGAATTTTAATTAAATAAATTGAATTTATTTAATTATGGAACAGTGAATTGATTAAATAAATTTGGAATATTTATTTAATTGATAGAAGAATGGAATAAATATTTAGAATATTTATTCCAAAGCTCCCATTTTGACACAGGGAGGATGTTGGCAAAGGTTGTGGAATTTGGCTTTACACCAGCTAATTGTATTTGCTTTAAAATTTCTAAAGCCTTTTCAACAAATCCATTTTGTGCATATCATGTTGTAAGGGTAAAATGGTGATTAATCAAATGAATAATGTATGACCCAAACATCAACAGAATAGAAGATACCAAAGAAGATTAAACAAAAATAGCAATGAATAACGCAAAGCAAACCTTCCCTGAAATCGATGCTTCTGTTGTTTGCCTATTACGATCGTCCTTATGCCGATGAAGGGAGCCCTGAGAGAGTGCACTCTTTTAGCTGTGTTCGTAGGAAGTTGATGGTAAATGGCTATGGTGGTATGCAATGAAGATGAGCTCCAATGCAAGTATGTGATCTCAAGCTTGTGAATGGTCAAAGGGTGCCGAAGGCGCGCTGGTGATATTTCTGCAAAGTAACGATGTCAAAAGCCTGGATGATTAGAATGGAGGGATGAAGCTTCATTTATAGACTTGGAAGAATGGGAATCAACGGTTGAGAGGAGATATGAAGATCAACGGCTGAGGATGGTTGAGGAATGTGCAACCAATAGAAATGTGACAAGTGTCCCAGCTCCATCATGAAAGAGGGGACTTGACAAAATTGATTGGAGAGTTAACTCCATTGACTGAGCAGTTAACAGACTTGATTGATCAGTTAGAAGAGTGGATTATGGAACTGACTGAATTGATTGAGGGATTGACTCAATTGACAGGTTAGTTAACACTTTTGATTGATTAGTTAACTAACCTTTGATTTGAGAAGAAATAAGCCATGTGGGTGAGAGAAAATAAGATAATTAAATATTAAATATATTTAATTACATGTGCAACCTGATGAGGTGGAAAAGGTGAGGTGGATTTTTGAATTTAGAACTTAGGATAGAGGAATTTGGATTAATTAAATAATTTATGATTATTTAATTGTGTAGGACATTTAGAAGAATTTTAATTAAATAAATTGAATTTATTTAATTATGGAACAGTGAATCGATTAAATAAATTTGGAATATTTATTTAATTGATAGAAGAATGGAATAAATATTTAGAATATTTATTCCAAATCTCCCATTTTGACACAGGGAGGATGTTGGCAAAGGTTGTGGAATTTGGCTTTACACCAGCTAATTGTATTTGCTTTAAAATTTCTAAACCCTTTTCAACAAATCCATTTTGTGCATATCATGTTGTAAGGGTAAAATGGTGATTAATCAAATGAATAATGTATGACCCAAACATCAACAGAATAGAAGATAACAAAGAAGATTAAATGAAAATAGCAATGAATAATGCAAAGCAAACCTTCCCTGAAATCGATGCTTCTGTTGTTTGCCTATTACGATCGTCCTTATGCCGATGAAGGGAGCCCTCAAAGAGTACACTCTTTTAGCTGTGTTCATAGGAAGTCGATGGTAAATGGCTATGGTGGTATGCAATGAAGATGAGCTCCAATGCAAGTATGTGATCTCAAGCTTGTGAATGGTCAAAGGGTGCCGAAGGCGCGCTAGTGATATTTCTGCAGAGTAACGATGTCAAAAGCCTGGATGATTAGAATGGAGGGATGAAGCTTCATTTATAGACTTGGAAGAATGGGAATCAACGGTTGAGAGGAGATATGAAGATCAACGGCTGAGGATGGTTGAGGAATGTGCAACCAGTAGAAATGTGACAAGTGTCCCAGCTCCATCATGAAAGAGGGGACTTGACAAAATTGATTGGAGAGTTAACTCCATTGACTGAACAGTTAACAGACTTGATTGATCAGTTAGAAGAGTGGATTATGGAACTGACTGAATTGATTGAGGGATTGACTCAATTGACATGTTAGTTAACACTTTTGATTGATTAGTTAACTAACCTCTGATTTGAGAAGAAATAGGCCATGTGGGTGAGAGAAAATAAGATAATTAAATATTAAATATATTTAATTACATGTGCAACCTGATGAGGTGGAAAAGGTGAGGTGGAAAAGGTGAGGTGGATTTTTGAATTTAGAACTTAGGATAGAGGAATTTGGATTAATTAAATAATTTATGATTATTTAATTGTGTAGGACATTTAGAAGAATTTTAATTAAATAAATTGAATTTATTTAATTATGGAACAGTGAATCGATTAAATAAATTTGGTATATTTATTTAATTGATAGAAGAATGGAATAAATATTTAGAATATTTATTCCAAAGCTCCCAT
This sequence comes from Cunninghamia lanceolata, assembly GCA_027924645.1. Lineage (NCBI taxonomy): Eukaryota > Viridiplantae > Streptophyta > Pinopsida > Cupressales > Cupressaceae > Cunninghamia > Cunninghamia lanceolata. The sequence continues at coordinate 6,948,115 of BSBN01000460.1, forward strand.
TTTGACACAAGCAGGATGTTGGCAAAGGTTGTGGAATTTGGCTTTACACCAGATAATTGTATTTGCTTTAAAATTTCTAAAGCCTTTTCAACAAATCCATTTTCTGCATATCATGTTGTAAGGGTAAAATGGTGATTAATCAAATGAATAATGTATGACCCAAACATCAATAGAATAGAAGATAACAAAGAAGATTAAATGAAAATAGCAATGAATAACGCAAAGCAAACCTTCCCTGAAATCGATGCTTCTGTTGTTTGCCTATTACGATCGTCCTTATGCCAATGAAGGGAGCCCTGAGAGAGTGCACTCTTTTAGCTGTGTTCGTAGGAACTCGATGGTAAATGGCTATGGTGGTATGCAATGAAGATGAGCTCCAATGCAAGTATGTGATCTCAAGCTTGTGAATGGTGAAAGGGTGCCGAAGGCACGCTGGTGATATTTCTGCAGAGTAACGATGTCAAAAGCCTGGATGATTAGAATGGAGGGATGAAGCTTCATTTATAGACTTGGAAGAATGGGAATCAACGGTTGAGAGGAGATATGAAGATCAACGGCTGAGGATGGTTGAGGAATGTGCAACCAGTAGAAATGTGACAAGTGTCCCAGCTCCATCATGAAAGAGGGGACTTGACAAAATTGATTGGAGAGTTAACTCCATTGACTGAACAGTTAACAGACTTGATTGATCAGTTAGAAGAGTGGATTATGGAACTGACTGAATTGATTGAGGGATTGACTCAATTGACAGGTTAGTTAACACTTTTGATTGATTAGTTAACTAACCTCTGATTTGAGAAGAAATAGGCCATGTGGGTGAGAGAAAATAAGATAATTAAATATTAAATATATTTAATTACATGTGCAACCTGATGAGGTGGAAAAGGTGAGGTGGAAAAGGTGAGGTGGATTTTTGAATTTAGAACTTAGGATAGAGGAATTTGGATTAATTAAATAATTTATGATTATTTAATTGTGTAGGACATTTAGAAGAATTTTAATTAAATAAATTGAATTTATTTAATTATGGAACAGTGAATCGATTAAATAAATTTGGAATATTTATTTAATTGATAGAAGAATGGAATAAATATTTAGAATATTTATTCCAAAGCTCCCATTTTGACACAGGGAGGATGTTGGCAAAGGTTGTGGAATTTGGCTTTACACCAGCTAATTGTATTTGCTTTAAAATTTCTAAAGCCTTTTCAACAAATCCATTTTGTGCATATCATGTTGTAAGTGTAAAATGGTGATTAATCAAATGAATAATGTATGACCCAAACATCAACAGAATAGAAGATAACAAAGAAGATTAAACGAAAATAGCAATGAATAACGCAAAGCAAACCTTTCCTAAAATCGATGCTTTTGTTGTTTGCCTATTACGATCGTCCTTATGCCGATGAAGGGAGCCCTGAGAGAGTGCACTCTTTTAGCTGTGTCCGTAGGAAGTCGATGGTAAATGGCTATGGTGGTATGCAATGAAGATGAGCTCCAATGCAAGTATGTGATCTCAAGCTTGTGAATGGTCAAAGGGTGCCGAAGGCGCGCTGGTGATATTTCTGCAGAGTAACGATGTCAAAAGCCTGGATGATTAGAATGGAGGGATGAAGCTTCATTTATAGACTTGGAAGAATGGGAATCAACAGTTGAGAGGAGATATGAAGATCAACGACTGAGGATGGTTGAGGAATGTGCAACCAGTAGAAATGTGACAAGTGTCCCAGCTCCATCATGAAAGAGGGGACTTGACAAAATTGATTGGAGAGTTAACTCCATTGATTGAACAGTTAACAGACTTGATTGATCAGTTAGAAGAGTGGATTATGGAACTGACTGAATTGATTGAGGGATTGACTCAATTGACAGGTTAGTTAACACTTTTGATTGATTAGTTAACTAACCTCTGATTTGAGAAGAAATAGGCCATGTGGGTGAGAGAAAATAAGATAATTAAATATTAAATATATTTAATTACATGTGCAACCTGATGAGGTGGAAAAGGTGAGGTGGATTTTTGAATTTAGAACTTAGGATAAAGGAATTTGGATTAATTAAATAATTTATGATTATTTAATTGTGTAGGACATTTAGAAGAATTTTAATTAAATAAATTGAATTTATTTAATTATGGAACAGTGAATCGATTAAATAAATTTGGAATATTTATTTAATTGATAGAAGAATGGAATAAATATTTAGAATAGTTATTCCAAAGCTCCCATTTTGACACAGGGAGGATGTTGGCAAAGGTTGTGGAATTTGGCTTTACACCAGCTAATTGTATTTGCTTTAAAATTTCTAAAGCCTTTTCAACAAATCCATTTTCTGCATATCATGTTGTAAGGGTAAAATGGTGATTAATCAAATGGATAATGTATGACCCAAACATCAACAGAATAGAAGATAACAAAGAAGATTAAATGAAAACAGCAATGAATAACGCAAAACAAACCTTCCCTGAAATCGATGCTTCTGTTGTTTGCCTATTACGATCGTCCTTATGCCGATGAATAGAGCCCTCAGAGAGTGCACTCTTTTAGTTGTGTTCATAGGAAGTCGATGGTAAATGGCTATGGTGATATGCAATGAAGATGAGCTCCAATGCAAGTATGTGATCTCAAGCTTGTGAATGGTCAAAGGGTGCCGAAGGCGCGCTGGTGATATTTCTGTAGAGTAACGATGTCAAAAGCCTGGATGATTAGAATGGAGGGATGAAGCTTCATTTATAGACTTGGAAGAATGGGAATCAACGGTTGAGAGGAGATATGAAGATCAATGGCTGAGGATGGTTGAGGAATGTGCAACCAGTAGAAATGTGACAAGTGTCCCAGCTCCATCATGAAAGAGGGGACTTGACAAAATTGATTGGAGAGTTAACTCCATTGACTGAACAGTTAACAGACTTGATTGATCAGTTAGAAGAGTGGATTATGGAACTGACTGAATTGATTGAGGGATTGACTCAATTGACAGGTTAGTTAACACTTTTGATTGATTAGTTAACTAACCTCTGATTTGAGAATAAATAGGACATGTGGGTGAGAGAAAATAAGATAATTAAATATTAAATATATTTAATTACATGTGCAACCTGATGAGGTGGAAAAGGTGAGGTGGATTTTTGAATTTAGAACTTAGGATAGAGGAATTTGGATTAATTAAATAATTTATGATTATTTAATTGTGTAGGACATTTAGAAGAATTTTAATTAAATAAATTGAATTTATTTAATTATGGAACAGTGAATCGATTAAATAAATTTGGAATATTTACTTAATTGATAGAAGAATGGAATAAATATTTAGAATATTTATTCCAAAGCTCCCATTTTGACACAGGGAGGATGTTGGCAAAGGTTGTGGAATTTGGCTTTACACCAGCTAATTGTATTTGCTTTAAAATTTCTAAAGCCTTTTCAACAAATCCATTTTGTGCATATCATGTAATCTGTATAGAGTAAAATTTGATTTGTTTAGTTTTTAGTGTTTAGATGTTTGAATCCTCCTTTCACCCTATACATTCAAGGATCTAGGGTTGAGTGGCAATTCACTATCATACCCTAGGTCACTATGAAATGTAGGGAAGCTTGGATTAGGGAATTTAATTATCAATTTTCCTTCTCTTATGCTCAATTGACCATTAAAACCTTAATTTCGCAAATATGACTGTAAACAGAAGAATAACATAAAAAGCTCTTGCAGACAGATGCAAAATATCAAATCACAGAGTACCTATTTTCAGGTTCCGAGGTGGAAAAGTCAGGGACAAAAGAGCAGGCACCCAAGTCCAATGCCCTACTTTTTGTCTAGATCTGGAAACTCCGTCTGCAACTCTTCCCTGCTATCCTGGAGATTTTCCCGTCACGAAAGTTGGAGGACTAATGAGCGGGCGCCCAAGTCCAGGTGGCTATTTTTCCTTTTGTTCTACAATTCTGACACTTCAAGATGCCTTCCTGCAACTTCACTTTTCCTAGCTCCGCAACCTGTAACTTGCAACCATGAAAACTTTGGGAGGGGGTTGTGGTGTTTAGAGGCTTACCTCAGTCAATCCCCAGAGGACGCTTAAGTCTCTGAACACCGTTGTTAGATAAAGAGTGCATGCCCTTGTGAGGTAGAGGCATAAACCAAAGGAAATGATGATGAAAACACAATATAATGTCACCTTGTAGTGAAGATATCATCGGAGGAAGATGCTCTTCATTCCATGATGAAATGGATGCTCAAATCTGCAAACACAAACACATAAACCACACAAATCTACTCTTGCAACACAATGAAAACCATGAATCACCTTGAGAATACTTGAACATCACAATTGCCATCTAGTTTACAAATGAATGCCTAAACATGCTTTTATATGCAACTACAAACACTCCCGCTAAGATTTTTGTAAATCAAACTTACCGTGTCAGCAGAGGACCCAAATAATGGTCATAAACTGGCACCCAAAAATTAGGACTGCCCCAAAATAGGGCAGGACTAGGGCACGGGTGCCCAAGTCCTCCCCACTATTTGGGGTAGGGTAAGGCTCAAGGGGTCCTCCTAGGTCCCATTTGTCATGTTACCTAGGGCTCATTCCATCAAGACGCCAAATTATGAAGTAAGATGTCCTAAATGCATGCAAAAGACCTGGGAGCTAAACCTTATGAGGGAAAAGACCCCAAGGGGACATTTTCTGATGTTATATTTAGCCCCCACTTTAATGTATGTATAAACGCAAGGCCAATACATGCATTAAAGTAAGGTCACAAACATAGCAAACACCCCAAGCATAGAGAAGACACGCCAATCACATAGAAGACAATAACAGGCACGTAAAACACAGAGAAGATAGCTACAGTCATGCAAAACATGGAGAAGATAGTCAATGCATAGAAGACACATTAATGCATGCAAGACAGAAATGATAGCTTTTCTTTTTCTTTTTGTCATATATATGAAATGCAAATGCAAGTACTGGAAAGTAAACAAACCTCCCTTAATACATGATGCACTCATCGTGCAGGTCTTTGTATATATGGGGCAACACACATGCAAGACATGCAAAACCTCCCAAAATGTAGGAAGCACAACTCGAAGACGTTGGTCTTTATACTGCACATGGGGCAACAAAGATGCCACACAAAACAAGCACGCCAAAACACACACACTTGAAGACACAGAGAAAACAAAGCAGAAAAGTGATGGTGTGTTCCCTATTTCTAGGCTCATCACCATCTTAGGCACATAACAGGCACACATCGACGATTGGGCTTCACCACAACAATCGCCAAAGACACACTTAAGGGTTGAGTTAGTCACAAAACCGCTCCCCACCTCCACAAAGGACTTTTGAAAATGACAGAATGATACAATCTTCTCTGAGAAATACACCATCCCCAACTCTGTAGAGGGCTTAAGAAAAAGGATATGCATGATATCCTGCCTCTGTAGAGGGCTTATATGATTGATTGATTGATTGCAAACAAACTCAGGATGCATGATGCACTCATCGCACGAGTCTTTGTACCTGAGGACAAACACATTGCTAACATCTATAACAAATAGCTTACCTTATATATGCCCCCACCTTAAGGTGGTTGATATCAGTTATCAATATCAAGCACGTTAAGGTAGGAATAAAACACACAAGGGAACACCAACTTTCGCAAAGCCCATGTCCCCCGAAGGTGACATGTACTTTACGATCGCGAAATGTTCCCACAAACACATCCCTGCAAGAAACATGTTAGTGTCTTAAAAATCATGATAAACAACAACATCAATGCATATGATTAACCACACAAAGAGCCAAGGTTATACTACAAATTTAGAGTTTGAGGATAACCGTGGGGCTATATCACAAAGTTCTCTGAATCAAGTATCGCCAAGGCTAGATTCAAAGACAAACAAAGGTGCATAGAGCAGCAGTATTGTTAAGGTTTGTAAATGGGATAGAAACATCATGAAATTCACTATGCAGAAAGCACAAGTGCTTCCACTAACCAAGCATCAGATAAGATATACAACCCCATCATCATATTAGGAACTAAGTCCATTTTTTGATTGCTCTCGAAAGGGACACTAGGTCTGCATGAGTATAAATGTTTTTCATCATCCACCCGCTAGATGGAAACACTAGAGGAAGGGAAACAATCAATAAGAGAGGAGAAACAAGTGTCTTAGGGATAGTCACATAGGAGGGTGCCCCTAGTGTCACCAATCGCAATGCTATGTCTGTAAGACACAACACACAATGATGAAATTAGAGAGAGCAATTTAGAAGAATGATGATACAAATAGAAGAAGGTCACGATAGAGGCAGTCTCCTGGTATTCTGTACCTTACAAGAGAATCAAGGGTCATCCCAGGAGGCCTAAACAACACATAACACATCACAGGAGAAGCACATCACGAGAGAGATAAAGGGTTAGAGATACTTACCTATAGGGTCTTCGTATTAGATCTTGGAACTTTCAAACCTGTTGGAGAGGTACCTAATCATGTTTAATGCAAAATTTGAGTGGTTCTTATGAAAGTCTTGTTTGTTATCATATGATGTTTGTTTTGTGATTTCTTATTGAAATGAGGCTTTTTGTTGCTTATGAGGTGAGAACCATAATTATTTCTGGCTATTCATTGTCATTTTACTCTTTTCTGATTTTTAGCGAGTTTCCATTGTTGAATCTTTCTAGCACAGTAACAAGAATCATCTTGTACCATCTCACTCATCTGTATCAGTTGTTGTTCTTCTTTTTTTGATGCATTTTGATTATCTCCCAATCCATATAACGATAATGGAGGAGGAACCTCAACATAAATTCCATTTCTTCATGGATGAGGTGGATTGTTCGCTTGTTTCTTATCTACTTCAATCATTCCCACGATACTATCATAGTCCAAGTAGTCAACCTTGTCTACTTCCATTAAACCTTGTTCCAACATATTGTTTTCAGTATGTTTAGGGAAAGGATTAGTGAAGATTTGTAAGTTTCAATTTGGCAGAGCAACTAACTTGTTTTCATTATCATTCACACCCGATACCTGGATGGCATTTGAATCAATAAGGTCCTGTATCTCATGTTTAAGACACATACATCATTCAGCGTCATGTCCCTGCATTTGATGATAATGACAAAAGGCATTACCATCAAAGTAAGGTCCTTGTTTACTAGGATCAATAGGCTTAATCGAGGGTGTTGATTTTTTCTTCTGAATCAGCATTAGGGTTTGCCAGTTCTAATGCATAGGCAGATTCAACCAACTAATATAGGAGGTTGCGTGAGCTACCTCTCCTTCACTTCTAGTTCTACCACACCAAGGGGATATCCCTATAACTCAAGATGTAACCTTGACTAGCTAAATGATATGAAGATTTAGCTTGACAGCATTAGGCATAATACTCTCATGTCTGGACCAAGATCTGCATAATAGATCACAAGGTTGGCAACATTCTTGGACATATTGTCTAGTGGGTATGAGAGCATGCAGGGGGTTCCTAATCCTACTCCTACAACTAACAGGTGGAGGTGATGAAATGGGTGGACATAATGTCCTAGATGCAAGACAAGGGGTTTTGGCTCATAACTACTGACCTAGGAGCAGACTGGTGCCTATCCATTGGGCAAGGAGTCAACTAGACGTATACAATAGATGCTTTGCAACTTTCACTCAAGTTTCAGGGGGTTCAACTAATGCTTGCCTTACAAACATCACCCAAGAATGGGTATCTAACTGCCTCTACTTGCAGATATCCCTGCTAACATGCAACCTTCTCCATACATTGACCTAAAACAGTTTAATCCACTCCTTGAATGGAAGTTACAGATCAAGCATGCAGTACAGATATCTATACCCTAGAATCTATGAAACCCTTAGCAACCAGATTCAAAAGAAAGAGAATAACATGTAGCAAATGGAGACAAGTAGATAGACACATGCAATAAGCATTTTTCATATAACATTAACACTGAAACTAAAAATATGTGCAAAATACACTCGTGCTGCAACACATAAACTCCAAAATGGGATAAAACAGCCAAGATCATGCCCTGTTCTTTATTATTTACACAAAAATGCCTCAGGCCTTCAACAACTTTCAAATGAGCAACACAGCCCTACTTATATAGCAAGGAGGTGCTCAGCCTTAACCACCAGGCAAACTCAAAATTCGCCAGATACAGCACATTGAGAAATGGCACTCATCGCATTGAATGCAATAGGTAGGGGATGAGACAAGAAGAGATCTCGAGCCTTGCACCGCTGCCCATGGATGTACATCTTCAATCAGGTACCAGATCCGTCCACGCCATCGCCCATACCTCTGCAACAACCGCCATTAATGGCACACCAACCCGCGGCCTTGGGAAATGTAGAATATTGTGCATCGCTGACCTTTCCCGCCAAAATACCTCATCCTGATATTTCAAATTATGTAGGATTAAATTATCCCACATGCACCCCGCGGCAACCTCCTCATCACCTTATATACTAGGTCGTGAGCATATATGATGTCAGTGCTTTTGCTCCTGACGGCACCTACTATAAGACCTTCATCATCATCATCCTCCAGCATGATATCCAGTTGCTCGAAATATCACCCTAATGTCAGCATCATCATCTGCATGAGCTCACCCTAATAATTCACATCACCTCAATGTGAAATATCACCCCGCAGAAAATATCACCCTGCGGGAAAGTATCATGCCGTTTGCATCACCAGATATAAAATATTACCCTGATGTATGAATATCAGCCTGATGACCAACCTTGCCTTCATGTGAAATATCAACCTAATATTCACCTTCATCGGCACAACCTGATGCATCGGAAGAAGATCCTCTTGCTTAGCCGATACCAAATGTCTGGCCGATGAACATCCTGATGACGTCACCATCATATCCTGCTGATGTCATTAGCATATCTTCATACCACGCATCTCCTCATATCTGGATGATGTCATCGTCACATGGGCGCTGAGGTGATATTCGTAAGATCACCTAATATTTCAGAATATCACCCCTCGTAGAAATATCCAAGTGCACTGTAGACTAGATGATGATGATGACCTCTTCAACTCAAGAAATATCAGGTTGGATTGAACAACTTAGAAAATGACCCCTTTGAAAGATCGGGGTGACATCATCATCATATTGGGGCAGGGTGATATTTGGAAGATCACCGGATGTTTGAAATATCACCCCCCGCAAGAATAACGGGTAGCACTATAGCTCCATTAAACATCGGGGTGATGTTAGAACATACCTGATATTTGGAAATATCACCCTGTCCTTAGAAAATGATGAAGCTGAAAGACATATTGCGCCAACAATGAAAATCCTGATGACGTCATTGTCACATTCAGGACTAGGGTGATATTCATAAGATAACCCGATATTCAAAATATCACCCCGACAATTGAAAATCATGCTGCTGATAAGAAAATATCACCTCTACAAGATCATGACGTCAGCAACATCGGGGAAGTTAAAACATAAGGTGATAAACTAACATCGGGGTGATCTTAACAAAGATCACCTGATGTTCAAATATGATGACCTTGGGACATCGGGTCATACTTAGCAAATTCTCAACACCAACATCAGGATGATCTTGAACTAAGATCACTCGATGTTAAAATATCACCTCTAGGCAGGATGTCGGGCCGGCAAAAACATGAAGCCCCCACAGGATATCTGGTCATGATGAGAAATGACCCATGCAAGAAACATCAGGGGGATGTCTGGGAACATGATGATGATGATGATGACCTCCTCCTTCGAAAAAATATGATGTTGATGCTAAAATATGCTGAGGAGGTCCAAAGAGTTAGAACCTTTCTTGGATTTTTTGGGAGGGTGCCTGCATGTTTATATGCTTGAAAACTGACTGCTCATGTAGGCACCAACAGTGGCTCTGTCTGGGGACGCATGCCTCTTGCAGGCATGGCGAGAACCACAGAACTCTGGGATGCAGACCAGTCCCTTATCCATTGGGCAACAGAGTCAAACTTGCACCAACCTGCATCACCAAACACACTTGATGGCCTAAGGCCACCAAGAAAAGAAATACCTGTATCTCCCCTTGTCAAATATCTTATTTTCATCTGCATGCACTGGATCAAGCCTGGAGATACTGTCAGGACCTACCCACAAACAAACCTTGTCATCTGCATATTCAACCCTCTGATTTAGCTTATCACTGTCACCCCTATGCCGACAACCTTCAGCATCGAGCAACAAGTGAATACAGTGTTCATCAAGCAATGTATATTCAAATGGTACGTAACACTTATCATCATCTGCATCAGCAGTATGCATTGCAAAGTGATCCCCTAGCTGGATTGAAAACAGGAAACACTCACAGTCCACCACACAGCTAAGAAGATCAGGGCTCATTTCATATGCTGGCACATCAAAAGAAAAGCTTTCAAAATCATAGTTGTGCACATCATGCACACAACCATCAGCAGCACCAAACTGGAAAAGATCAAGCTCTGGCACCTCTTTACAATCAGGCACATTTTTACAATCACTTGCCTGATGTATGTTGGTCTCTCTTTCATCAGGATGAAAAATAGAATCCAAATCAAAAACAACGTCTAGGTGCTCACCATACTTAGATAGATCCTCATCATCATATGTGTCATAAATGGGTGATCTAGGTGTTTCAGCTTCATCATGGTATGCCATTGGTTCATGGGCAGCAGAACATGCATCTTCATCACCAATGGATTCATTTTGTGGAGGAGTATCAACTTGTGTGCTTATTTCTTCTCTATCCTGAGCACAATACTCACAATTATCTCCACAAATCCATTCAAAAAGTTGCTCATTGCTATCCATAACCACATCATTATTTTCATGGCCAGATGCCTCAACATTGCAATGGGAGTCCTCACTGATCCTTTCACTGGCATCCTCAACATTTACTTTTTCATTTTCACATGATGCCATGATCATTTGGTCATTTGCAGCTTCATAACCACTATTCACACCAAAGCCTGGGGACAGGGATTTCTGTAGGTGCTCATTTCTCATTTCTTCTACATTTTCTAAAAATTTGTATGCCATCTGCATACTTGTCACCTTGAAATCCCTTAGTAGTGCACTAGAGCCCTCCTCAAAAGCCTCAAAATATATGCCAACATAGGCTGAAATATCAAGTCTGAAGACTTCTAGGATCTGTGAAAGGGCTAGCGCAAACCTATGACTGAAATCAACACATGGCTCTTCATCTTATTTTCTGATTTTCATCAATTCTGCAACAAGATCAGTAGGTTCTTTTGCAAATTCTTCTTTAAAACAGTCAGCAAGCTCATCCCAACAGGCAAAAGATCTCTTTGGAAAGCTCAAATACCAATCTCTAGCTTTTGCATCAAAGGATCTAACAAAAAATCTCATCCACATATCCTCATCCCTAAATGAATGTCTCTCCATGAAGTAATGAAAGTTTTGGATATGTGCACCCCCATCACACACATTGTGTCCACTAAATCTAGGCATCTGACAGTATATCCTAGCAGACATACTTTCAACTTTATAATCAACCCATGACAAATCTAATTGGTCATACAAAGGATCAAAAGGGCTAACAAGGGGTTTAGCTCTCTGACTGGCAGACACAACAAGGTTATCACTATTCAACTGAGCTTACCTAGCCTCTAAGAATATCAACCCTTTTTTTATCTCTTCAATTCTTTTTGTCAACATATCATCCCCTTCTTGACTGAGTATGGGATAATACATACTTGGATTCACAAAAATCTTACTCTTAGACATCCCTTTGTTTGCCTAAGACCTAAGGCTTCCCCTGGCATCTAACTTATGTAGTAAACAACAAAATATAAAGGGGAGGAAGCTAGGTACCTTTTCTCATCTAGATGCAGAAATCTGAACATCTTATATCACACAACATACATCTGTCTTTCATGTACATTTAGATCTTTTTTGCAGAGTCGCCACCTCTCTAGAGAGGACAAAATTTTCAATAGCTGAAAGCTACTTTCCAAGTTCATTCCACCAGTAGAGCCAGGCAAAACTTCACCAGAGGCTATAAGATATCACTTTACATCAACATCCCCAGTAGAGTTGCCATTTTGTTGCGACTCAGATGGGAAAATAATTTACCAGGGATAAAAAGATAAAACTTTAAATAAGGTCCCCAGTAGAGTCACCATTTTGTTGGTGACTCAGATGGGCCACAAAATATAACCCCGGGGATGACTAGATAGTACTTTGATCAATCACATCCCCAGTGGAGTCGCCATTTTGTTGGTTTTTTCTTCTGAATCAGCATTAGGGTTTGCCAGTTCTAATGCACAGGCAGATTCAGCCAACTAATACAGGAGGTTGCGTGAGCTGCCTCCCCTTCACTTTTGGTTCTACCGCACCAAGGGGGTATCCCTATAACTCAAGATGTAACCTTGACTAGCTCAATGATATGAAGATTTAGCTTGACAGCATCAGGCAAAATACTCTCATGTCTGGACCAAGATCTGCATAATAGATTACAAGGTTGGCAACATTCTTGGACATATTGTCTGGTGGGTATGAGAGCATGTAGGGGGTTCCTAATCCTACTCCTACAACTAACAGGTGGAGGTGATGAAATGGGTGGACATAATGTCCTGGATGCAAGACAAGGGGTTTTGGCTCATAACTACTGACCCAGGAGCAGACTGGTGCCTATCCATTGGGCAAGGAGTCAACTAGACGTATACAACAGATGGTTTGCAACTTTCACTCAAGTTTTAGGGGGTTGAACTGATGCTTGCCTTACAAACATCACCCAAGAGTGGGTATCTAACTGCCTCTACTTGCAGATATCCCTGCTGACATGCAACCTTCTCCATACATTGACCTAAAATAGTTTAATCCACTCCTTGAATGGAAGTTACAGATCAAGCATGCAGTACAGATATCTATACCCTAGAATCTATGAAACCCTTAGCAACCAGATTCAAAAGAAGGAGAATAACATGCAGCAAATGGAGACAAGTAGATAGACACATGCAATAAGCATTTTTCATATAACATTAACACTGAAACTAAAAATATGTGCAAAATACACTCGTGCTGCAACACATAAACTCCAAAATGGGATAAAATAGCCAAGATCATGCCCTGTTCTTCATTATTTACACAAAAATGCCTTAGGCCTTCAAGAACCTTCAAATGAGCAACACAGCCCTACTTATACAGCAAGGAGGTGCTCAGTCGCCAGATACAACACATTGAGAAAATGGCACTCATCGCATTGAATGCAGTAGGTAGGGGAGGAGACAGGAAGAGATCTCGAGCCTTACGCCACCGCCCATGGATGTACATCTTCAATCAGGTACCAGATCCATCGACGCCATCACCCATACCTCTGCAACAATCACCATTAATGGCACACCAACCTGCGGCCTTGGGAAATGCAGAATACTGTGCATCGCTGACCTTTCCCGCCAAAATACCTCATCCTGATATTTCAAATTATGCAGGATCAAATTATCCCACATGCACCCCGCGGCAACCTCCTCATCACCTTATATACTAGGTCGTGAGCATATATGATGTCGATGCTTTTGCTCCTGACAGCACCTAGTATAAGACCTTCATCATCATCATCCTCTAGCATGATATCCGGCTGCTCGAAATATCACCCTGATATCAGCATCATCATCTGCATGAGCTCACCCTAATAATTCACATCACCCCGATGTGAAATATCACCCCGCAGAAAATATCACCCTGCGGGAAAGTATCATGCCGTCCGCATCACCAGATATAAAATATTACCCTGATGTATGAATATCAGCCTGATGACCAACCTTGCCTTCATGTGAAATATCAACCTGATATTCACCTTCATCGGCACAACCTAATGCATTGGAGGAAGATCCTCCTGCTTAGCCGATACCAAATGTCTGGCCGATGAACATCCTGATGATGCCACCGTCATATCCTACTGACGTCATCAGCATATCTTCATTCCGCACATCTCCTCATATCTGGATGACGTCATCGTCACATTGGCACTGGGGTGATATTCGTAAGATCACCCAATATTTTAGAATATCACCCCCCGTAGAAATATCTAGGTGCACTGTAGACTGGATGATGATGATGACCTCTTCAACTCAAGAAATATCAGGTCGGATTGAACAACTTAGAAAATGACCCCTTCGAAAGATCAAAGTGACATCATCATCATATTGGGGCAGGGTGATATTTGGAAGATCACCGGATGTTTGAAATATCACCCCCCGCAAGAATATCGGGTAGCACTGTAGCTCCATGAAACATCGGGGTGATGTTAGAACGTACCTGATATTTGGAAATATCACCCCGTCCTTAGAAAATGATGAAGCTGAAAGACATATCGCCCTGACAATGAAAATCCTGATGACGTCATTGTCACATTCAGGACTAGGGTGATATTCATAAGATAACCTGATATTCAGAATATCTCCTTGACAATTAAAAATCATGCTGCTGATAAGAAAATATCACCTCTACAAGATCATGACATCAGCAACATCGGGGAAGTTAAAACATAAGGTGATAAACTAACATCAGGGTGATCTTAACAAAGATCACCCAATGTTCAAATATGATGACCTTGGGACATCGGCTCATACTTAGCAAATTCTCAACACCAACATCAGGATGATCTTGAACTAAGATCACCTGATGTTAAAATATCACCTCCAGGCAGGATGTCAGGCCGGCAAAAACATGAAGCCCCCACAGGATATTTGGTCATGATGAGAAATGACCCATGCAAGAAACATCAGGGGGATGTCTGGGAACATGATGATGATGATGATGACCTCCTTTGAAAAAATATGATGCTAATGCTGAAATATGCTGAGGAGGTCCAAAGACTTAGAACCTTTCTTGGATTTTTTGGGAGGGTGCCTGCATGTTTATGTGCTTGAAAATTGACTGCTCATTCAGGCACCAACAGGGGGAATCTTCAGAATGTTATTACTCAGCTTGATTCATGATAGAATGATAAGACTCAGATATTAGAGTAAACTTTCTTGGTTGATACGATGTTTTGTTTGGATTAGTGATAGCTGAAACATTCAAAAAGTTGTTCATATTCAGTCCATTAATCTTGATGAAGCTCCTGTTATTATTATTTCTCTTAAAGTTGTTTTGTGATGATCCACCCATGGATTGACCAACTTGAGCCGATGAGTTTTGGTTTTCATATTGACTAAACGAAAGTGATAATCACAAGGGGCAGTGCATAAATGTTGAAAGGAGTTATACTTCATCAAGAGGATCTTATCACGAATATTAGGTTATAGATTTGTAATAAATATCTTCTAAACATCTTCATCTTTCATCTGATATTGAATCTGTGCATAAAGTCCTTGATACCGACTAATGAATTTAGTCAACTTTTCTTTTGGACCTTGTTTGCATTGAACCAAGTCAATTAGAGTGACTTGGGGTCTGATATTTGCTTGAAAATGTTGTAAAAATTGATCAATCAACTGTGAAAAGGAGTGTATTGAATTCAGAGGTAAAGAGCAAAACCATTCGAAAGCAGTATCTTTGAGAGATCACGGGAAAAGTTTTGCCAAAAAATCCTCTTCAAAATAAAAATCACTACAAATAGCTGTAAATGCTGCCACATGGATATTAGGATCACCTTTTCCACCATATTTTTCAAAGCGGGGAGTCTCAAACCTCTCAGGCATAGGAGTTCTCAAAATTGCATAGGAAAGGGGATTATGGGCATGATGTGTTAGTAGACTAGGCTGCGAAGAATTTGTCAGGTTTGTTACCTTCTGTTGTAAAGTAGTCATGCCCTATAAAAGTTGGTTTAGGATGGCATCATTTGGAGATGCAGTTTGTTGTGAGGAATTGGAAGCAAAGTGAAGAGGTGAATGAGCTTGAGATACAATAGGCAAAGGCTGAGAATATGTCAATGGTGGTTGGACATAGTGATAGGTGGAAGATGGTTGTGAGTAGGTAATAGGTGGTTGGAAATGAGTGGAATATATAGGAGGTTGAGAACAATTATTCATAGAAGAGGTCCCTTTAGGAACCAAATTCTGATAATTAAATCCCACATCTTTGTAATTAGTGTTATTAGATACTCCAATACCAGTGGTAGCATTACTACAAGCATTTGCATCAGTTGTTAAGATCGTTGGTGTAAAAGTCAATATTCCCATAGTCGGTATAGGTATGGATACTTGAGTATGAGATGGTGATAAAGTGTTATTTATCGCTTGTGCACATTTGGTCACTGGCATAATGTTGGTTTGTACAATATGTGCTAGACCACAAATTGCATTGACACCATCTTGTCCCTCTTTTATCAATTCTCTTATGTTATGAATTGTAGGAACAACTTCTTAAGCTATTCTCTCATTTTCCATAAATGATTGAAATTGTGCTAGCTCTTTATCCAATTTTTCTATTTGCTCATTAGATGCATATCCTATTGCCTCAATAGTATCATCAACATCATGAAAATTTTGTTCTTCCATTATGCTTGGAGGATGTATAATATCTTGCACAATTTGAGTTTCTCCCTTTGTAAAGAAGGTGTTCAAAGTACCAAATTCTTCAAGAGCACTAGATCCCATGTGTCTTATGCTTCTTCTTAAAGGAATATTTCTCTTAGGGCAGCGAGTTATTAGATTCATGTAGCAATATGCTCAAGTTTTAGGCTTAGGATATGTTGTCAGTACTTGATTTTTGTACTTTTTCCAATGCAAATAGGTGAAACAAAGGGTGTTGTAAGGATTTTGATGAGGGACAGAAATATGTCTGATATTAGTCTAAAACAGAAATATGATCCTTCTCAATACACTCTTGATGCAAATCCAAGATAATGCAAAGTCAAACTATAGTGAAAATATGTCAAAATAGGCACTTTTTTCACCAAAACTCAATGCAAGAGAGCATAACAAAGGGTGTTGTGAGGAAAATGATGATGGAAGAAAATAATATCAGTAATAACAGCTAGTTAATGTCAAAATACCCAACACAACACACTTTTAGGTCACACCTTAGTGAAAATATAGCAAAAATAGACTATTTTTCACAGTTTTTCAACTCCAACACCTAGCAAAAGGGGTGTTGTAATGAATTTTAGTAGGTGAATCAAATAAAATCAATGATATAAGTCACCTCAATTCATAAAATTTTTCATAACATGCTTAGAGTGCAAACTAGGCCAAACCGTAGGGCAAAAATAGCCAAAATATGTAGTTTTTCACTAAATTTTCAATACAAGAGCTTGTTAAAAGGGTGTTGTGAATATTTTTAGGAGGGGAAGAAAATGAATACCATAATAACAGTCAATTAATGCAAAATTATCCTTCACAACATGCCTATGGTGCAAGTTTATAGAGTCAATAAGGCCAAATTTAGTGAAAATCATTATTTTTGAAGCCCTAGGTTTGAGATCTTAACACAAAATGGTATGTGAATATTTTGAAGTTTGATTTATGATGAAAATGAAGTGTACTAAGATCTAAAAATGATTTTCAAGCCCTTATATGCAAAATGCCAATGCATGAAAATTGCTAGTTTTTTGTTAAAATTTTATATGCAAAAATGCAAATATTTTGAATCTAAATACAAATTTACACTAAAATGAAAGACTACAGCCAAGTGAAAATTTGAATGACCTCTAAAATTAGTAGAAAAATCTGAAAGAATATTTTGCCTACTAACCCTAGATTTTGGAATTAATAGGTTATATCAAAATTGTCAAAATTTCTACAAAAGCCTAGCAAATTAATGATGAAAATGCAATGCAAATTTATGAATTTTTGTGTTTTTCTATAGTTTATATCAGATCTGATGCAAAAGTATTGAATTAGGAAAATTTAGAAAGAATTGATGCAATTTATTAAGCCAAACAATGCAATTTTTTTGAATTTTTCTCAATGCAATAAAATGAATGACTATGAATGAATGAAATAAATCTAAATATGAAGACACACACTTAGCAAGTTGAAATTTAACTCCAAAAACATGGGTTGACCAAAATGTTTTAGGTGAAAAATGGGATTCATTTGTTTTTAGTGTTTAGATGTTTGAATCCTCCTTTCACCCTATACATTCAAGGATCTAGGGTCGAGTGGCAATTTACTATCATACCCTAGGTCACTGTGAAATGTAGGGAAGCTTGGATTAGGGAATTTAATTATCAATTTTTCTTCTCTTATGCTCAATTGACCATTAAAACTCTAATTTCGCAAATACGACTGTAAACGGAAGAATAACAAAAAAAGCTCTTGCAGACAGAAGCAAAATATCAAATCACAGAGTACCTATTTTCGGGGTTTCGAGGTGGAAAATTTGGGGACAAAAGAGCGGGCACCCAAGTCCAATGCCCTACTTTTTGTCCAGATCTGGAAACTCAATCTGCAACTCTTCCCTATTGTCCTGGAGATTTTCCTATCACGGAAGTTGGAGGACTAATGAGCGAGCGCCCAAGTCTAGGTGGTAGTTTTTCCTTCTGTTTTGCAATTTCAACACTTCAAGATTCCTTCCTACAACTTCACTTTTCCCAACTCTGTAACCTGTAACCTGCAACCATGAAAACTTTGGGAGGGGGTTATGGTGTTTAGAGGCTTGCCTTAGTCAAGCCTCGAAGGACACTTAAGTCTCTGAACACTGTTGTTAGATAAAGAGTGTGTGCCCTTGTGAGACAGAGGTAAAAACCAAAGGAAATGATGATGAAAACACAATATAATGTCACCTTGTAGTGAATATATCATGGGAGGAAGATGCTCTTCATTCCATGATGAAATGCATGCTCAAATTTGCAAACATAAACACATAAACCACACAAATCTGCTCTTGCAACACAATGAAAGCCTTGAATCACCTTGAGAATACTTGAACATCACAATTGCCATCTAGTTTACAAATGAATGCCTAAACATGCTTTTATATGCAACTACAAACAATCCCGCCATGATTTTCATAATTCAAACTTACCGTGTCGGCATAGGACCCAAATAACGGTCATAAACTAACACCCAAAAATTGGGATTACCCTAAAATAGCGTAGGACTAGGGCATGGATGCCCAAGTCCTCCGCCCTATTTTGGGTAGGGTAAGGCTCAAGGGGTCCTCCTAGGTCCCATTTGTCATGTTACCTAGGGCTTATTCCATTGGGATGCCAAATTATGAAGTAAGATGCCCTAAATGCATGCAAAAGACCCTGGAGCTAAACCTTATGAGGGAAAATCCTCCAAGGGGACATTTTCTGATGTTACACAATCATTACAGTCTATTAGACCACATTTCTTTCAGGGATTTTGTCAAATAGTTCACATGCCTTTTCAATAGATTTAATAGGTATCTCAATGATAAAGTTTAGGGTGTCTTCAAGATAGCCAGCACGAGCAAGGAGGTCAATCATGCACACATAATGATCAACTATAGGTGTAATGTAATAAGAGTTACAAATGTGATTGAAGTATTTACAGCTATCATCCACTAAACTTGCATGGCTACATGCACCTAGAATAGAAGCAAAGCTTACAATGTTAGGATATGTTCCAGAGTGCTTAATTAATTCAAAGATTTTGAGAGCATCCTTGCAGTGCCTTTTCAACAAATCCATTTTGTGCATATCATGCAATCATTGTAGTCTATTAGACCACATTTCTTTCAGGGATTTTGTCAAATAGTTCACATGCCTTTTTAACAAATTTAACAGGTATCTCAATGATAAAGTTTAGGGTGTCTTCAAGATAGCGATAACGAGCAAGGAGGTCAACCATGCACACATAATGATCAATTGTAGGTGTAATATAATAAGGGTTACAAATGTGATTGAAGTATGTACAACTCTCATCCACTAATCTACTAATGCTTTCTTTGGTTCTTTTGGGCATTGCTAGCTCCCATGCTTTAGTTCTACTTTTTCCACTAGTGGTTTGCTTGGGTTTGAAAACTTGTTTCCTTTCTCTTACCTTCTGAATGCCTTCAATGCTTCTTCAAATTCTTTCCATTTAATAATCTAATTTGGACACTTGTTTCTTTGGTCAATTATTTATACTTGCAAGTGCACTAGAACATAAGTGAAAAGATGTTTTTTTGTTGTTTAAATGTGGTGGTGGTGGACAAGCAGTAGTAGACTGATACCTTGATCAGTTGGATAAATGAGTGAAGCATCAAGCCTCACATACAAACACATGTGTAGGATAGAATATATGAACTAGAAATGCATTCATCAATCATAATCTAGGGTCAATGATTGAACAAAAATATTCATTTATATAACCAAAATCATACTTTAGTAATCCATGAATAAACAAAGTGGGCCCATATATTGCATTAGAAAGATTAGAATCAAATATAGTTTGATAATGTTATGCAATTGTTGCATGCCTCAACTAACTAATACAACACCAAGCAAGAAAATATTGCCTTAGGAACAAGTACGACATGCCAATGCCCTAAATTCACCTAGACACACATGAAGACACTTGTGTTATGAAGAGACTCTACAATCTGGCATCTTCCCTTGACCTATAGCATATGTTGACATGAAGAAACTAGGCTTGATCTACATTAGGTGATGCCCTAGAACATGCATGATCAAAATGGAGAATAACTCTATAGCAAGGCATAGCCCAAAACCAACCAACGCCCTTAGTATAGAAAAGTTATACATATATGCCACTAAGGGTAGCTCTAAGGCTAAGAGATCAATCCAAGTGTCAACATTTGGAACACCAAAGCATTTACAATACCAATTCAAAATCAAAATTAGAAATAATTACATATGACAACACAATCCAAAGGGAATCCCCGAAATTGTTGACTCTAACAAAAAGAGGGCAAGAATGCCCTCATGAACAAGTTCAAAGGACCTACACACCTTACTCTCACATTGGGATCTTAGTCAACATTAAGATCTAGAGTGGAACCACATAATGAAGGCCAAGACATGAGCAAAGACAACCATAACAGCCATATTGGGCATTAATTTCTCTACAACCAACACCAAGCATAGTTAGCAAGGAATGGCCACTGTAACACTCCCATACATATAATAGAAAACCAAAATGAGTCCATGGCCCATCACACAAGGAGCATATTGAAATCACCCACCAATTGTGGCCACTTGTGTGATTAAAATCCCCATCACCTTTGAAAACCATCTACAAAGAGCCAAATTTTTTGCATAGATACTTGAAAATGCATTGTGTAGGCACATTGAGTTAAACCATATAAGTTTGGTTTTAAACCAACAATTTAGATCATGTTGGAGTTATGCATTATGAATTAACAACTTAGAAGAAGCCACACATACACAAGAAGCTTGGAGGATATATGTTGAATAGTTAAGGGAGGATACAAAGACATTAGGTCCCACCAAGGGTAATATGTCACATACCAATTGGGTGATGTAGAGTAGGGTGGAGAACTTCTACAAACACTGAAACAATCAAATTTCTAAATTCTAGAGTCCCAACTTAGTAATTACCTTCACAATCTCCTATTTCCCTTGTAGGACAGCAAACAAGGCTTTTGTGATATATCTTACAGGAAACAAATCTAACCCATAATCCAAAAGCTATTTAGGATACCCTTTTGGGAGTTTTAAAACATATCCAAAATTTAAGGGTGGTTTTTTTGTAAGACAAGACCTTAAAATTGATTGTCCTGCTTGACAAGAGGCCTAATTAGGCTTGTGCAAATAGGTCACTACAGGGTTTTTGATCTCCAGGCTTCCAATCTTAAAACCAAGACTCCAAACATGTCAAATTAGGTCTACCTCAAGCTTTTCAAGCATTACAAACACCTTCCAAATAGTTTCTCTACAAATCCTAACCCTTATGCAACTTAATTGCTTAAAAACATGAGTTTTCAGCATAGGGCATCAACAAACTATTATCAATCTCCCTCCCCTACTCCTGCAAACAACATGAACACAAAACACAACTTAACTACTTCCATTTCACCAGTTCTTAGGCCTTTTTCACTCGTGGAATGGATCAAAAACTCATTTTCTTCACTCAAAACACTAAAACCTAAGGTTTCAGAATAGTCTAGAATAATTTGCCTCTAAAATGCTCAAATTGGAATGAAATTCAATGAAACCAAGTTTATCGGAGAGTAGATTCAATTCTACATCAACTCCACTAATGTTTAGACTACTTACAGGCTGTACTATCTCCTATAGCAGCAAAAACACATGGAAAAATGTAGAAAACAATATTTTATTGATGCTCAATCTTCAAAATGCACACCCAAACCTTGTCTTCGCCATTACAAAGCATGTTTAACTAAATTTATTTCTCTTCCTCACTTTCTTGTAAAGATTCACTCAATTCTCAATTAGAGAAAACATTCTCAAGTGCAAGGCATTCCTCACATGAATCAAAATTGGATCTCTTATAATGACTAACATTCTCAAACTACAACATGCTCATACCAAGATCAAGAAAATCTTGAGGGCTAAGCTTATCATCCTCATGAATTCAAACATCATCACAAATGTTGGAAACACATCCTTGGTTCAAATTGACATCTAGCTCATTAACAAAGAGATTAGAAGCTTTGGGTATACCAAGAAGAAAGTCAAGATCATGAGCCCTTCATTACGCAAGTGTTAATAAGTATGAAGTTCAAGTAGTAATAAGACATGTTATGTCTTTCTAATACCCACATGTTCTTTCCATTGCATCAAGTGTTACTTGATCAGAATTGAACATCCTGTTGTATGAAGTCATGCCATGCCTTCCATATATTGATAGTTCCTTCGTATTGCATCAAGTGTTACTTGATCAATTATGGAAGTTCAGTTGCTATAGGTCATGTCTTGACCCCTTCATGCAACCTTGGATTCTTTGCTTTGTTTCAAGTGTTACTCCAACAAACTTAAATCCCCAACACTTCAAGTCATGCCTTGCTTCCAACTTCCTATCCAATTATGATTCATCAATAGCATGCCCCTATTGCAAGAATAGTGTATCTTTCATAAAAGTTAGATTTATGTACATTTGATTTAAGATGTAGTAACCTATGGTTTGATTTTTTAAAACCATTTAGATTAAAGTATTTTAAGGGATATTTTCAACTCTGTAGTTCTCATGACAAGGTTAACTACCTAGACTAACAATACTAATATTTGGTGACCATTAAAGGCGATTCAAGATCCTATTGTTATAAGAGCTTGTATCCCAAAGTATTTAAACTCAGGTTTATCAAATCAATGTCTAACTTTATGTCTTAGAGTAAAGACAAGGTCTTATTCACCCTTTATGCAATATCATAAAGTTCACTCTTGTTAGCTTGATTGCTACAATGATTTACACATCTTTTAACAAGTGTTCATAAACAAATTAACTATCAAGACTATTCAATCCATAGATAACAGATTCATACTTGATCAAAACACTACAAAGAACATATACACTACTGTACCGCCACATCCATTATAACAATACAAGGTTACATCTAAGGACTTCTGTACTTCCCAAAGTTGTTATGGCAAAGGAGAGTTAATGCCTACTATGAATGATGGCTCCTTCTCAACAAAAAAAATGTGCATATGAAAATTTAAATGTCCACTATTATATTTCAAAGGTTTGAAATATAAACAACGTAACTTTAATGCATGCCCCCTAAAGTAAATGGAATAGCATGCATCCACAAAATTACACAAGACACCTTGGATAGTCACCTTGTACACTTTGCCACTATCACACACTATGAATCTATGTTTACAATATAGCCACCACTACCAACTCCTCACTTACAGTAGCTCATTGACATAACATTACTCCTAACTACTTGTGGTCCCTTGTGCCATCTTCTAGAACATTATCCTGCTCTCAAATTCTGCCACAAGTGCTCCTGCATCACTAATCATGCTCCAAAAAACACTAAACTTGTATGCAATTATGAGTTCTTCATCCAAATGACTTGTAATTGTTGTCATAGCACCACCAAATGTGAACCAACATATATGATGTACAAAAAAACTTACAACACCATTATCATATGTAAATCACAATGTCTACTATATCACAATTCTTGAAAACTCACTACATTTCACCACAACTAAGTATATAGACAAACTCTTCCTACAAGAACTCTCTATAGGTGAATATAACCCAAGTCCCAACACTATGAGCATGGACTATCTTAAAATATGCTTCCCAATCCTTGATTGTCAAACACTAAAATTCTGAACTCCTTGTCTAAGATTGAGGAAAATCAATATTTGAAGTGGACATTTTCCATTCAGTAGTATCATTTGGTTGTGAAATATATGGTGTTAGTTTATGTATTTTATTCCTTATTATAAGGTTTTTCCTACACATCTTTTTTAAGCTTGCTTAGGTAGTTTAATAATGTGAGCTATTTAATAGGCCTTTTATGTTAGTGGGTGCATGTGTGTGTGGTGTCAATCCATTCATGGAAGTTACTCCACCTCCCCCTATTTTTGGAGATGCTGGAGTACATTTCCTATTGGTCAATATTGACACCTCACCTCACTCACCTTGCCTATAAATGCTCACTCCTTTGCATGTTTTTTCATGGGTTATTCAATGCATTTCTCCAATATTTTGCATCAATATTCTCTTAGCTTTTTTCATAACTCTCTCATAGATGGATGCTTGCAGCTGATCCTGGCTCTAACATGGTATTATAGCTCTAGGCTTGCAAGTTTCTTCTCGAATCTGTGAAGGTTTCAGCCTTGAGAGTCTAAAAGGTGTGTCCTAGAGAAAAACTAACCCTGCCATTGCGCTTAGAAGGTGTCAAAACCCCTATTTTCATATAAGGTACTCTATATTTTGCTGAAAAAATGTTTTGGGCATTTTTTGGGGTTTGGTTTTTTTATGTGCAGGAAAAATTTGTACAGTTGCCTGGATTTTTGTGCCATATTTTCTGTATGACTACCTTGATTTCCATGCCAAAATTTTTTTAAGCTTATTTTGATTTTGAGTTGCCTCAATTTACGTGCCAAATTTTTTTGAATCTGCCTCGATTTCCATACCAGATTGTTTGTACGACTGCCTCAATTTTTGTGCCACTTGATTTTTGTCTACCTCAATTTCTGTGCCACATCAATATCTAAATCTGCCTCAATTTATGTGCCATGCTCATGTGCAGGCCTAAAAAGGCAGTTTTCTTCCAAAGGCCATAACTTGAGCATACAGACTCAAAAATTAGCAAACAAAAAAGCGTTGGAAAGGTGATTCCGTCCTCCACATAGCCATCAAGGTTATTTTTGCAGAAAATATCATTAGGTATCTAGTTTTCTCAGATTTCTATTTTCTGTCCTGTGGTTGGAAAAAGGACATTTCAGTGAGTTTTATTTGAAAAAAGGGGTTGTTTTTTTTGCTTGAGAGCATTATTATGTTGTTTCTCTATCATTTCTACTATATACATAATGGATAAACTTCGAGTTCCTCTTCTCACTCCATTTAACTATTTTGAGTGGAAGAGGCATATGGAACTTCTGTTGCTTAAATTAAGGTTGCATAGGATAACTATAGGTACAGATCTTGAACCCACTGGTGCTATAGAAAAGAGAAAATGGATTGATAGATCTGATGAAGCTTATGGGACTTTGTGTCTTTCTCTTTCTCCTAATCTTCTTTTCCATGTTGAGTCTTGCAAAACTCGAAATGATATATGGACTACATTAGAAGGTTTATTTGGTAAGCAAGACACCTTACGAAGTTTTCAGTTAGAAAATGAACTTATATCACTGAGCCCATCTAACTTTAACTACATTCAGGATTTCTTTACCAAGCTTAAGTCTCTCAGGTTACAGTTGAAACAATGTGGTATACAAAAAGAAGATAGCCAGTTGATCTTATCTATTCTTTCTAAACTAGGTTCTGATTATTCTATTTTTGTATCTACTTTTTATGCTACAAGAGATGCTCTTGGTGCTAGGTATCATATGCGTTCTCTTGATGAATTTGCTGCATCACTCACATGAGAACATGCAAAGTTAGTGTAGATGGGTACTCTGAAGTCTTCCAAATCATAGGCTCTTGTTGCAACTCAAAACACAAAAGATGAGAAAGCTTCAAGTGGCAAAGAAAAGAAGCAGAAAAATAAGAATAGTGAGAAAGATGAAGATTCAACACCTCATGCTACCCCTGAGTCATCCAACAAGAAGGAGAAAAATGAGAGACCCACTTGTGCATTCTGCAAGAAGCGTGGGCATAGTGAACAACATTGTTACAAAAAGGAAGTGAATGAGTTGAAGACTCTTATTCAGAAAATGAATGTAAGTTCTCCTTCAGCCTCGTCTTCTAGTTCATCTACTCCTACTCCTTCATCATCAAAATAGCCAGAATCTTCTAAAAAAGGGCAAGCTAACAAACAGAAAGGTAAAGCACTTTGTGCATCTACAAGTTCCAATTTAGGTAAATGGATTCTTGATTCTAGAGCCTCCCATCATATGGCTTCATCTCAGTCCATGTTTTCTACTTTTGAGCCTTGCATTATGCCACCGATTTTAATGGGTAACAATACATATGTGAATGTAATTAGGAAGGGATCAACTGAGATTGGTGATGGTACTGTAGACACCTAAAATTGGCTCAGTTTGAATTAAGTCAATATTATAATATTTACCTTAATTCATATTTCATTCTATCAATTAAATAAATATTATAAGTTTATTTGATTGATTCATTATCCTACAATTAAATAAAATCATTTTATTTAATTTCCCTAAATTCTTCTAATATCTCAAGTCCTAAAATCCACCTCACCATGTTGCACATGTAATTAAAGATTCTTAATATTTAATTAGCTAATATCCTCTATTATCCAAAATAAATCTTTAATTCAATTATCCTCCACCAAATTGAATATTTAATTCAATGTTCCCCACTAACCTTCACCAATTGAATATTTAATTCAATGTTCCCCACTATACTCCACTATTGAATTCTTAATTCAATTGTCATAACCCACTATCCTCCACAATTGAATATTTAATTCATTGTTCCCCACTATCCTCCACCAATTGAATTTTCAATTCAATTGTTCCCCACTATCCTCCACTCTTCCCAAAAATAAATTTTTAAACTCATCCACTATCCTCCACTCTTCCCAAAAAATGAATTTTTAATTCATCCACTATGAATAAAAGATTCATTTTTATTCCTAGCCATTGATCTCATCTGTTGATCCTCACCCTCCATTCCTTTTTCAGAAAATCTATAAATAAGACCCTTCTCTAAGCAATTAGAAAGGACTTCTTTCAGGTATCCTTACCATGTCCAATTTCCTCTAGGAAATCTTCTCATTCTTCTCAAGTATCCTCATTCTAGCCATTCTCATATCATCCTCCATCATTAGTGTGTTGAATCTCATCTTCAATCACACAAAGTATCATAGCCATTTCTCCTTGTCATCTTGAGGAATCGAAGCAAAGAAGCAAGCTCCTTGAGGGCCCATCTCCATCATTCAAGATCAAGAAAGAATAGGTGAGCAACGGAAGCCGCAGGGTAAAGGTTGTAAGTATCTCTTCGTGGTTATTTAAATCTCCTTTTCCTTCATATTTCATTGTTGTATTTGGGTTTATTTATCTTCATTGATCAAATCTATTTCCCATTCACATTTTGGCGCCCACCGTCTCGAATCTACTCGTTGTTTTGTGAAGGTTTCTTGTTAAAATCTTTGTTTTCTAACAATTTTTGTCAAGTTTTGAAGTGAACTATTGCAGGTTGCATCCTGGGCAAAACCAACCTCATTATCGCGATCAAGACGTCGATTCCATGAATTTTGACTATAAAGTTCGCTATATTTTTTGAAAAAATTTTAGGGCCACAGGCTGTACCGTACGAAACCTGCGGCCCCTGTGCACTGATCACTGGTTTTTTTTGTGTTGCAAAAAATTTCTTCGCAGGGTTAATGTTTGTTTGCAAGTTTTTATTCAACCACCGCCGACAACCACTTCACCACCGGTCAAAACCCCCCACACCACCCCTAGTTTTATCTACATTCAAACCCTTATATCTCCCGGCCCCGCCACCACTCCCCGCCATTTCCACTTGAACACCTCCCCTCCAACAAACACCACGGCCACCTCTCTGTTTCCACCCCGCACCACCCCTTGTTTTACCTGCCATCTACATTTAAACCCTTATATCTCCCATCCTCCACTGCGGCCACCTCTGAACCATCCATCCTCCATCTCTAGTGCCGCCGCCCTACCATCTCCAGTGCCGTCGCCCTACCATCTCCTGCGCCCAAACCCCCGACTACCCACCACACCCCTCCTTGCTTCACTCCCCACAGAGCCCCCAGTGGCCTCCCTCCAATCCCCACCACCATCCTCCCCACCGCTCGAGCCTCCTCCTCCCCCATTCACTGCTCTCGCACCTCCTGCACTCCCCTCTGCCGACCACCCCGAACCTTCTGCCCTTCTCCCCGCACCTTCCCCTCGACCACCGCCGCCCGAGCTCCACCCCTGCACGCCACCTATAATCACCCGTCCACCAAGCGATCTCCATTCGCGGGCCTAGTCTTTTTTCCCACTACAACAAACCCTAACCACCAGGGGTCGGCATTGATAGTTTAGGGTTAACATTTAGCTCTTAAGTTTAGCTTTGTCTAAAGTCTTTTTTATTTTTATTTTTATTTTTTTATTTTTTTTGCATATATTGAGCCCCTGGTCATATTGAAGACCAGGGGCCGGTCTAACATAAATTGCAGGACAAACCATAACTGCCAGCCTCAAACCGCTACATGTGACCGCGATAACTCCAACTGCTAGCGGTTAGCAGAAAACTGCCAGTTAACATGCTCATTGCCTTCCACATGCCAAAGGAGGCTGACTTTTTCAAACTCACATAACTTGGTCATACGGAGGTGAAATCACGCAAACAAGGACTCGTCGGAAAGAGGACTCCGAGAACTTTACAGTTGTGAGGTTTTTATTATGTGACTATACTTTTTTCCTGCCTTTTTCATCAGTCAAAGTCAAACATGCTTAAAATCTTCAAATCATCATAACTTGTGCATTTTTGATCAAATTTTCGCAAATTTTTTTTTCAAATCACATAGAATTTCCTAAATTTTCTGTTCATGAAATCTATTTTCTTGTATCAGTTCTTTTTTCATCAAATTTCATTAGATTATCAATTTTCACATTACAATCCTCTTGGAAGTCTACTTGCTCTGTTCTCGGTTTCGTGACTTGCAGGTGATCATTCGGGACTGGACAAACAGCAGGAGTAGCATCTACATCAATTTGGACAGCAATTTTATCAGATGCATCCATTTTCATCCTTTATCTCTCAATCATTGCTTGCAAACACACTTCGGTTTGGGCATAAAACAAACATTGTTTGATCATCACACATTGAAATTGGGCATAAAATCAACTAGTGTCTTCAATTACACCTTGAAATTGGGCTAAAAAGAACCATTGTTTGATGTGTTTTTCATCACATTTCAATTTCTAAGGGTCAATTAATCAACTGTGAGTGTGAATCAAGTGGGTGTGTGTATGCTCTCTCCTCACACCGCAAGGTGACCTTGGAGATCAAAAACACCTCACTTGATTCGCTTTTGTCAATCCCTTTCCTAGGAGGCCTGCTAGGGAATTTCATCACCCCTAGGGACAACCTCATCTGAGGCTGAATCGAAAGACACCCTCTTTGAAATCAGAATCCTGTCACTCTTGGCTAAGCCCCAAAGAACTTTCTACCTTTGGGAAGTGAAGGTGAAGGGTGGGTTACCCCCTTCTCCCGGTTGTGTGACAGGATTTCACTTTCAAATCATTAGTCAACCTCGTTTAAACATTGACCAAACCTAACTGGCCATACCTTACATCAAACTAGGCATTAGGGCATGTTGATTTGTCTTACACATGTGATTGCTTAATCATTCTCATATTCTTCAAAATTCAAAATTCAAATTTGCTTGTGTCTTGTGTGAGTGATTCTTGTTTGTACATGTGATCATTTGCTAAACATTGCTAAATCAAGTTTAAACACCAAACACATAAGACAAGTCATTCAACTCATTCTTCCAAGCACAATTGTCTCGACTTGTGAGGCATTTGCACTCTGTTATGATGCATTTGTTTTTGCACATCCAAACTAGTAAGCTTTTCCAGTCTTGTGTCAATGGCAAACAAATTAGAATATCTTAATCAAAAACTACAATATCTGTAATTACAAATAAACTTAGGTCCCTCACCCCAAGACCGTATAGAAATTGCTCAAGAACTCCAAGTCATACAACAGGAAATGGAAATCTTACAAGCTGAACGTGTCAGTACTAGCTATGCCTCGCCCCAAACTCATACATCTATTTTCTGTCTTAATGATGCTCATGACAAGACAAGCACCACCTTAAGTTGGAAATCGTATACCACTCTATCTACTAGTCCTCCTTCATCGTATCCTAAGACACCTATCCCAAAGCATACCAGTTCTACAACAACACCACCATCTAGTTCCTCAAATTTTAAATGGCACACTAAAAAAGAATCAGATGAGTGGTGGGAAAATTTTTTTCTAGATTTTTACAACACAAGAAAAGCTAGGGCGAAAGCAAAATCCACTCATCCATCCCTTCATCCATCTACCCATACACCTATGTAGGATGTGATCCAAGGACTACTAGCAGAGAGTCAACCATGTCCCCTAACTCCGGTCCTTGACCTTACCAAAGATTCTTCCAATGTCTTGTCAATGCCTACAACGCCTTCATGTCATCCACAACCCCTTGAGCTTCTAAAAGAGCCTTCTACAATGCACCAGAGTCAAGGTCCGTCACACCCTCATATTGTTGACCAAGAGCCTATCCAAGAGCCCTCAATTAACATTCTTAGCCCTTCAAGCCCATCATGTGACCAACAAGCCATCAAGCCTAATCAAGAGTCTCCTATTATGAATCCAAGTCAAGAGTCATCATGTTCTCATATTGTTGACCAAGAGCCTATCCGAGAGCCTTCCACTTCCATTCAAGCAACCCAAGAGGTATGTCAAGAGTTTAATCCTAAGCATGTGGAAACATTAAGCCCTAGTCCAACTCAAGATCAAAACACTTTCATGCAACCCATCCATAACCTATATCTCTTCCCTAATCAAGATACTAGTGTTGATGAAGAAGCTATCCATGAGCAACTTGATCCTATGCATGAACTAGAGATCCAATGGCTTTTCTATGATCAAGATGATATCCATAATAATGAACCTCTCCAGGAGCCACTTGATCTTATACATGAGCAAGAGATTTAGTTTCCAACCATGCATAACCTATATCTCTCCTATGATCAAGATATTATCGTTGATGATGAACCTATACAAGAGAACATTAATCCCATCATGCTAAATCCTATCTATGATCAAAATCCCATCTATGATGAAGAACCTATCTATGATCAAGCAGACCATGATGATCCTCTTAGCCCACTTTACATATTCCATGGTCCTGAGCCTAGCACCCCATCTAGTCCTACCCAAGATCCAACAACTTCCACTTCCTTCGATGAGACACTTGCCTCCCAAGCAAGCATAGAAGATCAAACCAGTAATACTCCTTTGCCATCTGTTATGGACCAAGCGGCAAATTCTGCACCATATATCCTTGGTCTTACTACCTTCATGCATGAATGTTCTTTCTTAGAACACCAACAACCATTATCCACTATCTCACCTTCTCCATCCAATAAAGAACTTGTGTCTAGTGTTCCACCAACACATAATCCCGCTGTCCACCGCATACTCCAGAAGATGAACTATCAAGGTAAAGGCTTAGGCCTTCATGAACAAGGTATTTTGGAACCTATCCATGTCAATGTTCCTCCACCTTCATACGGCCTTGGATACATACCCCAAGTTGCACAAACTCAAGATGTTGGTACTTCCTCCACTCCTCCTAAGTCTACCACTTTCCATCATAAACACTATCATATCCCCAAAACATATGTCACCATTCCACCTCCATCATCCTACAATTGTCAAAAGCATGTGACCATGCACCTTCCACCATCCAATCTACCTCCGCTACTTCCAACTCCTAATATCTCACCATTCAATCTCCCTCCGCTACTTCCAACTCCTAATATCCCACCATCTAATCTACCTCCGCTAGTTCCAACTCCTAACACCCCTCCATGCTTTTTACCACCACTTCTTCCAACACCCTATCCATACCTCTATAAATCCTCTAAATATCCCAGTCATGGTCGTCAAATGCACATATGGTCTAAACAAGGAGCTGTCACCAACCTCACTTCTACCATCCCACGGGGATTCAATGACAAATATGTGGATGCCTCTACCTACAAAGTCAAAAATCCTAAGAGTCCTCATGACCTAGGATATAAATGCCAAGAATCAAAGAAGTATCCATATCAAAAGCTACATGTACCCATACACGTCAATGCCAAATTGAAAAAGGTGTGGGTCCCCAAGCAACAAATGCTTACTCCAAAAGCTACACAAAAGCTGCCTACACCCAAACCCATACCTTCACAGCTACTATCTAAAAGCAAAATTGTTTGGGTACCCAAGTAAAAAGTCCTAAAGCTACATGAGGCATCCACCTCTCAAGAATCTCAACCATCCACTTTCTCCCATTCCATCCACAAGTCTGAAATTCTTCCACCCCACATGGCAAACAAAAATCAGAAAAATCCTAAGTCTATGTGGGTCCATAAATTCCTAAATCATTCATCCACAAGCAAAAGTCTCCGTTGCCTCCTACACTACTTTCCCATCACCAGCTTCAATGTTTACCATGGTATGTGCAATTGTTGGTCATGATTCCATTCCATTCCACAACATTTTCATATACCTCCATCTCCCCTTCCTTCTACTATTATCTTACATATCTTCCTCATCCTACGCCTATGGTCCATGTTGTTGCATAAGCCTTCCCTCCATATTCTGCATCATAATCCACTATCTACCTACACCATCTCACTTTCATACGATCCCCTACCAACATCTGTGAGAACACTTGACATTGTCCATTTGACAGTATCTATCTAGCGGGACTATCACCTTTCAAGGAACTCTATACTTGAGTCTCTCCATATCCACCTTCTCCTATCTAAATATTCAAAAAAACAAAAAAAAACAAAAATAAAAAAAGTAAAGAGAAATCCCTTTGTCCAATGGTGAAAACTTGGCAAACAGGTGCCTTGGATAAGTACCGTGATGAAAACCTGGCAAATAGGCTTCATGTGTAAAGTTGATCTTCTATGTCACCTACACTTGGGGGCACCTTGTCTCATCAGCATATCACTCTTCTCCTACCAGTTTCCTTTCATACCATTTCCTATCCTGTCTCGTCCATCCATCCAATCTTCCTTTCCTCTATTATTTGGTCTTGATAAAGATTGGGGGCACAATGTTGACAAATGTTCTAGATCTCTCTTGACATACCTTATCCCTCCAAACTAGGCAAACCCTTCATTATCCTCTCATCCTCCTATCGTCCTTAGCATTGTCACGAAAAAATCCTACGTACTCTACATACAATGGGGCATGTTACACTTATGCAACATAGTCCTTGGAGATCACATCCTTGTTTCCTTCTGTCCACTATTGCCCATCCTCATAACCATTCGTATTTACTATCACCCATACATCTACATATCTGTGGTGGTTCCTTGTCATCAGTATTGTTTGTTCCATATCTATTCCATGTCATGTCTCTTTTTGTTCCATATCTGATCCATATCGTGTCTTGTCTGATCCATCTCGGTTCCATATCATGTCTTGTCTGATCTATATCATGTCTTATTTGATCCATATATGATCCATATCGTGTCTTATCTGATCCATATCGGTTCCATATCACATCTCATCCGATCCATATCTTAGGTCCATTAGGGTTCTTCCTGAACTACATTGCCTCTGAGCTATCACGTAGGCAAGGCCATTATCAATGCGCCCCCGAGGCTCCGCTGTCCCGTCAGTCCCATATCTAGTCTTTCTATCTATCTCAGTCCATACCACTTCTACAGATCCACCATCACCTAGGTCTTCAGTCGATCAGGGTTCACCTTGAACTACACTGCCTCTGCGTTGTCACGTAGGCAAGGCCATTATCAATGCACCCCCGAGGCTCCACTTTCCTGTCCATTCCATGTCTAGTCCTTCTATCTATCGGAGTCCGCTCCACTTTCCTGTTCATCCCATGTCTTGTCGTACGTCCCTCTACCCATCCGTGTCTGCACCTTTCACTAGACAAACAAGAGCAGCAAAGCAAGCTACCAAAAAAACACAAATCTTGACACAAAAACGTCAACCTGTCCTAAACAAAGCAGTGCACCATACTGAAACATTCAAGCTAAATTCTATATCAATTATGGCAACAAGACACATCTAATGTAAGAATGTTTTGTAAACAGGTTAACTTACAAGGTCTTGGATTTTTGTCATTATGTCTTCCTATGCTACTCAAGGATGCCAAAAGCTAGAGATGCTATGATGGGGGCATAATCTTTTTCTTTTTCTATTGCTTGTGGATCAAACTTTAGTAATGTGATGACTTTTGTCTAATGACATGATCGGCAAAAGATCATCGAGGACTCCGAGGTCTAAACATGAAAAGGGGCAATCCTTGTCTGTTAAAATGCAAGAAGTACTCAGGTCATCTAGATTCAACTTTGACTAGATGCTTGTATTAACTTGCTAAATCAAAATCCATGTAAGTAATACTCAGGTCATCTCGGTTTAATTATACCTAGATGCTTGTATTTTCTTACAACATAATAAAGCCCAATGATGAAAGTGCTTCAAAATACTTGCTATATCAAGGTGACAAATATCCATTTCCATACCATATCCAATTGCATTTTATATCCATTTCCATATCCATACCATATCTAATTCAAGTCTATCCTTAATCCATGCCAATCAAGTCAAGTCAATCTTGTCAAATGATCCGATCACAATCAGTGGTCTTGATCATTGTCCGGTCGTAAACCATATCAATCAGTCATAACTATCCTTCATGTTGCTCTAGGGATACATCACTTCCCGCCATGACAACACTGTCGTATATCATTATCATATGTCTTAGACAGGATGTCACATTGTCGAAACCAGACTCAGAGTCTTATACGACATATCTCATTCCTAAAACCAGACATCATCGACCTATATCGTTGGTTTACCACGTGACAGGGGAAATACCTTGGTTGTTCCTGTATCATTTGTGCATACTTGCTTACTTGCTTGTGTGTGTCATCTTTTTATCTTGCATTCCATATCATTCATCCATTTCTTCTGCATCCAACCATTTCATCTCCTGTCAACCTATCTCATCATGAGATTGTCTATCTCACGCCTTCTGCCTTCTCCTTGTCCAATCTCCCGAGGGGGCATCCTATCATCATAACCTGTACCAAGGGCAAACTGGGGCATGTATTATTATCAGACTATTTATTCTTTGAAACAACGTGATAAAACACATTGCTTCAAAGAGGGGCAAAATGTAGACACCTAAAATTGGCTCAGGTTGAATTAAGTCAATATTCTAATATTTACCTTAATTCATATTTCATTCTGTCAATTAAATAAATATTATAAGTTTATTTGATTGATTCATTATCCTACAATTAAATAAAATCATTTTATTTAATTTCCCTAAATTCTTCTAATATCTCAAGTCCTAAAATCCACCTCACAAAATCCACCTCATCAATCCACCTCATCTCTTCCACCTCACCATGTTGCACATGTAATTAAATATTCTTAATATTTAATTAGCTAATATTCTCTATTATCCAAAATAAATCTTTAATTCAATTATCCTCCACCAAATTAAATATTTAATTCAATGTTCCCCACTAGCCTTCACCAATTGAATATTTAATTCAATGTTCCCCACTATACTCCACTATTGAATTCTTAATTCAATTGTCATAACCCACTATCCTCCACAATTGAATATTTAATTCATTGTCCCCCACTATCCTCCACCAATTGAATTTTCAATTCAATTGTTCCCCACTATCCTCCACTCTTCCCAAAAATGAATTTTTAAACTCATCCACTATCCTCCACTCTTCCCAAAAAATAAATTTTTAATTCATCCACTATGAATAAAAAATTCACTTTTATTCCTAGCCATTGATCTCATTTGTTGATCCTCACCCTCCATTCCTTTTTCGGAAAATCTATAAATAAGACCCTTCTCTAAGCAATTAGAAAGGACTTCTTTTAGGTATCCTTACCATGTCCAATTTCCTCTAGGAAATCTTCTCATTCTTCTCAAGTATCCTCATTCTAGCCATTCTCATATCATCCTCCATCATTAGTGTGTTGAAGCTCATTTTCAATCACACAAAGTATCATAGCCATTTCTCCTTGTCATCTTGAGGAATCGAAGCAAAGAAGCAAGCTCCCTGATGGCCCATGTCCATCATTCAAGATCAAGAAAGAATAGGCAAGCAATGGAAGCCGCAGGGTAAAGGTTGTAAGTATCTCTTCGTGGTTATTTAAATCTCCTTTTCCTTCATATTTCATTGTTGTATTTGGGTTTATTTATCTTTATTAATCAAATCTATTTCCCATTCACAGGTACTTTTAATGATGTACTTTGTGTACCTTCTTTGGCAAATAATCTACTTTCCATATATCAGATTACTCATAGTGGTGCAGGGAAAACTGTGGAATTCACACCTGATTTAGTTATCATCAGAGACTTGGAGAGTATAGAGATCATTGCTACTAGGGTTGTTGATCATGAAACTTGGTTATACACCTTTTCTGGTTTTACTCCTGATGATGGTTCAGATACTTTGGCTGATGTTCACACTCCTTGTGTGAGCCATATTTCTGTGGAGAATTGTGGTCACTCAAACCTTGTTGTTCTTACATCTAATCCAGTTCTTGAGACTTGTGTTACATTTCTTCTCCTCCTCCTGCTTCTTTAGATATTCCTTTTTCCATGGTTAAGCAGGACAATGTTTGTTCTTCTGATTTTGTTATGTGGGATGATTATTTAACATGTATTTCAGAGTTGTTTTATGAATCTCACATTGCAAATTTTGAGGACACCTTTGACGATAGTCACAACATAGCTATCATCCCTTCATAGGCTCACACTTGGATCTGGTTTTTCTCTTCATCAAATTTGTGGGAGTGGCTTCTTCATCCTCCATTGGACTTGTTTCTACCCAAGGGAAGAAATGTTGTATGCAAACAATGCACTATCTTCTTCTCTCTTGCATCTTTCGGTGGATTTGAAGTTACTTTTACCTATGATGGACACTTGATCCTCTCCATCCTCTTCTTGAGGAATCATGTTTGTATGATGGTTGTATCTTTGGGGAGTCTTATGACAATCTCCACCATCATTGTATATGGGTACCTAACATGGCTTCATTTGTCGGGACCCATCTTCACATCCTCCTAAGTTGCGCTTAAGGGGGGGTGTTAGTGTAGGTTTTTTATTCCTTATTATAAGGTTTTTCCTACACATCTTTTTTAAGCTTGCTTAGGTAGTTTAATAATGTGAGCTATTTTATAAGCCTTTTATGTTAGTGGGTGCATGTGTGTGTGGTGTCAATCCATTCATGGAAGTTACTCCACCTCCCCCTATTTTTGGAGATGCTGGAGTTGCATTTCCTATTGGTCAATATTGACACCTCACCCCACTCACCTTGCCTATAAATACTCACTCCTTTGCATGTTATTTCCATGGGTTATTCAATGCATTTCTCCAATATTTTGCATCAATATTCTCTTGGCTTTTTTCATAACTCTCCCATAGATGAATGCTTACAGCTGATCCTGGCTCTAACATATTGGTGTGACCAACAAAGTGGTGAATCTTTTTCCCTTTGAGTACTTAGCATGCAGCCTATGATGAGTAGAAAGGTCTCTAATTGACATATAGCCTTTTTGGTCTCATTGTTGAAGCTTTGTAACAATTGACAGTGATGAACAAAACACATTTCTTTGATTAATGTTGATGAGATGGATTATTAAAGTTAACAACTTAAAGTCAAAAACACTTTCAACAATACTTTTAATGTCATATCACTATGAAAACAGTTTGGGGATTAATTTTATAGTGTTATCTTTGTATTTAGCCTAAGCCTTCCAATCAAAAGCTTAGATATATCAACCATTACCACTACCTTTTGAGCTATGGGAACCCATTTCCATGCATTTTATTATTGGTCTTCCAAGCACTCAAAACCAATATGACTACATCTTTGTGGTTGTTTGTTGGTTATCCAAAAGGGCTATCTTTATCCTAACATGCTCCAAGAACACTAATGTTCCAAGAGCTATAGACTTCTTCCTTGATCATGTTTGAAGCATTTTAAGACATTACTCGCTATCATTTGAGATAATCACTACCACTTTTAAGTCAATTTTTCCAATCAATGTAGAAGCTTTGGGGTTGTTGAGTGTGCTTTTTAACTTCATTTCATCTAAAAAATGATGGGAAAACCTAAGTTCTTTATTATATGTTGATCAATTCTCTTTGCATTTCCCATCAAAAGTAGGTAGTGGAACATCTATGTGCATCTAAATTTTTTTAGGTTTGTTATGGCAAAGTCAAACAACAATTGGCACCTTACGAGATTCTAGTTTCTCTTCTAACTCGAAATATGTCCCACCAATAGAAGCAGGAAGACAAAACTTCATCATTCGTGCAAAATCTAGCAAAAGTTCACACAAATTTAGGAGATTCACAACAAACTCAAGCCTAATTCAAGACACTTCATGACTAACATCAAGTAACTCATTATTTCCAAGTTGGTGACTTTATTTTACTTCACATGAATAAACGAAGGTTTCACAACAAGCATCATAAGGTAAATCCCATAAGATCAGACCTTATACTATTCCTTGAGAAGACATGCCTAATATCTTTTGCCTTTCTATCTCATCTTAGAATTTATGATGATGGCAATACAAACAAGATCAAGTTGTATGATCCATCTCACTTGGAATGAGATTTTTTAATCAATCATCCTAAGACTACAATTCCTGACCTTCGGGATTCATTGACCAAGGAAAATTTGCTTGATGCTCAGACTCACACTAGTAACAAGGGGAAAGTCACCATATGACTTGTTAGCCAAAAAGGACTCTACCAATGTAGGCTGCATAGTTTTCTGAGTTTGTTTTTCAAGAGAAGTTTGTAGATCATATGTAGAAATTGGGGACAATTTTCTCTAAATAGGGATGAAATGATTAGAACATCCATTATAGTAATTATATTAGTTATAATTTTATATCAGTAAAAATCCATATGCAAGTGAGTAAACTTGTTCAAAGGGTAAATAGAAATAACTCTAAAAGGAGGTGAACAGTTGGAAGTCAGTAGGTGGAAATTGGAAACATTAAATGACTTTATTAGACTTTTAGCAAATAAATATAGTCTTCTCTTATTTAAGTAGGCATTCAGAAATAGAATTATATCACACAAATTCTCTTCCAATCAAAAAGTAGTAATACCTCCACTTACCTTAACTGAAAATAGTGTATGGCCTATATTTGTGAAGACTGTCCCCATACAGATCATAAGCAGCAAATATAGCATTAGCCGCAACCAAAAGTAACTAAAATCTTTGGCCATGTTCAAGCATGATCTCCATGTC
The DNA here is from genome assembly GCA_027924645.1 of Cunninghamia lanceolata. Taxonomy (NCBI): domain Eukaryota; kingdom Viridiplantae; phylum Streptophyta; class Pinopsida; order Cupressales; family Cupressaceae; genus Cunninghamia; species Cunninghamia lanceolata. Next base: position 6,987,661 of record BSBN01000460.1, read on the forward strand.
AAGATTAATATGTGTTCATAGACATTTGCATGACCCTTGCTTTTAATCATTGGCCCTGCCTGCAAAATAAATTGTAACATTAGATGAATTATCTTGGTAGTTATTAGAATGCAGAACATCTCTCATATGTTATAAATTGATAAATAATATTTGGAAATATATTTCAAGAATAAGAAATTACAAAATTTGATAAGGTGATGGCATCCATAGCTAAACTTATGTTGCTTTGTGTTAACATGGCTCACCATATAGAATTTTGTTTTTAATTTTCATATCTGCACATTCTAATGAGAAGAAATTATTGGATAAGGATTTGGTTCTTACCCGGCCCTCAAATTGTGAGTCGATCCACTCGATGATTTCCTTTTTTGATGCCTCTTGATCAATCCATTTTGTAAATAGCCCAAACTCCTTCAAGTAATCCCTCTGTGGCTGTATATAACTGGTGGCGAGTTTCATTATTCTGCTTCTCCTATCTGTGGAGAGTAGGGTTTACTGCTTTGCAGGTTGTTTTTGGGCACCCACACACTAGAAGCTGCGCAGCCCAATACCATAGGTGCACCTTGACAACGTGCACCAAAATCAAAGACGATGCAAAAACTAAAGGAGTCAGTGCTGTATAGTATACACCCAAAAAGGACTGCAACACATATAATCAAATCATAAAAAAAATGAAAATGAGGGGGTCACAACCTTTCATGATTTCTGCCCTTTGAAAGAGTCACAACTACTTATTCAACCTTTCATGATTTCTACCCTTTGAAAGAGTCACAACTACTTATTCAACCGATGACTTTGATGTAATATCCCTTACTAAATCTGCCCTAAATTTTCTGAATGTAGTGTATTGACATTTTGTCAAACACTTAGCATGATGGCTATTATCACTGAGTTTTATGAGTTTGAATGCTTGTTTGTGATATGTTTTTTAGTTTGTTTTAGATAGACATCACAATGAACAATAGAGCATACATTTCACATGCATATGCCAATAATCAAACAAGATCCAATAACTGATATAACACTTATAATAGCAGAAGTAAACGGGATATATGTATTCAAATTAAAGATTTGAATAGAGTTATTTGCTGATTACATTCAGTTTTAGATTATACAATGAAATGCCAACATACCAATTTTGCCCTTGTGCCAAGATGAAGTTACAATTCCAAACTACAAACAAGGTATCAAATCAAATCACCTTCATATGTATATGCTACTTTTGTTGTAGATAAATGTCTAAGATACTATAAGACTGATGTAGCTCAACCTTTTCGCCATATACAATCTCCAAAGGCTATGATGACTTCACAAAGAGCCTTTAATAGGCTGCAAACACTCCAAGATAGCTGTACACAAGGAAATGGTGGATGTGAAGACTTCTATATCCATTAATGACTTCAAAATGTGATGCCAAACTCTCTTATGATGTTGCGCTCAACCCCCAAGATATAGTTGTGACAGATTTTGGAAGGCTTTAAGCCTTAAATAATATTCTAAATCACCTTTGATAAGCTGTGATCCCTCTACAAGTGACGTCTCCACTTATTATATGCTGCGACTAGTTTCTATGGAGCTAGATCTCCTTTGGAATACAATCAATCCTCTAATGAATGGCTATTCCTCTAATCACCTGGTTTGTGTTGATTGTTCCGTGGGATCCTAGTGTTTATGTGGAAAATTGGATTTGTTTTGTTTAGTGTCTAAATCCTCCTTTCACCTAACACATTCAAGGAACTTTGGATTGAGTGGTAGAGCACTAACAAGTCCTTGGTCACTTACAAATGTAGGGAAGTTTGGATTAGGGTGTTTAGTTATCAATTTTCCTTCTCCTATGCTCAATTGACCATTAAAACCCTAATTTTGCAAATATGACAGTAAATAGATGAATTACAGAAAAAAGCTCTTGCAGAGAGAAGTAAAATGACAAATCACAGAGTACCTATTTTTGAGGTTCTGAGGCAAAAAAGTCAGGGACACAGGAGCAGGTGCCCAAGTCTAAGGCCTATATTTTTGTCTCGATCTAAGAACTCGATCTACAACTCTTTCCCGTTGTTCCAGAGATTTTCCCGTCACAGAACTTGGAGGACTAATGAGCGAGTGCCCAAGTCCAGGGGGTAGATTTTCTTCCTGTTTTGCAATTTTGACACTCCAAGATGTCTTCCTACAACTTCACTTTGTCCAGCTCCTCAACTTGTAACCTACAACCATGAAAACTTTGGGAGGGGGTTGTGGTGTTTAGAGGCTTGCCTCAGTCAAGCCCCGAAGGACACTTAAGTCCCTGAACACCTTTGTCAGATAGAGAGTGCATGCCTAGGGAGGCAGAGACAAAAACCAAATAAAATAATGATCACAAACACAATATAATGTCAACTTGTAGTGAAGATCTCATGGGAGGAAGATGCTCTTCATTCCATGATGAAATGGATGCTCAAATCTGCAAACAAAAAACACAAAAACCACACAAATCTACTCTTGCAACATAATGAAAGCCTTAAATCACCTTGACAATGCCTAAACATGACAATTGCCATCTAGATTACAAATGAATGCCTAAACATGCTTTTATATGCAACTACAAACACTCCCACCAAGATTTTTGTAATTCAAAATTACCGTGTTGGCATAGGACCCAAATAACGGTTACAAGCGGACACCCAAAAATTTGGATTGTCCCAAAATAGGACAAGACTAGGGTGCGGGTGTCCAAGTCCTCCCCCGCTATTTTGGGTAGGGTCAAGCTCAAGGGGTCCCCTAGGCCCCATTTGTCATAATACCTAGGGTTCATTCCATCGGGATGCCAAATTATGATGCAAGATGTCCTAAATGCACACAAAAGACCCAGGAGCTAAACCTAAAGAGGGAAAAGCCCCCAAGGGGATATTTTCTGACGTTACATTTAGCCCCCACTTTAATGTATGTATAAATGCAAGGCCAATACATGCACTAAAGTATGGTCACAAACACAGAAAACACACCAAGCACGGAGAACACACACCAATCATATAGAAGGTAGTAACAGGCTTGTAAAACACGAAGAAGACAGTTACAGTCACGTAGAACATAGAGAAAATAGTAAATGCATAGAAGACACATTAATGCATGGAAGACAGGCATGATTCTTTTTCTCTTCTTTTTCTCATATATATGAAATGTAGATGCAAGTACTGGAAAGTAAACAAACCTCCCATAATACAGGATGCACTCATTGCGCAAGTCTTTATACTGTATATATGGGGCAACACACATGCAAGACATGTAAAACCTCCCAAACTGTAGGATGCACTCATCGAGCAAGTCTTTAGACTACATATGGGGCAGCAAACATGCCAAACAAAGCAAGCATGCCAAACACAGACACTTGAAGACACAGAGAAAACACGGCAGACAAGTGATGGAGTGTACCTATTTCTAGGTCCAACACCATCTTAGGCAAATTACAAGCACACACCGATGATTGTGGTTTTCCACAACAATCACTAAATACACGCTTAAGGGTTGAGTTAGTCACAGAACCGCTCCTTGCCTCCGTAGAGGATTTTTGAAAATTATAGGATAATGCAATCTGCTCTGAGAAATACACCATCCCTGCCTCCATAGAGGGCTTAAGATAAAAAGGATATACACAATATCCCACCTACGCAGAGGGCTTATATGATTGATTGATTGATTGCAAACAAACTCAGGATGCAGGAAGCACTCATTGAGCTAATCTTTAAACTGCATCTGAGGAAAAGCACATAGATAACATCTACAATAGACAACTTACCTTATATATGCCCCCACCTTAAGGTGGTTGATATCAAGTATTGATATCAAGCACGTTAAGGTAGGAAGAAAACACACAAGGGAATACTGACTTTCATGAAGCCCATGCCCCCCAGAGGTGACATGTACTTCACGATCGCCAAATGTTCCCACAAACACATCCCTGCAAGAAACATGTTAATGTCTACAACAAAATGATAAAAAACAACATTGATGCATATGATTAACCACACAAAGAGCCAAGGTTATACTATGAATTTGGAGTTTGAGGATAACCATGGGAATATATCACGAAGCTCTCTGAATTGAGCACCACCGAGGCCAGATTCAAAGACAAACAAAGGTGCATAGAGCACCAGTATTGTTAAGGTTTGTAAATACGATAGAAACATCATCAAATTCACTACGTGGAAAGCATGAGTGCTTCCATTAGCCAAGAGTTGGATAAAATATACAACCCCATCATCATATTAGGAACTAAGTCCATTTTTTGATTGCTCTTGAAAGGGACACTAGGTTTGCATCAATATAAATGTTTTTTGTCATCCGCTCACTAGATGGAAACACTAGAGGAAGGGAAACAATAAATAAGAGAGGAGAAACAAGTGTCTAAGGGACAATCACGTAGGAGGGTGCCCCCAGTGTCACCAACTGCAATGCTATGTCCGTAAGACACAACACACAATGATGAAATTAGAGAGAGCAGCAATATAGAAGAATGACGATACAAATAGAAGAAGGTCACAATAGAGGTGGTCTCCTAGTATCTCGACATTACAAGAGAATCAGGGGTCATCCCAGGAGGCCTAAACAACACATAACACATCATGAGGGAAGCACATCACGAGAGAGATAAAGGATTAGAGATACTTACCTGTAGGGTCTTCATATTAGATCTCGGAGCTCGTGAACCTCTTGGAAAGGTACTCGATCACGTTTAATGCAAAAGTTGAGTGGTTCTTATGAAAGTCTTGTTTATTATCATATGATGCTTGTTTTGTAACGCCTTGTGTAAATATAACTTTTTGTTGCTTATGAGGAGGAGAACCACTATTTTCTCTAACTGCTGATAGTCATCTAACTCTTTTCCATTTTTTATCAAGTTTTCATTTTTGAATCTTTCTAGCACGGTAATGAGAATCATCCTGTACCATCTTACTCATTTGTATAAGTTGTTGTTCTTTCTTTTCTGATGCATTTTGATTATCTCCCGATACATATAAGGATAACGGAGGAGGAACTTCGACATAAATTCCATTTCTTCATGCACGAGGTGGATTGTCCACTTGTTTCTTATCTACTTCAATCATTCCCATGATGCTATCATAGTCCAAGTAATCATCCTCATCTACTTCCACTAAACCTTGTTCCACCATATTGTTTTTAGTATGTTTAGGGAAAGGATTAGTGAAGATTTGTAAGTTTTGATTCGACGGAGCAACTGATTTATTTCCATTATCATTCACACCCGATACCTAGATGACATTTGAATAAATAAGCTCTTATATCTCATGTTCAAGATGCATACATCATTTAGTGTCATGTCCTTGCGTTTGATGATAATGACAAAAGGAATTAGCATCGAAGTAAGGTCCTTGTTTACTAGGATCAATAGGCTTGATCGGGGGAAGCTTTAGAATGTTGTTACTCACAGCTTGGTTCATGATGGAGTGGTAAGACTCAGATATCAGAGCAAACTTTCTTGGTTGGTATGATGTTTTCTTTGGATTAGTGATAGCTGAAACATTCGAAAAGTTGTTCATATTCGGTCCATTAACCTTGATGAAGCTTATGTTATTATTATTCCTCTTAAAATTGTTTTGTGATGATCCACCCACGAATTGACCAACTTGAGCTGATGAGTTTTGGTTTTCATATTGACTAGATGAAAGTTGATAATGATGAAGGGCGGTGCATAAATGTTGAAAGGAGTTATACTTCATCAAGAGGATCTTATCACAAATATTAGGTTGTAGATTTGTAATAAATATCTTCTAAACATCTTCATCTTTCATCTGATATTGAATCTGTGCATAAAGTCCTTGATACCGACTAATGAATTCAGTCAACTTTTCTTTCGGACCTTGTTTGCATTGAACCAAGTCAATAAGAGTAACTTGGGGTCTGATATTTTCTTGAAAATGTTGTAAAAATTAATCAATTGACTTCGAAAAGGAGTGTATTGAATTCGGAGGCAAAGAGCAAAACCATTCTAAAGTAGTATCTTTGAGAGATTGCGGGAAAAGTTTTTCCAATAAATCCTCTTGAAAGTAAAAATCACTACACATAGCTATAAATGCTGCCACATGGATAAAAGGATCACCTTTTCCACCATATTTTTCAAAGCGGGGAGTCTCAAACCTCTCAAGCATAGGAGTTCTCAAGATTGCATAGGAAAAGGGATTACGGGCATGATATGTTGGTAGACTAGGTTGCGAATAATTTGTCAAGTTTTTTACCTTTTGTTGTAAAGCAGTCATGCCTTGTAAAAGTTGGTTTAGGATGGCATCATTTGGAGATGCGGTTTGTTGTGAGGAATTGGAGCCAAAATGAGGAGGTGAATGAGCTTGAGATACAATAGGCAGAGGTTGAGAATATGTCAATAGTGGTTGGACATAGTGATAGGTGGATGATGGTTTTGAGTAGGTAATAGGTGGATGGAAATGAGTGGAATAGATAGGTGGTTGAGAACAATTATCCATAGAAGAGGTCCCCTTAGAAACCAATTTTTGATAATCAAATCCCACATCTTTGTAATTGGTGCCATTAGATACTCCAATACCAGTGGTAGCATTACTACAAGTGTTCGCATTAGTTGTTAAGATCGTTGATGTAAATGTAGATATTCCCATAGTCGGTATAGGTATGGATACTTGAGTATGAGATGGTGATAAAGTGTTATTTATCACTTGCACACATTCAGTCACTAACATGATATTGGTTTGTACAATATGTGCTAGACCGCGAATTGCATTAACGCCATCTTGTCCCTCTTTTATCAATTCTCTTATATTATGAATTGCAAGGACAACTTCTTCAGCTATTCTCTCATTTTCCATAAATGATTGAAATTGGGCTAGCTTTTTATCCAAATTTTCTATTTTCTCATTAGATACATATATTGTTGCCTCAATAGTGTCATCAACATCATGAAAAGTTTGTTCTTCCATTGTACTTGTAACGGGTGTAACATCTTGTAACATTTGAGTCTCTCCTTTTGTAAAGAAGGTGTTCAATGTGCCAACTTATTCAAGAGCACTAGAGCCCATGTGTCTTATGCTTCTTCTTAAATGAATATTTCTCTTAGGGCAGTGGGTTATTAGACTCATGCAGCGATATGCTCAAATTTTAGATGTGGGATATGTTGTAAATGCTTGGTTTTTTGTACTTTTTCAATGCAAATGAATGAAACAAAGGGTGTTGTAAGGGTTTTGATCAGGGGAAGCAATTTATATGTCTTATATAATTCCAAAAAAGCAATAAGATCCTTCACAACACACTCTTGATGTGAATCTAAGATAATGCTAAGCAAAATATAGTGAAATATGTCAAAATAGGCACTTTTTTCACCAAATCTTGATGTAAAAGAGCATGAAAAAGAGTGTTGTGAGAAAAATAATGATGAAAAACAAATTATATCAGTAATAAAATCCTCTTAATGCCAAAATATCTGTCACAACATGCTTTTAGTGCCACTTAAGGTCACACCCTAGTGAAAATATAGCAAAAATGGCTATTTTTCACAATTTTTCAACTCCAAGGCCTAGAAAAAGGGGTGTTGTAATAAATTTTAGGAGGTGCAGAAAATAAAAGAAATTATATTAGTCACTTCAATCCATAAAATTTGTCACAACACACTTGGAGTGCAAACTAGGCCAAACCCTAGGGCAAAAATAGTAAAAATGTGTAGTTTTTCACCAAATTTTCAATGCAAGAGCCTGTTAAAAGGGTGTTGTGAAGATTTTTAGGAGGGAAATAAAATAAATACCATGATAAAAACTAATTAATGCAAATATACCCTTCACAACACGCCTATGGTGCAAATTTAGAGAATCGATAAGGCCAAATCTAGTGAAAATAGTTGTTTTTGAAGCCCTAGGTTTAAAATGTTGACACAAAATGCTATATGAATGATTTGAAGTCTGATTTATGATGGAAATGAAATATACTAATATCTAGCAATGAATTCCACACCCTAGGATGCAAAATACAAGTGCAAATTTAATGAAAATGCATGAAAATTGCTAGTTTTTGGTTGAATTTTCTATGCAAAAATGCAAATATTTAAAATCTAAATGCAAATTTACACTAAAATGAAAGACTACATCTAAATGAAAGTTTGAATGAGTCTCTAAAATCAGTAGAAAAATCTTAAAGATGATTTTGTCTTCTAACCCTAGATTTTGGAATTACTAGGTTATCTGAAAATTGTCAAAATTTCTACAAAACCCTAGAAATTAAATGATGAAAATGTAATGCAAATTATTAATTTTTTGTAATTTTATGTAGTTTATATCATATCTAATGTAAAAATAATGAATTAGGAAAAATTAGAAAGAAGTGATGCAAATTAGTAAGCCTAACAATGCAATTTTTGAATTTTTCAAAATTTTCAATTTTTCAAAATTTTCTCAATGCAATAAGATGAATGACTATATGAATGAATGCAATCAAACCAAATCTAAAGACAAACACTCAACAAGTTGCAATTAATTCCAAAAACATGGGTTCACCAAAATGTTTAGGTGGAAAAATGGATTTGTTTTGTTTAGTGTTTAAATCCTCCTTTCACCTAACACATTCAAGGACCTTCGGATCGAGTGGTAGAGCACTAACAGGTCCTTAGTGTAGGGAAGTTTGGATTAGGGTGTTTAGTTATCAATTTTCCTTCTCCTATGCTTAATTAACCATTAAAACCCTAATTTTGCAAATACGACAGTAAATGGATGAATTACAGAAAAAGCTCTTGCTGAGAGAAGTAAAATGGCAAATCACAGAGTACCTATTTTTGGGGTTCTGAGGCAGAAAAGTCAAGGACATAGGAGTGGGTGCCAAAGTCCAAGGCCTATATTTTTGTCTGGATCTGAGAACTCAGTTTGTAACTCTTTCCTGCTATTCTGGAGATTTTCTCGTCATGGAACTTAGAGGACTAATGAGCGGGCGCCCAAGTCCAGGGGGTAGATTTTCTTCCTGTTCTGCAATTCTGACACTCCAAGATGTCTTCCTACAACTTCACTTTGTCTAGCTCCTCAACCTGTAACTTGCAACCATGAAAACTTTGGGAGGGGGTTGTGGTGTTTAGAGGCTTGCCTCAGTCAAGCCCTGGAGGATACTTAAGTCTTTGAACACCTTTGTCAGATAGAGAGTAAGTGCCTAGGGAGGTAGAGGCAAAAACCAAATGAAATAATCAACACAATTAATGTCACCTTGTAGTGAAGATCTCATGGGAGAAAGATGCTCTTCATTCCATGATGAAATGGATGCTCAAATCTGCAAACACAAACACATAAACCACACAGATCAGCTCTTGCAACACAATGAAAGCCTTGAATCACCTTGAGAATACCTAAACATAACAATTGCCATCTAGTTTACAAATGAATGCCTAAACATGCTTTTATATGCAACTACAAACATTCCCACCAAGATTTTCATAATTCAAACTTACCGTATCGGCATAGGACCCAAATAACGGTCATAAGCTGACACCTAAAAATTAGGACTATCCCAAAATAGGGCAGGACTAGGGCACGAGAACCCAAGTCCTCCCCCTATTTTGGGTAGGGTCAAGATCAATGGGTCCCCCTAGACCCCATTTGTCATGATACCTAGGGTTCATTCCATTGGGATGCCAAATTATGATGCAAGATGTCCTAAAGCACACAAAAGACCTGGGAGATAAACCTAAAGAGGGAAATGCACCCAAGGGGACATTTTCTGATGTTACACCTGGAATGATTTTGCCTTCTATTTGAGAGGTGCAGGGGGTGACCCACTCTTTGCTTCCTTGACCATCCATTCCTGTTGCCTTCATGTTGTGCGGGATGCCAATGTTGGTATCCTTCTCCATTGAAAGGCCTGTTACCCTTCTTGTAAGCTCCGACACCACCATGACTAGCCACGATTGCCCCTGTTGCTGCCTCACACTTTCTGCTGCCCATAAGGGATGCCCTGATGCCAATCCTCCTCTTCTTGCACTTGTCGCCTATTGTCTTCACCCTGCGTTTGGCAGGAATTTAATTTTTTTGTTTTTGATTCATTAGTCGGTGTAGTTAACTCTAACTTTAGCACCGAATTTAAACATATAATGTAATCTCTTTGGGGCACAAAAGGTGGCACAAAGTGCACCTAATTTAGCACCTAACTGTGCCTAATTTAACACCTATTGTTTAAACATTGTTAAGTTCTTCTAATTGTACTTACAACACCTTGAGTTTTGTGTAGATACAATTATAATTGGGAATATGTGTTAGATAAATGTCACATGGTGGAGGATGGTGTCAGGATGAGTGATGATTGTTGTGGCAATGTTATGGTCAAATGTGTTATGAAAATGAGGTGGCATGGGTAGTGGGCTATCAATGTTGGGAAAGGGTTAGGGAGGATGTAATGGAGGAAGGGATGTGTGTCATGGTATGATGTCTTAAGGAATGGGAAGAAAGGATGGTGATTCATAAGATAATATGAAGAATGATGGTAGAGTGAATTGGCAGTGTGGTAACTATAGCATGTCATGGGGTGAATCATGCATTAATATATGTTGTGGAGTGAGAAAGAGGTGGTATGGGTATGGTTGAATGGAGTAATGAGGTGATTTAATTGGTGATGACCTAGGTGAAGTGATGGGTAAGGTGTCTTATGTGGGATTGCTAGAAAGTGTGATTGGTAATGGTGGGGATAGATAAATGTCATCTTCTAAGGGTTCAAAGGTGAGGAAAGTGTAAGATGGGGCTATGGGATAATCCATGGTTTAATGATTATTCAAGGGAGACTCCTTAAAATGATTATCAGTAATGGTGTCGATAGGGGGATGGAGTCTATGAATTTAGGTGTGGAAATGTGAGCTATGACATTAGGATTGTATTGGATGAATAATGGAAAGTAGGGGCACCTGTCTAGTGATGGAAGGAGCCACATGATCAAATGATTCTTGGGGAAGGGCTTTTCTTAGGAAAGTAAGGATTTGGGTGAGGTTCTAGGGTTTGGTGGAGAAGAATTTATGGAAAATTTGGCTCAGACATTAAAATTGACATGAATAGAAGAAGTACAAGACAAGATAAATGATAGGCTCAAAATATGATAACTAGGACTATGATGATGAAGATGGAAAGAAAAGTTAACAATAGTAGTATGATATAGGGATAGGATTATAAAATAAGAGTACTGCAACTAGCAAGAGGAAAGTGAGGACATAATGCAAAGTAAAATGGCATGAACTCTCTTGGAAGGCTAAGCATGGACTATAAGAAGATTGAACTAGTTGGATTTGTTAGGCTCAACAAATGAAAGAACTTTAAAGGTTAACCTTAATTAGTTAAGGTTATTTTTGAGTGTGGTTGTTTGTGCAACAATGTGTAAATTAATGTTACCTAAGGATAAATCTAACTATACTAACATTTTAATAACCACGAGAGCTAGGACTAACAATTAGACTAAAAACTTGACAAACAATACAACTTGGACACATGTAGGACTTGGAAAATGGAAAAGTGTTATCAGAAAATGTGGTTAACAATATTAAACTATCGATAATCCAATAATCTCAATGAAATAAGAACAAACAAGATTAAACACAAAGAAATAATACCTTGAGAACCTTATTGTTTCATGGCTTCCATTGGTCGCCTATCTCAATTGATCTCATTGTATGAATGTAGCCCTCAGAAGGTACACTTCCTTGCTTCTTTCTAAGATGACAATGGAGAATGGCTATTGATAGGTTTGCAATGAAGAGGATCTTGTAATGCAATGGAAATGGTGATAATGGTAACAAGTGATCGCAAGCTATTGAGATTTGGGTGACAAAGGCGCATTGTGATTCCTATAGAGTAAGTTTATGAAAGCTTAGAAGATTCAAATGGAGGAATAGGGGTTGTATTTATAGACTTGTGAGAGAGAAGATCAATGGTATAGAATGAATAAGAAGATCAACGTGTTAGTACTGGAAAAAATTCACATTTTTCATTAACCACCACTCATTTGTCCTCCACATACCATAGAAATTTGCTGCACATTGATCTTAAGATTAATACAGATTGTCAAAATTTATGTGACAAGATCCATTTTACAACCCATAACAACTAATGATTCCATCTAAGCATCTCCCTGACCATAGTGGAACAACAAAACATTTGATCTTTATCGGCAAGATCATGAGCATGCCTTGCCGATCTAACAAGCCATAATTCTTTAATGAACATTTTTATGCATATCAGGAAGACTTAAATGAAGTTACATTGATAAAAAATCCCAGATGTAAGAGTTGTGCAACAATCAGGAAGACATTTCTATCATTTCACCATAAAACATTCATCGGTGAGAGAAAAGAAATCAGAATTAAAATATTAAACTATGCCGATCTCAAAAGTCATACCGATGGACACAAGTTCAGCAAGAGATATATGTACTCTTGCCGATAAGTCAAGACACTAGTTGTATCGGTGTGACATATACCATCAGAATAGATTTTTTATATCTCCCCAACTATACAAGTCACTCCAATGAGAAAGAACTAAAAAGTTTGGCGAGAGTCCCACCGATGTGCCCCAATCAACAAAAAATATAAAAAAAACATATCGGGGAGACTTAATACATTGGAAGATCATATTATTTTCTTATCGATGGTATTTGTTAGCCCGATGACTACAAAGTGATTACTATTCATTAGGAAAACACTCGTCGATGTTCAAAAGGAGTTCCAATGGTCTAGACCATCCCGATATCGGGGTGAAATTCATAATGTCTCCCCGAAATATAAAAAATTGAAATGCGAGAAAAAGGGGATTTGTGCAAGGTCACTGAAAGTATTAAGAAGTCTTCCCGATCGAATCAACAAACTAAAGGGACACTTCACATCAGAATGACATTAGCCTAGTCTTGGCGATTAGTTATGAACATATAAACAAAGATAGCGCCAAATTGAGCATACAAATTGACATGAGATTAGATGAGTCTCACCGATATGATCATATAATGTCGCTTTGACATTTCAAAATCTAAGAAATCTACTGCATTCAATTCTAGTGGCCAGCATGAATGGCTACCTAAACAAACCTTATTTGAATATTTCTAATTAGGGATTTAACCAAAAGAAATCTTCAAGGGTTGCGGTAGAGAAAGTGAGAAATTGATCAAAGGTCGAGAAATTCAGGATGTTGGGGAGCTAGCACATACAAGTAAGCATTCCTGCACTTATTAGATTGTAGTCCAGTTTTGATACTTGGTATAGATAAAAAATGGAAAACCCTACAAAAATGAAAACTAAAAAACAACCAGGGGATAGTGGCCAATCTGAGAGTAAAAAGCACAAAACAGAGTCGAGATAGGAAGAGAAAACGAAAGAAAGAAAATTGAACCAAGACCTCATAGATCAATTACCTAGTTCAAGACTAAAGGCCAAGAGAACTGCACAGTTAAGGGTTGTTGTCAAGAGGTTAGAGGATAAATACAAACACATAGGAAATGTGTGGACCCCTATTAGGGCATATGAACTGTTTATGTTTCATTACCACCGAAGACATAGATTCGAACCTGTCTGCAACCCTTGGATCTTCAATTTGGGGAAGCTAGTTGTCACCAACATCTTTGTGAATATTGATCTTGTAAAACTCTTGGCCTATCACTATAATTCAGACCTTAAAGCCATATGAGACGTACAAGGAAAACCTTTCATACATGTGTCTAAAAATGCATTATGTGAAGTTTTCAACCTGGATAACACATGCGATATGCCTATAGTTCATGAAGATTTGGAAAAGGAATACTCAAGAATGACACTACTTATAAAGGCTGGAGATTGCCATTGTACAGGCCTAGACATGATGGAAATTTAGTGCCATTTGAGGACAATGACGGGCCTCCCTTTCATATCGACTTGTTTGAACCATATTTGAAGTATACCTACTATTCAGTAGGTTAGGTATTGGGAACAGAGGTCCCTAAGTTTATGTCTATAGGGCCTATGGTAATTGCTACAGATCTCCAATGCCATAATTTAAAAGCCTTTGACTATGCTGCACATTTTTCCAAAGGAATTGATTCAGGATTGATGGCTATAAAAAATGGTTCTCCTACAATGTCTTTCAAACATTATTCATCTCTTATGCATGTGATACTATACTATGGATAGGAGTTAGAGATGTGTCCAGATGAATTGAAAATTACACAATTGGATAAAGAAGTGGTCAGTCACTACCCATCCAACTATGGACTTCTATTTGGGATAGTATATTTGTTAATTCAAGTTATGTACATTTTGAAGAATTCTTTGTCAAAACATTGTATAGAATTTATTGTTACCCATGTAATATTCTTTATCTGATGAGATCAAAAGATTTTTAAGGACCAAAGATTTCAATGGACCGCCAACTGTGAATCATAATTGGGGAGATTAGTACTGTTTCCTTGACTCCACCATGGTCAGAGTTTATAGTTTCGAAGATACACCTTTTCTATTGCCAAAAACTGTGTCGGATAGAGTTGCATACCTAGGAATTGTCAGGCAGCTAGACTACTCTAATGTTATGAACTTGAGTGCATATGACAAGCAATCATTTATGCCAAGTACATTATGTTTTAGAGATTTTACTATATTATCCAAAGAAGGATATGATCTTATTTTAGACAAATTGTCCCATTTCAACATGAGGAAAGCAACACCAAGAAAAGGATTTGATCCTAAAGGATTTATTGATTATGTAAGAAGAAAACAAAATTTGAGTGGATATGTTCATGTGTCATTTCCTCATGATGATGTCATCAGGAACCTAGAGGAAGTAGAGGCTGATTTGGCCATTGATGAATATAATCAAAAAGTCAAAAAGAAAATGAGGGAGACACAAGAGATTGAAGTATTATCTTCTGATAGTGAAGCATCTTCTGATGAAAGACCCTAAGGCTCACCTAATAAAATCTCCAAACTAAGAATTGAGGAATACAGGTCTCCAAACAGAGAACAAGAAATTAAGGAAACATCTGATAGTGATGCTAGGCAGTTGGCTTATAAATCTTTTATCTTAGATGATCATTTCATTCAGTCTCCCGAGTTCAGATCTTTCTTGTATAAGCACAAAGGCAAAGCAATCAGGGAATCAGTTTTAGATATTACACCAAGTAATGAAAAACAATTGTTGGATGCTTTGAAAATAGATGTTGAAAATGAAATGAAAAATATGACTCCAGAAAGAGGAAGAAAGTTATTAGAGGAGTCCGGTGTAATGATCTTTCCTGGTTTGGATTTAAAGTCTTCCTTAGTTTTTGATAGCTTTTTACATAATGATGATGCTAAACATAAACTCAGTCTAGAAGGTGTGACAGAGGTGTATAATGGATCAAGATACAATCCAGATGAGAATTTTCTCATGATCTGGGCCCTATACCCTCCAGACAAAAAGCTTGCAATTATTGATATAGAAAAAGCATTTGGTCACATAATGACATTGAATGTGGGTGAGACCGATCCTGTGGTTACTACAGATATTGGCATTAGTGTGGCAAAATTGAATAAAGCACAGATTCAAATGTTGATCAAAGAAAGGGATATGTATAAATTGAACTGTGAGAGAATACATAAAGAAAATGATTTTATGAGAGATTTAGTTCCTACTAGAATGTTAACTCAAGGGGAAAGCTCTCAGACAAAGGACATGGGTGAAACATCATAGGTGAATGCTCAGATATCCTAGGCCAAGTTTGATGCACTTTCTACAGTGTTCCAAAAAAGACATGCTAACACGATGATATGGATGAATAAGTTCTGGATTACTTATTCCAAAAATCAATCTGCTATCCAAGAACATAAAAGGTTGACTGATAGACTTCAAGATAAGCTCCAAGAAGTACAAAAAAAAGACACTCTTGATGTTGGAGCTATTACCAATGCCAAGGACCTGATCAGGAAACACACAAATTTTCATGAGGAACTTCATGCAGAGGTTAAGGAATTCATTGAAGCTTCCAAAGAAGGAGTGCCTACATTGTTTAGTGGTAACAAAAGTCTAAAAAGTCAGTAAGAATTGATGAAGGAATGCCAACTGATCCTACAGAAAGCTCTAGAAGCAGCTAAAAGTGAAGATTCGACATTGGAAGAGGCCTGTGAATGCATGGAGAAGATGATTGCCATGGAGTTTGTGGCAAAAAAATGCTATGGAGTGTGTCGATACCCATCTTAGTCAAAAATACTTGGATCATGTTACTCAAGTCCATTTATGGCTCATTAGAGCTTAATGATAATTTGTTTATTGTTGTTAAATTCCAAAAGACACTTATGAAGGGGTACATCCTCTTCAAAATATTGCTATATAAGTCAGAAAAGTAGGAACAAGATGGGAATCATTACCATTTTCATTTTAGGCAAGGCATTAGTAAGAAGATAGATTGCATCCATCCCACTCATCCACTTTCATATTTCAAAGACTTATGCAATTATTATATATATCCGAAGCAATATAATGGAGTAGATTATTCTTGCATGGTAATCTATTTTTTAGTGTTCAGTTGTTGTGATTGAGTTTCATGATTATATGTTGTTGTACTATCTCCAAAGTGGTTCTTTAAATTATTCAAATTCATATAATTTGTCAGAACACATTTGCCATTGGTGTGTGATCAATTTGGCTGGTTTCTGCAAGAAGTTGATTTAAGTCCTCCCAAGTAGTTCATGTTCATTGGTCTCTGCCAGGAGTTAAAATCCTTTAAACAAACAATCTTGGTTAGGTTTCCTTCTTACTAGAATTAAAATTCCTTTTAGTTGTCCACATTAGTTTAGAGGAATATCACTGGGATAATTAAAGAAGAGCACGGTAACTTACAGATCTGCACGTTTACGTAAGGTGTAAACATTCCAAGTGCCCAACAGGTTAAAGTTAAGATAGAAAAGTAGACCTACCAATCCTACACATCTGTCTCCATAATCATCATTTATCCACCAACTCCATCCACCCAATAGATTAGGCACTGATCAATTTTAGAATGTTTTATAAAAAACTGATCCACGTTCTTAATACCTCAAGCTTTCATTAGGAACTAGTTAGTAAGCTCTGTAATTATCTCACACCCGTATGCCATAGTGAGTAGAATTATTTAAATTAGGATTCATTTAGATTTCCAAATCTGCTATATCATTAGGGTACACCCACCTAGGCCTGGAAGAACCTAAAGAGTAGGTGGTTTCTAGTTGTACAAACCTTGTTTTGTTGACCAAAAAACGTATCAAGAGATTGGCACTCTCTTATGGTCTAAAACCAACATTTTTGAGATCCAACACAATGGTTGAGGAAATTTGAGAGGATGTGTGCAAATAGGGAGAGGACAAGTGTCCTACTCTTTCATGCAACAGGGGAGTTACCAGAATAGATTGAAGAGTTAACTGAAAGGATTGATCAATTAATAGAATAGATTAGGGAGTTGACTGAATTGATTGAATAGTGAACTCAAATGACTCGTTAGTTAACAGATTTGATTGATGAGTTAACTAATCTGACCAGAGGAGAAATAGGACATGTGTGTGAGAGAATATTAGCTAATTAAATATTAGAAATATTTAATTACATGTGCATGTGGATTAATTGAATCATTTTTGGTATTAATTCAATTTTGGAGGAAATAGATAATTTAAATAAATATTTGGATTTATTTAAATATAGAAAATGAGAAGAATTAATTAAATAATTTGGTACTATTTAATTTAGAATGATTTTAGAAGAATTTAGATGATTTAATTAAATAAATAATTTTATTTAATTTTGGTGGAGGAATGTGAATCAAATAAATAAATTGATTTATTTATTTATTGATAGAGGAATTTAAAATGAAATAAATATTTAAAATATTTATTTAGACAAAGTCGTATCATTTTCAGGTGTATACATTTTGCCCCTCTTTGATGCAATGTGTTTTATCACATTGCCTCAAAGAATAGATAAATTTTTGATAATGATACATGCCCCAGTTTGCCCCTGGTACAGGTTTGTATGACGCTAGGATGCCCCCTCGGGAGATTGGATGGGAAGATAATTTCGAGGGCGTGAGACGGACAATCTCATGATGAAGAAGGTTGAACAGTTAGGTTAGGGTGAAGAAAATAGGTTACAGCTTGAGAAAGAGGAGGAAAAAGGGTACGGAGAACAGGTAGGGTCACCACACAACTAGCTAGGGTCGCATGTCTATATATAGAAGTTGGGTCCACAATCCTAGTCATTTGCACACTTGTCATTTTGTGAGAGATACTTGGAGCTTTTGTAGAGCACAGGAGCTAGAGCAATCAACAGAGAGATGGACATTCCACATGAGGAGCATCATTTCAAGTGGGTTCGGTGATTCAGGTAGGCAGCAGAGGCAAGACCCTCGATACGTACGTCAAAAATTTTAGGCTAGGTGCATTTATGAGTGTAATAAATGCATGTGAAAGTTACTTGAATGAATGCGTAGCTTAGCGTTTCAATGCATTTGTGCTCCAAAACCACACATCTATAATGGCTCAGTTCATTTAGGTCATCCTATTACACGTGTTAGTTTTGCACATTCACTCCTTGATTCTGTGCATTTGTTTAGTGTAGCTACGCATTTGGTAGGTTCTGCGCATTTATGCCATAGAGTTGCGCATTCATTGTAGAATGGCGCATTCACTCATTTTGGCTATGCATGCATTATGAAGATATGCATATGCTCTGATACTACACAAATGCCACCTGGAATGGTGCATTTGCCTAGGATGATCAGTTACTTAGCAAAATTGACTCGATTGGCATCTTGATCGATGCGACAGTCGATAAGCAATCTCTAAGATTGATTGAATCTAGACAAGAGATGATATGCTTGGTTTGATCAATTTGATATGTTAAGTAAGTGATGTTGATAGGTTTGATAGTTGAGTACGTTTGCATTGATATGGTTTTGGTTGACACGTTGCTTTGTTGATTGTAGGAGGATATTTCTAATATTCTCATGTCACAGGAGCAATTCCCTGTTATGATGCTGCGATGATACATGCTGACAGAGATAGATCAGATAGTGCTTAGTGTGCTTGGATTGGACTATGTGTGCTTTATGCTCAAGGTTAGTACGAACCTCAGTCTGCTGACTGTCTTGGTGGAGTGCTTCCACAGTGAGGATGGGACATTCCACCTCCCCACTAGTGAGATCACTATTACATTAGAAGATGTTTACAAGATCCTGCACTTATCTATAGTAGGGGAGCAGGTAGAGTATGACTCTCAGTATGCCACTGGGTTAGTTGAGTGTAGGATATGTATAATTACTATGACTACTTTCTGGGTATTGTAGCTGGTTTGATCGGTGGTGTTGTATGCCTTGATCAGTGATCTCATGGTTCTGTTGTTGGCTAGGGTTGGATCCTAGAGAGGATGTTGACTGAGGGCACCCATTTTTCTTGGGGTGTCTGTGTTTTGGCTCACTTATATCATGATATG
Organism: Cunninghamia lanceolata; assembly: GCA_027924645.1. Taxonomy (NCBI): domain Eukaryota; kingdom Viridiplantae; phylum Streptophyta; class Pinopsida; order Cupressales; family Cupressaceae; genus Cunninghamia; species Cunninghamia lanceolata. Next base: position 7,007,076 of record BSBN01000460.1, read on the forward strand.
CATCAGGTTGTGTATCGCAGAGCATCCAATCTTTCTACAGGTGTTTCTTTGCTATAGTTTTGGGCTTGGGAGCACATTGCAGTGACATGGCCCATTTGTACATTTCACAGCAGAGGGATGAGCCATACTCTTATGGATACTGTGGTGTACTTTCCTAGCATAGGTTGGGGAAGTTGGAGTATTGGCGACATCAGTTGGACAATGTGGATGTGGTTGTGTGGTGACCTTACATAGAGTGTGAGGTATGGGACGATGAGGTCGATGAGATTCCCTATGTGTTTCAGACATAGTGGTTGATTGGTTAGACTCCACACATATTGGAGAGGCAGATAGTCAGCCATGTTCTCTGGCAGTTTGGGTGGGTGCAGGGTATGCCACAGGGGCAGGCCCTTTTTGTGAGGACTTTTGTAGAGCGCTGGCGATGGGGATTTGTAGCTTCCTATGAGGAGACCAGGATAGATTTTCTTTAGATTCCTTATCAGGCATGGCCAATGAGGAGGGAGATAGTTGATACAGGGATGACATGGGACTACGAGGATTGGTTTGCAGTGCACCCGTTCCCCAGGTATTCAGGATCAGGAGAGTTAGCACCTCAGCTAGAGGAGGTGGAGTCAGAGGAGGAGGATGATGGAGGTAGGTGAAGGAGGAGGCAGAGGAGGAGGAGGAGGGGTGGAGATGGCAGAGGTTGAGGAGACGGAGGAGATGGTGGAGGAGGGGACCGAGGAGATGGAGGAGAGGATGGATGTGACGGTTGATCGAGATAGTGGTAGAGAGTGGGGCAGGCCCCACCCCAGCAGGAGGTACAGTAGGTGGCCCAACAGGTAGTGGTTTAGCCGGCAGTATAGCAGGTAGTTGGACCATAGGGACCGCAGGCACCTGATCAATCTGACCTGCAATAGCAGGTGTAGGGTGATGCATTAACATTGTTACAGGGCCAAGTTAGACAGCTTAGAGCACAGTTGAGAGCCACTGAGGCTCTAAGAGATGGAGACGTAGGGGTTATTGCCAGCATCACTGTAGAGCGGGATGTCGTACTGGCTAGGATATAGGTGTTGACTAGGGAGAGGGATGTAACATTGGCCAGGGTACAGGGCCTGACAATAGAGAGAGATGTAGCCATATCCGCTCTAGGCACTGATGTGGCTACAAGATTTCTTGTTACATAGGTGACACAGGCCCAGGCCCAGGTTAGACAAGTGACAGGAGAGATGGTCTCAAGTTGAGCACAGACATAGTATTATAGAGGGCTATACCATGGGGCAGTGCCAGCAAATTAGAGGGCCCGAGCTATAGGAGCCAGTCAGTGGCTGTGTCCTCACGGATGGTAGGTAGTTCATAGTCAGCAGCTTCAACTATGGGCCCACAGTAGTTGGGGACAGGCCAAGGTAGAGGGGAGGGAGAGGGTAGTGCTAGGAGCAGCATCCTATAATAGCAGGGCTAGTTGTGATTCTGTACCAATTTTTGCCTTGTATATACATTTTTTGATGGCTCATGGATAGCGAGATTATGTATACATCACTTGTATTTTTCATAGCTATTGAGACATGTATCATTATTATTTTGATGTATGTATACACCTTATGTGATTTGACTCATGGATGATGGACTAAAATTGTACACTTGGACATTTTTATGTTTTATGATTATATATGATGCAATTATGATGGCCTACATGCAATTTTGTCTTTATGTGATGAGCATGGATACACACTATTTGTTATGTTTATATGTTATGCAAATGTTAATGATATCTAATATGCAACACTTGTTTATGCAAATTAAACACCATGAGATGGTTTCTTGACAGCTATGTTTTTGATGTTTTTCTGATGAGGTACTATGTATGCATCAATGTTACATTGACACAAACATTTATGGATGATCTAATGCACTTATATGTATGCAAAATGATCTAATCAACTTAATGACTATCTCACCTAATATGAAATGCAAAATGGTACTATGTTTGACTTAATGCACCTATATGTATGTAAATGATCTAATTAACTTATTAACTATCTCACCTAATATGAAATGTAAAATGATGATATGTTTGATTTAATGCACCTATATGTATGCAAATGATCTAATCAACTTAATGAATATCTCACCTAATATGAAATATGAAAATGATAATATGTGTACTCAATCAATGTAGAAGAGACTCAATGACAAACACAATGGTAGATAAGAATGTGATCGATAGAAGAAATGTGAATGAAGGAATCACATGCTTTAATTTATGGATAGTATATGAAATAGAATTGGATACGTTATGGATGTAGATGCTTGTCACCTTGATATTACAAGTATTTTGAAGTGCTTGTTTCATCATTGGGCATTTTTTGTGTTTTTGTGTTTTAAAATGTTGTAAGAAAATACAAGCATCGAGGTATAATTAAACCAAGATGACCTAAGTATTGCTTACATGTATTTTGATGTAGCAAGCCAATACAAGCATCTAGTCAAAATTGAATCTAGATGCCCTGAGTATTTCTTGCATTTCAATAGACAAGGATCACCCTGTTTCATGTTTAGACCTAGAATGTCCTTGATGATCTTTTACTGATCATGTCGTTAGACAAAAGTCATCACATTACTAAAGATTGATCCACAAACAACAGACAAAGAAAATGATTATGCCCCCATCATAGCATCTCTAGTCTTTAAGATCCTTGAGTAGCATAGAAAGACATAATAACAAAAATCAAGACTCTGCAAGGTAACCTATTTACAAACACAAAAATTTCTTGCATTAGATGTGTCTTCTTGCCATAATTTAGATAAAATCATTTTGAGTGTTTAGGCACTTTTTTTGTTTTGCTTTTGGATAGGTTGATGTTTCGTGTCAAAATTTCTGCTTGGAAGCATGCTTTTATTGCACTTGTATGTCTAGTGAAAGGTGTCACAATCCTTATTGGTGTCCTCTTAGAACATGTGGCATTACAGAATCCAACTCCGTAACCAAGTCAAGGACTTGCCCCAGTCATGTAGAGGTTTCTAGTTTATCATGGATGAAAAATGGTGAGATGTTTATGGTAGACTTGATGAGATGGGCCCTAAGGGATTGACCTAGTGCCTCAGGGGCTCATTGCTAAATGGCCTGGCCTACATGATAGCGAAGAGGCAACGTAGTTTGGGGTGAACCTTGTGGACCTAAGACATAAGCAATGGGAAGTAGTGTGGATTTGGATGGGATGGATGGAATGGTTGGGGAAGGAGCCTCAGGGGTGCATCGATACAAGATGACTTTGCCTACATGAAGACACAGAGGTGACGTAGTTTGGGTGACCAGATACTAACGATAGACCCTATGGCAGGCTGACACTATGGATAGGATACTGGATAAACCTTAGGATGTAAGGCGACAATGTTGGTAGAGTATCAAGTCATGATAGGTTATCGTTAGGTGTTTTTGCAAAAAAGATATGATCAGATGATGGATAACAGTAGGAGGAAATGGATGCAAGGTGATGGTTTCCCAAAGATGGAGGAAGCAGTTTGAATTGCAAAGAGTGCCTGTTTGCCAGGTTTTCACTACTTTTCTTTTATTGTGATGGTGGCCAAAATACACATGACACTTATTTGTTAGGTTTTCATCATGGTATCTATCCAAGGTGCCTGTTTCCTAGGTTTTCACCAGAGGATGATTTTTTTGTTGCTTTTTCTATTTTTTTAAATTTTTTTGCTATATATATATTTTTAATTTTTTAATTTTTTATTTTTATGCCCCCCTTACATTGGGGTTCTCTAGGTATAGAATCGGCGAAGATGCATACTATTGATTGGGTCATTGAACAACTCACCTTCTAATGTAGCTAAGTGGTATGCTCCTGATCCATAGGCAATAATGATTACATAAGGACCAAGCCAGTTGGGTTCAAACTTTCCTTTCTTCTCCTGATCCTACTGATTGTAGGGATTTTCTTTGACCACTAGATCACCAACATTAAATACTCTTAGACTGACTCTATGGTTATAGCTTCGTGACATTCTTTGTTGGTAGGCTTTGAGATGGTTGAAAGTATTTTGTTGTTTCTCCTCCAATAGTTCTAACTCTTGTAGTCTGGAAACTCTGAAGTCCTCATCAGTGATAAGACCTTCTAATGACCCCCTCAAAGATGGTAACTCGACCTCAATAGGCAAAATGGCTTCTGAACCATAGACAAGGGCATATGGGGTGGCACCTGTGGGAGTGTGTATGCTAGTTCGATAGGCCTACAAAGCAGGATTAAGTTGCATGTGCCAATCACGGTTGGCATCGTTGATAGTTTTCTTTAGGATTTTTAAGATGGTTTTGTTGGATGCCTCTGCCTGACCGTTGCCTTGAGGGTAATATGGGGTGGAGAAGCAATGTTGGATTTGAAATTTGTCACAGAGCTCTTGGACATCCTAGTTTTTGAAGGGTCTTCCATTATCCATGATTATGGATGAGGGAATTCCATATCGACAAATGAGGTAATTCAAGATGAAGGAGGCAATTGTCTTTCCTGTGACAGTAGTGAATGGGACGGCTTCAATCCACTTGGTAAAATATTCAGTGGCGGTTATGATGAACTTGTGGTCGTTGGATGATGGAGGGTGGATTTTGCCCACAAGGTCAAGTCCCCATTGACAAAAGGGCCAAGGTGTTGTTAAAGGTTGTAGTTCTTGAGCTAGTGCATGGACGAGGTTACCATTAATCTGACACTGCTTGCATTTCCTTACAAAATGATATGAATCTGTCTCCATGTTTGACCAATAGTATCCCAAACGCATGAGTTTCTTAGCTAAGGTAGGACCACTAGAGTGTGATCCACAAATTCCTTTGTGTACTTCTTGTAAGGCGGTTTGAGATTCTTCACGTTCAAGACATCTAAGTAGAGTACGATCCAGACCTCAGTGGTAGAGGGTGTCAGCAATAATGGTATAACGAGAGGTTTGTCGAATAAAGGTATGGCAATGGTTATTAGATAAATCAGCTGGTAAAGTGTTATCCTTGAGGTAAGTGTAAATTTTACCATACAAGGGTGAATTAGATCCAACAAGGAGGCAAATGGATTGGGTTTCGAGGATATCATAAGCTGGTTGTGCAAGTGGCTCCACCAAGAACTCAAAATGTGACTCATTCTCTAGTATATCGAGAAGTGAGGTGATGGTTGCCATGGCATCTACTGCTTTGTTCTCTATGTGAGGAATCTTCTCAAAGGATATTATCACAAAGTATCCTTTAAATTCATCTATCATACACTTGTATGGTATTAGCTTGTCATCTTTCATCTGGTAGTCATCATTCATTTGGTTGATCACTAGTTGCGAATCTCCATAGGCATGTAGCTCTTTCACTTTCCACTCTGCTGCCATCTTAAGACCAATGACCAAGGCCTCATACTCTGCTATATCAAGTTTGTGCAAGGAAAAAGCAGATGATAGGACTTAGGTATTGTGTTGCCTTGAGGAGTGACCAATAAGATACCTACTCCTGATCCATGGTTTGTATAAGATCCACCAAAGTATAGCTTCCATAAATTTGTTGTGATACTAAAAATTGATTCATTGGGAAACTTGAATGTCATTGGAGTGGTATCTTGCAATGGTTCTTCTGCCAACTGATCTGCAATAATGTGACCTTTGATAGCTTTCCTTTCCACGTATACTATGTCATATTCACTTAGTAGCATTACCCATTTAGCTAGGCAACCTGTTAGAGCTTCTTTGCTTAACAAGTACTTTAAGGGATCAATCTTTACAATTAGCTTGATGGAATGTGCAAGCATGTAATGGTGTAGTTTTTGGGAAGCAAAAACCACAACAAGACAAGATCTTTTGATTTGAGAATATTGCAATTCATAACCCACTAATGTGCGATTGATGTAGTAGATGGCCCTTTCCTTGCCTTCATAGTCTTGTTGTGCTAAAAGGGCGCCAAGAGCTGTTGGTGTTGCTGATATGTAAAGATATAGTGGCTTGCCTTGGATAGGTGGTATCAAGATAGGCAGATTCGTGAGATATTCCTTCAGTTTGTGAAATCCTTCTTCACACTTCTCATCCCATCTGAATGGAATGTTCTTATGCAAGAGATGAGTGAAAGGTTAACACTTGTCCGCCAGTTGTGATATAAACCAATGGATTGCCTATAGTTTTCCTTGTAAAGACTACAGTTGGGTGATGTTCCTTGGTGGTGGCATCTCCATGATAGCTTTGACTTTTGCGAGATCTACCTTGATTCTATTTGCTGATACTATAAAACCCAAGAGTTTGTCAGAGGTGACCCCAAATACACACTTTTTTAGATTCAATTGGTCCTTGAACTATTCTAGCTACTGAAAGACCTTCTCAAGGACATTGTAAGTGACTTGGCAAGGATGTCATCTACATAGTCTTCCATAGTTACATGCATCATGTCATGGAAGATGGTAGTCATTGCCCTTTGGTATGTGGCTCCTCTGTTCTTCAACCCAAATGGCATGACGTTCCAGCAGAAGGTACCCCATGGACAAGTGAATGTCATCTTATGCTGATCCTCTAGTGCTATTCTGATTTGATTGCATCTGAAAAAACCATCCATAAGAGAGAGCATAGTGTGTCCAACTGTCAAGTCTACGATGATGTCAATGTTGGACAATGGGAAATCATCTTTGTGATAGGCCTTGTTGAGATCTCAAAAATCATTACACAATCTGACTCTTCCATTGGGTTTTGATATTGGTACAATGTTTGATACCCACTCTAGATAATTGATTGCCCTAATGAACCCAACATCTAGTAGCTTCTTGAGTTTCTCTTTGATTAGCAATGTGACATATGGATGCATTTTCTTGAGTTTTTGCTTAATAGGTTTAACTCCAGGATTGAGTGATAGATGATGCAAGATCAAGTCTGGATCTAACATAGGCATATCTGCATAGGACCAAGCACAGTTGACCTATTTCCTTTTGAAGAAGGGTACACATTTTGTCTTTTATGGCAAAGATAGAGACTTGGCAAAGTGTATGATCTTTGGATTAACCTTTGTGCTGATATGAATAGGTTCTATAGGTTCTACCACAATTTGTGATTTCTCCTGATACATGTTGTTGGGAATAGTGTCAAGCCTTCCATCATCTAGCACCTCAAAGAGATTTTCACCATCCAATATGTCCTTTATTTTTACTTTTTTGGGATCTGACACTGCCGCAGAGCAATTTTCACCATCAGATCTATTTTTGATTTTTATGTTTTTACGACTGGAAGGCTTGGCACCCTCTCCAAAATAAGCAACGGTATTGAGTTCTATGGTGAAGCCATCTTTATGATCTCCCATGGGTAGGTGGTCTCTTAGCTCCATGTAAGTAATGTAGGCATCATCGTTTTGGAACATGTCTAGTTGGGGGGTTCCTTGTAGATCCCAATCGATAAGCTCAGGATGTACCAGGGGAAGGGGATCGATAGGTTGATCTGATTCAATGGGTGTGATAGTAAGGATGGATATATGATCAGGATGGGGAGTGATAGGAACAAGATCAGTGATGGTACTCTCTTCAAGATTGTTTATCGCGTGGGAACTCTGACCTTCCTCGTAAGTTGTACTCTCAGGAATAGGCGAATCACACTCTACTGGTCTAGGCCTCAACGTTTGTCCATCATGATAGGGGCTATAGGTGCGAACGGTATCGATTCCTTTGTCCTCATAGGAATGTTCTAAAAGTTCATCCCATTCATACTCATTAGAATCTGTATCACTATTCTCTTGCAGGTTATGGATCTGTTCCACAAAACAAGTAGTAGCCTTAGTTTTTCCTTTGTCATTGTCTTCATATCCTAGCCCTCTTGTGTCTCAGGTCGATGAGGATAAAGAGGGTTGAATGGGTTTAGTTATTCCTTCTTTTCTTAGGCTGATGGGACCCTATCCTTCATATCCCATTCTGTGTAAGATAGATTGACCACGCACATAGATTTCTGTTGGGAGTTTTGGGTGTTTTACTTGTGGTGTGTCATCTTCATCTATATAGAGCCATTATAGAATGTCTGTTCGCTTTCATTTGATAGGGTGCCCCATTTGACAAAGGGAGATTTGGGAGGTTCAGGAGGAGCAGATGATTTTGGGAAGGGTGTAGGTTGCCCAAAGGACTTCAGAGATAAAGGCATTTTGGCTACACTAAAGGAATGTTCGATGGAGTACTCTCCTACCCCTCTTACTTTGATCTTGAATTTCTACTCTTTAGCCTTTGATGTGAAAGCTTGGGAGCTGGGATCTTACTAGGAAGTGGAAGATGTGGAAGCTCTATTATTAGGGATGCTGAAATTTGGCTTTGATTGGATAGCCTTATAGTGTTGAAAAGGATCAGGGTCACCTTGGATGGTGATCTCTCAGCCGTTGTGAGGGAACCTGATACACTGGTGATATGTGGAAGGCACAGCTTTCATGACATGTATCCAAGGTCTTCTTAGGAGAATGTTATAGGCGAGCTCCCTGTCAAGGACTTGTCAAACAACCTCTGTCACTACTGGTCCAATTCTTAATGATAACTTCATAGTTCCTTTGGTTGTCCATTCTTCTTCATCATAGGCTTTTATTGTGATCTTCTTTCTTGGATTGACTATAGTTTCTGAGAACCCTAGTGTAAGGACTAGTTTCAGCGTACAAATGTTCAAACCTGCTCCTCCATCAATGAGAACCCTTTTTATGCGATGTTTATTAATGAAGGCCTCAATGTGTAATGATGTGTTATGGGGTTGAGATATGGATAGATCATCTTGTTTAGTGAATCATAGAATGTTAGGCGAGGTAAGATGACCTACCATGGCTTGAAACTTCTCTTGTGCCAAGTTGGTGGGTATAGTGGTTTCCATGAGGGCTTTATCAAGAATCTCTTTGTGGGCAGGCAATAGACACAACAACTGTAATATGGAGATATTGGCCGGAGTCTTTTGTAGTTGCTCAATGACACTTTACTTGTGGGGGGTAGATGGTGAGGACGAGGACCTTGGAGGGAGTGTTTGCAAGGTGACTTTCCCACTTGGGGTGGTGATATTGCAATCAGATTTGGAGGTGGGATCTGTTTGTTTGTTGAATGTGATCACATTGATTTGCGAGATATGCTCTGATATGTAATTAATAGTGTAATCGAATGGCATGTTCATGTAGTTAGCATCATTGTTCCTATTATTTGGATTTTGCTGGTTGTTATTGTTGTTGCTATGAGGGTTCTACCTGTCATGGTTAAGGAGCGGATCTTTGAATGCCACATGTGATTCAGTAGAGGGGTGATCTTTTGTGCCCATAAGGTTTTGGTCTAGCAAGTCTTGGATGACATTTTTCAAGCAAATACAGTTGTTAGTTGTATGGCCTTTGCCTCTATGGTACTCACAGAAATTGGTATCCTTCCATCAAGGAGGTTTGATAGCAAGTTCATAGTCTCTTGTGGTGGGAAGGGTGCCAAGAGCTGTTGGTGTTATAGATATGTAAAGATATAGTGTACTTCCTTGCTTCTTTCCAAGATGACAAAGGAGAACAACTGTTGATGGGTTTGCAATGAAGAGGGTCTTGCAATGCAATGAAAATGGTGATAATGTGATAGTTGATCGCAAGCTATGGAGATTTGGGTGCCAAAGGCATGTTGTGATTCCTATAGAGTAAGTTTATAAAAGCTTGGATGAATTAAATGGAGGAAAAGGGGTTGTATTTAGAGACCTGTGAGGAAGAAGATCAACAGTATAGAATGAATAAGAAGATCAACGGTTGAGGAAATTTGAGAGGATGTGAGTGAATAGGGAGAGGACAAGTGTCCTACTCTATCATACATTAGGAGAGTTAACTGTTTAGGGTGAAATTGGATTTATTAATCTTGTGTTGTTTAGATGTTTAAATCCACCTCTCCACTAAACATTGAAGGATCTAGGTTTGAGTGGCAAGCACTATCATACCCTAGGTCACTTGCAGATGTAGGGAAACTTGGATTAGGGAATTAATTATAAATTTTTCTCCTTCTCCTATGTCCAATTGACCATTAAAACCCTAATTATGCAAATATGACAACAAATTGATGAAAGACAAAAAAAAGCTCTTGCAGACGGGAGTAAAATAGCAAATCATAGAATACCTATTTTTGGGGTTCTAAAGCGGAATAGTTGGGGACTAAGGTGTGGGTACCCAAGTCCAAGGTACCTACTTTTTTGGGGAATCTAGACCTTCTTCTGACACTGATCAGCCCTGTAACTTCTATTTCCTAAAATCTGTCTGCATAGGACACTATTATGGGCGCCCAAGTCCTGGAAGTGCTCATATGTCCTACTTCTCTTCAGATCCTGAATCCCTGATGCCTGCCAAGCCTTTCTGCAACTCCACTTTTTCTGGATGTGACACCTGTAACCTACAATCACAAGACTTGGTTTGAGGGTTGTGGTGTTTAGAGGCTTGCCTTAGTCAAGCCTTAGAGGACACTTAAGTCTCTGAACACCATTTTCACATAAAGAGTGTGTGCCCTTGTGAGGCAGAGGCAAAAACCAAAGGAATCAATGATAAAAACACAATGATATGTCACCTTGTAGTGAAGCTCTCATGGAGGAAGATGCTTTTCATGCCATGAGGAGATCGATGCTCAAATATGCAAATATCAACACATAAAACACACAAATCTACTCTTGCAACACAATAGAAATCCTTGAATCACCTTGAGAACACTTGAACATCACAATTGCCATCTAGTTTCTAAACGAATGCCTAAGCATGCTTATATATGCAACTACAAACACTCCTGCTAAGATTTTCGTAATTCAAACTTACCGTGTTGATGAAGGACCCAACTAACGGTCATAAACCGACACCTAGAAATTAGGGCTGCCACAAAATAGGGCAGGAATAGGGCGTGGGCGCGGGCGCCCAAGTCCTCCCCCCTATTTTGGGTAGGGTACAACTCAAGGGATCCACCTAGGTCCAATTTGTCATGAAACCTAGGCCTCATTCCATCAGGATGCCAAAATATGAACTAAGATGTCCTAAATGCATACTAAAGACCTAGGAGCTAAACCTTATGAGGGAAAAGCCCCCAAGGGGACATTTTCAGATGTTACATTAACATAATAGATTGAAGAGTTAACTGAGAGGATTGACTAGTTAACAGAATTGATTGGAGAGATAAGTGGATTCATTGGGGAGTTGACTGAGATGATTGAACAATGAACTCAGATGACCAATTAGTTAACATATTTGATTGATGAGTTAACTAATTTTGACTAGAGGAGAAATAGGACATGTGTGTGAGGGAATATTAGTAATTAAATATTGAAATATTTAATTACATGTGCATGTGGGTTAATTGAATTATTTTTGGTATTAATTCAATTTTGGAGGAAATAGATAATTTAAATAAACATTTGGATTTATTTAAATATAGAGAGTGAGAAGAATTAATTAAATAATTTGGTATTATTTAATTTAAAATGATTTTTAGAAGAATTTGGGAGGTTTTAATTAAATAAATGATTTTATTTAATTTTGGTGAGATATATGAATCAAATAAATAAATTGATTTATTTATTTACTGATAGAGGTACACTTCCTTGTTTCTTTCCAAGATGACAATGGAGAATGACTATTGATAGGTTTGCAATGAAGAGGATCTTGCAATGCAATGGAAATGGTGATAATGGTGATAGTTGATCGCAAGCTATGAAGATTTGGGTGCCAAAGGTGTGCTGACGTGGATTAATTGAATCATTTTTGGTATTAATTCAATTTTTGAGGAAATAGATAATCTAAATAGATATTTGGATTTATTTAAATATAGAAAATGAGAAAAAATAATTAAATAATTTGGTATTATTTAATTTAGTATGATTTTAGAAGAAATTAGATGATTTAATTAAATAAATGATTTTATTTAATTTTGGTGGAGGAATGTGAATCAAATAAATAAATTGATTTATTTATTTATTAATAGAGGAATTTAAAATGAAATAAATATTTAAAATATTTATTTAGAAAGATTCATGTCATTTTTAGGTGTATACAAAAAGAATTAGTATTAAATGTGGAAATAAATGAAAAAGTGGTATTAGTTACACCTATGTAGAGAAGTAGTCTTTATGAAAGATGCTTAGAATTATGCTCTATGTCTATTTCTGAAGTTTGGAGGTGATTGGACCTAAAGAATATGACCACCATATATATATATATATATATGGAGAGGGAGGGGGGGAGATATAAAGAGAGATAGAGATTGGGAGGGGGATATTGAGAGATATAGATAGAAAGAGAGAGAGAGATAGCAATAGAGGGAGAGGGAGAGGGAGAGAGAGAGAGAGAGAGAGAGAGAGAGAGAGAGAGAGAGAGAGAGAGAGAGAGAGAGAGAGAGAGAGAGAGAGAGAGAGAGAGAGAGAGAGAGAGAGAGAGAGAGAGAGAGAGAGAGAGAGAGAGAGAGAGAGAGAGAGTTTAGGGGTTATGGGTTAGGGATTAGGGGTTAGGCATTAGGGGCATTATTTAGGGTTGAGGGATTTAGAGAGAGAGAGACTTATTTTGACATGCAACCGTAAACCCTAAACCCAAGCAACCCTAAATCTCTAAACCTTAAATAATTCCCCTAAACCCTAAACTTGAGAAACCCTAAAGCCCTAAATCCTAAACCACAAACCCCTAAACCCTAAACACTAAACCCAAGCAACCCTAAACTTCTATCTCCCTATCTCCCTATCTCTATCATTCCTCTACCTCTCGATCTCTCTCCCTATGTCTCTGGCCATGTCCCTCACTCTCCATATCCCTATCTCTTTCTATGTCTTTGGCCATGTACCTCACTCTCTATATCTCCCTATTGGTCCTCTCTCTCTAAACACTAAACTATAAACCCTAAATAATGCTCCTAAACCTTAACCCCTAACCCCTAAACCCTAAACCCCTATCTCCCTATCTCTATCGCCCCTCTGCCTCTCAATCCTTCTCCCTATCTCTCTGGATATATCCCCCACTCTCTATCTCCCTATCTCTCTCTCTCTCTCTCTCTAGCTATCTCCAAACCTGATCAACCCTAAACCTCAAAAACCCCTAAACCCTAAATCCAAGCAACCCTAAACCTCTATCTCCCTATCTCTATCATCCCTCTACCTCTCAATCTCTCTCCCTATGTCCCTGGCCATGTGCCTCACTCTCTATCTCCCTATCTCTCTCCATAGTCTCCTCTATATCTCCCTATCATTCCTCTCTCTATAAACCCTAAACCCTAAACCTCTAAACTTGAACCCCTAACCCCTAAATAATAAACCCTAAACCCTAAATAATGCCCCTAAACCCTAACCCCAAACCCCTAAACCTGAGAAACCCTAAACCCCAAATCCCAAAACCCGAGAAACCCTAAACCTCTATCTCCCTATCTCTCCCCTCTTTCCCTATCGCCTTTGTCCCTCTACCTCACAATCTCTCTCCCTATGTCTTTGGCCATGTCCCCCACTCTCTATCTCCCTATCACTCCCCTCAGTCTTCTCTATATCTCCCTATTAGTCCTCTATCTCTCTCTAAACTCTAAACCCTAAACCTCTAAACCTTAACCCCTAACCCCAAAACCATAAACCCTAAACCCTAAATAATACCCCTAAACCCAAGTAACCCTAAATTAGGCGCTAAAGTCAATGATAATTTGTGCCTAATTTAGTGCCTACTTGTTCTAATTAGTGCAAAAAATGCCAAAAGTAGTGCCATCCAGATAAATATCGTCGACTTTTTCAAAAAATTGGAGAAAAATACATTAAAACAGTGGGTGGGAGCAAAAAACAGAGCAAAAAAGGGAGCTAATCACAAGGATTTGTTGTAGTGTCTTGTATGTAGCCTATTAAACTCCCTCTTTGAGAGAGGGAGAGGGTTCTTCTTTTGGTTGGTTTTTTCTTTGATTATGGCTTTTGGGGAGAGTTAGCTAGATTTGTAGAAGTTATGGAGGCAAGAAGCTTGGAGGAGGACTTGGAAAGCTCTCCATCAACTCTTACCATTTTGGGCTTTAAAGGTAAGCTTCAAGGCTTTATGCCTTCCTCTTTGTATTTACATTTCTATGTGTGGATTTTGCTTGTGTGTGTTGGATTATTGGTTTTGTTGTGTGGGTTCCTTTTGTGGGTGTTTGATGACTCTCTCCATTTGGGAGAGCTCATCTTGTTGGGGTGGGAGAGGAGTGAACCTCCTCGAGGTCACCCTCATTATTCTTGAGGTATTGATGGCCACAGAGTATTTTGAGAGGTATTGAAAAATTTGTGAAGGCATGAGTGTGTTGGAAATGTGATTTTTGGGAAGTGTTAAGGCTTGAGGCCTTGTGTTTGAGATATATGTGTTATTGAAATTTTGGGTGCACCTCTAGAGTTGAGAGCAGTCCACTTTCCTACCCCAAAATCCATGAAAATGGATTAGTTGTGTGCAAGCCTTGGGAGGGTGTTTATTTGTTTGTATGTGTGTTTTTGTGTAAATCATGTTGTGGTGTGAAACCGAGTTGTGGGTGACCTCCTAGCTCGGGGGTGGCTCTCATTGAGTCAATGGTAGGTAGGTGGGCATTCCCATTGGCATGAGAAAGCTTTTCCTTGGTTTATTTGCAGGTTTGGTGGCTTGAGATTTTGGAGTTTTGGTGCGAGTTTACATTTATGTGAATTTGTTGTATGGCTATTGGAAAGCCATGGCCCAAGAGGCCTTGTAATTTTATGAGAGAGTAAACCCTCTTTATATGTTGTAACCAGCAAATTATATTTATGTATCCAAGTGATTCTTATTTGCGAGGTTGCTGTTGATTTACTGTAATGGTTTCCTAAAAGGAAAATAATATTGCATTGATTCTTGTAGTAGTTTTCAAAGAATGTTGTATAGGTTTTGTATTATTTTTCAAAAAAAATAAAAATTTGTAATATTGCTTGTTGTAATCTCAAAAATAAACATATGCAATATGTGAATATAGATATTTTAAAGAAAGGAAAAATTATTTGTTTACTATTTTCTCTCTTGTTTAGAAAATGAATGAAAATTACTTGTATGGAGGAAATAAATGTTGCTTTCTGGTTTTAAAGAAAAGCATGTATGTATAGTGAGGCTTGATGTTGAAAAGAAAACTAGTTAATGTATTTTTTTTTAGATTCAAAAATTTACAAAAGCAAAAATAGTTGTTTGATTCATATATATATATATATATATATATATATATATATATATATATATATATATATATATATATATATATATATATATATATATATATATATATATATATATATATATATATATATATATATATATATTCTATTATTTTAATATCACTGTCCTTATATAACAATAGATGTAATTTTAGTAGAATAGTTGAGATTTGTTTATTTGCGAATATATACATACACACACATATATATATTATATATATTACGGCTTAAAATAAGATTGAAAGTTTTTATTATAGAAAAAGATTTATAATACCCATATGAGTTAGGGTTGCAGGCCTTACAAAGGGCAAAAGGAAAATTTTTAAAAAAAATAGAGTTAAACAAATATTGGGCGGTGGCCATTCTTTGGCTATATTTTTTGTTATAGCTAGTATATATATATATATATATATATATATATATATATATATATATATATATATATATATATATATATATATATATATATATATATATATATATATATAGACACACACACACACATGGTGATATAAAATAAAAAGGGGAGAAAACCCTTGTATATACCTCTATGTGTTGAGCCTCCATGGCTGCCATGAATGGAGAACCTGCAAACAAAAGAAAAAGAAGAGAATAGGAGAGAAGAGGAGAAGAGAAGAAAAGAATAGGGCTTGATAATAGAGAAAGACAGTCAAAGGCAAAAATGGATTAGAGTTCGGGTTGAGTAGATAAAGAAATTAATGGGTAGGAAAAAAAAAAGGAAATTAAATAAAGTGATTAGTGTTAGGGAAAACTTATAGGAAGGAAAAATGATTTTTATTGGGCTCATGTGTACATAAATTTTTCCCTCTCTTTTCACTTGAGAGGCATTTTAACTTTTTGGGGCTTTTCATTACCCCTTTTATAAATGTTCTTTTTGATTTTTGAGTTAGAGAGAGTTTAGAGGGTTTATTATTAACCTTGACCTTTTAAATTAATTGGAGTGGGTTATTTTTAAATGGAATTGGGGTGTGGGTGTTAATGCTAGACAATTGATTTAGCTTATATCTTTTTTGTAATTTAAATCCCTTGTATATTTAATATGTCTAGCATTTAAATTATAGGCGATTTTTATTTAATCATTTACCTTGAGATGGTGGATAAATTATTTTAATTTAATCAACTTGACTAAACAAGGAATGTTGGAGTAAATCAGGTTTAAGAATATATTTAGATTTAAATTAATTTCTTTTATAAATGGTTTTAACCAGAGGTGTTATTTTTAAATTATTTAATTTAAATCCTTTTATTGCCTTATTTTATTGCTTTTTGATTTGGGAAATAATGTTAGGAAATTTATTAAATTTAAATACTTTTATTGCCTTATTTAATTGCTTTTTGATGTATTGGGTTAAGTGGGTTTAAATTTATTTAATTTAAATCATTTTATTGCCTTATTTAATTATTTTTTGATTTATTGGGTAAGTGGGTTTAAATTTAACCATAGTCTTTTTAACTTAATTAGTGGATTTTTTTTTAGTGAGAATTTTGGTGTGGGATATATTGTTGTCTTATTTGAAAATTAATTTATTTATCCCTTCACCTTTGTACTTGTGCAAACCTTATGCAAATTTTAATGAATTGATCTAATTAATTAATGTGAATGTATTTTATTTTCATTGCTTTGAGTGAATGTTAAAATAAATTATTTTATAGGTGTAATTAGATTTAATTCATATTTCCTTTCGATAAGGTTGTAATAAAGGTTGTGTATTTAAAAATTATTTCCCCATTAATAAGGAGGTGGCGTTATGCTGCCAGATTTTCCCTAGATTAGGAAAGGGGTAATTAAGTGGTGATTTCATGTGTTTAATCTACCACATTAACTGTCTTTGAGTAATTTTAATTAAGTTTTGATGAAATTAATTAATCTCATTTTTGTTATAGTTCTTAGAGTTAGATTTCGAAACCTATCGAAATCACATCACCTCATCTAAGAAAACTAGGGTTAGATCCTATTTTGGAATCTACCCTCTTAGCGATGCTTCCTGTATTGTACAACCCCCTTAGAAGGATTACATCTCACAGGGGTTGTGAAAGGTGTTCACATTACCCTGACATTCGATTGACGTTTTGCACCTTTGTGCGTATGCCACCGAGCACGCTTGTTGCATGCGAGGGGGTTTTTAGAGGTGAGTAGAAAAGTTTTTTGATATTTTGTGTCATGACCACATGGCAAATGTGGACAAGACACATGTGTTGTGTGTCATGACCACATGGGAAATGTGGGCATGACAACTGACGCCAAGAATTATGTGGTTCACTAAAATTGGTTACATCCACGAGAAAAGCAAGGTATTCATCTCTTTTATTCACAACAAAAAATACATAGTTTCATCAATCAATACAAGTGCTTGAATCCTAAATATATATTACACTCTTCAAGGCAAATGAAGAGTCTAAAGAATAGGGAAGTTGGAAAGTCAGTGATGTTACAACCAAACACTAGTTGCAGATATGGAGGTGGGAAAGGCAATCCTAAATGACTAGTTGTAATATATAAATAAACAATGCCAATGAATAACAAGTCTAGTAAAATACTTATGAATAAATGAAATCATCAATCAAATGGAAGCTGATGAGATTACCTAAGAAATCAAATATTGTTCGGCCATTAGTGAATCGGCAAGTGGGATAGTGAAAATATGTTTCACCAAAAGGTGGGAAGTTTGCCAAAGTAGTTGTGTTGGTAACAAAATTGTTATTCCCATTGTTTGTCAATGAATCTCCAAAAACATAAAATGCAGGAGGAGAAATTTTCTTTCCTAGACACTTCAAAGTGAGCATACACCCACAAACTATATAGTATACTATAGAAACACCCACTGTAAAGAGTTGACACATCATCGTGTCGACTGTTTACCAAATTTTTGACCCTGTCCAACTGCGACTTTCAACATTGACCAATTAAGTCCACTTTGATCGACCAATTCAATCATGTTGTAAATTCATATACTCATGGTGAGAAACCAGTCATTAAGATTTCGACCAGATAACAGTTTTACAACATGCCGGCTGGTTAAGCTCTACCCTATAGAAAGGTTGAAGCAAAGCTTTCTAAACTCCATATTAATCTATATGTCTATGCCTTGCTTTCCTCTTCAAGCCTAAATAGTTTTATGCTCCTATTGTGCTTTTATACACCTTGCAACTATGATACTTAATCTGAGGATCAGGGTCAATGATTGAATTTGTCAATACACAAACATTTTTTAATAAGTTCCTCAAAATGTGGTGGCAGAACTATATGATATGTTTTAATCAAATTGGTGTAACAATCTTAGATTCTATTAAATTTGAATCTTATATGTTGTAGCATATTATGTTGGAAACAGTGAATTTTAATATCTCTGAGTGTTCGTTGATAACAGTTGATTTGGTTGGTAATCTGTAAAAGATCATATTAAATTCACTGTGTAGACTTTGTATTGATTGCAATGTCTTAAACTGTTCCCTTGAAAGTCTTCAATATTAAAAATAGAGTGCTACCCATGCGTTCTCTTCTTAAACCAAAATAAAATCTACTCAAATTTCAAGCATTTTGAAAATTTCTAATTCTAATCCATCCAGCCATTACATACGATAGGAACGGATTTGAAGAAGTTATATAACTTTATTTTAAAGGAAGTAGGAGTCATTTACATGCATGTGGGGTTGGTTTAAATATTTTGTAAGATTTGGTGATCTAACTGCTTGTAGGTTTAAATAAGTGATATTATTTAAGTAATTCATTTGAAATGCATCCTGAGATGTGAGAGATCATTTTGAGCAGCTCTCTTGGGCCCCATGTATTAACTAGCAATTGCACCTTGGTTTGTAATGGGTATGTTGACGATGACTGTATTTGTTGAGTTTATTTTATAGCATACAGTGGGGTAATACATGAGGTCAATTGTGAGGCCGTTAAGAAAGTGACATTTTGTGCACATCCTATGTCTCCATAGATAGGTGGCATCTTTGGATTGATTATTTTTTTGCAAACACAAAGGCCATGTATGAATGTAGTACTAAATTATTGATATTTTGGAAACTTGAACTGGAAACTTCCAACTTGGATGTGCATTACACTAAAAACTAGATAAAAGTTATAGAAAAATAAGAAGGTACTTGTGGTCACAAAACTAAGATTATTATAGATAAGGCTATGTAGAAGGATCTTTTTAAATTTTCCCCTTCAAAATTCTCTTAAAAAGTGTTTTTTGAAACATCAAATACATAATTTCATAAAAGAAACTCAAAAAATTCTAATGTAGAGAAAAAGAAACCATTTACAAGCATAAATTGATTAAAGAAAAATTGTCACAAGGAATGTGGGTGCATTATGAGACATACAAATCCTTATTTGAGCCACATGAAGTGTATCTAAATAGAGGTTATAAATGCAAGCATCAATGATTTGGATGTCTTCAAACATTGAATATAAGATGTCATAATGATAGGCAAAAGTGACAATATAGCTTATGTCAGATTACTTGCACGATTTAGTATTTTTTTAATAGATTTTTACCTCACTCTCTCTCTCTCTCTCTCTGTCTCTCTCTCTGTGTAGCGCCCCTCCATTCTCACCTTGGATGTGCAGGTAGTTTAGCTAAGGAACCTAATGATGAGGATGGAACAAGAGCTTCTGTTAATACTTTTGGGAGCATGATGCATATTGTTATTATGCAGAGATTTATTTAGATAAGGTGATGTAGTACTATGTTGTTAGGACAGGTGGAAAGGGTGGCATCATACCATTGGACGTATGGGTGACATACGAGTATGAGATATGATTGCTAGAGTCCCTTCCCTAGTGCTTTGGCTATTATGTACATGTGCTCTAACTTGTATGTTTGAGTGAACAGGTACCAGGCATCGACGCCACCTAAATTGGCAGGTTTGAGCATGCCTTGCACCCAATGGAAGTAGTTAACCGGAGATAGCACTTGGTCCCCCACCCTAACCATCATCCTTGAAGAGGATGAGTACCTAGTTTGATACCTTGTCAAGTACTATCAGTGGCCAGTCAGTGTTGCTTGAAGTTTTGCCTTTTGACCTTGGTTAGTGGTTAGGTAATTGCTTTGGCTTTTAGTTTAATTTATCTGATAATATGCCTTGGTTATCTTATGCATTAAAATGGATTGATAAATAATATATATAATCCTAGTTGATAATAAAATAAAATTATAGTGTAATATTATAATTAAGAAATAATAATAAAATAGTAAATAAATAGAATATTATAAAGTTGGTTATATAATTAATTATAATATGTGAGTGAGTGTGGGTAAATGGTTTTAGTTGTAAATTTATTTTGTACGGGAGTGGGAAAAATAACTTCCCTCCCTTCATTATTTATTAAATGGGGAGGGGGAATTTTAACTTGGAGAATTTGGGGGCTTTTTAATCTTTTTGGAAATTACTTTATTGGGAACACTGTGCATTATAAATTTCCATGGAGTTTTTTTTTAAGAGGTGGCTGCAATATTTTAGACCCGAAGAACAGAAGTTAATTGAATGGTAAGTGCATTATATTTTATAGATTTGTCACCAATTTTTACTTATGTTTTCTACACAATGAAATTTAAATTATTATCTTTTCATTGTTGTTTATAATTATATTTTGTTAGGGTTTAATATAGTGCTATAAAATAATATTCTATACTATCTTTTAAATTTATATCACTCTATTTTATTTACAAGTGTGGTACAATATTTTATGTTTTATAAAGGTTATTTCCAACACTACATTTTATTTACTGTAAAGCTGGTATAAAATATACTATTAGGGTAAAATATACTATTTTATTAGGGTTTATTTCCAGTACTATATTGTCATGTCCCCATATTAAAGCCTTGTTTAAATTGAAGATTTAAACAATATATTTAATTACACATAAATATTAATAATTAAATATTAATAAGTTATATAATATAGTATCGTATTACATGAATATAAATATCAAATATTATTATTATTATACTCATAAGATATTAATAGATATAAATATTATTATAATATATATTATTAATATGAATTAATTAATTAAATAATATATATATTAGATATTAATATTATGTATGTGACTCTTTGAAGGGTCACCATTCTTTGTAAGAGGCAAAATGGAACATATATAATATAAATAGTAGCAGCAAGGAAGGAAAGGGGATCAGATTTGGGGATATAAGAAAATAAGGAAGTCTAAAGTAAGCAAACAAAAGTCTTTAAATATGAAAGTCAGAAAGTATGGAATAATAGTAGCTTGCATTTAATTTAAGAGGAAGTATTATAAATATATGGGAAATAAAAAAAAAGAATATCGGCATTATAAATAAATATAATTAAATCCACATTATATTTATATATTTAAATCTGCATTATATATATATATATATATATATATATATATATATTTCTGAGTCATAAGTAGGAAAGATATCATAAATACATATAGGGAGGAATTATTCAAGTAAGAATAAATATATATATATATATATATATATATATATATATATATTAATAGCATATATAATAATATAATATAGAGATATTATTAATATTATAACAAATACTATAATATATAAATATTAAAGAATAGGCAAAAGAGAATAGAATCCAGTGAGCAGATTCAACAAGGCAAGCATCATAAAGAGGTACGTGCACTTTCCTTTATTAATAGGTTAGGTAATATAAATGTTGTAGATGAATAATATGAATATAAATAAATGAATACTGCTTATATCAGCATAATAATAATTAGAATATATTACCATCATTGATGTATATACATTCATTATGTATAAGTATGCATACAGAATAGGTATAATAATATGAGAATAAATAGGAGTGTAGAAATAAGGTAAATCTGCTTACATATATGAAAATGGATATAAATATGAATATGAAAGTGAATATAAAAATTATTATGAATATGAAAATGGGATTATGAGATCATAAGCATAAGGACATAAGTATGAAAGGATTTTTAACTGTGTACTTATCAATTAAATCAAGCTTTTAGTGATGAATAAATATATTGGTCAGTGGATTGATTACTTCTTATAGATAAGTCATTGAGAGTTGGGGACATTTAAAATAAATAAATAAATTACATTATGTCTAATTATAAACTTTGCTAGGAATAAGTAGTTATAACATTTCTTATACCATTTAAACAATGTTTTGTTTATTTTGATTTCTCATTAAATATTCATGAGATTCAGTTAGGAATAAATGGAAAGGTTATATTCTTTACGTAGAATAAATTATTTATAGATGACAATTGAAATGTATTCTTCTAGTTAGAATTTACAATATACCAGTTGCAGAGAAATTAAACCATGGTAAAAACATACAACAACTCTAGAGACTTAAGTTCCAAATTAAGGCTTAGTTGATGTTTTAATTGAGTAGAGTCATGTATAGGTGAGAATAGTAAGTAGTTAATCTTAATTAGATTTTAATTAATTAAAAATTATCTTTTTATATGCTATCTTTGAATAAAGAGAGAAAGAGTTATCATAAAAGGATCTCATGTTTAGAATATAGGATTTTCTTAATTTTCTGTTATAATAAAAGTTGGCTCTTTGTGTTAAGTAAGAATAGATTATTGTGAAATAATTACATATAGGTAATTGTCTTTTATGTTTACTATCTACTTACACTGTGCATAGAATTATGAAATTGGTCTATTCTAAAATTGAGATTGGATAATAACCAAGTTACAATCTTATATTGATAACTTTGTTGTGATAAATTCTCTGTAGTAACCAATGTATCTAGACTATTGGATTAAATGTTCATGCTTTTGTTATAGTGGGATGTAAGTTCTGTGTCATTGGGAAGTTGGATTGTAGAGGCTAAGAAGGGTGTAGTTGTGTGTATGGTCCTTGTGATATGTAACCCTAAAATGTTGTCTCCTATTCTGACATGAACTCATTTAATTGTGATGAACATTCAAAGATGATTAATGCCTTGTTTGGTGTATGGATTATGTGGTTATGATGGTTGTGCAAGATGGTCAATGCCTTGCCCAGTGTAGGGTTTACTAGTTGCAAAGTAGGGGGAGTGGCTCTCAGTGGGGGCCGAAACCCATAGTGGTGTCTAGGACAACCCATTGAAGGGTTTCTTAATCCAGTGATAACATTAATAATGAAATAGGGGAATGGGTAGAATTCACATTAATCAAGATAATGTATGCCTCACTCATGGCTCAAATGCTCATTTAGGCTTGAGATAAGATGAGAAGGCCTGGAATGGTAAGATCAACTACCTTGTCCCCATGAAAGGTACATTGATTCTGCATGAGTTTGTATGGGGACCGGGGATCGAGAGAGGCTGCCAAGACAACCCAAAGATGGGAGTCGGGGCCTAGTGAAGTCCACCAGGACAACCCATATCAATCCATGTGATGACACTCCTCCCTATTGCAGTCTAGCACTCCCTAGTTGTATTTCCTCCCTCAATTGCGTAAGTGCCTCTGGAAGTGCAGTTAAGTATGTCAGTGATGTTTATTGTGGACAATTTGATAATTGGTGTCATGTATAACCCTACTACTTATGTTAGTCTATTGCTCTCCTTACTATCTGTGAGTGTGGGATCTTGTGTTATCTCCTAGCTCGGGGGGTGGACCTTAGGGTTCCACATGGTCGGGTGGAAGAGCTTTTATTTCCATTGGTTTTTCCCTTGTCTATGTTCGTGGGTGAGGAGGATGTATCTTGTGCATTAGATATTAGATCTTGAACCAGTTTGAGGAAGATGATTATGCATACTCATGGTCTAGCCTTGTGTGACAGTTGATTCATAATGTATGTATTCAGAAAGGTGATAATGTAATCAATGTAATGAATTACTCATGTGTATAGGAATTTGTACATTCACATGTAATCCTAATCATGTCGATTATTCATCTGATGTTATGATATGGAGATGCATATGTTTATTCATTTAATGCTATAGATTTAGAATGATCTACTAATGTTAGTTAATAATGTATGTTGAATTATGTTAATTGATTTGACAAGTAATGCAACCATGAAATCTTAGAGGACAAGTCGTTAGTTCAAATGATGTGTATAGATGTGTTAACATTACTTTGTTATCTTATTCATATAAAAAAAATTATCCTACTTTGCATAGCATAGATATGCTGTTCTCTAAGGTGTTCATGGCGGGGCATTACACACACACACACACACACTCTCTCTCTCTCTCTCTCTCTCTCTCTCTCTCTCTCTCTCTCTCTCTCCTTTCCTCTCTCCCTACCTCACAAAGTTAGTTAACCTATTGGATTTCTTATAGGTTAATTTAAATAGTATTATATTTAAAGTATTTTAATTATATATGATAGTATATTTATATTTAATAATTTATAGTATATAGAACATAATATATATAACACCAAATATAACTATAATACAAATTTTATATATAAGATAAATATATAATTCAATAATAAATATATAAAAATATTAAATATAATACTCAATATAAATATATGATTTTATAATATAATATTATACTAAAAATATATAAAAGATCATTCAAATATTTTGCACAAAATATTATCTTTTTCTTTCCTTCACTAGACTATTATAGGCCACCAATGAACTAATAGTTTAATGTCCCCATGTGCCATGCATTTACAAGTTGTTATAGCTTGTGCTTTATAGTGACCAATGTAGCTTGTGGCTAAAACCAACTGGCACAAATAGTGACATATCATATTAGATAACTTTTTAGTACATCCAACACTGGCCACAATTGCTATTATCTTGCATTGTTATAAGACAATGTCAATCGTTCATGTCTAAAGTTAGCTAGCTCCCTTTAGGTGGAGACCACGTTGCATTATATGGTTGGCCATGTTTTATTTTTAGTGTATTTTGTCTAGTTGCTTCCTTGAGATTTTGTTAAAATGTAATTGATATCTTCTAAGTAATTTAGTGTGTAGGATAGACATTTTTGCAAGCAATACTAACTCATTTTTTTTCTAAATAGTGAAATACATTCAATTAGTGGAAAAAAGGATGAAAACATTAATGGATGAAGTAGATGCAATAAGAAGGAAGAGGAAAATGCCAATCTTCATAAAATATTGCAAGGCATTGTGGAGACTTTATTTTTATCTCTCTCTCTCTCACACACACACACACACACAATCTTTTCTTCCTCTATCTCTCTCTCTTTCCCTCTTTATCTCTCATTTCTATCTCTCTCCTACTCTATCTATCTTTCTCTATTCCTCTTCGTCTTTATCTCTCTATCTCTCTACCTCTCTTTATATCTCTTTCTCTCCCTCTCTCTCTCCCCCCTCTCTTGCTCTATAAAAAATATATTAATTATATATTATATTATATTTAGATTTAATAATACATCATATAGAATGTAATATATAATCATAAATATAATTAAAATATATATTTTATGTATAGACTAAATATATAAATAAATAACAAACATAAATAAATACTAAACATATAATATATTTAATACAAATATTATAACATAATATTATATTAAAAATAAATTTAGTAATTTGAATTATATAAAATATTTTTTATTATTATATTATATATTTTATATGTAAGATACACACACACACATATACAAAACAAATTAAAATTTTCTTTTTATTAGCTTTACCTAGTTTTTGTATAGATAAGGATCTACCATTTATCCATTTAAAGTGCTTTCATTCTAGTTTCCCCATATGACGTGGAGTTAACATGTTTGTCTTTTAACTGCATGGGACTTGAAAAGGATAGGATAATCCCATTGTTCTATAAAACCCTCATAAAGTTTGGTGTAGGAAAGGCCAAAGTGAATCTCCTCTTCCACAAGGATCTTTTTCCCATATAGTATTTGGATAACATAACACCCTATACTATATGGGTAGAAGATCCTTGTGGAATAATTGAATCAATTAAAATTCTGATATAGTTTGCCAAATTTTATCCATTTGCATGGTGGGTTTTTTTGAGGCTACAAGTTTGATTTCCCTAGGTGACATCGAAGAAAAAATGGCTAAATTATTTCATTGTGTGCTTGACCAATGCTACTAAAATGATGAAGCTAATTTTTCTACTGCTAGCCATACATAGTAATTCAAGAAATCTTAGGCAAGGGCGACAATGGGGCCATTGATGTGGAAAAAAAGTTGAATTTCAATTGTAAACATGTTGTGGTGGAAAGGATTTTAACAAATCTAGTGGAAAGGAATCTAGGGTAGGGTCACATGAGGATAATAGGGCTTTAATAGTCAACCATGGTGCTACAAACCAAAAAACTTGTTGGAAACTACATAAAGTGGCAAATATTACAAATCAAAATTATATTCTAGTTTATCTATGGTTCTTTGCATTGTAAACTACAGTTTTGTGAGATGTAAGTCAAGACAAAAATGTGTATGACAAGGATATAAAATGGATAGTCAAGATGATTTCAATCATCTTACATCTTTATTAAAAGTTTTCAATCATCAATTTTGCAAGTCATCTTGGTCCCTGTCATAGAGGTAATGCCTTCAATGTAAATATCATCATGTAGTTTGATTGATAGCTCTACCAATGTCTTTGACTTTTATGCTTAACATTATATAAATATTCTTGATATACATCAATGAGTCTATATTCTTATTCATCAAGTATCTTTCAAAGTATATTTTTTTTATGTGCGGCTTCAAACAAAGATGACTTGTATGGTTGCATATGAGGCTTACAAATAAATATTTAACTAGCAAATATAACTCTTGATGCCAAAGTTATGTCAATAAGTACATGGCACACAATCAATTTCAATAAATTCCTCAATGAAATGGAGTCCCCTCAAATTCAACAATTCACAACAAAAAATAGTTAAACATGCATTCCATTCATTCATGGTTTTTAAAATGTATGTTACATTGCCAATATGACACAAAGCTAGGCTACACGTAGAAATAGCTCCATAATTATCTTTTTTGTAGCTAAAGCTTGAATAAAATGATGTAATAGCAATACCCTTAGGTAAGCAAGTTGGATTCATTGAAATTAAATTTTCTTTTATGTTGTTCGAGAAGGTTTAGTTTCTAGTGGAATTATTTAACCACTTTCCAATAGATAGTATTATCATATTGTAAATGTTCTTAAATACATAGTATTATGATGTTACAACTATTTGAATTTTTTTAATTTATAGTTGAGTGAAGAAAAAAATTCTACACCCACATAGAATTTTCTTTCAAAAAATCTAGTTTTTTGAATTTAGGTCAAATTCCTTGTAGTGTAAGCCTACTCAATAAAGAAGTTCTTTGTTTGACCTTGATGATGGGAAGCTGGTGGACCTAATTGTTCTAGAGACCCAAATTAATTCTAGAAGGGAAGAAGCTCATTCATTTCAACAAATAAGGTTTTCAAGGATTTTTAGAATGGGCCCATGTTTTGAGTGAAGAAGGGGTTACACTTATCAAGAGCTTCATGAGTTAGATCAAGTTCCTCCAAACTTTGTGCAAGAGGACCCCTCTTGCCCACAAAACTCACAATTTCATAAATCTCAAATACATAAAATACACAAGCAACACTCTGCCCCAAAAAATTATCAAATTTCAACACAATTGCTTTATTAATTTTAATGATAAACTGCAATCATACACATAATTCTATACAAACAAATTGCATCTACATTGTAGCCTTCAATGACTTCCTCCAAAGTCTCATTCTCACATCCCTTTTGCTCAATCTGCAACTCACTGTCAACTTCTTTACCCTTCAAAACCTGTATTCCTTCACTTCAAATCAACCATAGTTCTTCAAACTCATGCCATGCAAAACCTTTCCACATCTCCACACACTAGCTAACTCCTCTTTATCAAACTGTTCACATACTCTACCTGGGTTTCACTCTGCACACCTTCTATAGAGGCATAAACACCCTGTTCCTTCCTTAAGAGTCCGACGCTACATTCTCCATCAATAGAGATTTTTATAAATATCAGTAGCTATCCTATTTCCTTCGACACCACAGAATATGAAGAGACTCAGAATCAAATAAAATGAATCTATCGAGTCAAACGACTCTCCTCTTGATATCAATATTATGATAGTGATTTAACTTCCCCACGCAGCTCGTACAAGTCCCTTTTGGTGTTTACCAACATATAAATGTATCAAATATTGGCAAAAGTCATCAATAATCCAACTCCCTTCTACTTGCGACTCCTGTCAAGTATCAGAGGCACCACAATACGTAAAACATCCCATAGCATAGAGATTTCCTCCAAAGTCTTGGTTTAAGATCTTCATGGTAGTAGTTTTGTTTTAATCTATTTTATAGTTGTGCAACAGGCATCCACTAAGAGGCATTTCAAGTGCCACGTCCTCACTCCACATTCCCTTGAGGCATTTTTTCAAACAGTTACTGTGCATATCTAGGCGCTCTCTTGATATGGTCAACATGAGGCAAAAGTAGTACCAGTTAAAGAAGGAGATCTATTGCTTGCTTTCATCTAGATGTTCATAATCAAACTAGTTTGCTGCAAATGACTGCAAAGATGACTTCATCCCACTTGACCGACATGATATCATATAAAGAGATGTGTACAAAACTACAATTTGAGTGCCTGTGGCATGCTTTTTCATGTTAGCAGGAGGCCTAAGAGAAGAGAGTGATACTGAGACTATCAAGAATGCTAATCCTAAGAGATACACAAGTGAGGAGATAATGATCATATTATAGCATCCCAAACAGGCATCACTGAGGAAGCCTCCTATTAAAGGAAGAATGATTGTCATGCCAGACCATATGTTTACACTCTTTACAGCTATTGAAACACCCTATGTTGTTATATGGAGCCTAATCAGACTCAGAGGTTAAACTTACCCCACTTTTATCAGCGTAGTTTCCCCCCAAATTCCTATGGGGTTAAGGGGCAACACCACTTGTGGGGGTTTGGGGGCAATGCCCCCAAGACGAGGTCAAGATGTAGCGCCCCTTGTGGGGTCTAGGGGTAGTGCCCCTGGTGCGCTCCCTATCACGATACAGGGAGGGGTCAAGGGGTAGCGCCCTCACGGGGGCTTGGGGGCGACGCCCCCAAAACCTCACATAGTTTTTTATTATTTTATTAACGTGTTGGGAGTTTTTTTTATTGGTTGACATAAAAAAACCCTATTTTGTAATCGAGAAAAGTCATGATAAAAATGGCTAAGGGTTAGGGTTTCCATTGATGTATTGTAGCATTTTGCAATGGTATTGAGTTGCATGGATTGCTGGTTGTAATTGGTTTGATTTACTGGATAATAATATTGGACTCTCTATTGGTGGATGTAGCCCAAGTTTGGGTTAACCACGTTAAAATTATCTCTCGCTATTATTATTTCTATGTATTTTTCATTCCTCTGTTTAATCTTTATTTGCATTTTAATTGATATCTTCTGCCGGCTAACCCTAACACCCTCCAGAAGAATGTTGTGCTTGGATGAAACAACTTGATTTGTAGTTTAGAGTGTATCAACCTCTATATTATTTTCTTCTACCTTGAAACTTTTCTCAAACATTGGAGAAACTCACTTATGTAGCTGCGATAAGAGGTCATGAAGCTAAACGCTAACTTTCTTCACAACTTCTTACAAGTAGCTCAGAATCACCTAAACACTTGCCAAGATGAAGATGATGACAATCCCAAACTTTCTGCCAAGCCATTCTACCTCAAACCTCACAAAATTCAAAATTTTAAAGTTTCACCAATTTGCTAGCACAATTTGGAAAATAATTAAATCTTCAAAACCAGGAGTCTACTCCTGAAACCTTCATCATCCATTCTTGGATGGAGTCAAAAATCCTCTTGCAAGAGTATTCGATGTCAAACCTTGCCAATTTCTCTAAGCAATTGTTTCAGTGAAAACTAATCGTTGTGTGCTGAAACCAAAGTATGGTGAAAACTCAATCTTGTCAAATCTGATCACTCCACATGTACTCCAAGGCTGAGAGATGTCAAATAAAGATAACCAATGAAACACACCAAAAATGAAAACTAAACCCTACAAATTGTTTTTGGTTGATGTTGATCGCCAATCTGCCCGGATGCTCCTGCATCAAACACACTGGGTAGGAAAATTTTGTGAGTGGGACTCACAAAATGGAGTAGTTAATAGAACTACTCTTTTAGGTTGTAAACAACCTACAACGAACTTTATTACTGAATTAGGTTGAAAGAATTTCTTCTTCCACCTCTTCCAACATTTCATCGGGACACATACCGTCCTCCTCCACTAAGTGTACATCGTCTTCTTCTTCCCTCTCATGGAATCATGTCCACCATGAACCATCCTCCTCTGCCTATTCTCTCCTTTCCTCTCCTCCTTCATGGGATTCAACCCACCATTATTTGGTCTCCTCCACAAAAATATCACATCATTCACATCACAACTTGCAACATATACTTGTAAACTTGCACCTACAACTTCATGGAAATTAAAAATTTCCATCTACATTCTCTCTTCTATTTTCCTTTCATACTCCTCATCATACTTTTCCATCCCAACTCTTACCATTACAAATGAAGGAAAATTAATTTCATCACAAAATACAATAAACTTTACTTCTTCTTTCGTTGTTGCAATTTTTCCCTCATCACCATCTGTTGCAACATCTTCAAGCTCTATCACTGTAACATCAATTTCCATAGAGTTGCATCTTCATTCTTTTCATCCTCTGTTGCAACCTCTTCAACTACTACAATATTGTTATTCTCTTTTTCATCCTCTTCCTCCATGTCTTCCTTATGGTATGACTTCATTGTGAATTTATTCCTTTCTTCTTCTCCATCATGCCCAACAACTTCTCCATGTTGCCATGCTTCCAACCTATCCAACTTCACATTTATATCTTGCATCGTCTCTAAAATCTTCTAATATAGGAGGAATATAGGAATATGATGTTGACATTGCTAATATAGGAGGAATATTTTGTGAATCTAATTGATGATTGTATCTAACTACGACCTTTTATATCATACAAATCCTTACAAAATTTCTCTGTCAAGATTCCTTCTAGGGTATAAAATGGCTAGGAAAAATTGACGCCAAACATGTAGTCAAGTTTTATATGGATCTGTAGGTTTTTGGCCCTTTAGGACGCAATTGTGAAGTCAATTGTTGTCTAAAAGGTCTTTGGCAAAATATTACCTGTAAAACCCCACAAAAAGAGCCCTAACAAAAAACTCATTTGCCAAATCTCCATCAAACCCAAAATATGCAACAAAAAAAGTATGCAAACACACCTGTGACCTTGAAATTTCTAAAATCTCTACAACATTTCCATAAATTAAACTTCACACTAGATCTACTCAAATAAGGGTTAAATAAAACTAGGAAGCTCACACCTCACTCATCCATAACCATAGCTCTAATACCACTTATTAAGAAATTAATCAATTTGATCAAACCATTTTCTACATAACCCTATGAGAGAAAATGATGCATGCAAGCTTATAGAATAACCATAATGCAAAGATCAAAATACATATCACAAGATAACACAAGATGTATCTTAGAAAAATTCCAATCTCTAAAAGAATTCACACTCAATGTATTATTCAACAATGAAAACATTACAATACACGTATAGAGTCTCCATGAATGCTTTTGAAACATCATGCTCCTCCAATGCATCCTCCATGTGTCCAAGAAACCACACATCCCATGCCATGCTTCACATATGCACTTAAAAGAGAGCTCAATACAAATGATAGCCAACCTAACCGCTAACCATGTGCTTTCTTTTATAGAATCAATCTCACACAAAACCAACAAGTGGTATTGGCTAAACCATGTGTCTCAAAACCATGAAAGCACAAAATCATCGACCCCAAAATTAAATATTCCCACAAATATTAAATATTTGTCCTATATCTCTCACACATAAAATATCTAACCAATGTTACATACAACTTTACAAGTGGACCAATTAAATATTTAATGTGGCTAAATACATCTCCTAGATGCATAACAAATAAATATTTGATGAAGGGGGTAAATCATAAAACACACAACAACAAAAATCACACACAGAAAATAGGACTTCCTTTATTAATTTGGACAACTTATTACATTACAGAAGCTCAAATACAATCAGAGGAATCAACCCTCCACAGGCTGCAACACATTACAGCTTCCTATTCCCAGACTCTAGAATCACCTATCTTCTGTAACCCTAAATCAGCTAGGGTTTCTATTTTCCCACCTATTCTTGACTCCACACTTGCCCCCTTAATTCTACTACTGTCCAGGGTTCCCAAAAATGGTTATTAATAGCCTTTTTGGTGGCCAACAACCTAATTTTGAAATTTGCAATAAAAAAATGGACTTAGTTCCTAATATGACGATGGGATTGTATATCTCATCTGACGTTTGGCTAGTGGAAGCACTCATGCTTTCTGCGTAGTGAATTTCATGATGTTTCTATCGCATTTACAAACCTTAACAATACTACTGCTCCATGCACCTTTGTTTGTCTTTGAATCTAGCCTTGGTGGTACTCGATTTGGAGAGCTTCATGATATAGCCCTACGGTTATCCTCAAACTCCAGATTCGTTGTATAACCTTGGCTCTTTGTGTGGTTAATCATATGCATTGATGTTGTTGTTTATCATGATTTTGTAGACACTAACATGTTTCTTGCAGGGATGTGTTTGTGAGAACATTTGATGATCGTAAAGTACATGTCACCTCCAGGGGGCATGGGCTTTGCAAAAGTCGGTGTTCCCTTGTGTGTTTTCCTCCTACCTTAACGTGCTTGATATCGATACCTGATATCAACCACCTTAAGGTGGGGGCATATATAAGGTAAGCTGTCTACTATAGATGTTAGCAATGTGCTTGTCCTCAGGTGCAGGCTAGTGGAATGAGTACTTCCTGCATCCTGAGTTTGTTTACAATCAATCAATCTATCTTGAAATCTATTGTTTATACTTCCTTTTCACCGTGAGGCATCTTTGTGATGCAGGTGGGGTTGTATACTTTTGAGCTCATACCTCCTTTTCACTATAAGGCATCTTTGTGATGTGAGTGGGATGGTATGCCATGTTTCCTTTTCGCTATAAAGTGCCTCCGTGATGCGGTTGGGGTTGCATTTTTAAAATTCCTCTACGGAGGTGGGGAGCGGTTCTGTGACTAACTCAACCCTTAAGTTTGTCTTCGGTGATTATTGTGGTGAAGCCCAATTGTTGGTGTGTACTTGTAATGTGCCTAAGATGTTGTTGGACCTAGAAATAGGTACACTCCATCGCTTTTCTGCCATGTTTTCTCCAAGTCTTCAAATGTGTGTGTTTTGGTGTGCTTATTTTATTTGGCGTGTTTGTTGCCCCATATGTAGAATAAAGATCAGCGCCTTAGGGTAGTGCTTCCTACATTTTGGGATTTTTTGCATGTCTTGTGTGTGTGTTGCCCCATATATATAGAGATCTGCACCTTAGGGTAGTGCATCCTGTATTATGAGAGGTTTTTTTACTTTCCTATACTTGCATTTGCATTT
Source organism: Cunninghamia lanceolata (assembly GCA_027924645.1). Taxonomy (NCBI): domain Eukaryota; kingdom Viridiplantae; phylum Streptophyta; class Pinopsida; order Cupressales; family Cupressaceae; genus Cunninghamia; species Cunninghamia lanceolata. The sequence continues at coordinate 7,040,693 of BSBN01000460.1, forward strand.
CATATATATGAGAAAAAGAAAAGAAAAGATATCATGTCTGTCTTCCATGCATTAATGTGTCTTCTATGCATTGATTATATTCTCCATGTTCTACGTGACTGTAACTATCTTCTTCGTGTTTTGCATACCTGTTACTATTTTCTACGTGATTAGCATGTCTTCTCCATGCTTGATGTGTTTGCTATGTTTGTGACCTTACTTTAATGCATGTATTGGCCTCACATTTATACATACATTAAAGTGGGGGCTAAATGTAACGTTAGAAAATGTCCCCTTGTGGGCTTTTCCCTCTTAAGGTTTAGCTCTTAGGTCTTTTGCATGCATTTAGGACATCTTAGTTCATAATTTGGCATCCCAATGGAATAAGCCCTAGGTAACATGACAAACGGGACCTAGGAGGACCCCTTGAGCTGTACCCTGCCCAAAATAGGGGCAAAGGACTTGGGTGCCCACGCCCTAGTCCTGCCCTATTTTGGGGCAGCCCCAATTTTTGGGTGTTGGTTTATGACCGTTATTTGAGTCCTTTGCCAGGACGGTAAGTTTGAATTACAAAAATCTTGGTGGGAGTGTTTGAAGTTGCATAAAAAAGCATGTTTAGGCATTCATTTATAAACTAGATTTCAACTAGATGATTACTAGCAAGCTATTGTGTTCTCAAGGTGATTCAAGGCTTTCATTATGTTGCAAGAGTAGACTTGTGTGGTTTATGTGTTTATTTGCATATTTGAGCATCCATTTCATCATTGAATGAAGATCATCTTCCTCCCATGATATCTTCACTACAAGGTGACATTATATTGTGTTTTCATTATCAATTCCTTTGGTTTTTGCCTGTGCCTCACAAGGGCATGCACTCTCTATCTAACAACGGTGTTCAGAGACTTAAGTGTCCTCCAAGGCTTGATTGAGGCAAGCCTCTAAACACCACAACCCCCTCCCAAAGTCTTGTGATTGCAGGTTACAGGTGTCACATTTGGGAAAAGTGAAGTTGTAGGGAGGATTGACAGACATCAAGGATTCAGGATCCAAAGAGAAGTAGGACACCAGAGCATTTCCAGGACTTAGGCACTCGCACTAGTGTCCTCCACAAATAAATTTCTAGAAACAGAAGTTACAGGGTTGATTAGTGTCGGAAGGAGGTCCAGATCCCATGGAGAAACTGGTACCTTGGACTTGGGCGCCTACACCTTAGTCCCCGACTGTTATGCCTCGAAACCCTGAAAATAGGTACTCTGTGATTTGCTATTTTTACTATCGTTTGCAAGAGCTTTTTCCATTATTCGTCAGTTTATTGTCGTATTTGCATAATTAGGGTTTTAATGGTCAATTGAGCATAAGAGAAGAGAAATTAGTAATTAAATTCCCTAATCCAAGTTTCCCTACATCTCACAGCGATCTAGGGTATGATAGTGAAGTGTCACTTCACCCTAGATCCTTGAATGTAAAGTGGAAAGGTGGATTCAAACATCAAAACACTAAAACATTAACAAAACCAATTTTCCACTAAACAAAAGTGCATACCACTAACTTGTATTTTCTAAAGCTTACTAGTTCATTTCCAATTGCATGTGTATTCTTTATGTTTACATAATTTATTAAACAAAGCCACCACAACTATCACATATTCCATTTGAACATGATTTCTTAAAAATAATTGTCCATCTACTGTTTCACAAAAAATGCTTGAAATGAAATCTTTTGCTGATCTAGGTGGAGATTCTATTATACAATTCTGTAAAATATCGTTAGTATGCAAAGTAACATGTATATGTCAAGAAACATAATAATACACAGAAAATTCAATGTGGACCCTAGAACAACAAGTTGTGTGTGTGTGTGATTTATTTTAACATAAAAAGGTTTTATCATTTCAAAATATATTTGACTAATTTTTATTTGAGGATAACTCTCTACAAAATTGGAGAAAAAAATTATTTGAGTCATATCTAAAAATGTTTTGGATGTGGTTCATGGTTTTGACAACCAATTTTCATTTTTACAACATCTCTTTGATTAGGTGATACTCTTGTGTTATTTTTCCAAAATTCTTTAGTTAAGGATTTTAAGGCTTCAACTATGACTTTATCTTTCTATGGAAGTCTACTAGAGAATGCTCATTATATTGTTATTTAGGTTCTCAACTCTTCCATGTCTCCCAATAGCTTTTATTAGTGTTTTTCTATTTATTTTTAGTGCTCTACTTGTTTTCCTTATTAATCAAGATTTCTTTGTTTGATTACTTACTATAGTTGATGTAATTAAATGTCATGTAATATTACTATCTTTAGTGTGTGAGGTTGAACCCATTTTTAATTTGCATTGATTAGATTTTTAAAATAGATTTTTCATTATCAAAATTTGATGTTCTTAGACAAAGTATCTTCATGGCGGATCTAAACTTAAGATTTTTTCATCATTTTAATAAACAATTGACATATTTATATTTCATTTAAGTTTTCAAAAACTATTATTGATATTTTATTAGCACTTCTTCTGCATGTACATTTAGGAATCTTATCACTCATTATTTTTAGAATGTTCTCATTATTTCAATTAAGAACTTAGGTTTTTTATGGAAAATTCTAGGTAGCGTTCCTAATGGTAAACTTGTTCATTAGATAAATTTTGTGTGTTTTGAATAGGTTGATCAATTGATGTAACATTTAAAGTTAAATTTGAAAATCATCATTGATTATTTCATTATTTATTGATTAAATTGGCATTTGAGGATTTACTACAATATCAAATGGAGATGGCAAAGATGACGTACCTTCAAATCTAGGGTTTAACTTCTTAATTATACAAAGCTTTTTTCATTCATTTTCTTTGTTTCTCCAAATTCATCTCTTTCATGGCTCCAATGGATGCTTCAAGATCTAATTAAATTGGAAAATATGGTATATCTTCAACATCAAAGTTAAATTTCTTATTTTCATGAAGTTGTCTCATATATTCTCTTTTCTTCACATTGTTGACTTCATGCTCCTCCAATGTTTGTATTTTTTCTTGTTTCCTTAGCATGATGCTAAATTCTATATCAATCTAACATAATTTGTTAAAATAATGAAAATAATGATTGGTAATTTATCAAATTCAAACAAAAAAATGTAATTAGAATGTTTTATGTCAATTCAAGATGAAAAACTAGTTAGTTTTTCCAAATAATGATTCAAATTTCTCAAAATATGAAAAAAATGAATGATAATATCAAATTTAAATAAAAAACTTGCAATTATAATTGTCTACATTAATACAAGACCAAAAAATGAGTTAGTGTAATCAAACAATGATTGTAATTCCTCAAAACAATGCAAAGTGTGATTGTATGTCACGAAATATGTATAGCACATGGAAAAATAGAGCATGTGGGTTTGAAATCATGGGTTTCTCCTTTTTGCAAACCATTACTCTAATTTTCTATCTAAATCAAAACATGTGTGCATTATAACATGCTCATGTTCTATAAGAATTTCATAATGTGTGCACATTATAACATGCATGCATTATATCCCACTTTAGGAAATTCCAACCCTTAGTGTTGGATTTACATTAGACATTCAACCAAAGGGTTGGACCTCCATGTGACACACCCAAATACGTGGTTTTTTTATAAAACATGTACAAAAACAAGCAAATGTCTAGCAATCTCTCCATCATGTTTATACATTTTTAGATGTTATTCCAAAAATTCAATGACAACATCAATCTCTCTCTATTTCTAACAATGTAGTTTTTTCTAAAATTTGAACACGTTAAGGTTTCCATCTTCAATTTATTTTTCTAGTCTCTTCATCTTTTTGCTAAAAACCTATATATAGTTTTTTTGGTGTCATTTTTTATCCATTCAACTAAATTTGAAACAAATTACATTTTTACATTCTAAATTCTATTCTATATACATTTAAAAAAATGATTTTCGATTAGTTTTGTCAAAATTAAGGGGGGAGCATGCTCAATTTTTATTTTTAAGGATGTGTCCATTTTGAAATTTGTAAAAAAACCATATATTCATTAAAAATTTAGAAAAACAAATAGGCCTAAACTACATGATGTTGGCTAACTTTCCATTGAAGAGATTTATGAAATGCTTAAAAAATCCAAAATTTTAAAGGGATCACACCTGATGCTATGTTGTATTTTTGATAAAAATAGGACCATTTTCTATGCTCCCCTTATTTAACCCTCTTAATCTCCAATATTTTAAAAAATATATATTTTAGAAACTAGATTTTGAGCACTACTAATCTTTTTCCTACCACATATTTAAATTGTATTCATGGCTATCTTGAATTTCTTGTCCAAGGTTAGTTTTTTATTGATATTAGGAAAAAAGTGGCCACTTTTAACCCCCTTTTGGCCCCCTTTCCATGCATATACCCAAGAATAATGAAACACTAATACAATGAATGTTAGACTTGATACATTCAATAGCTTGCTTGGGTCACATGAAATACAAGGCACACTCTACACTTTCTCATCTCTATTTTTAGTTTCTGCCAAGAAAACTATAGGCGAGGCCTGTTCCTAACTAGTTATTAATAATTCTTTTTGCAACCAATGAGAACGAAATAATTTTTCTATTTAAAAAATATTTACCTAATGCTATTGTATAGATGCAAATATTAACAAAACATATTTGAAAAATTATTTTTCTTCAATCTAATTGGCTGAAAACTTTCACCCGATATGGGCAATTATTGCGGATCATCAAGGTTTAAATTATAAAGTTTTGTGATAGATAATATCGTTAATCTATGATAATAATATACTAATACTTAAAACTATTATGTTTCTAGTTTGAGACTTTACAGGTAAAATATTATACAGTAAAGATTTTTTAGCATCTCACTATTAACCAATTTAAATATATTATAACTAAAATAAAAATAATAAAAATATTAAGAAACATGTATTTAAATTCCTATTAGTATTAATATTGATAATATTATTAGACAATAAAAATAATATAGTTATATAAGATTCCTATTACTAATCAATATTAATACTAATAGGAATTTAAATACAAATATAATTTATAAGTTTATCCCAAGTTTATATACATGCCTTTCACAATTATTAATAATAATTATATATCATTTACATAGATAATATCCTTAATCTATGATAATAATATACTAATACATCAAAATTTTAAAATATATTAATGCATAGAGGGAAAAATTGACCAGTGATCAATTCCATAAGTCCTCCCTTCACATGAAATTTAATTAATTTTAATTAATTAATTAAATTTCCCTTAATCCCTAATCTACCTTTAATCATAAGATTTAATTAATTTTAATTAATTAATTAAATCTTTCCACTGTAAATAATAAATTAAAATTAAGGAATTTAATTTATTATTTACAAACCTAAAAACCTAAATCAAAACTTATTCATAACAAATTGAAAATATTAAAATCCCATGCAGTTCACCTAACTATTACAGTTCAACTACCCAAACCGTTTTTACGCCAAAATTTTATAAATACCCTACATTTCCTAAATCAAATTTATGATAGGACAATCTACCGAGTTATGCAAGTTTTGGTACATTTCTGATCTCGGTCTCGGGGTGTTGCAAGACTGGAAAAATTTGAATTTTTTTCAAATTGTTTTTTGTTCGGGCCTTTTAGTCCCTTTATTCAATTGATTTGGGTTCTTACAGTAGTTGCTATTTATTTCATTGGCTCAACAGTTTCTTGATCATTAAATCTTGAATGCATGAGTTGTTACTTTGTGTTGTTTATTTTAAAATATCAAACTTTAATATTTGACAGCAATGGTTGTTACTTTGTGCTGAATGCTTCAAATAACAAATCCTAAGTGCTTTGAAAATTTTCTCATCCCTGAGCTTTTATATGGAAGCATTATAGTGCTAGAATTATCTCACGCCCTAAAAAAAATTTACGTAGAGTTTTTTCCTACACAAAACGGTCCAGCAAAAATTATCTCACGCCAGGATATTTTCTTTGAACTCATTGATTCTTTTCTATCGGCATATTCTTTGAACTCATTGCTTTTATCTATAGGCATGTTCCTGGAACTCGTCGCTCATTCCTATCAGCGCATTCCTTGAACCTATGGAACCCTAAAATTACACCTCTTCAAATTGAAAACACAGCCGCTCCTACTTAAATCCCGATCCCATCACACAGTGAAAACAACTTTATGCTGCAAAATTTCTAAACTCAATCCCGATCCCATCACACAGTGAAAACAACTTTATGCTGCGAAATTTTCTAAACTCGTTGGTTGTTCTTATTGTTTTTAATGAACCTCTTATTGGTGCAAGTGCTAGTTATATGGTAGAACTAATTTTAGGGTTTCACTTGTCCCTCACTATAAGCTATAACTTCAAATCTTTAAAATAATGACATTAAGTGATTTTTATAGCACTCACAACTCTTTGTATTCATGATGTTAAGTGATTTTTATAGCACTAACAACTCTTTGTATTGCAGCTTAAGTGCAAACTGTTGAAGGCTAGTGTATTTATAGCCTTCTATATTTGTCTCTTGTCAGATCGTCAAGAACCAAGTTTTAATTGCTAGGGTGTCCATTTCTAGCCTTAGGAGACTGTATCAATCAAATAATCCATTTTGTCAAGTTCATAATAAATTTTGAAGTATAATAATAAATCTTTACGTATAATAAAAAATCACTTACTTTGCAACTTCCATTTTACGCAATCTAATTATTAAATGTAGAATCTCAAAGTTCTTCAATTTTCAACATTTAGTGTAAATATTACAAAAATATCAACTCTAACTTAAATTAAAAAATTCACAAATTTCAAGATTATTATAAAATTATTATATTATCAACATTGTTGCTAAAACTAAACAAACACAACAAATTAAAACAAAACAAGACTATTCATGAATATTTTGGCATAAACTTGGCTGCTTTGCAGCTCTTGTTTATTATGCCAACCCCTTTTCCATCTCCAACTTGTGAATATATAGCATCAAGATTTATATGTAGGAGGGAAATTCAAATTTTTACCATCTTATCACCAACAATGGGATATAGATAACATCACAAATAGATTTCTTGGCATTGTGTGAGATTAGCCTAGAGATTACCTTAGGACATGGCACCATGAATGTGAACCACTAGGACAACCCAAGACAAAATAGAAACCATGAATCTCCCAAAGAATCCACTTCAGAATAACCCACTACACAACATAACATTAAACACATTGTCAGGATGAGTAAGTCAAGATTTGAAATAAATAGGTCCATTAAGTTCAGACATATGGCTCAAGGAGGAATGTTGATCCATTTACCTTGCAACAACATGCCAACTCCCAAGAAAAACTAGGGAGAAACCAATAAATGGTGAGGAGACCACCAACTGTTAGAAATGAAGGGAAACAACTGTTGACCTATTTTTCTCTGCCCAGAGCCAAATAGTTCACCTTACATTTTTCTTTGACAGTCCTTTGGAAATGACCATACAAGATGTAAATCTTCCATGTACTCATGCATCCCTTGTTAAAAAATCCCAAGATCTTGTGTAAAGATTCCATGCAAAAAACCCAGAAAAACCCAGAAATCTTTTAGCTTCAACTATTTTCTATCGCTAGGATTTCTCATATTTTATAACTTCTATTTGTATGCATTCTTGAGTGTACATTTGCATATACATTGGGGGAATCTTTCACAGATTCTTGGGCATATTCCCTATTTGTATATCGGGTTGCATGTATATTTTATGTTGTATGTTCAGACATACAAGAGGGAATGTATGTCGCATATTCCTGAGAAGATTCCTTGTTTGTATGCAAAGGGGGTTTGTATGTATGCATTGTATATCGTGGATATACAAAGGGAATGTGCAAGGCAATGTACATTTGCAAATGTACAAGGGTAGGTGTATGTCCGACATGCAAAGGTATATGCAATGAAAAGATACAACGCTGACATACATGCATTTGCTACAGTGGAATGTATATCGCCTCATGTACATTCGCAACATACAAGTGGGAGGTGCAAAGGATTATATACAAGTAGGAGATGCATTCAACGGGGCCCAAAGGAATATACAAAGGTGAATGTATGTGAGATATACATTCACAATATACAAGACAGACATGCAACAGCTAGCTACAAGTAGAATATGCATCGGCCGATATACAAAGGATCAAACATACAAGTATGCAAAGTCAAAGATGCAAAGGTAAAAGAACAGTGTAATGTATATTGGCAGGATGCTATAGTGGCTTGTATATGCGATTATATGTTTGCATTTACAAGTCATATATACAAAGGTTAACATACAAGCCGGACCCAATTGCATTTTCAACTTGTTTCATAAAATTTTCAGGTCTGCCTTGTATGTATAAGTGTTTTGTATATTTGCATGTACAAAGAAAGAGCGATACAAGCCAGACCCAACAGGGAAATCAAATGTAGCCAATGGTCATTTTGGGGTCCGCAGCTTGTATGTTTGCAGATACAAGGAGATGTAAGAGGTGGGGTCTACCAAAGTACAAGCGCTTTGCATATATCTTCTGTTTGTATGTATGCTTGTATGTTTCGATATACAAGGGGAATATACAAAGGTTAACATACTACTGGTAGGGTCCGCACATACAAAGGCAATTGTATGCATATACAAATTTGAAAATACAAGGACATTTCATGGCCCGATATACAAAGCGCTTGGCATATGCAAAAGAGGTTGCAGAGAAAGTTTTAGATGCCGATTTGGGTGGCAAATTCAAGCGATATATACACAGATGCAAAGTGATATATACAGGTGGTTGACCAAAACTTTGACCACCTGTATCTCCTCCATCCTGGCGAATTTTGACATGCTGCAAGAGGCAAAGATGCATATTTTGATCCCCTCTTTCATTTGGCGGGGTTTTTAACAGGTTTTTCTCACCTTCAAGTTTTGGATCTAGCCTTGCATATTTTGGGTGATTGGACGTTTTAGCGACCATTAGATATGCAAATGCAGATATTTGTTGCATTTATGGGTGCAGATTGATGACGTAGCTGCTGGTATTGAAGATCAGAAATATCTTTCCATTTGCCTGGTTCCAAATTTTTGATGCCATAGCTGATGCAGCTGGACAGTCATAAATGTAGATATTTTCTATTCCAGCTCATAGAGTGAATTTTGTGACCGCCCTAGGTTAGTTTTGGAATGCTATATATATGCATTCGTATGTTGTAAATAAGGTTGGAAATTTTTTGGCATTCTGGCTTTTCTGTCTCCAAACAGAGTTTTCATATACTGTACCTTTGCCTTATTACTGAATATATGCAAGTTATCATACCTCTTTTACTGACTTTTCTGGTTCTGTGTAAATCTGCGTTTGGTTGTCTATGAATTTCTTTTGTTCCTCTGAATCATATTGCTTCTTGCCTCTGCTAGAATCATCTAATCCGTGTATACATACTTGTTATGTTTGGTTGTGTTGTGCATTCTTTAGTTCTGTGAATGTTTCTTTAAATCTAGTGTATCACTTAGTTCATTTTAGAATTTCTTTTTTTTTGCATTCCTTCTAACCCTTTTGCCAGCAAGCATTAGCACTAGGTTTAGATGTTTTTTTTTTTTTTTTTTTCTGAGCATTAGGCTTAGAAAGAGGAAGCTGGCCTTCTCCGAAGGTTTGATCTCAATTTCGCAAGGTCCCACACTTCGAGATCATTCCCATGTTACTCCAAATTGCTGAGGTTTCACAACTGCAGCAAAGGGTGCAAATCTGGGTGATAACAGTTTTTGGCACGCCCGGTGGGACCAGTTCGATGAACTTCTCATCAAGATGCTAAGAGATTTGGTGTTTCTCCTAGTATTACAAGCCTTCAGAGGCAACATTCAACACCATGGTGACTCTATTGAACAAATCTACTGGTGAAGGTGTTGTGTGGTTACACAACACGCCCCATTTTAACTTATCAAAACAGGGACCCAACTTTTGTTCTGGTTTGTGTTGTCTGCTTTCTGGCGGTTTGGTAAAAATAAGTCAGGTGCATCATCATCATGAGGTTAGTTTGTCAAAGTTCATATTTTGTTTCTATGACCTCATAGTTAGAAAGAGCTTGAAATTCCATGCAGGTTTGCCTTTTACATCACCCGAAAATTCGTCCATATGAGGGAGTTATGCACAGTCAAAGTTTTGGTCAAACCTGATAATTGCTGTATGAAGATCATCATCATGATATTTGAAAAGCCCCCCGATAATATCCTGAGGTCGAAATATCCAGATGTCAACTTTAAGTCGTAGTAAGCTTTTCCCGTCGAGCGGTCTTTTGTATCGCAAAAGGTCATCATCATGATCTTTGTCTATCACCCGATATAAAAAATCATGCAGTCCCGAAACATCCAGACGTCAATCTTAAGTGATAGTGTGTTTTCCCGTCAAGCAACCTTGGCCACATCGCGAGCATCATGATATTCTAACATCACCCGATATTATAATATCATGCTGATATTATAATATCACCCTACTTAGAAAATACGCCATCTGTAAAATTTGCACGCGCACGTCAAAGTCCTGGTGATCATCATCATCATGATATTTCAAGGCAGGATCACATTTCGTAATATCCTCCTGATCTCCTTTTGCGTGATCATGATGATCACCTTATCTTTCAAAGGGGAGGGTGATATTTCATTCCTGAGTCATGTTGTCAAGATCATCATGATCTTGTTTGTCTACCTGACATTTCGTGATATCCTCCTGCTGAGAAGTATAACCTTTTGCGGATATCCTGATGACATCATCCCGACCTGATAAACGAAGAAGCAAATATCAGGATGACGTCACCATCACCTTTCTCCTTCGGCAGGATATTTTCCAAGGCATGATTCTGGTTCCCAAATATGATGATGACAATGACGTCATGTTTTAAGATTAACGAAGGCCACGGATATCCTGATGACGTCATCTGGACGTTCAGCAGGATCATATTTTAAATCACCTAGTGCGGATATGATGATGATGATGATCATCATCCTGATATTTCGAGAGGGTTACCTTGGCCGCAAAGGGGTCGCATTCATGACCCGATCATCTTCCTTAGAGGTGACCCAATATTCCATTTATCTCCTGATCTTAACGAAACATGACGGTGACGTCATCCCTTTGCATTTTATTGAAGCCCGAATATCAGGATGATGTCACCATGATTTTCCTTTCCTCAGCAGTAGGATCATATTCCAAATCCTCCTGTTTGTCTTCATCATGATGATGACGACGATGTCTTTCTTTCCCCAGTATGCAGAAGTGAAACATCCTGATGTGCTTTTCATCAGAGCATTCGGAAAGGAGGAGCATCATATTTCGTGATATCCTGCAGCTAGATAGAAGACATAGGGTTGGTCATCATCATGATTTTCGGCGTTGGTATAACTGTTGCCATCGGCCAAGTCTAAATTTGTCACCCTGATCATATGTAGTCACGCCGATGCAAATATGATGATGATGCAAAGCCGGATTCGAAGGGTGGTTAAAGGGCGATTATTTCCTTGTATATTTTGAGATCATCATGATCATATTTTGAACCCGATATACAAGAAAATGGACGAAAACATGAAGCGATGGAAATTTGGAGCCCGATTGCCTATAGCTGCACATTTTTGGGGGCTTGTTTAATAAAACGTTTTACTTCCTGTTGTTTATCCGCATGATGATGAACTTAATGTTTGTCTGTTTACTTGCAGGAAGTCATGATGATGCTGCTGAAGCTGAGCATTGAAGTCATGATGCTGTTAGAGCTGCTGCTGAGGCTGATAATTACAAAGTTGCGCATGGAGTCAACATGGGCCAGAAATGAGGAGGATATTGTCAAATATGCTGTCCGCCAGCTGGAGACCGAATCAAGTTGAAGATGCTGGAATATTATGTGCCAGCTGTACATTTGCCAACTGACGAAGCATGTGCTTTTCATCTGGACCATTGTTTGTTATGAGAGGATCCTGATCCTTGGATCGTTGTAACCGTTTTTTGGCAGTTGTTCTATATAAGAGCCAGAGCTTGTCATCAAATAAGGAGATATACTTTAGAATACACAGACGCATCTGGCGCATAAAAGCTAATTGCTGTAGAATCAATTAAGAGATCGGATTACTGAGACTAATGAGGATAGAATTGTTGAAATGTCAAGGTTCTTTCTTCAGATCACTGTAAATGTACCTGTTCTTGAGCATACTGAATGGATATGAAGTTCCAGATTACATCCTAATTGTAAATTTTACGTAATCTTTCTGTTGATTTCTGGATATGTACTGGTGAATGCTGTGTTCAACTGGAAGCGCTTTCATTTCATTACATGTTGTTGTCAACTTTTCCTTCGAAGATTTGCACTAGATCATGCGGATTTGTGGAATGTCCTGGTGAAGTATGATTTTAGTTTCCTTCTTTTCATTGCATGTATGGGAGCTTGTATGTGGATCAGTGATCTAAGTCCAGTAGTTTTGGGAATCTCATTCTTTAACCCTTTTCCTTTTTTTCAATTTCATAAATTCATCACCATAACTGCAAATCATGATAAATAACAAGCAGAAACAGAGAAATATGCTGAAATCCCGTAGGTAACTGAAAATCATTAGCATATTTGAGTTATGTGCATGTATTATTGAAAATGTCATGCAAAGAATCATAAATAATGATAGAAATCATGCAAATATCAGCCTGTAGGCACTTTATTTGACTAAATTCATAGTGCAGAGGTAGAATTGTTGGAGATTTATGCAGAGCAAACATCCAAAATAGGATATTTGAAGATAATGATGATGAACTTTGCAGAAACACGTAAGGCCCCTGAATGGAAAATAGCAACACACATCAACCACTAAGTAACGTCAGTAGATTAAGACCTAATCAACGGAGACTTGGGATCATTAATTCTTTGAATTCATCGTATCTTTCAAGATGAGTAAAGGTTGTTGTGTAACTTTTATTCTATGTTTGCGAATGACTAACATCATGACCAACAGAAGGCAGCCCAAGTACCTGATAAAATTTCATCAAAGGTCAGGATTTTGGTGATTTTCCTAGTCTTTTCAGCTTCCAAAAGTGTTTCAATCACCTAGCGACTCCCTTTCTAGTATGTATCCAATTTTTCTTTGGTTGTAGACCTATTTTGCTCTTATTCTGACATTTTCATGATTATCTAGCATTAAGATGCTATAAAATGTCAGAATTTTATAGGAATCATGGCTATTCCCCTACCCCTAACTCAAATACAGGTTATTGGCCCCCATATCAGCAATATCAGGCCCCAAACGCCTCTATATTTATGCCAAACAACTCTTTGCCTCAATATGATTAGCATTACCAGCAAGAGCATTTTCAAGCCAATCCTGCTTATCCTTGTTTGCAGCCCATTCATACCTATAGTCAGCCTTGTGAAAACCATTCTACTCTAAATCAAACACACAACCTCCCTAGTCAGTCCCAAAATGATACTAATTTGGGTAGCATTAAGAGTTTGTTAATGGATTTCCAAAGGCAAATTTCAGAAATAGGTAGAGTAGCATAGTATAACACGCAACAAGAGGAGGAGCTTGCATATCAAGCTTATTTGTCAGAGCAGGAGGCAGAAAATAGAAGTGTATGAGGGGGAATGCTTGAACATGCAAATTGTAGATAGGGAGAAACAAATGAAATAGTTGCTTGCTCCAGAACAAGAGCTCAAAGTAAAAAGTTTCTCTCCTATTCCCAGCTTCAAACAAGTTCATCCTTCAAGCCAAAGTGAATCTATGAATGTGGCTCAAACTTCTCTATCATGGCAGCCTTCTTGGACCAAGCATCCTAGTTACAAAATACCAAACCTTGTAAAGGCCAATCCTCTCATACCAATTCAAAATCAGGCAGAGGAAACGGTTGTAGAATCCAGGCCTATCATAATTCCAAGTTTCAAGCAGCCTTCTACCTTTAAGGTTCCAAGTTGGAAAGAGCCATTTTTTTCCCCTGTGAAGACCCTCCACCAAATATACAAGTAGAAACATGCTCTAGTTTTCAGCTATCAAATGAAGAGCAAAACAAGCTTTTGTTGGCTCCTTTTCAAAAGTTGGAAACTCAATCAACTATCTCTTTCCCAGGTCCATTCTTTGAAGAGCAGGTTTCCAATTTCAGAATACCAAGCTTCAAGCAAGATGAGTCTCCTAAGTCTCCTGAATTGAATATTCCAAGTTTTAGAGGGTCTCATCCACTGAAGGAACCTATATTTGACCAAGAGCAAGCTAGACTCCACAAGTTTCCAGGTTTCAAAGCCTATATCCCTCTACAAGAGCAATTTGTTCCTACACTCAGAGAAAAAATTGTTTGAATCTATTGCACCTGTGAGCATTGTTAAGGTCACTTCAATGATGGATGATGTCGCCTTACTTCATTGAAGAAGAAGGGCTTGATTTGGAGGACACTTCTTTGAGTAATGATGGGAATTTTGAGTTTGAGCTAGCTATTTGTAAAGGTCTTCTAAGAGCTGATAGCTTTGATGAGCTATTGGCTCATCTGATAAATGAGGATGTTCCATTGACCATGGAGGAGGAATCAACATGGCAAACTATCATGCGAGGTGAAGATAATGATATCATTTCTAAGCTTTCAAATTGTCTCCTCTCTTGTCAAACCTTAGTCATGAGCAAGAACAACCATGAACAAAAAGTAGAAAGGTTTGAAGAATGCAGCCATGATGACATTATAGCAATATTCTTGGTTTCTTTGAAGGAAGAAGGAGAAAGCCTTGAGGTCCCAAGTCAGCTATTTCACACACAAGAGCAATATGAGAGTCAAATGGAGGACACTATCATACCAAATGAAGAGCAAGGAGAGAAAGAATCAGAGCAGAGACATGAGATCAAACATGATTTACATGTCACTTCAAGGGGATGCCCAATCAGGCATCTAGCCCAATTAGAGACACATCAAGAGAAGTCACCACTTGTCATGCTTACCTCTAAGCATGAAGTTGAGCATCAAAATGAGTGGGATCAGCCCACTTATTCACCACAAGCCAGTAACATCAACAATCAGTCCAGGTGGATAGGTGAGTTTATCTCCACTTTGAAGGGGGTGTTTTATCAATTTGTCATATGTACATTTCTCCCTTACCTCTTTTTAATTGCCCACATGAATGGGAAACATTGTAAATTGTTAAGAAGGGGCAGTTATTTTCAAGAACCAGTTAATGGCTTTGTTTAAAGTCATGTCTGATTGGTTAGTTTAGGATTAGAATAGGTTTCATTTCTGTTTTAGTTTTCTCTTTCGTTAAGTGCTTCTGCACAGGCTGTATTGTCATTAGGAGAATGCAGGCCCCTTCCCCTTTTTGTGTTTTGGAGGAAGGTTTTAGTTTTCCAGCATGTTTTAGACTTGACCCCATGCCCAATGGATGCTTAAGGCCACTGATCTTATGTTTAGCAGGCAAACATCCCTTAGAGGTCGCCAAATTGTTGGCCTATTTTTCTCTGTCCAGACCCAAATAGTTCACCTTGCATTTTTCTTTGACAATCCTTTGGAAATGACCATACAAGGTGTAAATCTTCCATGTACTCATGCATGCCTTGTTAAAAAATCCCAAGATCTTGCCTAAAGATTCCTTGCAAAAAACCCAAAAAAACCCAGAAATCTTTTAGCTTCAACTATTTTCTATCGCTGGGATTTCTCATATTTTATAACTTCTTTTTGTATGCATTCTTGAGTGTACATTTGCATATACATTGGGGGAATCTTTTGCAGATTCCTGGGCATATTCCTTGTTTGTATATTGGGTTGCATGTATAGTTTATGTTGTATGTTTAGACATACAATGGTTAGATACAAAGGAAGACATACAAGAGGGAATGTATGTCGCATATTCCTAAGAAGATTCCTTGTTTGTATGCAAAGGGGGTTTGTATGGATGCATTGTATATCATGGATATACAAAGGGAATGTGCAAGGCAATGTACATTTGCAAATGTACAAGGGTAGGTGTATGTCCGACATGCAAAGGTATATGCAATGAAAAGATACAAGGCCGACATACATGCATTTGCTACAGTGGAATGTATATCACCTCATGTACATTCGCAACATACAAGTGGGAGGTGCAAAGGATTATATACAAGCAAGAGATGCATTTGGCAGGCCCGCAAGAATATACAAAGGTGAATGTATGTGAGATATACATTCACAATATACAAGACAGACATACAATGGCTAGATACAAGTAGAATATGCATCGGCCAATATACAAAGGATCAAACATACAAGTATGCAAAGTCGAAAATGCAAAGGTAAAAGAACAGTGTAATGTATATTAGCAAGATGCTATAGTGGCTTGTATATGCGATTGTATGTTTACATATACAAGTCATATATACAAAGGTTAACATATAAGCCGGACCCGATTGCATTTTCAACTTGTTTCATAAAATTTTCAGGTCCGCCTTGTATGTATAAGTGTTTTGTATATTTACATATACAAAGAAATGTACAAAGAAAGAGCGATACAAGCTCGACCTAACAGGGCAATCAAATGCAGCTAATGGTCATTTTGGGGTCCGCGGCTTGTATGTTTGCAGATACAAGGAGATGCAAGAGGTGGGGTCCACCAAGGTACAAGTGCTTTGCATATATCTTCTGTTTGTATGTATCCTTGTATGTTTTGATATACAAGGGGAATATACAAAGGTTAACATACTACTGGTGGGGTCCGCACATACAAAGGTAATTGTATGCATATACAAATTTGAAAATACAAGGACATTTCATGGCTCGATATACAAAGCGCTTGGCATATGCAAAAGAGGTTGTAGAGAAGGTTTTAGATGCCGATTTGGGCAGCAAATTCAAGCGATATAGACACAGATGCAAAGCAATTATACAGGCGGTTGACCAAAACATTGACCACCTGTATCTCCTCCATCCTGGTGAATTTTGACATGTTGCAAGAGGCAAAGATGCATATTTTGGTCCCCTCTTTCATTTGGCGGGGTTTTTAGTAGGTTTTTCTCACCTTCAAGTTTTGGATTTGGCCTTGCATATTTTGGGCGGTTGGACGTTTCAGCGACCATTAGCTATGAAAATGTAGATATTTGTTACATTTATGGGTGTAGATTGATGATGCAGCTAATGGTATTGAAGATCAGAAATATCTTTCCATCTGCCCGGTTCCAGATTTTTGACACCATAGCTGATGCAGCTGGATAGTCATAAATGTAGATATTTTTTGTTCCAGCTCATAGAGTGAATTTTGTAACCGCCCTAGGTTAGTTTTGGAATGCTATATATATGCATTCATATGTTGTAAATAAGGTTGGAAATTTTTTGGCATTCTGGGTTTTCTGTTTCCAAACAGAGTTTTCATATATTGTACCTTTGCCTTCTTACTGAATATATGCAAGTTATCATACCTCTTTTACTAACTTTTCTGGTTCTGTGTAAATCTACGTATGATTGTCTATGAATTTCTTTTGTTTCTCTCAATCATATTGCTTCTTGCCTCTACTAGAATCGTCTAATCTATGTATACATACTTGTTATGTTTGGTTGTGTTGTGTATTCTTCAATTCTGTGAAAGTTTCTTTAAATCTGTTGTATCACTTAGTTCATTTCAGTGTTTCTTTTTTTTTCATTCCTTCTAACCCTTTTCCCAGCAAGCATTAGCACTAGGTTTAGATGTTTTTTTTTCTGAGCATTAGGCTTAGAAAGAGGAAGCCGGTCTTCTCTGGAGGTCTGATCTCAATTTTGCAAGGTCCCACACTTTGAGATCATTCCCATGTTACTCCAGATTGCTAAGGTTTCACAACTGCAACAAAGGGTGCAAATCTGGGTGATAACAACAACTATCAAGGAAGAACTGATTACAACTATAATTGTACAAAACCAAATTAGAGATAGTACGAAATCACCATAAAGAAATAATGGAACAAAAGGTCAAACACATAACACATTGTTTACATGGAGAAACCCTTTCGGGAAAATCCAAACAAGAAGAGATGCACCAGTCTATATTAACTTCAATAGAGTTTACAATACAAAACTATCAATCTCCTCTTCTGTCTTCAATCTAACAGCACCTATTTTTCTAGTCTTAACTCTCTACTACAACACAACCATAATATAATATCCTCATAAAGGGGTTGCCTTTTAGGGTAAGAAAAGCCAACATAACCTCTACTGTCAGATCTATGACCTAATTATGAATGATCCAAATTTACAATGGTAATCTATATATAAAATGTGGCTTCTAGGGGAAACCCCCATCGGGGCGCACAGCCCCCCAGACCCCATAGGGGGTACCCCCTATACCCCTCAAATAACCTACATTTGTTAGGTACCAAGATCAAACATGCAACTGAAACAAGATCACTACTTGGTGAATACTTCTTCCCTTATGGAAATTTACCAACAATATTAGGAGTAATTAATTACATAGGATTTACAAGTTTGAGGGCACCTTAATCCTAACACTAACTACCAACCATAATTAAATCATGGGACTGTGGTAGATAAGATGAATAGTAGATGGTGAGGTAGTAAACATTTTGAACCTATTTTGAATAATAGCCATCCACATGGAAACAAGGAGCATAAAATGATAACTGAACACAAGAAACAAGTTGAAGACACCTAGATGAAGAAAAACTATCTTCAATGAATAAAATGTTAAGGCACCACAATTGTAACATGACATCTCACATTACCTAAAATTAACCATAATTAACCATCTTACCTAAGGTTAGGTATACATCATGATTACCATAATTACAATTTAACAAGAAATGAATCAATATCATCATGGAATTAAACATGTTTTTCTTTTTAGGATATTTCAAAAGTTTAGATTACAACAATCCAAAGATAACTCACTAGTGAATAACTTTCACTATACAAGTACAAAGCTATGCCCAAGAAATCATTGAAAAGATTATACATATTAACTAACTATTAAGTCATACAAAGAATGAACTGTATCTGGAGCTTTGACATCTACCTTCATAAGTCTTGGCTTACCTTCTACTTGGGAAGGAGAGCATCACCCGAGTGCTTTTCCTCCAACCACAAACTGGTGGTCTCCCACACAACTTCCCACCTGGAAGTGGCCCTACCCTTCACGGAGGGTATAGATATAAGGTACCATTAGGTTTGCCATCTGAGTATCTGGTGTTGTTTCCTTCATAATGTGTCTCGGTCATACAACTATAGATCCACTCTAACTATGTATGACACTATTGAAAACATTATGCCATCTGGAACACAATGGACCGACTAATGCATGTAGAGAAGGATGCATTACTTTGGCCAAAAATTTACATACATATACGCTTCACAATGAACATAGTCATATGTCCACCACCTCGACTTGACTTAGAAGCTATCTCATCTTATAGTATTCATAGTTTGACCTTTCTAGATCTAGGGAAGGTAAGTTCAATTCATTATTAGTCCAATTCTAGGACAATCAACTCTTATCTTGGGAGTACATTAATTAATGTTACGTTACTTTGGTAATGGGGAACCTGTGACTCCACGTCACTCTATTCCTTTCCTTTCATAATGGCAATTGCCCAATCATGTTTTCCAACTCATGACCTTTCTAGGATTAGGATTTCATGTTTACCTTATCACAAGGTTTACATTCAAATTCATATCATCTAAAACTTATATTATAATTGTCTAATGGGTCGGTCTTCTTGAATAGACCCTAACTCAAAGAATCTACATAAGTTCTTGAGAACCTATACTTTGCTCTTTATGTATTTCCATTCAAAAAGGTTGGCATTCATATACATTTGAACCCAAGAGTTTTATGCTAAACATTGTATTTGTTCCCATAAGTAAATAATCATCAAAGGAGGTTTTACTTCTACGACTATTAAGGCATGCATTTAAAACTACCTCAAGTAACATTATTAGCAACCTTTTACTATTCCTCCTTCAGCATGAGGAGTCATAAGGCTTCAAAATATAGATCAATTACTCTATAGATATCATAATACCTTTCATAATAGGTGAACATTGTTTCCACAGTACCCATTTATTCGCATGGGTTGTAATATAAATAACATAATATCTTTATAAACAGTCGAACACTGTTACCACAACACCCTATCCCAATATACTAAGTGCCTAAGGCATAGTCGAGGCTCAAAAAAAAGATTATCAATAAAGATAATATGGCCTGAGCACTGCTCTTGGCCTATTCCCAAAATAATCTTCATTAACATTTAGACATTCATAATTAATTGATACTACTTAGGCTTTGAGCACAAATGGCTCGAATGATAGCCAAGAGAATATTATGAGTTTATGATGTGGTCTACAGACCATGCCATATTGGCATACAAGATTCTTGCAAGCACAGTTGTGTTTGGTGTTCGGCCTTATGGCCTTGGTTGAGCAGTGTGTTAAAACATTGCTTTCAAAAGATAACACAGAGGTATCACATAGGGCTGCGATGGCCTCATATCAAACTCACAGGGTGGTATCAACTTTGGCCTTATTGGCCTCACATAATAATACATTGTTGTATATTAAAAAAATAGTTGACACCATTAAGTACAAGTAGAGGTATCTACCCCTGATTAAGTTTAAATCACAATCTAAGATTCATATCTATATTTTAAATGTATAGTTGAGATGGATTTAAGGATAGTTTCTGTGTGCCTATTGGTGGCTCTTTCCATGAGCTACCTGCACCAGTCCCATGCTATCTCTATAGTAGAACTTCTTCTTGCTATTGCCTCATTCAAACTTCTTGTTCGTCTCTTTTCCACTCTCCAAAAAAAAATACATGTATCCAAAAAAAATGATACCTTCTTCTCAACTTTGCATGCATTATCTTTGCATGCCACAAAGGTTGCCACCCTCTATTGTGGGTAGTGGCCAGAATGGTTTCGCCACCTCACGGGGCTTCCTGCAGCCCAGCAACTCCATTATCATATGGGCGATGAAGTTGAAGCTCATAACAACCTCTACTCAGCCTCCACTCACTCCACTTATCGTGGATGGTGGTTGGTCGACTACCCAAGGATAAACAAAAATATATTAATATTAATATGGTGTTTGACCTCTATGGAGGTTGAAATAACACACACTTAATTTCCCCTATATCTAAATGATGTATAAGGGTTATCAAATAATTGAAGGTGTCATCAAACGATAACATCATTGATAGGGTGATATAATAACACAATGCAATCTTGGGGTCGATTTGTTACTCCCCCACATCACCTTCATAACCATAATTATTATATAAATATACAATGATAATCACAAAAAATAATAAGGAATTAGATAAGGAAATAAGGAAATAATCGACAACCCATTGAGATTACTTATCGACCAAACTAACATCCCAAGAACATCATCTAGTCAAATCGACGTAGATAACATTGAAATAACTCAAATTATCGTGCTAACATAGATAGAATGGAAAACAATTAACAAAGGAAAGATGATAACTCACCCTACCTTGCATAGGTTCACAAAAACTAATTTCAATACTCAGATGGCAATTCTGACCTTTTCCAAACATCTATCTCCTCCTCCTAGATGATACTCTCCTTCCGTCCTTGGAGGGAGATCTTTTTCCTGATTACACTCACAACCAAATAACCATGATTAGTGTATCATCATTTGATTCACAAATCATTATAATTAAATAATCATATCAACATGTAATCTCATGTCTTACATTAGTCAATATTCATATAATCAATGATTCTATTTGATGTTTTCCATAAACATCAAATCATTAAACTATGATTAATCATCCTGATTACCACACCAAAGCAAGATTAAACTAAGTCATAAGATGGGGATGTAACAATAATGTTGAACACACCTAGATACTGAGGGGGGGTGAATCAATATCTAAGTTACAAAATTCAAATCCTCTGTAGCAGATTAAAACTTAAACATTACAACATTAACATAAACATGAAAGATCAACACAATTCATAACAACACATAACACCAGATATATGTGGAAAACCCCAAAAAGGGGAAAGCCATGACGAGGATTAACTCACAATATATGAACCTCACTGCAATAAAAGATTACAACTTTATTTTAGGGCTACAACCCAAGGAAGTTATTATTCCCTAAAGAAAGGTTTTAGGGTAACTCCCAAGGAAGCTACAACTCCCTGTGGACTTTGTTTTAGGGCTACAACCCAAGGAAGAAACTACTCCCTAAATTGAGAATGAACTTAGAAAAGATTACAACATGACAATCCTTCTATTGTCTGAAAATGATAATGAAGCTCACACCTTTGATGATTGCAATTATGCCTGTCTTTCTCCTTTTGATGATTGATTTAGTTAGGCACACTCTTCACTTCTTTTCTATCAAAAAATGTCTTCAAGATGAATCTGAACAAATCTTATTGCTTCTACTCTTTCTCCTTTAGCTACACATCATAATGCATATATCATATTCATATTCTGCTCTTCATACATTCATATTCGTAATCATACCTCACCTAGATCAACCAGGTTTATAATATATACATGATATTACATTGATTACATTACAATTCAGCCAACACAATAAGAATATTACAATTTACAAGTCAATCAGAGATCACACAAACATGAAACATGTAGAGGGAAAGCCCTAACATGAACTACACACAACACTAGGAAGAGAAACACACCTTGTGAATCCCAACACATGCTTAACCCAGTCCTAAACATCCTTCATAGCATCATCCTTCAAGGAACAACATCTGCATGCTTCACACAATTTAATTAGGTCTCCCTTAAGCAAGAAAACATGAAGCTTGTAGGACATTAGTCTTTACAATCTTGTCGGTACTCATGAATGATTAAACATTACTTGTTCTTCTTCCATATGAGTTGGCATGACCCACACAACATCACTAAACACTCCTTAAACTCTGCACAGCAACAACTTTGTGGCACACATCATCAACATTCCTTAGTTGGCCTCAACAAGAACAACTCTTCACAAACTGAATTGAAAACTTTGTACGGTACTAGAAACATGAAGGATCTGCATGTGCTTCAAACCTGATAAATAGAGAGACATGTGGAATGTCCACATAAAATCATATAATTGATCTATACATTTTCCAACCCGTGCAAGTGCTCAAACATGTGTCCTGAAAACAATTAGGCATCTGGATCCATCTGTAGCACACTGTTATTTGAAAACTAAACTTATAGACTTCCAAATCTCCTGATACTGTAAATTAGCATGCATTGAACATCCCTGAACATGTCCACAAAATTGCATGGACAAATCTTCACTTGCAGAGGAATGTGGAGCATTCCAAATGATGCAGAGGCAAACAACACAAGGACCACTAAGGGATCACAACCAACAACATAGGAGGAAGAGGATACAGGGGATGGTAGGGCAAAATAACTCTTCTAGGCCTCAGTGGACCAAACTACAACACTTGACATCAAACAGGACAAGACTGTCCACTCACTCTCCATTACTTCACACAGCGTAATGACACCATTTATAGGTTCATACACATGGGAACCTTTCCAAAATTTCTAGGGACCCTAGACCTTCTAGGTTTGACTATCCCAAGCTCACAAAACCATAAAAATGCACTGAGGGTACATCCTTGTACCACTTCCTTCACAAACTGACTTTATCTCCTTGTAGCCCCGTCAGAGAGGTTTTTGAAGCATAAATTTCAAAATACATGACAAATCCACAAACAAAAATACCTTTTAAAGTACCCATTATGGAGTTACACAACATAATAAACATGCAAGGTGGGTTGTTTTGGAACACAAGCCTCTAATTTTGACTGTCCTTGCTGTCCTAGAGGGTAATTAGCCCACTTTTACAAAGGAGGTACACAAAATCTCTAGCCCACAATCAAAATTACACTTTGGTGAGCTTAGACACATCTCAAATAGACCAATTTCAGAGGTTTTATGGGTCTAAGGTCATTTTAACTCATTTGATGATCAAAACTTCACTCCAACTAGGCTAGTTGGCCAAATTCATGTCACAAAGAGGCTAAATAGATCAAATCTTCACCTTTTGTTTGTACCTTGATCCTGCATGAAAAACCCATTAGAGAACACACCATTTTAAACTAATTCCACCCATTTTGGGGTTCTAATACAACATCATGAAGTGGGAAAACTCAAAACCTCTCTAAAACCCCCAAATCAAGGGTTTGCTGATATGACACAGACAGTCTTAGAAAAAATATAATATCTCCTTCTAGAAATTGAATCAAGACCCCAGACTAGAACCATTTGAAAGGTATCTCAACCCTATTTCTAGAAATATATGGCTTTCCTCTATATATGTCCATATAGAGGTGTGTAATGGCTGGGAACAGGACTATTGCAGTAAAAAAAATAGGGTTTTGGACAGCTTTTAGAAAAAACATGATCATTTTCACAAAAATGCACGAAATGACCTCAAACCAATGGGATTGGATAGTTAGCTCACCCCTCTATCACATAAAATAGGTTTCATGGCATAAGTATTCTGTACAAATTCGTGGTACAATCTGTAACGACAGCAAAATATAGAAAAAAATAGAATTTGGGACAGCAAAATAGTATTTTCTCATTTCCTTTTCTTGAACTTCATCAAAAATCATCGTAATTCGACCACCAATACTTTTTCAAAGAATTTACAATTGTATATTATCTTTTACACTCCATTTCCATCATGGGAATAAGGCTCAAAATAGCCTGAACTTTTGATTTTTCTTAAAAACTATTTTTTTCTATTTTTAGACTGTCTTACACTTAAGAGGACTGCAAACCACAACTATTTTCAATATCCAATAACATAAAATGACTAAAAACCACCTCCACTTACTGAAATATGCCTTTTTAAGGCTCTATTACATTTATTTTTTTGAAACTCATTTTGCCTTTTGACACTAAATTTTAAAAAAATTGATTAAATGCTTAAATTAGGTGCACTGCACCATACAGCCTAACTTGGAACTTTTTCAAGTCCCTTGGAAATATTCTTGCAAATTTTCCTTCATTTCTCCATGCTTGTCTTCATCAAGTCCATCTTCACTATCCATGGCATGCTTGCCAACATTTCTTGTTGTTTGACCATATGCACTCTTTGTGGACTGTCCCACTCTTGGTCTTCTGACCTTGTCAATTTCATCAGCAACTATGCTTCTCTCTATTGTCTTCACACTTGTCTTCTCAACTTCTTGTTTACACCACTGTCTCTTACTATTATTTCCATTGTCATTATCTTTCTCAACCTCTATCAGGCCTGCAACTTGTGTGTTCATAATCTTTGTTATCTTGTCAACTGTTGCACCAGCTTCTCTTGGCTGTCTTTTCTTCACTACAAGGCACATTATTGTCCCTAATAAGACTCCTTCACTCACTCCTTGCCTTACCACAGGCTCTACACTCTTACACTTCACATTTTCAATCACTTCCTTCTTCCACATGAAGATATTTATCTTCTCAACAGGCTGCAAATCAGCTCCATACTTACTCTTTGCTATCTCAACAACTTCATGCCTTGAAAAGGCTGCACACTCCTTTGCATGCTCCTCAAACATCACTGGCTCCCTCTTTCCAAACATAACCATCTTTTCTGTTCTTGACTGCTCCTCCAATGGCAGTAGCACAAAAGTCTTCTCATCCTTCTTGATAGTGAAGGTATTAGCTCTTCCATCATAAACTGCAAACCTATCAAATTGCTAGGGTCTTCCCAGTATCACATGACAACAATCCATTGGTAGGATGTCACAAAGTACTCTATCCTCATATGCTCCAATCTTGAACTCAACTAATACTTGCTCAATCACTAAAATGGACTAATGATCACTCACCCAAGAAATTTTGTAGGGAACTTCCCTAGGAACTTTCTTTAACTTCAGTTTGTCCACCATCTCACTTGACACCATATTGTTAGTACAACTAGAATCCACTATAACTTTACATACCTTGTTCTTTCTTTTGCAATTTGTTCTAAACAATGCTCTCCTCTAAATCAGTTCCTTCTCCCTAGATGTCTTCAACAGTGCTCTTTCTCTTAGTATCAATGATTCTCCTAACTCAGCATCACACCTTTTGAAACTAGAACTACCGCACTCTTCTTCTTGGACTAATTGAGTCCTTCTCTCATTCTTCTTTTCACCATCACTTAAAAAATTTTGCTTCTCAGGACACTTATATGTTGGGTGCCCAAACTCTTGACAATTATAACACTTACCTAAAAAGGTATTTGTACTTCTTCCACCACCAAATCTTCCTCTACCTCTACCTCTAAAATCTGCACTTTGTTCTTGCTTGAAATCAGCACTTTGTCCTTGTGCCTTGTTCATGTCTTCTTAACTTTCACCGACTTGTTTTGTATTGAAAGAACCTCTGCCTCTAGAGGTATTGCCTTTGCCTCTGGCTGACTTATCCTATCTTCTTTTCAGCTTCTCTTCCACTCTAACTACCATCTGGTAATAGTCTTCAACACTCCTTGGATTTGCCAACACCAACTCATCCTGCATGTTAAATCTCAAACCACCAATATACCTAGCAACCTTTTGCACTTCACTTTCCATTTGACTAGACCTTATACTCAACTTATAAAACTCTTTAGTATATGACTTAACATCCATTTATTTTTTCCTTAAACCTTGAAGCTTCTTCAACATTTGAACTTCATAATCTGTAGGCAAGAATTTACCTTTGATTTTTGCTACCATATTGTCCCATGAGACAATCTTTGCATTTCCTTTCTTTCTTCTCTCTATTTGCTGATAATCCCACCATAACAAAGCATGACCTGTCATCTTGGTCTTTGCAATCTTCACTTTCTGATCATCAGGAACTTCTTCACACTCAAAGTGGTTGTCCAATGCTACAACCCAATCTAGCAACTCTTCATCATTCAGGCTTCCTCCATACTTTGGTACATTTATTTTCATCTTGTGCTTGTCTTATTTTACTATCCTCAGAAACTTTACCATCCTTTGATCCTTAGGGTCTAACTCTTCTTCTACATCTTCATACTCAGCTTCTTCTTCTTCCTTAGACTCAATCTCATCACCTAGAGCCACTCCTCTTCTCTGATTTTGTTCTAGGGTAGCCATTCTTTCCTTCATCTCCCTCAACTCTCTAGAATGTTTCTCCTTTAGTTCATTCATCTCTTGAGCCATGTTTCTTGCTCTTGGAGGCATCTTGACAAATTGCCTCTTCAACTTAACACTTCACAGACCTACTAATTGTGCTTTGATACCAATTTGATGTAGAGGAAAACAACACAAAGACCACTAAGGGATCTCAAAAAACAACACAGGAGGAAGAGGATATAGGGGATGGTAGGGAAAAACAACTCTTATAGGCCTTAGTGGACCAAACTACAACACTTGACATCAAACAGGACAAGACTGTCCACTCACTCTCCATTACTTCACATAGCATAATGACACCATTTATAGGTTCATACACATGGCAACCTTTCCAAACTTTCTAGGGACCCTAGACCTTCTAGGTTTGACTGTCCCAAGCTCACAAAACCATAAAAATGCACTGAGAGTACATCCTTGTACCACTTCCTTCACAAACTGACTTATCTCCTTGTAGCCCTGTCAGAGAGGTTTTTGAAGCATAACTTTCAAAATAAATGACAAACCCACAAAAAAAACCTTTTCAAGTACCCATTATGGAGTTAAACAACATATTGAACATGCAAGGTGGGTTGTTTTGGAACACAAGCCTCTAATTTTGACTGTCCCTGTTGTCCTAGAGGGTAATTAGCCCACTTTTACAAAGGAAGTACACAAAATCTCTAGCCCACAATCAAAATTCTACTTTGGTGAGCTTAGACACATCTCAAATAGACCAATTTCAAAGGTTTTATGGGTCTAAGGTCATTTTAACTCATTTGATGATCAAAACTTCACTCCAACTAGGCTAGTTGGCCAAATTCATGTCACAAAGAGGCTAAATGGATCAAATCTTCACCTTTTGTTTGTACCATGCTCCTGCATGCAAAACCCATTAGATAACACACCATTTTAAACTAATTCCACCCATTTTGGGGTTCTAATACAACATCATGAAGTGGGAAAACTCAAAACCTCTCTAAAACCCCCAAATCGAGGGTTTGTTGATATGACAGAGGCAATCTTAGAAAAAATGTAATATCTCCTTCTAGAAATTGAATCAAGACCCTAGACTAGAACCATTTGAAATTTATATCAACCCTCTTTCTAAAAATATATGGATTTCCCCTATATCTATTTGTACAGAGGTGTGTAATGGTCAGGAACAGGACTGTTGCAGTAAAAAAAATAGGGTTTTGGGCAGCTTTTAGCAAAAATGCAATCATTTTCACAAAAATAAATGAAATGACCTCAAACCAATGGAATTGGATAGTTAGCTCACCCCTCTATCACATCCAATATATTTCATGGCATAACTATGCTTTACAAATTTGTGGTACAATCTGTAACAACAACAAAATACAAAAAAAATAGAATTTGGGACAACAAAACAGTATTTTCTCATTTCCTTTTCTTAAACTTCATCAAAAATCATCCTTATTTGACCACCACTACTTTTTCCAAGCATTTACAATTGTATATAATCTTTTACAGTCCATTCCCATTATGGGAATAAGGCTCAAAATAGCCTAAACTTCTAATTTTTCCTAAAAATTGATTTTTTCTATTTTTAGACTATCATACACTTAAGAGGACTGCAGACCACAACTATTTTCAATCTCCAATAACATAAAATGACTAAAAACCACCTCCACTTATTGACAGATACCTTTTTAAGGCTCTATTACATTTATTTATTTGAAAATTATTTTGCCTTTTGACACTAAATTTAAAAAAAATTTGATTAATTGCTTAAACTAGGTGCACTACACCACCAAACATCTTTCATCATCAACTCATTCTGCCAAAGCACATACTAAAACTTTTTCACTTGTAACTTTCACTATTGAAGGTATAATGACTTGAATTCTTGGATATAAGACCTTCCAAACATACTGAACTCAACTTCTAAAATGCATGAACGTATCTTCAAATGTGGAGGAATACAGAACATTTTACCAGGTAATTTTCCAAGTAACTTCCTACAGCAGAAACCTTCACCAATATCCGGAGACCAAAACTTTCTTGTAAGAACACATTCTTCCTTAGGATCATCAGGAAAGAGCATACAACAAGCTACAGGTCATCAACAACATCTTCTCAATATCAGCATTGCTTCTAATTCCCATCTTAATATATCATTCTTCATCTTGATGCTTCTAATTCTCATCTTAATATATCATCATGATATCATCTCCACTGACAACAAACATACTTTGTTGATAACAAACATATTCAATACAACCTTAATTCATATTAAACAAGGCATAACATCCAACCATGAACTTTAGCAACATCACTGTTAGCACACCATCATAGTATATCATCATCATAAGCATCCAAGCGTAGTGTTGACATCAATGACAACCACATAAGTGACTACCTTAGGTAATATATTTGCAACAATCTCCCCTTTGGCATTGATGGCAACACACACCTACTCATTCTCTCCTTTTGCCATCAAGGACAAAGTGCATCTTCTTCTCCTTAGGGTACAAACTCTCCTTTTCATTGTTCTCCCCCTATTAGCAACAACCACTACTTGGCCCCCTTAAGAGGTAGCCATCATCAGTCTTGGAAACAAATATAGCATGAATTACCCGCCTAGACAGATGCACCAACCATGCATCTAGCAAGAAGAAGGAGAGGCAATTACCCCTAACTCCTATCAGAGATACTCAAAAGTATCCTTTGCAAGAGCCTTTGTATATTTGCAATATGATCCTTTGTTGGAACATATTCTAACTTTACTTCTCTATCTATAACCTTCTATCTCAAAAAGTGATACCTGATTGATATATGCTTGGTTCTAGAGTGCATCACTAGATTCTTGGAAATATTGATAGCACTAGTATTATCACACAAAATAGGAAAAGGCTCATCATACAGTACCTTGATATCTTTTAATCTTTGCTTCATCGACAACACTTGTGTATGGTAGGATGTTGCTACAATATACTCTACCTCTGTAGTTGATAAAGATACTGAATCTTGTTTCTTACTCTGCCATGAAACCAATCTTCTTCCTAAAAATAAAGCACCAACACTTGTACTTCTTCTATCATCAACACAACTAGCCCAATCAGCATCAGTGTAAGCATTCATATCAAAGTTATTACCTCTTGGATACCATAAGCCATAATCCGGAGTTCCCTTCAAATATCTGAATATTCTTTTTACTACCTTCTCATGAGTTTGCTTAGGATTAGCTTGAAATATGGAAACCAAACATACTACATGCATAATATCAAGTCTAGAAGCAGTCAAGTACAATAATTCTCCAATCATGGATCTATAAAGAGTCTGATCAACCTTCAGTGACTCATCAGTCTTGGTCAAATGACAACCAGTAACCATAGGAGTACCTACTGGTTTGGAGTCCTCCATACCAAATTTATTCAACATCTCTCTAACATACTTATCCTGAGAAACAAGGATACCATCATCTAGATAAACAATTTGAAGCCCGAGGAAGAAAGACATCTCACCAATCATAGACATCTTAAATTCTTTTTGCATCTCTTCTGCAAACCTCTTACACATACTATCATCTCCACCAAAGATAATGTCATCAACATATACTGCAACTATCAAAATCATGTCTCCCTCTTCCTTAATGTAAAGATTACTATCTATGGTACCTTTCTTGAAGCCTTTCTGAAGTAAGTACGTATCCAATTAAGCATACAAAGCTCTAAGAACTTGCTCGAGTCCATACAAAGCCTTTTTGAGTCTACACACCATGTCTGGATCTTCTAATAACTGAAAACCATCAGGTTGCTCAATATAGACCTCTTCCTCTAGATCACCATTCAAAAATGTTGACTTGACATCTATCTGATAGTCCTTGAAGTTATTGTGAGTAAAAGGGCAAGAAACATCCTGGCTACTAGAGTAAAAGTATCCTCAAAATCAATGCCTTTAACTTGTGAATAACCTTTACACACCAATCTTTCTTTGTTCCTCACAACTTCACCATCTTCATTTAGTTTGTTTCGAAACACACAATTTGTTCCTATAACATTCTTATTGGTTGGTGTGGGAACCAATTCCCATGTTTGATTCTTCTTCCATTTCATTCAACCATCCATAATCTTTGCTTGCATCAGCAAAGGTTTTGGGCTCTACCTTTGACAGTAGAAATAGATTCACTTGCTTTTGCAAGCCTTTTCTTGGTCTGCACACCTTCATTCTTATCCCTAATGATTTGATCTACTAAATGGTTCCTCTGAACATATTTTTCTAGAGTTTTAGAGATCTGCTCTAATTATTATTCCTTCTCTTCTTTCTCCTCTTCTTCTTCTTCAATACAGAGAGGTATATCAGATTCACAGTCCTCTAGTTCCTATGAGATCTGATACAAGTCTTCATCCACCTTGACATTTGTGTTTTTAATCATTTTCCTAATGTCTTGTTGTAACATCTATAGGCCTTGCTTCTGGTTGAGTGACCAAGAAAGATCCCTTCATCACTTCTTGAATCAAAATTTTCAAGTTCTTCTTCATCTCTCCTGATATAGCATTTGCTGCCAAAGATCTTGAAGTATTTGATAGTGGGAGGTCTTCAAGACCATAGCTCATAATGGGTCTTAGTGATATTGACCCTCAGTTGTACTCAGTTAATCAAATAGACAATAGTGTGAACTTCTTCCTTCTCATACATATTAGGCAGATATGTATTTTCAACATTGCTCTAGCCATCTCTTGCATAGTCCTATTCTTCCTTTCCACTACCCCATTCTATTGAGGGGTCCTAGGAGTAGACAGATGACTCCTAATGCCATGATCTTCACAAAACTTTTTAAATTCATTTGAAGTAAATTTAGCTCCTCTATCAGACCTTAAGCATTTGATCTTAGCATCCATTTCATTCTCAATTATTTCTTTGAAAATATTAAACTTATAAAAGGCTTTCTATTTTTCTCTTAAGAAGGTAACCCATGTCATTTTGGAGTAATCATCAATAAGAAACATGAAATACCTTTCACCTTGTTGACTCTTTGTTCTTGTAGGACCACATAAGTTAGTTTGAATCAGCTCCAATGGCATTGTAGAAGAATACTCCTTGCTCTTGAAATTTGTTTTTGTCTACTTTTCCATATGACACTCCTTACATAATGTGTTTGCAGGCTTGGTTATCTTAGGCATATCTCTCACCGCATGAATAGAGATGACCTCTACCATATTATCAAAGTTGATATGTCCCATTCACTTGTGCCATAGCCAACACTCACTAGATTGAGCCAATAAATAGGTTTTTCCATTTACCTCCTTTAGATGATAGATATCTCCATATGTCTTAATACCTTTTGTAGCTAGTCATTCATACCTTGACTTCTTGATTTCACATCCTTTGGCATGAAAAGTAAGATTATATCCTTTACTACACATTTGACTTGCATTGAGAAGATTGTACTTTAGCCCTTTGACATAGAGGACATCCTCAATCCTATTCTTCCCATCAATAGTTATAGCACCCTTTCCACATATTTGTGTTGACTCGTCACCACCAAACTTAACAACTCCACCATTCCATTTCTTGAGGCTAATAAACTTCTCCTTGTCACCAGTCATGTGGTTAGAGCAACCACTGTCAATTACCCAAGCATTGGCTTCTTCATTCGCATGAAAGGCAGTCTATACAACCATTGATTTTTCATTATCTTGACCATCCTACAAGGTATTAGACTTTTCACAATTCCTAAAATCATCCTTTTTGTCACCAACATTCAAGGCCATGAAAAGTGTTTCATCATTTGAATCATCATGATCCTCATCTTTTGAAGAAAAAATGTTTTCCATGGAATACAAACTTCTTTTGGGCTTCTCTCTTTTGTTGTTATGCTTTGAATCTTTAAAAAAACATTTAGAAGCAAAATGACCAATTTTCCCACAATTGAAACATTTCAAAGGTAGCTTACCTTTGTATTTGCATGTGCCCTTCTTGAATCTTCTTACAAATTTTGCCTCTACCTCATCAAGGTCATCATCTTGATCAGAGGCTTCATCTTCTGCCTTCTTACTTGCTTTGAATGTTGCTTCTTTCTTTGGAGCTCCTTTGTCAAATTCTCTCATTTCAAAGGCTATGAGAGCACCAAACAATTGATCTACTGTATAGACATCCAAGTCCTTAGATTCCTCAATAGCAGATACCTTATGACTATAATATTTAAGGAGAGATTTTAGAACCTTCTTCACAATCTCATCTTCTTTCACTTCCTCCCCAAGATCTCTGATGCCATTAACTACTTCATCCACCCAAAGCATATAACTAGAAATGTCTTCTTCTTCTATTATCCTCAGGGTTTCAAATTTTCTCTTGAAGATTTGCATCTTGGTTTTCTTCACTTTGTTATCTCCTTCATAAATTCTACCTAGTTTTACTCAAACATCCTTAGCAGATTTGCAACTCATTACCTTCAAAAGTTTTGAACCAGCTAGCCTACTCATGATAACACTTTTAGCCTTGGAATTGTTATCATACAACTTGATCTCATCATCTGTAGGATCAGAGGCAAGAGTAGTGTAACCATTCTTGACAACTTGCCAAACACCAAACCCTAGAGAGGATAGATAGTTTTCCATCCTTAGCTTCTAAAAGGTGTAATTTATTCCACCAAACATAGGTGCCTTGTGAGATCCATAATTAGCCATCTTAGACCTTCCTCAAGTAGTTAAGATTATTTTGAGTAACTTAACTCTGGTACCAATTGTTGAACACACCTAGATACTAAGAGGGGGAGGGGTAAATCAATATCCAAACAAACTTCAAATCCTTTGGAGTAGATTAAAAATTGAACATTAAAACATTAACATAAACATGAAAAGATGAACACAATGCATAATAACACATAACACTAGATATATGTGGAAAACTTGAAAAGGGGAAAAACCACGGTGAGGATTAACTGACAATATATGAAGCTCACTACAATAAAAGATTACAACTTTGTTTTAGGGCTGCAACCCAAGGAAGCTACTACTCCCTGTTGACTTTGTTTTAGGGCTACAACCCAAGGAATCTACTACTCCCTAAAGAAAGGTTTTAGGGTATGTAGTGCACCTCACCTTTGCCTTTTGTTGGACTGATAACTATCCTAGTAGCACTAGACATTATGACATTTTTATAAACTGTTTGAAGATGGAATTTCTGTTATTATGCTAGTTGAGTATGGACCTATTGATATGATGATGTTTGATTTCAGATATTTTATGCTTTACAGTTTGATGGACATATCTGATGCTAAGGATCGATGTTATTCTGAGTTTAATATGTTATTTGATCATGATTATGATGCATTATTGGTAATGGATGTATTAGATCATAATGTAATTGATTATTTTATCTTGTTGAAAAGTACTAGAAGATTATGCATAATATAGTTATTTATTGATGTGTTTATGTGAACGGAACAGTGTTGCATTACTCGTGTTCGAGTACCCTGCCACACTGCGACTTCCATTCACTGTGTATATGACTGCATGTTTATATATATATATATATATGTTCAACCTTGTGGTTTGATGTAGGATGCAGGTACTAGGCATCGACTCCACTTGAACTAGCAGGTCTGAGCATACCCTAGCCAATGGAATTGTTGATCAAAGTTAACCTAAGGTCCCCTACTCAGTCAACATCCTCGAAGAGGATGAGTATCTGGTATCGCATCTAGTCATTATCGTCTGTTGAACTATTTGTTCCTGTGCCATGGTCATGTCTTGGGGTCTTGTATGAAGGTTAGGTATCTTTCTGTAAGATGGGTTTATCCCATTAGAAATGGTTGATTTAAGTCTAGTTAATACTTCATTAAAACAAGGTTAATTTCAATTTAAAGTTAAATAAACATTTATATGGAAATTACGTGTTGTTACTAATTATAAACAATTTAATTGTTTATAATAGGTAAAATTAACATGAAAATAAAAAATAAATAAATAAATTTGATAAATGTTTAAATAAAATAATAAATTACAAGTTGTAAATTGATAAAATTAAAATGAAAATAAAATATATAAATAAATATATATGAACAATTATAAAATCATGATAAAATAAATTTATAGTTAATATTAAAATAATAAAAATAATATTTTAATGATGATTGTTAATGAAAACATGGTTGTCACTTTGGATCATGTGCGCAGCACCTAAAAAGGTGGAAGAGGCTAGAAAAGAAGAGGCGGAGGTTTTGGAAGAAATAGGGAATTTTGTAGAAGAATGGGGGGGATTGAATCGGTTGCTTTCGGATTGGAGATTGGAGGATTGGATTGCCACTGCAACATTATGGCATTGAATCCTTAGTCCAGTAAATTGTTGTAACTAGGTTCCATGAATTTTTATCTCTGATCCCTTTTGATTTTTCCCGATGATTGAATGTCTGAATCTTTCATGTATGTAATCAATTTATTTTGTGAATACCCTGAAATCATGTTAATTGCATTTGCTTGATCCCTTCTAAAGCTTTTCTTTAATAAATCCATTTTGTGTTTATCTTACAATCATTGCAAACAAATTTGCCTTATGCCTTAGATCTGGCTTTACTCCTATCAATTACGTTTGCTTGAAGTTTCATAGGCCTCTTCAACAAATCCATTTTGTGCTCATCCTATAGTCATTATTTCCAACGACCTTGCAGAGACTCCCTTTATCTCTAGGTGCGATCTATCTCTTGCTTAATGTGGGTAATTGTTTATGGCGCTAAATCCATCTGCACCCAGCGATTTCTTTCAATTACTCTACCTTTTACCAATTTCCTTAGCATAATAAACCTCACCTTACCTGGCCGCTTCTGTATAGATGTTTCAAAGAGCACAGGAATTATATAACATTTTAGGAATCCAATTAAAAAAAATAGCGTTACCAAAAATACTTCTAAGCCTACATTCATATGTGATTTACAGTCACCAAGAAGACATATCCACGCAACTAGTTCAGATTTAATAGGTATCTCAACGATAAAGTTTAGGGCATCCTCCAAATAGCCAGCGCTGCTCAATCATTTTGCCTTCCACATGCTGTGAAGATTGTCAAAGTTGCTCTCTTCGGTAGCTTTTTATCTGATATTTGTTTCTAGCTACCTAATATCTAATATCTAATATCTTAAGATATATACATATATAACTGTGATATATAACTCAGGATTAAATCTAATATCTTAATATATATATATAACTGTGATACCATCATTGTGAACTAATTATATATATATATATATATATATATATATATATATATATATATATATATATATATATATATATATATATATATATATATATATATATATATTGTTTCATTTTAAGGGCCTAAGGAGGCCATGAGAGCTCACGGCTCCCTTATTGGAGGTCGTGGTTCTTAAGAGGCCGTAAGCCCCTCCTCCTAGCTGTAGCCATCTTTAAGATCATTAAACTTATTCTTAATTTGTCACTTGTATTCCAAACTTTACAATTCAACTTTGAGATATTATAAATATGTTTATATATATTCAATGAAACTTCCTTTCGGCAATAATTTTATTTGGCTGTTGCATAACTTGAACTACTGTGCACAGTATAGGTTGATCATATCTTTGGCTCAACCTACAAACCAGAACCATAAATTTTCTTTCTTGAATCCTTGCAATTTCTTCTTTCTACACAAATAGAAAATGAATCCAATATGTAAATAGTATTTCAATGCATTTGATTATTTTTCATTTTTAAATGCTTATTTGTGACAGAAAAGGAATTGTGTTCATTTACAAAAAAAAATTCTAATTAAGATAAGCTTTGTGCTTTTGGAACAAGTAGAAAAATTACGAATATATATATTGTGTATCAATGATGAATAGAAATTAAAAGAAAAGAAAAAAGCCATTAGAATTAGAAGGAAAATTAGAAATTATAAAATTATAGCTACTTAGTTTCTATTAGAATATCTTGTAGAGGTTGTCATTCATTTTTTTTTAATTAGTAAGTTATTTAATAGAAATTGCTTTATAATATGTTGAGATTTAGTTTATATCTCATTTAATTTTCAAATTAATATATAGTTTTTTTGTTTAGAAAAAGTACCATAGCCACTAAAATTTATTAATTTAAAAGGAAAATTACAAAATGCATGATTCAAATTAATATATAGTTATAATTTAGCATTGGTGAAATTATACACAAAGGAAATGTTATCTCTAATATTTTAATATTATATCAATTTGTCAATCCACTTAAATTTTCCTTGTTCTCAAGCAAGTTTTCACATATTGTATGTCATAATTACGGTAGGAAATGATTGTAAAGTATAGCTTTATGGGCTATTTTTCACTTTCAAATGAATAGCTCATATAAAATGTTTAGAAATTAGATTTGTCAGCTAATAAAATTATCAAAACATATCTACAAGAAGTTATTACTTTTGATAGGAAATTCATCTAGTAATAATAGAATTTAACGATATTTATTTACTTGTCTTTGGATGAAAAATAGTCACTGTCCAATGATCCATGGGTTTTATATTTATCATTAATATTATTATTATTATTACTATTATTATTAATATGATTTTTTTTTCACCATAGTAGTTGAATAGATAGATATGCTTAAATTATTTTAGTAATCTATAATAACATTACCGGTAAAATCATTAGGTAAATTAAATTATTAGGGTAATGAGTTATAATATATGTATCTTGTAATTGGATTATCCATTAAAAGTAGTTATGAATTGAGATGGTATTTGTTTAGATTGAACTATCTACATTTAAAGAGGAATTATATAAAGAAAATTAGATGATACATATAAATATAGCATTTGTTAATATGAATAAATGAAATTTAATGTGATTAAACATTTAATATTGATGAGTTTAATTACATAGATATGTATTTAATTATATATGTGTATGTAAGATTGAGTAGGATAATTAAATGGGAAATTAGATATAGGAGAAAGAGTTTAAATTAATTACATTTACGTAATGGTTTTAAAATAATGGTGTCTTAGTGACCAAATAATGGTATAATTAGGTAAAGAATGCTCTTTAACTAGCTAATTGATAATGTGATAATCAGTAAGGAAGTTTATTTTCTTAAAACTTAATTAATTAAAATTTTGGAATTATAAATTGATTCTTGCATAAGGAAAAATAAAATGATTTGAATGATTTTATCTTATTAAATTAATTAAACTTCTTATGTTCAAACCATGTGTATTGAATTAAAAATGTTATAGTAAGTTACTTGATTTATTTAGATTAGAATACAGAAATATAGTCAATTAGATTATTGAACTATAAAGTAATGAAATGTAGTTGATATAGTTTGTACTGTATTGATACAATTGTTAAATTAGATTGATATGATTATATGTTTATTGTCGATGAATTTAATGTAATTTAAGTATTGAATTTATTAGGATTTATTGGCAATGATTTTGTTAAGTTGAAATTTAAAAAGAAGGTTTGAAATTAGGTTTATAAACATGATAATAGAATTTGAGTCATAGTTAATTGGCTATTAGAAAATTGATTTATTGTGAGTCTATTGTTTAATGTACGTGAAGTAGTGTAAGTTGGTTCATAGGTCGTAAAAGGTTTATGTTGTTGAATTTAGTTTCCAGAGGCATAGGATATTCTTTCTTGTTTTTATGCCATGATGTCTTGATCTCATGTGTAAGCTATGTAGTAAATATGTTATGATGTGGAATGAAGTCTTTCATGAATGTAATGGTTCAAATAGTATATTATTTATCATGGGTTGTGTTGATTTTGATCATGGGGAGACATTGGAAAAGGGAGTATATTATTTATGAGTTGCTTTATTTGGAAGTTGTGGAAAATGTTTGTGATTTCTCCTTGTGATTAAGTTGATATGCAAGATGGCTAATGCCTTGCATTGTTATTTAAACATGTTGGTATGAGGATAATTGTTATTCAAGATGGTTAATGCCTTGAATGGTTCACATATCCTCGTTGTCATGATGATGCACACTATGCTTGTTGAGTAGGGTCTTCTAGATGCAGGTAGGGGAGTGGCTCTCAATGGGGGTCGGAGCCCAAAGTGGCATCTAGGACAACCCATGTGGGAGTTTGATAACTCAGTGATAACCTAAATATTGAATTAGGGGGTTGGGTAGTTAATCGCACAAAAAATAGATAAGTGGATGCCTCACTCATGGCTCAAGTGCTCATTTAGGCTTGAGATGAGATGAGAAGGCCTGGAATGGCAAGATCAACTACCTTGTCCTCATGAAAGGTACGTTGATTCTACATGAGTGTTGTATGGGGGCCAGGAGTCGGGAGAGGCTGCCAGGACAACCCAGGATGGGGGCTGAGGCCTAGGAAGGCTTACCAAGACAACCCATGACAAGCCATGTGATGACACTCCTCCCTACTACAACCTAGCATTCCCTAGTTGTACTCTCCCCATTTGTTATGTGTCTACCTCTGGAAGTGTTGTTGAGTTGTTTGTGATATTGTCCTATGTTGTTGGAGTCATGTGTTGTCTTTGTTCTTATAGTCTACTGTCTACCTGACTGTATGTTGTAATGGGGACCTTATGTTAACTCCTAGCTCAGGGGGTGAACCTTAGGGCTCCACATGGTCAGGTGGAAGAGCTTTCATTCCATTAGTTTTCCCTTGTCGATGTTCATGTGCAAATAATATGTATCTTATATTTTAGACATTAGACCTTGTACCAGTTGAGGAGACAGTTATTGTATTCATGTACTTGCCTATGTATCAATTGATTCATAATGTATGTAATTAGATGTATTCAGAAAGGTTAAATGTAAGCAATGTAATGATATACTCATATGTATAGGAATTTGTATATGCACATGTAATTTGGTCATGTTGATTATTTATCTGATGTTATGATTTGAAGATGTAAATGTTTATTGATTTAATGCAATAGATTTAGAATGATCTACTGATGTTAGTTAATGTTGCATGTTAGATAATGTTAATTAGTTTGCCAAGTAATGCAACCATGGAACTTTAGAGTAATAAGTTGATAGTTAATGATGTGTATTGATTTGTTAAACATTACTTTGTTATCTTCTTCATTTAAAAAAAATATATCCTATTTTGTATAGCATAGATGTGTTGTTCTCTAAGGTGTTCATGGTGGGGCGTTACATCACTCCCAAGGAAGCTACAACTCCCTGTAGACTTTGTTTTAGGGCTATAACCTAAGGAAGAAACTAATCCCTAAACTAAGAATGAACTCAAAAAATATTACAGCATGACAGTTCTTCTACTGTCTGAAACTAACAATGAAGCTCACACCTTTGATGATTGCAATTCTTCCTATCTTTCTCTTTTTGATGATTGATTTAGTTAAGCACACTCTTCACTTCCTTTCTATCAAAAAATGTCTCCAAGATGAATCTGGATAGACCTTATTGCTTCTGCTCTTTCTCCTTCAGTTGCACATCATAATGCATATCATATTCATATTCTACTCTTCACACATTCATATTCGCAATCATACCTCACCTAGATCAACTACGTTTACAATATATACATGATATTACATTGATTACATTACAAGTTAGCCAGAGATCATACAGTATGAAACATGTTGAGGGAAAGCCCTAACATAAACTACATGCAACACTAGGAAGAGAAAAATGCCTTGTAGATCCCAACACATGCTTAACCGGGTCCTAAACATCCTTCACAACATCATTCTTCAAGGAACAACATCCGCACGCTTCACACAATTGAATTAGGTCTCCCTTAAGAAAGAAAACATGAAGCTTGTAGCACATTAGTCTTTACAATCTTGGCGGTACTCATGAATGATTAAACATTACTTGTTCTTCTTCTAGATGAGTCTGCATGACCCACACAACATCTCCAAACTCTCCTTGAACTCTATATAGTAACAACTTTGTGGTGCACATCATCAACATTCCTCAGTCGGCCTTAACAACATTAACTCTTCACAAACTAACTTGAAAAATTTGTGTGGTACCAGAAACATGAAGAATCTGCATGTGCTTCAAACTTGAGAAATATAGAGACATGTGGAATGTCCACATAAACTCATATAACTGATCTGCACATTCTCCAACTAGCGCAAGTACTCAAACATATGTCCTGAGAATAATTAGGTATTTAGAACCATCTGTAGCACACTATTATTTGAAACCTGAACTTGCGGACCTCAAAATCTCCTGATACTACAAATTAGCATGCATTGAGAATCCTTGAACATGTCCAAAAATCACATGGGCAAATCTTCACTTGTGGAGGAATGCGGAGCATTCCAAACATCCTTCATCATCACCTCATTCTTCCAAAGCACATACTGGAACTCTATCACTTGTAACTTTCACTGCTAAAGGTATAATGACTTGAATTCTTGGATATAATACCTTCACAACATATTGAACTCAACTTCTGAACCGCATGAACATATCTTCAAATGTGGAGGAATGTAAAGCATTTTACTAGGCATTCTTCTAGGCAACTTCTTATAGTAGAAACCTTCACCAACATTCGGAGACCAGAACCTTCTTGTAACACATACTTCTTAGGATCATTAGGAAAGATCATACAACAAGCTACAAGCCATTAGTATCATCTTCTCAATATCAGCATTGCTTCTAATTCCCCTCTTAATATATCATTCTTCATCTTGATACTTCTAATTCCCCTCTTAATATATCATCATGATATCATCTTTGCTGACAACAAACATACTCTGCTGATAATAAACATACTCAATACAACCTTAATTGATATTGAACAAGGCATGACATCCAACCATGAACTTTAACAACATCAATGTTAGCACACCATCATACTATATCATCATCATAAGCATCCAATCATACTGTTGACATCAATGACAACCCAACCAGAGTGTTGACATCAATGACAACCACATTAGTGACTATCTTAGGTAACATATGTGCAACACACAAAGCCTCCACTAGCACACTACTATAGGGGAGATAAAAATCCATTGCAAAGATACAAATCACCTTAGAAAATGTTGTGACAGGAACAAGAGAAACCATGAGCAATATTGGCCATCATACACTCATAATATTATCATGCTGACTAAAGATGAGCCTTTGAAAATAAGGACTGCAGTGCCAAGAAGAAGAAAACATGTTGCAAGATGAATGAAGGAACCTGCAAAAACCACAAAGTGGAACAACTACAAAGAGGGCTCTAATCCACTACAAATCCATAAAATAGGGTCAAAACATCAGTTGAACCTACTACAAACCAAACATACTTACTGTACAAAGGGGTGATCACTACAAAGGGGGAAACAAGATTGAAAAGTATAGTATAAGCCCTTGCAGTATCAACTTATAGACAAGAAAAGCAATAAGGAGACACAATAGGGGATGGGGAGAAACTATAGTGCAAAAAAGGTTCATCATAATAGAAAGAAGATGAAAGGACCACAAAACAACACCAGGCAACACCATAAAAGAAGATAACACTACTACATGACTTGTGGTGTGAAATAAGGAAAATAAGTCTTCTAAAATACATCTGGATCAATATAGATATAGAACAACAAGTTAAAGCACTAAAATTATTCAAATATTTTGATGCAATCCAACAAGAATCCTAAGCCTTCATTCAATTTTTGTTTAGAAGATTTAAATCTTCCCTCAATCATCCAATTAATTTCCTAATTTACCCAAATCTAGTTTTCCCTATATCCAAATACCATTAAGAAGGAGCACCCTATTGTTGTAGAAGAAGATATAGAGGATGGACTTCCTAAGGATGCATGCCAACATAAATTTCTTTAAAAGAGCTTCAGAAGCTTTGTACAAGTTCCACATTTTACATAATATTTCATTTCTTCTCTTGCAAATCAATTAAGTAGTAATTAGAAAATATCAATTTTTCTTAGTAATATTCCATTATTTATCCTTGGTTAGAGTAGATTTTTTATCGCTTTCTTAGATTAGGAAAATTTGTTCATCTTTTAGATTAGAGTAGATTAAGTTAAGTTTAGTTTTATTTGCATTCTTAGAAAACCTTTAATCCCAACATGAGGTAACCAACAAATTAACTTTTGAATTATTGTAAACACCAAAAAATAAAACCATTCAATTATATTGCATTTAGGAAAAGCAATTTAGCTACATTAATAAAAAAAGATTTATTTTATGCAAGTAGTTTAATTCATTTAGCAACATCATTATCATAATATTGAAAATATTAAAAAAAGAAAACAAAGTGGAAGCTCTCAATAACATCAGGAGGCACTCAAACAAATAAATTCAAACTATTCAACAAGTCAAAATCATCCAACAAACAAGAAACCAAGCAAAAATAAAATCAAACAAAAGTACCAAAACCTTTCTCTTGATCTCCCTTTTTCCTCACTTGACATTTTATGCTCAATGTTTCCTAGAATAAAGGAGGATTAAATTAGAGTGGTGTTAAGTGAGATTTGAGAGAACTTGTCAATCCAAGAAGTACCCACCAAAGACCAATCTTGGGAGCAAATAGATATCCTAAGGGATATAGAAAGCTAATGATTGAAGGAAAGAGAGGGAAGATTTATGTGCAAGGGAACTCATGCCTTTGGAAGATCTAATAGATCTAGAGGAGTAAAGTCTATACACCTTTCATCTCTTTGTCACAAATGAGTTAAACAAGATAAAAGCTAGTGACCCCCTAGCTATAGAAGAATAACTAGCAGAACACCAATTCAATGATTCACCCATCAAAATCAAAACCAACCTCATCAAATTAACATAGAAAAGTGAGAAAACTTATCAGTGTGATTTCTACTTGAAATAATTATTTCACTACCATCTGTGATACTCTTATTCCATGCGAAGAGAGTAATCAATCAAATTATCTATTGCTTAGATAGATTTTTATTGAATAGTAGGAGTGATTTGGACTACACCTTTAGCAAAGGTAGAGAACATGTGCTATCTTGGGTTTGACTCACTTGCATTGTGCTTGGGTCAATTTTAGGCATTGTCATTCCTGCATTTCCCATACGGTCACGACACACAACACATGTGTCATGTCCACATTTGCCATGTGGTCATGACACGAACTACGAAAAACTTTTCTACTTATCCCTAGGAACCCCCTCGCACGCGTCGGCATGCTCGGTGGCAATATGCATAAGGTGTAAACATGTCAAACATAACTGCGTGATGATCACCGTCTAGGGGGTATGCGACATGAAGTGTGTCGCATTTAGGGTTAGATTGATTTTAAATCTGAACCCTAAGTTTTCCTAGGTGAAGATGATTCTGCTAGCATCGTAACCTAACTCTAGTTTAGATCTAGATTGGAAACAAAATAATGATTAAGTAAATGATGGTATGGTGGTCACATGATTGAAGTGGAAAGATGGAATAAAAGCTAATAAATTAACATAGGAATTAAACCCTAGAAATCTAGGAAAAATCTGACAGCATAACGCGTTTTTGATAAACGCAAAATAAATTTTAAAATAAAATATCAATAAGATATTAAATCAAATTTAAGAATAAATATGTCAACTCAAGAACAAATTTGAAATAATTTAAAATAACGAATTAAATATCCCACCAAGGTCAAATAAATCAACCTTGCGAAAAAGGTTAAAAATTTGATATTAAATAGGAAAATAATAACATGTCGCCAATTAAATCCAAAGGGAAAATTGAGTCCGTTATTAAATATAATTCAGGCATTATATTTAATAACTAACTCAAATAATTAATGGAGAAGGGGGAAGAGTTTAAATAACTCTTCCCGTAAAATAATAATAAAAATAGATAAATAACCAAAATGATAAAAATCCCGCTAAGGAAAAATAAGAGAATAAATCTCCCAACTAGGATGAATTTAGAAAAAAAACAAGGGAAAATTTCTTCCCAATTTGAATAAAATTAATTTCCCAAAATAAAATGAAATCACAAGGTAATAAAAGTAAAAAAAACAAACCCCCATA
This sequence comes from Cunninghamia lanceolata, assembly GCA_027924645.1. Classification (NCBI taxonomy): domain Eukaryota; kingdom Viridiplantae; phylum Streptophyta; class Pinopsida; order Cupressales; family Cupressaceae; genus Cunninghamia; species Cunninghamia lanceolata. Next base: position 7,085,653 of record BSBN01000460.1, read on the forward strand.
AAAAAATAAAACCAAAAATTAAAAAGGCACAAGAACTAAAATGAGGACAATAAAATAGAGGATTTTAAAAGTAAATAAAAATCAAATATCCTCACACACTACTCACAATAAAATATTGTTTCTCTAATAAAGAAAAGCCCTAATCTCTATTCTATTATTTTCCACTTACATTGTTGCCCTAACTCCATTTTAGAAAATGACATCCCTATAAGAAGCCCTAATTTCTTATCTCACTTCTTGTTTTCCTTTGTTTGTTTTCTTCCTCAAGTTGCAGGTTAGGGTTTTGGTATGATCCATGGAGGCCATGGATGGAGACTATTTCTACCTCCCACAGAGGTTTACATAGCAGGTATAGTGCTAAAATGGCTGAGTTATACATTATATATATATATAATTAAGTATGCATAAATTGCGAGTGTAATGCTAAGTTCGTGATGCAGGGTTGTTTTGAGGTAGGCAACTGAATGACGGTTATCACAGTGGAAGGGGCGAAGGGGGCACGGTTGTAGAGGAGGGCGGCGAGTTGGGGTTCAAAGGCGGCGCAGACACCGCAAAGGGAACGAGGTACCAAGGCCACGGGAGGGGTTCGGTGGACGAGAGTCTGGGGAGTGTAGTCTAAGGGCGGCGGCGAAGGGGAGGCCATGGGAGTTGGTAGGGGTTTATAGCGTGCCGGACGGCAGGGATGTGGCACCGTGCAAAGGGGGAAGTGAGGGGGAGGTGGGGCTGTGGGCATTGCCACCCACAGTCCCACCTTCAAACCTTATCTTTTTTTTTGTTTGTATTAAATTAAAAATTGCGGCCAACACAGTCCGTCGAACGCCTATTACCTAGTCACTTTTCCTTTGTAACATTTAACTTCTATTCTTTGACATTTTTAATATGCAACTTTATATATATATATATACGTATATACATAGATATGTATATATATACATATCTATGTATATACGTATATATGTATTTAAATATCTATATACACAGGCATTCAAACTTGTTGTCTTTTTAGCAAGGCACAGTAAATATACATATATATATATATATTAAACTACTGTATATATATATATATATATATGCTCATACCTATATATATATATGCATGTGCTTATATATATATATATATATGTATGTGCTTATATATATTTAAATATATATATAGGAAATATAAGGCATTAGTTCCTTTCTTTTAAAAAAAATAAAATAAATAGTGGTTCATAAAGAAGAACAAGTTGGAGTAAGCTAAAAAAATTACATATAGAACTAGTTTTCTCCACAATGGCTTGTATAATAGAAACTCTAACTTTTAGTTTTATATCATAACTAGATCAGCAACTTTCTCTTTTTTTCTGAAAAGGAACATAAATTTACATAGCTTACTCTAATTTTTTTTTTTTTTGAAAGAATACTAATATTTCATTTCTGGGTAATATATAGATAACTTAGTACTAGCTTTTTTTTTAAAACATGCAATAACAAAATTACACAGAATACATTATTTTTCTTTTTAAAAGCAACAATAAGGTAGAAATATAAAATTGCATATAAATTTCAGACAGCTCTCTTTTCTTATCCATAACAGCAACTAGTAATGTAACAGTCAATTTAACAACAGAAAAACTACTTAAGTATTCTCTTTCTCTCTTTGCATTCACTAGAATTTATCTAACACACTCACATGTATATTTTTTTTTGCAAAGAATAATGACAGAAACAATATATATAATTCCACATGCATTTCACAAACTATAAACTCGCATTTAGAGAATAACAACTTTCCAATAAAATAAAATATTGTTTACATTGCAATATTTTCCACAGCCAACTTCAAGGGCATAAACTTGGCAAAATAAATACAATAAGGCCACAATGGCCATGGCTCAAATACCCAAAAAAAATACTACTAAGCCACACCAAAATGAGCTTCACAACAACTCCATTTCTTCATTCAAAAACCTACAATAAAACACAACAAAAAGAACAACCCAGCCACTTCCAAATGCCCTCCTCCCTACCGTAGACCTACAAGTGGGTCACCCCCGATCTAGGGAGGTAGGGATTCACACGGATATGAACACACCACAACAAGAAAGTAACAATCAACACAACAAATAACCCCAAGGATAAACACATAACATAACTCATGATAATGAGTTTGATGGGGGTAGGGAATGGACCCCTGTACTTCAAAGGCCACCCAAAATACCAAAAATACCAATCTCATGGCCTTAAGCCAAAAATCTCCAAAACCCCAACTCTCCAATATCACAAAATAATCTCCATGGCACTCTTGCCATTCAAATAATCTCCACAACAAGTAAAAGCCCTCAAGGCATGAATAACACAATATGGGAGTGACCTCAAGGAGGTTCCTTTCCCCTACCCCAAACAAGTTGAGCCTTACCTCCAAATGGAGGTTCTCTCACCATACTCCCTATTGCAAGTATGGGTCTAACTGGTGTTGTCATTGATGTCAACATACTCATGTTGCATTAATGAGAAGGATTGGATGAGCAGAGAGAAGCAATGGAGATAGTGAAGTGGAGATCCCAGCTAAGATGTAGATTAGAGATTGCGGTTCAAAGGGTTTGTAGATATGAGTGTTGAGATGATCCAGTCAAGTTTTCAGAGCTCCACATGAAGATCTGAAGAAGTTATGGCCACTCAAGTAGAACTGGCTCCGGTAGGTGTTCAGAGGTGACAAAGTGACACATACAGGTCCGGTGAGATCCAGAAATGCATTATCCCATTTTGCAGATTTAAGGAAGTGTTGAGGACGTCCTTGTGAAGTGTCAAGTAGATGGGTTCGTGGTTTGAAGGTCTGGAAGAACCTACTCCTTTGTGACAGTGATGACAGACTGTGTTCTTGAGGTTCCGGATGAAGGAGAGAAGGATTCTAGTAAGCAGATGAAGTGCGGATGTTCTTGGTGATTCAGGAAAGCTTGTGGTGATCTGTGGATCGTTTCTAGTTCATGTTGGTGGTCCGCATTGAAGTTAAAGTTTGTATTTGAAGAGTAACCACCAGATGTTGGTGTTCTTCCTGAGAGTGGCCGACCGGATGTATTACACATCTTGCGGATGTTCTTGTAGGTGTTTGCCGACTTAGATGATTGTTCCTAAGTCGATGTCGTGTATAAATAAGGGATTGTGAAGTCATTTCAAAGTGGGTCTTGCGGTGATGAGTGTGTGGTAGCGAGGAGGTGTGCGAAAGGCAGAGCAGAAGTATTGGGCTTAAATGGAACTGATTCAAGCATGGTGAAAATGCTATTCTGTAGTTCATGAAGGTGATACTTATTTCTTTGTAGACAGTGTGTCTCTTGTAGGCAGAGAGCCTCTTGTGAGCAGTGTGCTCGGGCAGTGAGTCCTAATTGGCATGTGCCATTTTGTTCTTTCTATTCTTCTAACAGAGAATACATTCTTGGGTTAATCACCCTGTGGTTTTTCCCTTAACCAGGTTTTCCACGTCAAAATCTTGGTGTCTTATGTGTTGATGAGTTTCTGCTTTTGATTTGAATGCATTATGTTTCATGTTTAATATACTACTAATCACCAAGAAGATTTAAGTGTGTAAATTGGAGAAAGTTTTGCACAACTGATTCACCCCCCAGTCTCAGTTGTGTGCCCTAAGTCTAACACTCCCATCCCACACAAAAGAATGAAAACAACAAACAACCAAAAACTACAACACATCACATTAAATAAACAAGGGTAAATAACAAGACATAGAGCTTACCTTCAAGAGCCCTATTATGGAAGCAGGTTTGGTGATGAGCTCCAAGCTTTCCCAAACCTTCCAATCTCCAAGAATTTCTCTAACTTCCTCAAAATTGCTCCAAAAAATAGAAAGAAAACTCCAAAGTGCAAGAACCCTAGACTCCTCAACAAGAGGAGATAATATAGGCCATCAATTTTGGCCTTAAGGAATGAGAAGGTGACACTTGTCACCTTCTCCTTCCTCCTCCAATGCCACTTGCAAGGGAGAGGAAGTTTGAGGGTGACAAGTGTCACCCTCCAATTCCATCTCAATCCTCACCTTATCCACTTGTGCTCTCACACATGTGTGAGAGGACAAGTGGTGAGGTGGCATTCCCACTCAAAACTCCAAGAGGATAAGGGATGCCATATGGCATCCTCTTATTCTCTCAAAGATCTATCTCCCTCCAAGATGCTCTCACACGTGTGTGAGAGTCTTGGAGGAAGATCCCACACACTTGGGAGTCTTGGAGACCTCCCAAGTCCTCCTTGGGAAAGGATTCCCAAACTTTGGGAAGGGAGATGAGTCTTTCCCAAAGCCTGACTCATCTCCCACCTTCCCTAATTTCAAATTTCGTCACTTTGACTAAACCATAGTTTAGAGTGACCAAAAGTGAGTTAATCCAAGGGTTAGTTAGTCAAAATTGACCCTAGACCCATGGGTAACCACCTAGGGTAAATTTTGGGACACTAAGGTTCACCAAGGGGGTCATAAATCTATTTTAAATGGCCTCAAAAATAAAAACAAATACCAAGTGGTGTAAGTCAAATAAAAATTATACAACACTTATTATTAATTAATTAAACAAAGGGGTACTAGGCCCAAAATGATAAAAATTAAATCAAGCACTTAAATCAACATTCAAATTTCAAACGTGATCCTTTTCCCTCTTGGGAATGGATCAGTTTCATAGGGAATAATATTGGTGTGAATTCTACCTCCAATTTCTCGTGGCTTGGGAATGTAAACCTGCACATCTCGATCAAGTGTCAATCATATCATGATAATCATAGCCGAAGCAACTGGAATTAAATTCACGCCATAGAATACAACAATAATCATCAATAACATAATTCTGAATTAAACTGTAATTTTCAATCACATGTCAAATAGTCAACATCACATAAATAACTAGAAATCACATCACAAAACATTATCAAATATATGTTGTATGTCGAATCCCAAAATAGTATCAAATATGATCAAATCGAATCACATATGTCTAATCAATGTCCTATCAAAATCAGGAGATATAATGAAATCTGCATAATGAAACCATAGTCTCTAAAAAGTCTGATAATGTCATCAACTGAAATGCATAACGATCAAAATAAGGAAGGAAAAATAATTGGCCTCACAGACATCACAGGCATAGGTTAGAGAAATAACTCCCATAGTTCTAGATATTATAAAATATTCTTTGCTATACTTTTTAAATAAAATCCATGTGTTATCAGAAAATGTGATTAACAATATTAAACTATCAATAATCCAATAATCTCAATGAAATAAGAAATAAACAAGATCAAACACAAAGAAACAATACCTTACAAACCTCTTTCATTTCGTAGCTTCCATTGGTCACTTATCTCAATCGATCTTGTGTGTATGAATATAGCCCTCAGAAGGTGCACTTCCTTGCTTCTTTCCAAGATGACAATGGAGAATGGCTATTGATAGGTTTGCAATGAAGAGGATCTTGCAATGCAATGAAAATGGTGATAATGGTAGCATATGATCGCAAGCTATGGAGGGATTTGGTGCCAAAGGCATGCTGTGATTCTTGCAGAGTAAGTTTACAAAAAGCTTGGATGGATGAAATGGAGGAATAGGGGTTGTATTTATAGATTTGTGAGAAATAAAATCAATGGTTGAGGAAATTTGAGAGGATGTGCATGAATAGGGAGAGGACAAGTGTCTTGCTCCTTCATGCACCAGAGGAGTTAACCGAATAGACTGAGGAGTTAATTGAGATGATTGACCAGTTAACATAATTGATTAGAGAGATAAGTGGGCTGATTGGGAAAGTTGACTGAGATGATTGAATAGTGAACTCAGATGACTAATCAGTTAACTGTTTTAATTGATGAGTTAACTAATCTGACTGGAGGAGAAATAGGACATGTGTGTGAGAGAATATTAGCTAATTAAATATTGAAATATTTAATTACACGTGCACGTGGATTAATTGAATTATTTTTGGTATTAATTCAATTTTGGAGGAAATAGACAATTTAAATAAATATTTAGATTTATTTAAATATGGAGAGATGAGAAGAATTAATTAAATAATTTGGTATTATTTAATTTAGAATAATTTTAGAGGAATTTGGAAGATTTAATTAAATAAATGATTTTATTTAATTTTTTGGAGAAATATGAATCAAATAAATAAATTGATTTATTTATTTATTGATAGAGAAATGAAATAAATATTTAAAATATTTATTTAGTTAGAGTCTTGTCATTTTTAGGTGTATACATTTTGCCTCTCTTTGATGCAATGTGTTTTATCACGTTGCTTCAAAGAATGATACATGCCCCAGTTTGCCCCTGGTACAGGTTTGTATGATGCTTGGATGCCCCCTCAGGAGATTGGATGGGAAGAAAATTTGGAGGGTGTGAAATGAACAATCTCACGATGAGATAGGATGACAGGAGAAGAAGTGGTTGGATGCAAGAAAAATAGGATGAAGAAAGAGCTGAATGATACGTGATGCAAGATAAAATGATAACACACACAAGCAAGTAAGCAAGTATGCACAAATGATACAAGAACAAACAAGGTATTGCCCCTATCCAGTTGTAAACCAATGAGTAATCGATAATGATTGATGATAGTGTTGTCATTACGGGGAACAATATATCCCTAGATCAACACGATGGGTGTGGGAAAGATATATCCCACTGATAATTATGATTGACTAATTTGGTTTACTGTGAGATTAGGATCAAGACCATTGATTGCAATTGGATAATTTGACAAGATTGAACTTGATTGGTATGGATTAAGGATGGACTTGCATTTGGATCATTGCTTAGATTGACTGGATTGGGATGAGCTGAACCACATGAATAACTAGAAGATACAATTGGATGAACTGCCAGAAAGGACATGGATCTTTTGACACTTGGAAAAGGTTTATTATGGAATGAAATGCAATTTGATACGTATGGATGCAGATATTTGTCACCTTGATATTGCAAGTATTTTGAAGTGCTTGATTCATCATTGGGCTTTTATTATGTGGTAATAAAATACAAGCATCTAGGTATAATTAAACTAAGAGGACCTGAGTATTACTTAGATGGATTTTGATATCACAAGTTGATACAAGCATCTAGTCAAAATTGAATCTAGATTACCTGAGTATGCCTTGCATGTCAATAGACAAGGATTACACCCATTTCATGTTTAGACCTCTGATGTCCTCGATGATCATTATGTTGATCATGTCTTTAGACAAGGCTTCACATTACTAAACATAAACCCACAAGTAGCAGACAAATAAACATAATCATGCCCCCATCATAGCATCTCTAGTTTTTTTGACATCCTTGAGTAGCATAGAAAGACATGATAACAAGATTAAGACTATGTAACTTAACCTGCTCACAAACACAAAACATTCTTACATTAGATGTGTCTTCTTGCCATAATTTAGATAAAATCATTTTGAGTGTTTAGGTACTTGTTTGTTTTGCTTTGGATAGGTTGATGTCTAGTGTCAAAATTTATGTTTGGAAGTGTGCTTTGTTGCGCTTGTGTGTCCAGTGAAAGGTATCACAATCCTTATTGGTGCCCTCTTAGAACACGTGGCATTGTAGAATCCAACTTTGCAACCAAGTCGAGGACTTGCCCCCAGTCAAGTGAAGGTTCAATTTATTGTGGATGAACTAATAATGGATATGAAGAAACGGGCCCTAAGGGACTGACCTAGTGCCTCGGGGGCTCATTGTTTAAATGGCCTTGCCTACGTGATGATGTAGAGGCAATGTAATTCGGGGTGAACCTTGTGTACCTAAGACCTAGGTGATGGGAAATGGTATGGACTCGGATGGACCAAGGGATAGGTGATACGGTATGGAACAGATGGGTAGCCTCATGGGCCCATCAATGATGGCCTTGCCTATGTGAAGACACAGAGGCAACGTAGTTCAGGTGTGGACTTTTGTGGACCTAGGACCTAGGCGATGGGAGATGGTGCAGATTCAGATAGACAAAAGGATGGGTGATATGGGATGAAATGGATGGGAAAGAAGCCTCGGGGGCACAGCAAGGATCGCCTTGCCTACGTAATAGCTCAGAGGTGACGTAGTTTGACAAAAGGTACTAATGATGGGGTTGCAGACGACTTGATGTTTTTGGGATTTTCTAAATTTTGCTAATGTTTTGATTTTTTTTGGGATTGCTGGATGGCAATTTGGATAGCCTAAATGTTGGATACTGATGACAAGGGAACACCATAGATAGGTAAATGGATGGGTGATAATGGATAATGGATGGGCAGGTAGAAGGAAACAAGGATGTGATCTCCAAGGACTATGTCGCATAGGAATAACTCAGGATTAAACATGACAAAGTTTATGACGAAGGAGGATGAGAGGATTGGATTGTTTTGAAAAAGACAAGGTATACCAAGAGTTTTTCCAAAGCATGTTTCAACATTTTGCCCCAATATCTCTATCAAGATCAAAAGAAGAATGGGGGATGAATGGACTCAATATGATATAGGTATATGCAAGATAAGGATGATAGGAGGGTACAGTAAGATAAGATGGAAATTGACAAATGACATGGAAGATCAACCTACACATGATGCTTGTTTGCCAGGTTTTCATCGTGGTACTTATCCAAGGCGCCTATTTACTAGGTTTTCACCATTGGACAAAAGTATTTTTATTTACTTTTTTTTATTTTTCTTTTTCTCTTTTTTTTTCTTTTTTTTTGAATATTTGGATAGGATAGGTGGAATACGGACGAGAGGGACTCAAGTGTCTAGTGCCATGAAAGGTGATAGTCTCGCTAGATGGATGTTGTCGCATGGACTATGTCAAGTGTTCTCATAGATGTTGGTAGGGGATTGCATGAAAGTGATATGGAGAAGGTAGATAGTGGATTATGAATTGGATTATGTAAGACTTACGTAGGGATGGAGGGAAGGCTTATGCAAAAGCATGGACCATAGGAATAGGATGGGGAAGATATGTAGGATAATAGTGGAAGGAAGGGGAGATGGAGGTATATGGAAGTGTCATGGGATGGAGGGGAACCATGACCAACGGTTGCACGTACCATGATAAACATTGAAGCTTATGATGGGAAGGTGGTGTAGGATGCAATGGAGATTTTTGCTTGGTGGATGGGTGATTTAGGCATTTAGGGACCCACATAGACTTAGTATTTTTTTTATTTTTGCTTGTCATGTGGGATGGAAGGATTTGAGACTTTTGGATGGAATGGGATTTTTGGATGGAAGAGGAGAAAGTGGATGGTTGGGATTCTTGAGAGGTGGATGCCTCATTTGACTTGATGGCTTGTTGTGTAGGTACCCAAACCATTTTTCTTTAGACTTTACTTGTGAAGGTATGGGCTTGGGTACATGTAGCTTTTGTGTGGCTTCTGAGGTAATTACTTATTGCTTAGGGACCCACACCTTTTTTAGTTTTGCTTTGAGGTGTGTGGGTGTATACAGCTTTTGAGATGGGTTTTTCTTTGATTATTTGGATTGATTTCCTAAGGTATTAGGACCCTTAGGATTTTTGGCTTTATGAAAGGATGCATCCCAACATGTATTTTTGAATCCCATAGGTTTGGTGGATTGAGTGGAAGCTTCATATTTAGACAATATGTGTATTTGTCGGTCGTGATTCAAAATGTGAGGGAATGGGTAGATGGATGAATTTGGCATTGGGAGAAGTGGAAGCAAAGTGGATGGAGGGATAGTAGGAGTTGGAAGGAGCGGAGGTAAAATGGATGGTGGGATGTGTATGGTCACATACTTTCAACATTTGTAGGATGATGGAGGTGGAATGGCGACATACATTTTGGGAATATGATAGGGTTTGCGATGGGAAGTGGTGGATTTAGAAGGCATGGAGGAAGTACCAACATCATGAGATTGATTTTCTTGGGGAGTATAACCAAGGCCATAAGAGGGTGGAGGGACTTTGACATGGATAGGCTCCACAATACCTTGTTCATGAAGGCCTAAGCCTTTACCTTGATAGTTCATATTTTGGAGTATGCGGTGGACAATGGGATAATGGGTGATTTGGGAATTAGATGCAAGCTCATTATCTGATGGGGAAGGTGAAGTGGTAGATAATGGTTGTTTCTCTCCTGAGAAAGAACATTCATAGATGAAGGTAGTGAGAACACAGGGATAGGATAATGGATTTGTAACATGGTCGATAATGGATGGTGGAGGATCATTAGGATCTTCATTATAGTTATGCTCACTAAGATCCAAGTTATTGGTTTGATCATCTATGTGCACTTGGGAGGCAAGTGTCTCATCAGGGAAAGTGTGTGTTGTTGGATCATGGATTGGACTATGTGGAGGATGGATAGGAGTAATGGAGGTTTCTTGCTCATGGATGGTTGTGGGGTTATGGATAGATGGGGTAATAAGCTCATGACCATGGAATGCATAAAGTTGGTTAAGAGGATCATCATGGTTCGCTTCATCATAGATAGGACCTTGATCATAGATGGGATCATGATCATAGATAGGATCTTGATCATAGATATGATCAAGTTGCTCATGGATAGATTCTTCATAGGTAATATCTTAATCATGGAAAAGATAAATGTTGTGGATGGGTTGGATGGAGATGCTTTGATTTTGATTTAGATAAAGGGTTGATGTTTCTACATGCTCTATAGTATACTCTTGACATAACTCTTGATTTTCTTGAATTGAAGTGGAGGTAGAAGACTCTTGGATAGGCTCTTGGTCAACAACATGAAGGTACAATGGACCTTGACTTTGGTTCATGATAGAAGGTTCTTCAATAAGCTCGAGGGGTTGCGGATTACACGACGAGGTTGGAGTAATGGACATGTTTGAAGGTTCTTTGATAGGCTCTAGGATAGGTGGTTTATTACACGGAGATGGTTGGTTCCTTGCTAATAGTCATTGGATCACATCCTCCATGAGTGTATGGGTGGATGGGCAATATAACGGAAGGAGAATAATGGTAGAAGGCATAGGCTTATGATTAAGGTTAGGATTGCTTGTGCCAGATGGGGATGAAATTGGATGAGTGGATTTGGATTTCTCCATAGCTTTTCTTTTTCTTTTAGATTTTGCAAAGAGTCTTTCAAGAAAATCATTCAAGGACTCTTTAGTTGATAGATTAGAGATTGGGGAACTTGATGGTGGTGTTGTTGTAGAACTAGTATGCTTTGGGATATGCATTTTAGGGGATGGTGAAGGAGGACTAGTAGATGGAGTGGTATATGATTTCAAACTTAAGGTGGTGTTTCCCTTGTCAATAGTATCACTAAGACGGGTTAAGGATGTATGATCTTAGTGCAAGGCATGGCTAGTACTGGCATGCTCATGTTGGGAGGGATTTGGTTCACGTGGATCCTTTTTTTTTCTATATTTGTCAAGCTTGGGCACATCAAAACTAGAAGAAAAAGGTATCTTAGCCAAGATTTTATCAAATGGATAAGGAGATATGCCCTCTAGTGAATATCATTTTGTGGAAGATCCAATTTGTAAGATTGCCACTTGTTGTTGTATGGCTTGGATTTGTTGGGTAAGTGCTTCTAATTGATTTGTCATATCCTCAAAAACTGATACAAGACTAAAATGGGTGCTCAAAAAGGTAGGTGTTTTTCTGACAAACTGTATGAAAGTGCTCACTGTGATAGATGCACAGGAATAGAGTGTATATGCGTAGGAATAGGAAGAAAAAGTGCAGATCTGGTGAAAAAGTGAATGCGCCAGAATAGAGGACAAATGTGTAATAACAGGTCTCAAGAGCGCAGGACTGGTAAAAGAAGTAGATGCACAGTAGGATTGCGTAAAAGTGCAATAGAATTGAGTATATGCGCAGCATAAAATAGATGCACAACAGGATGAAGCAAATGCATAGATCTATCTATTTTTCTTAATTTTGACTTGGTAAAGGCACGTTTTTTAATGTTTTTTGGTTCTTGGTTTGAATGGTGCTCTTTTTGATTTGTTTCTTCGATTATGGCAAGAAAGACACATAACACACAAAGAATATTTTCATGATTGTTTGATTTATTTTTTTTTAATTTTTTTATTACAATGCATGCACAATCCTAAGGTAGGCAAGGACAATATTCAATGAGTTCCAACTTGGTTTTTACACCAGCCACTTGCATAAAGGCAGACATCTAATAGCTTGGTAGCACCGGCTCCCCTCCATGGCTCTCACTTCTCATGCATACCAAGCTATAGTTCCTCTGAAGAGTTGAACTTTTCTATCTCTACACTAAATGAGTGTATGATGTTGGATGGATCTAGAGAATATTTTCTTCCTGTGTCACTGAATAGGGGATTTTGGCTTCTACAAACAATGGATATGTAGTAAGGGCAACCATTCTAGTGGTTAGACGTGCGGCAGCGCTAATCTCTGTTATGGAGTCTCCTAGCCTGCAAGGGTTGCACCTTGTAGGGTTTATGGGGAGGTTAGATATCAGTATAACTAATCTGCACTCATTTCTTGAAGCTTTCACCTCAAACACAATTTATTTATAGTAGATCGGAAGAGCTTGGCGTTAGCTCGTTACCACTTAAGGTCGTCCCGCTTGGAAGGAAGGAATTCCAAGGGCAGGCCTCTCTAAAGGAAACACATGTGAAATGATGATTCTAGCATTTTGTTCACCTAGTTAAGGGGAGAGCATAGTCCTATCATCATTCCAAAATCATAGAAAACATTGATTCTTTCCTCCTAGTTAAAAAGAGAAAAACTAAATGAGTTACTCTATTTGGGCACACAAGATTTGTTAACTTTGAAAAAACTTTTGAAAGAAATTGTTCAATTTTAATCCTCCTAGTTGGGACTATGTTCAAGTTGTGATGCAACAAGTACAAATTATTTCCCTCCTATTTAGAATCTAAGTGAAATTTGCATGAACAAGTTCAATTACTTCCTTTTCTATTTAGATCTAGATGAGAGTTAACGATGCAACTATATGTCTGACCAACTCCTAACTTGCAAGGTGGATCTGAGAATGTTCCTACAAATGATGTTAGCATTACAAATTTCCTCAGAAATAGCCCAAAAACCCTAGCAGAATTAATGCGCAGGTATAGTGAATGTATGTGCAGTTACAAAGAATACATGTGTAGATATGATAGATGCGTAGTTACAATGAGTATACGCACCGAAACATAGAACAGATGTGTGGATCAAACAAATGCGTAGTATCGGTGAGTATATGTGCCGAAACAGAGAACAGATGTACTGATCTGATAGATGTGTAGCAACAAGGAGTGAATGCACAGTAACAGTGAGTGGATGCAAAGAAATGTCCTGTGTAGAGATTCTAACACAAAAACTCAATTTTGAAGTTAAATTGGGGAAAGGGCCCCACGGTGGGTGCCAAAAATGTTATCAAAAAATGTGGTTAATAGTATTAAACTATCAATAATCCAATAATCTCAATGAAATAAGAAATAAACAAGATCAAACATAAAGAAACAATACCTTGCAAACCTCTTTCATTTTGTAGCTTCTATTGGTCACCTATCTCAATCGATCTTGTGTGTATGAATATAGCCCTCAAAAGGTGCACTTCCTTGCTTCTTTCCAAGATGACAATGGAGAATGGCTATTGATAGGTTTGCAATGAAGAGGATCTCGCAATGCAATGAAAATGGTGATAATGGTAACAAGTGATCACAAGCTATGGAGGGATTTGATGCCAAATGCGCGTTGTGATTCCTGTAGAGTAAGTTTACAAAAAGCTTGGATGGATGAAATGGAGGAATAGGGGTTGTATTTATAGATTTGTGAGAAAAAAGATCAATGGTATAGAATGAATAAGAAGATCAACGATTGAAGAAATTTGAGAGGATGTGCACGAATAAGGAGAGGACAAGTGTCTTGCTCCTTCATGCACCAGAGGAGTTAACAAAATAGATTGAGTTAACTGAGATGATTGACCAGTTAATAGAATTGATTGGAGAGATAAGTGGGCTGATTGGGAAGTTGACTTAGATGATTGAACAATGAACTCAAATGACTAATCAGTTGACTATTTTAATTGATGAGTTAACTAATCTGACTAGAGGAGAAATAGGACATGTGTGTGAGAGAATATTAGTTAATTAAATATTGAAATATTTAATTACACGTGCACATGGATTAATTGAATTATTTTTGTTATTAATTCAATTTTGGAGGAATAGTCAATTTAAATAAATATTTGGATTTATTTAAATATGGAGGGATGAGAAGAATTAATTAAATAATTTGGTATTATTTAATTTAGAATGATTTTAGAGGAATTTGGAAGATTTAATTAAATAAATGATTTTATTTAATTTTTTAGAGAAATATGAATCAATTTATTGATAGAGGAATGAAATAAATATTTAAAATATTTATTTAGATAGAGTCGTGTCATTTTTAGGTGTATACACCATGAATTAGGTGCATAAAGTGAGAGTAACATGCTTAAAGATTGGAAAGTTGTAGAGAAGAAAGAAAAAATAATAGTGAAGTAGCAAAGTTGTATTGTATTCCATTCAAAAGGTTTTGAACCCTTTGAAAGAGTTTCAATTACATATTTATAGGTTTATTGAGTAGGGAGGATGAAAACTATTTCCCTCTCTTAACAATATGAGATAGATTACAAAGAATATGAAGAACCATATGTGACTTGCACTTTTGCATTCTAATCCTCCATTACCCTAGGGCAAAAAATTGGCATGCATATGCATGTCATGCCTTCCTTATGCATGTCCTCTTATAATTCTCCATTACTATTATGCTTATATTTGACATGCAAATGCATGTCATCTTCTTTTGTGCAACTTATTGTCATCTCATTCTCCTTCCCCGTATCTTGGTTCTTTGTAATTTTCATATGGAACTTGTAATACCCAGTCGTACACACATGTACAAATGGGCACACATACGCGATTTTTTTGTTGTTGTAAAGTTTAATTGAAAAGTAGTAGACTCCAACATTTACCTAATGAATTCTTCAGTAAACTCAATCTAATAAAAAGTAACATTTGAGAAGACTCCTGGTAAGCAAAATAGATTTCATAATGAAAGATTAATGTAAGTGAGAATATAAAAAGGAAAGTTCTAATTCACTTGTAGTTTAGTCTACGTTGTTCAAAGTTAAATCATGAAACTTAGTTTACTAAATAACTAAGGTTCTAATCAAGGTTGAAAATGAACTAATTAATGCCGAGAGGCATTCTACAATTGCAGCATGGGTGGAGTGTAATGGCATGAGTGTGTTAAAAAAACACTTACCTTTTACTTTAAAATTTCCAGTCATTTACATGTCAAATTATTAATATTTAATAATAAATATTATAAATCCAAAAAAATATGTAGCATATAAAAATAAAGATATGGACAACTTTGGATAATCATTCTTCTTATTTTCAAAAGTGTAAAAAAAAGTTTATGGGTTAAGAAAGAAAATATTTTGATTTCTTAATTTGAGATTTTTTTAATTTGTTAATTATAGTTGAGAAATTTAGGACATAAGGTTGAGTGAAGAAAAAATGTGCATATCAATTTGAAGTAAAATAAAATAATTAAAAGTAAATAAAATAACTTCAAATTAATATCTCTTTAATATTAATATTTAATAATAAAATAAAATTTTAATATTTAATAATAAACATGATATTTGCAAAATAAGGAGGTAAAACAAAGATATGCCATCATCAACAGGTTCACTTCTCCATCATATTTGGATATATTTTTTTTCTACAATTTTGTAAAGCCCTTCTAAAGAGCTTATGGCCTCTAGCATGAAACAAAATAAAACTCAAAAAAATAGAAAATGAAAGGCTGTAATTTTCTAAGAAAATGTTAGACCAAAATTGTATACATGTTTTAGATTTGAATATTAATTAATCTATATAAAAAATGTAGTAGTGTAATAATAAATAAAAAGTTTAAATTTGATTTGTAAATTTGAGATATTTTTTTATTTGTTAATTTAGTTGAAAATTTTATGGGCAAGGTAGTTGTAATGTAACATAAATAAAATAGCTTCAAATTGATATCTCTCAGCATTTTTTTAGATAGATGTATTTAAGATATCTATACTAGTAATTAAATTAACTAATTTATTAAATTGTTTCCATCATCAACTAAATTTTTACTATTATTTCTTAATTCCCACTTACAATAAAATTAACTAATTAACATCTTTGTTTACTAACTTAACGAAATTGATCTACCCATAAGATGAATTAATAGTCTTAAATAAATAGTTGAATAAAACAATTTATTCTATAGCAAAAATTAAACCAAGAAAAGTATAATAACTTAAGAGTAAAATTAAAATCTAATTAAATATTCAGAATCTAAGTTAGAATAATTAAAAAAATAAATAAAATTAATTTATCAAATCATTCCTAAATACACTTATGGATTCCCTGCTCAACAAAAATTAACTATAATTAATTAAATAACTAATTAAATCATTCTAAGAAAATTAATTAATAAATATAAAAGAATAGTTAATTTTAATTATGATTAATTCAACATTAACAATTAAAGCAATAAAGCAAACTTTATTCTAAATTAGTTCTCTAATTAATTTTAATTATAATTAATTTAAAATTAACAATTAAAATAATAAATCAAACTTATCCCAGGAGACGAAGAACCAAAAGACATTCAACAAGAGGATATCAAAAGAAAGGCCATGGATAAGGGCAATGTCTGTATTTGTATCTCAGTAATTGTATAAGAAAATATGTTTCCTTGTTGGGCTTGACCCCGTATAAGTTCTATAAATAAATAGTATGTACTGGACTGCAAAAGTCCTGGGCTAGACCAGAGGTTTTCTTCGCTCTGTTCTTTCCTACTGGTGTCCGCACTGAATAGAGCTGTATTTTATAACTAATTTTATATATTAATGGCCTTGGCCTTTTACCAATAAAAAAAAACAAAATAAATAAATAAATCAAACTTTATTCTAAATTTATTTTCTATTAACTCTTTTTTTAATCTTTTTGTTTCTATCTTTTCTTCCTCTCTATCTTTCTATTTTTTCCTTTTCTTTCTTTTTATAATTCACTTTCTATACACTTTGTTCTGGAAACCAAATTCACCATGAATTATTTTCTGGTTTTATGCAAGTTGCAGGTTGATAAAAGGAAAAGATGGATAACTAGAAATATAAAACATTTAATCAAATTATATATATATAATTTTACTGTGAAAAAAAATTAAAGGTAGAAAAGAATTTATTTGATTATTATTATTTTCATTGATTTATGTAAACTGCAGGGAAAGGAGAAACCTAAGATAGAATAAAATGCATTGCATGTAAATATATATATTCATGATACATTGCAGTCATAGGCAAAGATTTCACAGAGAAAGCAACATCCAGAACAATGATCAGAAATTATATATATATATAACCCATAAGAAGAAACATAAATAATAATTAATTTTTTTTAAAAATAATTAATAAGGCCTTGCAGCATGGAAGGGGGCTGGGGCCTCCAAAATATGGAGTCATGGCTTCCAAATGGGGAAATCGTGGGCTCCCCAAGGCCTGGACTGCAGCCTTCCATGGTTGCGCCCAGCGCTCAAAAAGAATTCCCTAAGGAAAAATGTAATTTAATTATTTTTTTCTTTTCTCTGTTGAATTTATTTTATCTTTTTTTTAATAGAGACCATTTATATAATTATACATGCACATAAATATGTCAATATATATATATATATTCATTTATTTATTTATGTATATATAAATAAAATTTCTTCACAAGTATGGTAATATGGACTACTGCTAAAGAAATATACAATTATTTACTTCATGATTTAAATTGAACTATTACATACACAAGATATATTTCTAACTATATGTTATGTATGAAAAGTGGGAAAGATAGAAGATAGTGTTAAAGGTGTCTAATCAAACCCTCCTTTCACAATAACATTCAAGGACAACAATCGAGCCAAGTCACTACAAATGGAGAGGACTCAGCTACGTGTTAATGCCACTTAGGAATGATATGGAAAGATAGATTAGATTGATAGATATGTCAAACCCTAGATCCAATAAGCCTCAAACCCTAATTGTAATGAAATCATGTACAAACGAATAAACTACTACAAATAATTGCACAGGAGGGCACTAAATACATATTAGAAACATACTAGGATTTAAATTTTTAGAGGAAAAAACTTTGGGGACAATGGGGCGGGTGCCCAAGCCAATAGGGCAGTTTTTCTATGGATCTAGAACAGTGAGGTGTTTAAGACTACAACCTGCTTTAGAGTTTCTAGAAATGCCAGTTGGAAGGACTACGGGATGAGTTCCCTAGTCTAATAGGGTTGATTCTCTGCACTTTCTTCTCAGATCCTGAATCTCTATCCTCTTCTCTGCTTCTCTGCAACTCCACTTCACCAAATCCTACACCTGTAACCTACAACCACAAAGAGAGGGGTTTGTGGGTTGTGGTGTTTAGAATCTTACCTCGATCAAGCCATGGAATGACATTCAAGTCTTCCAACAATGTTGTTAGATAGAGTGTGTGTCCTTGGAGGACAGATGCCAAATCAAATGATGAAATAGATTGATTGAAACACAAATAGATATCACCTTGGAGGTGAAGCCCTCATGGAGATGAAGTTCTTTCGCACCATGAGGAGATGGATTGATGAAGCCAAATCTACAACAAACAAACATAGCAACAACACAGTTCTGCTCTGCAACATAATGAATGCTTTGAAATCCCTTAGCTCAATATCACAAGTTTGCATTATCCATCTAGGTGTAAAATGAAGATATAAACTCATATATGCATTCGTACTAACTTTCATAATTCAAATTTCAAAGGCTGACAAAGGGAAACCTTTTTAAAGCTCCTATGCTGACAAACTAAAATTTAGGTCTCGAAAAAATCAACCTAGACTAGGGCACAGGTGCCCAATTCCCAAGGCATGGTTTGAGTCATGATTAAGCATTTAAATTGGACCCCTAAGTCCCATTTGACATGGGTTTCAAGGGAAATTGTTCCGGGATGAGTTTTAAACATGCATAATGAAATTAAGGGGACCTAGGAGCTAAACTAGGAGGTAAAAAGTCATAGGGAAACTTTTTACGACATAACACTATATAGATTTGATAATGGATTTAAAATCCATGAAATCCAAATTTTACAAATATATTCATAGAGATGAGCTCCAAGCTCATGACATAGGGAACTTTCCACAACACAAAAACTCATGGGAACTTTCCCCAACACAAAAACTCTTTAGTCTTTCGCAAATAACCTACACACAATAACAAACATGGATGACCTGACATGCTCTCCACCCTACCATAGGGTTGGAATACCAACCCACCCCTAAGCTGAGAGATTTAACAAGAACTTGATTTCATACATTACACAACACAAGGATTTCATACACAAAATGACTTTTCCAGCCCAAGATAAACCCATAGAAGACACTAGAATCAAAATAGATTCTTGATCAAAGGGAAGGAGAGAGAGAAACCTCCTCTCTTGGGGAACAATTTTAAACAACCCTTCAAATTTCTTCTCAATCCCAACTGCAAAATCCAACTTCAATATATTTACACAACCCTTCATTTTCATAACCCAACTACAACTTCATTCTTCATTCTTCCATAATAACCCAACTACAATATTTTCACAACCCTTCAAATATATGAATAAACCCAACTACAGAATTTTCACAACTCTTCAAAATATATAAGCCCAACTATGGAAATGTTCCCCAAAGTGAGGTATGTCACCTCTCTAAGTTCCCTAAACAACATTTTTTTTCCCAAATACCCAACAACAAACATAAATCATACAAACAGAAAATTTTTATCTCAAGATATAGATCCTACCTCTTCCTTCCAAGTTAGGAGAGGCACAACACATGTACACACTGTAATTTCTTTTAAAAAATCCCAAATTTGAAACAAGCCTTTACCAAAATCCTCAAAACTTCAATAACTTCTAAAAAACCCTTTACAATCTTTTTTCGAATCCAACTTCATCCGAAAAACCATCTCCCTCTCAAAATCCCCTTAAAACAATAAAATAAAATAAATTTCCCTCTTTTTTGAAAAACAAAAAGATTTTTTTTGAAAACAATAAATCTTCCTTACAATAGTAAAGACGAAAAATAAAACAAAAATAAATAAATAAATAAAACTAAAAATTAAATCTTATCACAACACTAAAAATAATAAAATAAATAATATAAAAAAATAGATAACACTCCCTTCTTTTTAAAATTAAACATTTCCCCAAAAATTAAAAATCATGATAATTTTAAAAACTAAAAATTAAATTCATATCACTCAAAATTAAAAGAATAATATTATCAAAATGACAATTTAAATCATAAAATACACACTAACATTGACTAAGCCTTATTCCTCTAGGCAGAATAGGCTTGAGTTAAATATTGGTTTGACATGACAAAAAGTTCTTGATAGACCTCCATATCATATAAACCTTGTCCACCCCCTACAAAACTCAATTTCGAACATTAGATTGT
The DNA here is from genome assembly GCA_027924645.1 of Cunninghamia lanceolata. Taxonomy (NCBI): domain Eukaryota; kingdom Viridiplantae; phylum Streptophyta; class Pinopsida; order Cupressales; family Cupressaceae; genus Cunninghamia; species Cunninghamia lanceolata. The sequence goes on from BSBN01000460.1 coordinate 7,106,126, forward strand.
ATTGAAAAATATAGCCGAAGCAACATTAAAACAAGCATACAATCAACCATTATTAATCATCCCATATAAACAAAATCCATTTAATTATACAACACTGTTTCCTTACATTTTAAATAAAAATGTACTCCAATCTAACATAATCTCATTCACTTCACATACAAATATTTCCAGTCATAATGTGCTTCAAAATCTAATTAGCAACTTATAAGTCAAACAATCCTAACCACACATTAAAACATATAAATATTCCAACTCACATGTTCCATAGTCCACATAATAATACCAAACCATAATCAAACAAATAAATCCACAAGTCTAAAGTCATGAACCGTACAAAAAGTATATGCAAAAAGGGCAGGCCTTACAGAACTCCTCCTAGCTTACATGGGGCTAGATCCATGTTTGAGATGGTGGAGAATTTCAACATGATCTTTGAAGGAGGAGCTATACCCTTAAACTTGTACTTCATTTTGGCAAGCAAAGACATTTTCCATTTAGGTGTCCTTCCAAAGACAAGATGATATTAGCATTAAAGTCTCAAGAACATCCTACAAGTTTTTAGAAAAATGAAAAATTTAACATTTTATAACATTATGAGGTTTACGAGTTCCATTGTGTATTTACAAGCCTAAAAAGTCGATTTCTTGAAGAATTATAGAGTTAGCAAGTCAAAATATATCTGTTTAGAGTTTTTCTATTATTTTACAAATATGCAAATTGGACTCAGTAGTTCAAATCACATGTATCTCAGAGATTCAAAGTTGAATTACATATTTTCATGCCTATAAATAGAGTCAAAAGGTTTAGTTCAAAACACACCTCAAGATTTAGAGTCCCAATGTAAATTTGCATGTTTGTAGTTTGGTTTGGAAGTCCAAATTTCTTATATTTTTGGGTTTGGACCCTAATTACATTTTAGCATATGTGTGTTTTTGATGTAAGGAAGCTTGAAATGATGAGGATTTGGGGTTCATGGCCCAATTTCAATTCAACATGTTTGTAATTTTAGTTTACAAGTCCAAGATGGTAAAATTTTAGAGTTCAGACCTAATTTGATATTTAATCCTCTTGAAATTTTAGTCTAGAAGTCTAAATTGATGAAGACTCATGGTTTGGGGTTAGACAACAAATTGTCATAGGTGTAATTTAGGTTCGAAAGTTTAAATTTTTTAGATTTTGGGGTTCAGACCTTGAATTGCATAATGCAAAGGTGTAGTTTGGGTCTTGTAGTATGATAATAGGAAACTTTCATCATCAAGGTTAATTGGTATTTTTGCATGTGTAAATTAAGTTTTAAAGTCTAGTATGCAAGGCCTTCTGGGTTTCATGGGTATTTGTAAGTTTACAACTTGCAAGTCAAGGTCAAACTCCCTAAAAATAGGCAAACTTCTAGAGTCCATAAATTTTAATATGGGAAGCCATTTAAGTCCTTTTTTTAGGTTGAATCTCTCAAAGAGGATCACATCGTGGTGACTTACTTGGGCTAGTCTAAGACTACTTTGACTTTTTTTAGGGTTGAACTCTACCATCTAAGATCTAAAAAGTATATTTTAATGATTTTTTTGACATTTTTTAGATTTTTATCCTTCATAATTGCATGTGCAAGCATGGAATTATTGGGCTGCAAAACACTTTCAAGACCCATTTAGGAACACAAAGGGTAGGGGATAATTATCAGGTATTTTAGTGAGTTCCATACCTAAACTAAAGGTACATACCTATTCCCTTGAAACTTGACAATTACATCAGAGAGTAAAATTTACATTAGACACACAAAAATAATCCTATTCAATACCCAATGAAAAAATCAAAACAAATTTACACGAAAAGGGTCCCAAATTCTAAAAGAATAGGGGAGTGTTTTAGAGGCTAGAACAAGATCCTTATGTGGATCACTAGAAACTGACAAAATTATTATTAAGGTATATCAAAGGTACACCTGATTATGACTCTTATTATTCTTGCACCAAGAATGCTAATTTATTTTGTTATTATGATTTTGAAGATGCTAGTGATTCTATTGATGAGAAATCCAACTCAATCTATATCTTCAAATATCGTGTAGGTGCTATCACATAGAATAATATAAATCAACCTACAATGGACCTTTCATTGATGGATTTTGAATACAAAAGTGCAATGCAGAAGCAACAAAGGAATAAATGTGGCTAAAGAGACTATTGGATGAGCTTTATATGGTGCCAATGAGAATACCTCTTTATTATGTGATATGTAAGGTTGTATTGCTCTTTCCAATACTCTTGTTATGCACCAAAGAACAAATTACATAAAAGTTTACGTACACTTCATTTGAGAAAAAATTCTCAATGGTGAAATTACACTCTAATTCTATCAGATCGATGATCAGGTGGTAGATATGTTTACAAAGCCTCTATGCAATGCTAAATTCTATCTATTTAGAACAATGTTGGGCCTCAAGGAGTTTTGAATGAGGATGATTGTGCTTGATAATAACACCTCCTAGTGGCTAGCTATGTATAGAAGTCCTAAATGAATAGTCAAGGCACTTATTAGACCTATAAAACATTGGATATGGCCTAGATCTACAAGCAAGGAATTTATAAAAGTCTAGGAAGGCATTGGATAAGACTGAGACCAAGAAGCTAGGCACTTGTAAGTATAGAAGTCTAAAATATATAGGCAAGGCACTTGTTAGAACTAAAAAACATTGGATAAGGCCTAGATCTACAAGAAAGGAATTTATAAAAGTCTAGAAAGGCATTGGATAAGACTGAGACCAACAAGCTAGGCACTTGTAAAACCTACACATATTATATATTGTTATATGTCTCCTCTATATTCTTTTTCAATTGAAAAAGCATTGTAAAACGACTCCAAGTCTTGTGGACATTATATGAAGTTGCATTTAAAAAATATTCCCCATGTTGAGAGGAGCATTTGTAAATGAGAACATATTAGGGGAATTAGATTGTGGGGAGACCTCCAATAAGAAACTCTAAAAGTTTCATGTATTGCATCAATTTAGGAATGCTAGAATATAAATTATGACAAGGGGATAGTCATGTAGTTTGGAATGTATAATCTCTATCTTAGCATATATTTTATCTCTATGATATGCTACTCAAAGTATTCATGTGTCACTAATGACCTTCATCTTTTTTTAAAGAAATTAATAGCATGAACACCCTATAAACATTAAGATGGAGTGTTAGAGCATAATTTTATTGGGGGCACACTTATTTATAAATGGTTCAAATAATATCAATAAGGCTCTATTTAATATAAGGTTTAGCCTTATATTTATATTTATATTTATGGCATATGTTTCCATCAGGGTTTTGATTATTAATTAATATTTTAATATAATATCATGTTATTAATTAAAAGGTCATATCATTTATGGCATATATGGCAACTAAGGTTGATTATTAATTTATAATTTAATATAATATTAATTTATTAATTAAAATGTCATATGCCTTAATGGAAAAGTATAATCACTTGAATTATATCTAATTGTTTTCTCTTGTATTTAAGGATTTCCATGTGGGGAATAATATTACTGGATATGTGAATTTCATAATTAAATATGTATGAGGTATTGAGGCTAGATGTATTTGGAAGAAGGAGATAGCAAATTAGAAAAACTGAGTTTTAGAATGTAAGTTTTTTGAATAAAAATGTATGATACTTTTGTGGTGTTTTCGACTTCAAGGTTTTCCCCACATAATTTTTGTGTAGTATGCAATGTTTGTCTCCATTTCATTTTTCCATCTTTTATTCTTTATGTTGTGGTTAATGATGAACATGGATAAACCCAATAATATTTGAATCCTAACACAAGGATTGATTCTCCTTTATGCAAACCCCTAGATGTATTAATTTAACAACTATGAACAAAGATTAGATACAATAGGAAATCATGTAGAGAATGCCTTAAGTGTTGATACAAGTAAACAATATAGTAACATGAATGCTCTAATTCAATGCCATATGTTAATTGAATGCTTTATAGGTGTTAGGTGCTGCATGCAAGATGTGTAAAAATGAACTAGAATTAGTCCTTAAATACCACTCCAAAGGTGGCAAGCAAAAATGTTTCATACTTAAACTAAAATATGTAGGAAGGGCTTAGATTAGACCCAAATTTGAATTTTTAAGTTTTGGGTTCATTTTTGTAGATCACATAATTGACCTGGGTCACTTGCACAAATTGTAGATTTGAACCTAGGTGGGAAATGGATAAACTAAGAATTAGGACTATCCTGTGGGAGTGGGTGGAAATGGAATCAAGAAAAGCTCAAATGGCATGCCAATTTTTTTTTTTAAATCCACATTTACACTTGTCATTACATAAAGAACATGGAGATCAAAATAAACCCAAAATGGGGAAAACAAGGTGCAAGGTATATAATTTTCACTATTATAATTTAATTATAATAAATAAATGTAAAAAATACAAAAACAAAGACTTCATCTCTCATAAGTCCTTGAAAAAAACCAAACAATGTGTAACCAATTCCAATATTTTAATACTCCTTAATAGCAAGCGATTGGTACAAATTCCAACATTTTAATACTCCTTAATGGGATGTTAAAAAAATATTGATCTCCCTATTGACAAACATATTGATTAACTCACTTTATTATATATAAAAGGATGTCCAATATTTATTATTAGACTCACTGATTATTGTTGAGTTTGTATATTAAAATCTTGAGATTGAATGGATATATAACATTCGAAGTTCCATTCCAAATCTTTTGGGCACTCAACTTGTAAAATCTCTTAGTTGGATGAGTTCCATCCCAAAACATGTATTTTTTTGGATTATCACAGAGAAATTCTTTGTATTCTCCAACCTTTTCCTTTGGAATTGTTGTACCACAACTCACTGTAGCATTAAGTGGACCTGCTCCACAACATGCAAACCTTGTCTCAGAGAATCCTATGCACAAGTCCAACATGCACATATTAACCACTCGCAAATATAGAGAAGTATTTGAAGCAAACTAACTATGATGTTTCAAAAATGTGGAGTGCTACTATGCTTACCAAAGGCTTGACCATTTTGAATAATGTTTAATATAGCATCATAAGAAATGGTTGTAAGGATGGTTGCTCCCTTAAGAGACTTTCTCATATTGCTTATGAGTTGCCTGAATCCTGCATTGTATGCTTGAGCCAATTGATTTGCACTACCAACACATTGTCCATGCCACTGTTGGAGCCCGGCTAGTCTAAATCTTGGAGTACATCCCACAGGGGACAAGTCAAGCAAAAGAAAATTTCTTGCTCCATGATAATACAACATCTGTGCATAATATACAAACAATTAAATGTACATAGAATTACACATTATCGTAAAGCAATTGAACCATTTGCATTAAAACAATATCCACAAAATCAAAATAATAGAAAATTTATCATTTTTATTATAAGAAATTGTATAATAAATTCTAAGTAGATAAAATTTAAACATGGACACAATCAACACTTTTTTTGTTATTTGGGTATTTCAATAATAAATAATGTGTTGGTTGTTTATTTTTGAATGGTGGATGCTAGTTATAATATCACTTAATGATATGTCAACTATTTGTTTTTATTTAAAGGTTCTTATATTACTACTAGTTAGAACAACACCTATAAATATATATAAAACATAGTTTATTTAAATATAAAAAAATATAATAGTCAATCAATCAATAACAATTTTATATATTATCTCTATCCAAAAATTATAAATAATTATCATATTTTTATTAACAAAATTTATCTATTAAACTATTCAATATTTGAACAGTAACAATAAAACGTGTTAGCCACCATTAAGTAGAGACCTATCAGTATAGCCATGCATCCCCTCTAAGGATAAATTTGCAGGTTTATAGCAATAGGTATATATATTGGTGCCCATCAGGATTTCACTTGCACCTAAAGCTGCTATTGTGCACAATCAACTTTTTTTTAAAAGTAAATGAATCATCTCCTCCTTCACTAGGAGATGAACTTTTTGATCATATTGTTTATGTTTGAGGAAGAAAGACTAAATACCGTGAGATATTCTCTATACTTTTGTAGCAGCAACTTTATAAATTCCTGTGGAGTAGTAGTGTTTTGAAAAGTGGCATTTGCTAAATAGTTCTGGCCCAAGCCATTGGAGCCAATGCTAATCCCAAACAGGGAGCTCCCCAGGAAGGATCTGGCAGCGTAGACTCCATTCTTTTTAGCTAAACATGAAGAAATGTTGGCAAACTGCTGTATTTGAAGATCCAAAGATATAACATTCTGCACCCAAATCAATAATCACTTTATTTAGCTCAGCTAAAATGACAGTTAAAACAAAATCAAAACTTAGAATATTCCCACCATTTGTTTGCCTGTAGAGAGGAGCAATCCAGAACCTCCAGATGCAAAATTAATACCGTGTGAAAAGTCTGCTCCTGGTTGCAGATATGGAGGTGGGAAAGGCAACCTTAAACGACTAGCTGTAATATATAAACAAACAATGCAAATGAGTAACAAGTCCAGTAAATTACTTTGAATAAATGAAATCAGCAATCAAAATGGAAGTGATTATTCTTAAACATCATCCATTTCAACAGTGAAAAGGTGATTTTTGCCAATAGAAGTAGAACAAATGGTTACTGTTTTTTATTGTGGATGAACCATAAAATTGTTAATGATTGTTCGACCATTGAAATGGATGATATTTAAATAGAATGAAATGGAAGTAAAAAAGATTACCTAAAAAATCAAATATTGTTCGGCCATTAGTAAATCAACCAGTGGGATAGTGAAAATATGTTTCACCATAGGGTGGGAAGTTTGCCAAAGCAGTTGTGTTGGGAATGAAATTGTTATTCCCACTGTCTGCCAATGAATCTCCAAAAATATAAAATGCAGGAGGAGAAATTTGCCTCCCCAGACACTTGACAGTGAGCATGCACCCACAAACTATACAGTATACTATAGAAAGGTTGAAGCAAAGCTTTCTAAACTCCATATTAATGTATATATGTCTATGCCTTGCTCTCTCTTCAAGCCTAATCAGTTTTACTCTCCTATTGTGCTTTTTTATACACCCTGAAACTATGATACTTAATCTGAGGATCAGGGTCAGTGATTGAATTTGTCAAAACACGAGCTTCTTTTAATAAGTTCCTCAAAATGTGGTGGAAGAATTATAAGATATTTTTTAATCAAATTGGTGTAACAAAATCAGATTCTGTTAAATCTGAATCTTATACGCTATAGCATATTAGGTATATTGAAAACAGTGGTTTTTAATATCTTAGTGTTCGTTGATAACGGCTGAATTGGTCGGCAATCTGTGAAAGAACATATTAAATTCACTCTGCAGACTTTGTATTGATTGCAACGTCTTAAACCAATATTAAAAATCGAATGCTACCCACGTGTTCTTTTCTTAAACCAAAATAGAATCTACTCAATTTTCAAGCATTTTGAAAATTTCTAATTCTAATTCATCCAGCCATTATAATTTACGTCAGACAGGAACGGCTTTGAAGAAGTTATATTACTTTATTTTGAAGGAAGTAGAAGTCGTTTACATGCAATATAGTGCCTTTCTCTTATTCGTTGAACAGAACGCCTGATTGGTTTATATATTTTGTAAGATTTCGTGATCTACCACTATAGTTGTTGAAGGTTGGAATAAGTGATATTATTTAAGTAATTCATTTGAAACGCATCCTGAGATGTGAGAACTCATTTTCAGCAACTCTCCTGGCCCCAATGTATTAATTAATTGGAATGCCAAATCCCTCCCAATACAATGTTCTTTGCATATTTGTCAATGTGTAGAATATGTTTACTTCAATGCTTACAACTTGTGTCTAAAAATTGGTGGTGTCGAACACTTTTGCGAGCTTACTATGCTAGGATCTATTCTACGATACCCTACCATTAAGGTTTAAGGTTTGTTCTATTCTAGAACACCCTAGCATGCAAGTTTAACAAATAACATATAGTTGGAAGGGGGCTAGCTTGGGCTTGTATGTGACTAATTCTATGTGGGCAGATATTGGAGTCCCATGAGGATATATTGCCACAAAAGCACTTTTATAATAATTAGAAAAAACAAGTGAGTGTCCACTTACCTTAGCCAATTTTGCTCTTTAGGCTTACTATTGGAGAGTTTGAATTTGAAAATGGAAGAGTGAAACCCAATTTTTGTTTACTTGAAAATGTGATAAAATTGTTGCAAGTATGTGCAATTGATGTTGTCATTGATATTAGACATGATATTTCCACAGTCCATGTTGATAAGATTACAGTGCTTCTAGAAAAACTGTGTTGCTTTTGTTGTCTCAACATTTCAGATCACACCCCATGATCTATCATTAGGAGGAAAGGAAGAGAATGCAAATCAACATATGTTGTCATTGATGTCAACAAGCTTGTGTTGTCATTAGTGTCAACTGTATGAGTAAGAGATGTTGCAAGTGTCATTGGTCCAGCTCCAACCGTGAAGAAGACCCAGCCGCACCTGAGATTTAATAAATCTACCAAGACCCTCCGCCATGATAATGAAAAGATACGAGGACAGAGGGTCCCCTTGCCGAAGACCCCGAGAAGCACTAAACCAATCTGAAGAATCCCCATTAAGAAGAACAGAGAAGGAGGACAAGGTTACACAACTGAGAACCCAGCTCACCCATTCCTCGTGGAAGCCAAAAGCCAAGAGGATATTCTGAAGAAACTCCCAGCTCACCCGATCATAAGCTTTAGCCATGTCAAGCTTAATTAACATCGCCTTCTCCTTAGAGGAAGGCATAGAGTGAATAACCTCCGTAGCAATCACGACACCATCCAAAATCTGTCTCCCGTCCACAAAACCTCCATGCTTAGCAGAAATCAAAGCACCCAGGATGGGTTTGAGTCTCCCAGCAATCAACTTGGTAATGATCTTGTAGCTAACATTGCATAAGGCAATAGGCCTAAACTGATCCATCCGATTAGCCCCTTCCTTCTTAGGTATGAGAGCCAGAAAAGTAGAATTCAAAGACTTAAGCATTTGTTTGTTCCGAAGAGATTCCTGAACCACCTCAAGGAGATCAGACTTTATTATTTCCCAAAATTCCTGGAAGAACTCAATCGGAAACCCATCGGGGCCAGGAGCTTTTCCTTTTTTCATACTAAACTTTCTCCAAATCAGGTAACAAGATTGGACTCAGAAGAGCCCTATTCATCTCATCCAAGACCAAGCAAGGAATACAATCCAAGATAGCCCTCTCTTCAGATCTGGCAGCAATATCCTCCTTGGAAAAAAGATTAGAAAAATAGTTGGCAGCTTCCCTGGAAATTTCACCATAGGACGAGAGTTGAGTCCCATCACTCGAGACAAGAGTGGAAATAGAGTTCCCCTGCCTACGGGCCTTAACCGAGTTATGAAAAAAAGCCGTGTTCCTGTCCCCCTCCTGAAGCTAATCAATCCGAGCTTTTTGCTTCCAGAAAATCTCCTCCCGAAGCTCCCACTCTTCTAAGCCCTTGAGGGCCAGGGACTCAGCATTCAGAAGGTCAGAGGATAGCCCATAGTCTCGAATCTGACGAGTGACACTGTCCAGCTTGGACTGAGCAGCAAGCTTCTGAGCATGCAAGTTCCCAAAACATTGATAATTCCACCTCTTAAGCCGATACTTCACATATTGAAGCCGTTTACTAAAAGTGTACATGGCCCTCCCATGGGCAGGAAGCCCTTCGTACCACCAATCCAGTAAAAGATCCCGAAGAGATTGATTGCGTAGCCACATCAATTAAAATTTGAAAGAAGGATTTTTAGTGGCCCCATAAGAGGAGGCACAGAGTTTGATCGGCCAGTGATCGGATCCCCTCCAATCCAGGATTTCAGAACTGGTAGTCCACCTGCTACTCATCCAATAACAGGAAACCAGAAATCTATCTAGCCGTTCTTAGATAGCCTCATCACCACACCTCCTGTTGTTCCAAGTAAAAACTCCATTGATTGGCTTCACGTCAACAAGGTTAAGGAAACCAATATTATCTCTGAGCAAAAGAGAAGAAGAATCAAGCCTGGCTAACCCTCCTTGTTTTTCGTCCATACTAATAACAGCATTAAAGTCACTTGCCAACATCCATGGGAGAAACGGGTCCAGAGAATGGACAAAATAGATATGATCCCAAAGATGAGTCTTACCTGGAAGATCAGTAGGAGCATAAATATTAGAGAAAAGACATCTTTCGCCAGTTTCAAAAATGGAGGCCACCATAGAGATGGAGGACCGACTAGAAACCCACCATAAGGGGGAAACTTTCCTCGGGTTCCAGAAGCAAGCCACCCCCCCAGAACTGCCCAACGCCCCCACCCCCTGCCAGTAGCCTTAGGGCCAGATACGCAGAGCACAATTATTCAAACCATCCACTGTAAGCTTCGTTTCCTATATAAAGACCACATCTGGAGCCTGAGACTCAATTAATCTGCGAACAACCTTTTGTCTAGGGATGCTGTTCAACCCCCTGACATTCCAAGATAAAACTATCATTTAGGGGGGTGGGAGAAGTGGGAATCAATGGGTTTCACAGACCCGGACTCAACCAGAGTATCACCCATAATCTTAACCTTCTCTTGATCAGTTTTCCTTCCACTCCTTGACTGTTTATCTAGAGGCCCCTTTTTGAAAGAATTTTGATGCAAACCTAAGGCCGGAGGAGCCTTAGCCCCCTTCACAGGATCTGCGGACCCCTTCGTAACTTGGGGACAAGGAGCCGAACCAACAGTACCCACCAGAAATTGTGACTCCTGGAGGCCACCAATATTCTGAACTTGAGGAGGCAAGTCCAAAGCTGGCTGACCAGCCTGATGAATCCTTGACGGAAGAATGAGCTCTTCCTCCTTCGCCTCCACCACCTGAATCTCTTCCTGACCTTTAACACCGAAAGAGGGCTCTACTGGGTTACCATCTTCTTGGACTACGCTATCAAGAACCTCAAACCGATTAAATGTGCCATCATTCTGTCTATCCATCTAGGATCTCTTCTTGCCTTTGCCTTTATTCTGAGAATTAATTGGGGTAAATCCCTCCTTATCAACAGGCCCATCCGACACTGGAGCTTTCCCCTTGTCCATCCTAGGAGGTCCAGAGGCAGACATGGGGGAAGATTTCAATCTGAGACATCTGCGGTGTAGATGCCCATATTCATGGCAAATTCGGCATTTGAATGGTAGGGTTTCGTAATCTAGCTGTTGGACCCAGGAGGAAGAACCCATGCAGATTTCCATAGAGTCTGGTAATGGATTATTCAAATCAACTTCGACACAAATACGAGCAAAAGAAATTACCTTACGGTCTTGAGTCTATGAGGCTGATCCAACAGGTTTCCCAAGAAGCAAAGAGATTGAATGGACGATATCTTCCCTCCAGAATTCCAACGGAAGCCTCAGCAAGTGAATCCACACAAGCACCCGCGAAGGGATCTCTTCAGCAGAGTTGAAGCCCATATGCCAAGGCTTGATGAAGAGCCCAACCTGGTTAAAAAAATAAGGGCCACCTTCAAAAGCCCTATTCCTGTCTGACATGCTTGAAAAAATAACCAGAAAATAGTTATTAGCGGCTAAAAGGATCTCCATATCTCCTTCAGGGTTCCAAACCCGACGTGCCCAGGATTCCAACACAGGAAGAGAAAGACGAAGGCCCAAAAATTTGCAGTTAAGAGCATGCTTGCACCAGTACTCAACATCCTCTGAAACTTGCTCAGGTTGAATAACCAAAACTGGTCTATCTTCCGATCTCTCCAAACATCCATTTACTTTTTTAATTCGAAGCGACCCTTTTGAAGAGGAGGTACCCTCTCCAAAAAGAGGAAACTCAGTCTGATCCTTGATACTGGCATGCATCAGAGAGGATGGATCTCCCATCTCCAAATCCAGGGAAGAAGCAAAACCTTGATTCTCCATGGCAAAAAGAGCCCACACGCTAGACAGAAGAGGGAAGGAGGCAAGGTAGACGGCTCAAAAGCCCCAGCTGCCGCGCACCCCCCGTCCAGGCGACCCACGCACCAGACAGCGACCCTACCAGCGTCCAGCCATGAAGGGGAGGAGCTCACACCCCTGCCCAAGCCCCTCCAGACCCCTGCGCACACAGAAAGACCCCCCCGCGAGCAGAAAAGGCCCGCCAAACACACTCAGACTCCAAAAACGGAAGCGGCTAGGGCACGCATGCCCTAGCTCGCACCAAATCTCCGCACAGCGTCATTTTTTTTACCACAATTTGTTTTCTATTGGCTCCTGATTATGACCCTTATTATTCTTGCACCAAGAATGCTAATTTATTTTGTTATTATGATTTTGAAGATGCTAGTGATTCTATTGATGAGAAATCCAACTCAATCTATATCTTCAAATATGGTGTAGGTGCTATCACATAGAATAATATAAATCAACCTACAATGGACCTTTCATTGATGGATTTTGAATACAAAAGTGCAATGTAGAAGCAACAAAGGAATAAATGTGGCTAAAGAGACTATTGGATGAGATTTATATGGTGCCAATGAGAATACCTCTTTATTATGTGATATGTAAGGTTGTATTGCTCTTTCCAAGAATCTTGTTATGCACCAAAGAACAAATTACATAAAAGTTTACGTACACTTCATTTGAGAAAAAATTCTCAATGGTGAAATTACACTCCAATTCTATCAGATCGATGATCAGGTGGTAGATATGTTTACAAAGCCTCTATGCAATGCTAAATTCTATCTATTTAGAACAATGTTGGGCCTCAAGGAGTTTTGAATGAGGATGATTGTGCTTGATAATAACACCTCCTAGTGGCTAGCTATGTATAGAAGTCCTAAATGAATAGTCAAGGCACTTATTAGACCTATAAAACATTGGATATGGCCTAGATCTACAAGCAAGGAATTTATAAAAGTCTAGGAAGGCATTGGATAAGACTAAGACCAAGAAGCTAGGCACTTGTAAGTATAGAAGTCCAAAATATATAGGCAAGGCACTTGTTAGACCAAAAAAACATTGGATAAGGCCTAGATCTACAAGAAAGGAATTTATAAAAGTCTAGAAAGGCATTGGATAAGACTGAGACCAACAAGCTAGGCACTTGTAAAACCTACACATATTATATATTGTTATATGTCTCCTCTATATTCTTTTTCAATTGAAAAAGCATTGTAAAACGACTCCAAGTCTTGTGGACATTATATGAAGTTGCATTTAAAAAATATTCCCCATGTTGAGAGGAGCATTTGTAAATGAGAACATATTAGGGGAATTAGATTGTGGGGAGACCTCCAATAAGAAACTCTAAAAGTTTCATGTATTGCATCAATTTAGGAATGCTAGAATATAAATTATGACAAGGGGATAGTCATGTAGTTTGGAATGTATAATCTCTATCTTAGCATATATTTTATCTCTATGATATGCTACTCAAAGTATTCATGTGTCACTAATGACCTTCATCTTTTTTTAAAGAAATTAATAGCATGAGCACCCTATAAACATTAAGATGGAGTGTTAGAGCATAATTTTATTGGGGGCACACTTATTTATAAATGGTTCAAATAATATCAATAAGGCTCTATTTAATATAAGGTTTAGCCTTATATTTATATTTATATTTATGGCATATGTTTCCATCAGGGTTTTGATTATTAATTAATATTTTAATATAATATCATGTTATTAATTAAAAGGTCATATCATTTATGGCATATATGGCAACTAAGGTTGATTATTAATTTATAATTTAATATAATATTAATTTATTAATTAAAATGTCATATGCCTTAATGGAAAAGTATAATCACTTGAATTATATCCAATTGTTTTCTCTTGTATTTAAGGATTTCCATGTGGGGAATAATATTACTGGATATGTGAATTTCATAATTAAATATGTATGAGGTATTGAGGCTAGATGTATTTGGAAGAAGGAGATAGCAAATTAGAAAAACTGAGTTTTAGAATGTAAGTTTTTTGAATAAAAATGTATGATACTTTTGTGGTGTTTTCGACTACAAGGTTTTCCCCACATAATTTTTGTGTAGTATGCAATGTTTGTCTCCATTTCATTTTTCCATATTTTATTCTTTATGTTGTGGTTAATGATGAACATGGATAAACCCAATAATATTTGAATCCTAACACAAGGATTGATTCTCCTTTATGCAAACCCCTAGATGTATTAATTTAACAACTATGAACAAAGATTAGATACAATAGGAAATCATGTAGAGAATGCCTTAAATGTTGATACAAGTAAACAATATAGTAACATGAATGCTCTAATTCAATGCCATATGTTAATTGAATGCTTTATAGGTGTTAGGTGCTACATGCAAGATGTGTAAAAATGAACTAGAATTAGTCCTTAAATACCACTCCAAAGGTGGCAAGCAAAAACGTTTCATACTTAAACTAAAATATGTAGGAAGGGCTTAGATTAGACCCAAATTTGAATTTTTAAGTTTTGGGTTCATTTTTGTAGATCACATAATTGACCTGGGTCACTTGCACAAATTGTAGATTTGAACCTAGGTGAGAAATGGATAAACTAAGAATTAGGACTATTCTGTGGGAGTGGGTGGAAATGGAATCAAGAAAAGCTCAAATTGCATGCCAATTTTTTTTTTTTAAATCCACATTTACACTTGTCATTACATAAAGAACATGGAGATCAAAATAAACCCAAAATGGGGAAAACAAGGTGCAAGGTATATAATTTTCACTATTATAATTTAATTATAATAAATAAATGTAAAAAATACAAAAACAAAGACTTCATCTCTCATAAGTCCTTGAAAAAAACCAAACAATGTGTAACCAATTCCAATATTTTAATACTCCTTAATAGCAAGCGATTGGTACAAATTCCAACATTTTAATACTCCTTAATGGGATGTTAAAAAAATATTGATCTCCCTATTGACAAACATATTGATTAACTCACTTTATTATATATAAAAGGATGTCCAATATTTATTATTAGACTCACTGATTATTGTTGAGTTTGTGTATTAAAATCTTGAGATTGAATGGATATATAACATTCGAAGTTCCATTCCAAATCTTTTGGGCACTCAACTTGTAAAATCTCTCAGTTGGATGAGTTCCATCCCAAAACATGTATTTTTTTGGATTATCACAGAGAAATTCTTTGTATTCTCCAACCTTTTCCTTTGGAATTGTTGTACCACAACTCACTGCAGCATTAAGTGGACCTGCTCCACAACATGCAAACCTTGTCTCGGAGAATCCTATGCACAAGTCCAACATGCACATATTAACCACTCGCAAATATAGAGAAGTATTTGAAGCAAACTAACTATGATGTTTCAAAAATGTAGAGTGCTACTATGCTTACCAAAGGCTTGACCATTTTGAATAATGTTTAATATAGCATCATAAGAAATGGTTGTAAGGATGGTTGCTCCCTTAAGAGACTTTCTCATATTGCTTATGAGTTGCCTGAATCCTGCATTGTATGCTTGAGCCAATTGATTTGCACTACCAACACATTGTCCATGCCACTGTTGGAGCCCGGCTAGTCTAAATCTTGGAGTACATCCCACAGGGGACAAGTCAAGCAAAAGAAAATTTCTTGCTCCATGATAATACAACATCTGTGCATAATATACAAACAATTAAATGTACATAGAATTACACATTATCGTAAAGCAATTGAACCATTTGCATTAAAACAATATCCACAAAATCAAAATAATAGAAAATTTATCATTTTTATTATAAGAAATTGTATAATAAATTCTAAGTAGATAAAATTTAAACATGGACACAATCAACACTTTTTTTGTTATTTGGGTATTTCAATAATAAATAATGTGTTGGTTGTTTATTTTTGAATGGTGGATGCTAGTTATAATATCACTTAATGATATGTCAACTATTTGTTTTTATTTAAAGGTTCTTATATTACTACTAGTTAGAACAACACCTATAAATATATATAAAACATAGTTTATTTAAATATAAAAAAATATAATAGTCAATCAATCAATAACAATTTTATATATTATCTCTATCCAAAAATTATAAATAATTATCATATTTTTATTAACAAAATTTATCTATTAAACTATTCAATATTTGAACAGTAACAATAAAACGTGTTAGCCACCATTAAGTAGAGACCTATCAGTATAGCCATGCATCCCCTCTAAGGATAAATTTGCAGGTTTATAGCAATAGGTCTATATATATTGGTGCCCATCAGGATTTCACTTGCACCTAAAGCTGCTATTGTGCACAATCAACTTTTTTTAAAAAGTAAATGAATCATCTCCTCCTTCACTAGGAGATGAACTTTTTGATCATATTGTTTATGTTTGAGGAAGAAAGACTAAATACCGTGAGATATTCTCTATACTTTTGTAGCAGCAACTTTATAAATTCCTGTGGAGTAGTAGTGTTTTGAAAAGTGGCATTTGCTAAATAGTTCTGGCCCAAGTCATTGGAGCCAATGCTAATCCCAAACAGGGAGCTCCCCAGGAAGGATCTGGCAGCGTAGACTCCATTCTTTTTAGCTAAACATGAAGAAATGTTGGCAAACTGCTGTATTTGAAGATCCAAAGATATAACATTCTGCACCCAAATCAATAATCACTTTATTTAGCTCAGCTAAAATGACAGTTAAAACAAAATCAAAACTTAGAATATTCCCACCATTTGTTTGCCTGTAGAGAGGAGCAATCCAGAACCTCCAGATGCAAAATTAATACCGTGTGAAAAGTCTGCTCCTGGTTGCAGATATGGAGGTGGGAAAGGCAACCTTAAACGACTAGCTGTAATATATAAACAAACAATGCAAATGAGTAACAAGTCCAGTAAATTACTTTGAATAAATGAAATCAGCAATCAAAATGGAAGTGACTATTCTTAAACATCATCCATTTCAACAGTGAAAAGGTGATTTTTGCCAATAGAAGTAGAACAAATAGTTACTGTTTTTTATTGTGGATGAACCATAAAATTGTTAATGATTGTTCGACCATTGAAATGGATGATATTTAAATAGAATGAAATGGAAGTAAAAAAGATTACCTAAAAAATCAAATATTGTTCGGCCATTAGTAAATCGACCAGTGGGATAGTGAAAATATGTTTCACCATAGGGTGGAAAGTTTGCCAAAGCAGTTGTGTTGGGAATGAAATTGTTATTCCCACTGTCTGCCAATGAATCTCCAAAAATATAAAATGCAGGAGGAGAAATTTGCCTCCCCAGACACTTGACAGTGAGCATACACCCACAAACTATACAGTATACTATAGAAAGGTTGAAGCAAAGCTTTCTAAACTCCATATTAATGTATATATGTCTATGCCTTGCTCTGCTCTTCAAGCCTAATCAGTTTTACTCTCCTATTGTGCTTTTTTATACACCCTGAAACTATGATACTTAATCTGAGGATCAGGGTCAGTGATTGAATTTGTCAAAACACGAGCTTCTTTTAATAAGTTCCTCAAAATGTGGTGGAAGAATTATAAGATATTTTTTAATCAAATTGGTGTAACAAAATCAGATTCTGTTAAATCTGAATCTTATACGCTATAGCATATTAGGTATGTTGAAAACAGTGGTTTCTAATATCTTAGTGTTCGTTGATAACGGCTGAATTGGTCGGCAATCTGTGAAAGAACATATTAAATTCACTCTGCAGACTTTGTATTGATTGCAACGTCTTAAACCAATATTAAAAATCGAATGCTACCCACGTGTTCTTTTCTTAAACCAAAATAGAATCTACTCAATTTTCAAGCATTTTGAAAATTTCTAATTCTAATTCATCCAGCCATTATAATTTACGTCAGACAGGAACGGCTTTGAAGAAGTCATCTTACTTTATTTTGAAGGAAGTAGAAGTCGTTTACATGCAATATAGTGCCTTTCTCTTATTCGTTGAACAGAACGCCTGATTGGTTTATATATTTTGTAAGATTTCGTGATCTACCACCATAGTTGTTGAAGGTTGGAATAAGTGATATTATTTAAGTAATTCATTTGAAACGCATCCTGAGATGTGAGAACTCATTTTCAGCAACTCTCCTGGCCCCAATGTATTAATTAATTGGAATGCCAAATCCCTCCCAATACAATGTTCTTTGCATATTTGTCAATGTGTAGAATATGTTTACTTCAATGCTTACAATTTGTGTCTAAAAATTGGTGGTGTCGAACACTTCTGGAAGCTTACTATGCTAGGATCTATTCTACGATACCCTACCATTAAGGTTTAAGGTTTGTTCTATTCTAGAACACCCTAGCATGCAAGTTTAACAAATAACATATAGTTGGAAGGGGGCTAGCTTGGGCTTGTATGTGACTAATTCTATGTGGGCAGATATTGGAGTCCCATGAGGATATATTGCCACAAAAGCACTTTTATAATAATTAGAAAAAACAAGTGAGTGTCCACTTACCTTAGCTAATTTTGCTCTTTAGGCTTACTATTGGAGAGTTTGAATTTGAAAATGGAAGAGTGAAACCCAATTTTTGTTTACTTGAAAATGTGATAAAATTGTTGCAAGTATGTGCAATTGATGTTGTCATTGATATTAGACATGATATTTCCACAGTCCATGTTGATACAATTACAGTGCTTCTGGAAAAACTGTGTTGCTTTTGTTGTCTCAACATTTCAGATCACACCCCATGATCTATCATTAGGAGGAAAGGAAGAGAATGCAAATCAACATGTGTTGTCATTGATGTCAACAAGCTTGTGTTGTCATTAGTGTCAACTGTATGAGTAAGAGATTTTGCAAGTGTATGAGAAAGAGGGTGTTGAGTGGATGTTGTCTCTGATGATGAGAAGTGTTGAAGATGGTGATGATATGTTTCCGATGGTTAGTTTTCAGGTGCTTTTGAGAAAATTTGAATAATAAAGGAAACAATGTGTTGTAAAGATGTTCTGTGTTGTAGAGTAGTGTTCTGGTTTTGGTCTGCATTTCTTTTATATTGAAGATTTGTTTATGTGGTTTGGATATGTTGATTAGAGGTGTTCAGAGGTGCTACATTTAGAATTTGGCATGCTAGATCGATGTGCAGAGAAAGATGTGTTTACCAATGTGTGAACTGTTTATTGCAGAGTTGTCTGGGAGAAAATTTTTTGCTCCGCATTTCTCCATAGAGTGGTTTCAGGTCTTGTGGTTCTGGAAGTATCTTTATAAGGTTCATATCTATCTTCAGTTGAAATTATTTGAAATTTGGTGGTCAACAAGTTGATTTTTTGAGTTTCTGTGCATAACAGAGATATTTGAGCATACTAGGTAAACATGATAAGTTTGTTTGGCAAGTGAAAGTTGTTGCAAAGGAATTTGTTAGATTTCAGGATGTTTTTGGAATACTCTAGATTGTGTTCAAGCATGGTGTGTGGTTCGCGAGTCATCTTTGGGTTTGAGGAAGCGTGTACATAATTATTTATGGTGTTAACACAAGTTCGGCTGACCTTGGGTGTTTACACTTATTGCGGAGTTGCTTCGATGTTTGTGGAAGCATGGTGTGGCATGTATGGATGGATTTAGGTCCAAACTAAGGAGTGTTGTGGTCCACCTTCATTCCCTTCCACCATGGGAATGTTTTGGTTCCTCGACCTAATTTGAATTTATATGGTGAAAGTGTATTGCTAACCTTGGAGAATGTTTTCAAGGTTGAAGATGGTATAAATAAGTGTCAAGGGATCATGAGTGTGTGCGTGTGATGTATGAGATGTGAATGATAGTGTAGTAGAGTATGTAGTGCAGTGCAAGCTTCCATGTGTTAGATTACTGGGTGCAGTGAGCAGAAGGTGTCTACAATTCCTCAGTGAGACTATAGAGGAGATGATGGTGTTGTGGTGGACTTCTCTATTGCATTGAGATAGTTTTCTCCTTGTAACAATCTTCTTTATCTTCTTCTCTATTCTGGTAATGACCCTTTCTTTCTTTTGGGCAGTGAGCCTTCCGACAGTGAGCCTATTGTATTTTGGTGTTGATATTACTTTATATTGTGAGCTAATCCTCACAGTGGTTTTTCCCTTCTTGTGTTTTCCACCTAAATCTGGTGTACTCTTGTGTTTGATGTTGATATGGTTTAGTTTCTGTTATTTGGTTTCATGCTTAATCATCTAAACAATTTAAGGGATTACTTGAATTAATGTGGTTCTAAATGTGTGTGAGGGTTATGAAGTTTTAAGTTACAACTGATTCACCCCCCCTCACAGTTGTCTTGTGCATTCAACAAAAATGTACATATTTATCAACATAAAATGATTGTTCAATTCATCTTCAAGATGATTGTTTTAGCTTTTCAATTATTCCATGTAATAATAATATAAAATATTATTATTACTTTTATTTCCTATGTTTAGGATTAATGTACAATATTGTTACATCCCACCCTAATATGTAGGGGTAATTGTTAGACCAATGTTTGTGTTGTTTATTTTGACAACTTTTTCTATGTTTGAGGAAGGAAATTTGGCACCTTATTTTTTGTCCTTCTCCTTAAGAGGTATCACTCAAGTGATAGCTCCTGATCATCTTTCAAATTGTTGTTCTAAACCACATTTATCTTTAAACTATTTTAAAATGTAGTCCTCTACAAAAGGTACTACCTGTAATGTCAAAAAATGTCCCCTTGGGGGCTTTTCCCTCAAAAGGTTTAGTTCCCAAGTCTCGTAGCTACATTTAGGACATATTACATCATAATTCAACATCACAATGGAATGAACCCTAGGTATCATGACAAATGGGGCCTAGGGGGACCCCTTGTACCTAACCCTACCCAAAATAGGGGGGAGGACTTGGACACCCACACCCTAGTCCTATCCTATTTTGGGTTAGGCCCAAATTTGAACTGTTGGTTTATGACCGTTATTTGGTCCCTAGGCTAACATGATAAGTTTAAATTTATGAAATCTTGGCGGGAATGTTTGTAGTTGCATATAAAAGCATGTTTAGACATTTATTTGTAAACTAGATGGTTATGGTGAACTTTATGCATTCTAGAATTGATTCAAGGCTTTCATTGTGTTGCAAGAGCAGATTTGTGTTGTCTATGTGTTTGTGTTTGTAGATTTGAGCATCCATCTCCTCATGGAATGAAGAGATTCTTCCTCCCATGAGATCTTCACTACAAGGTGATATCTATAGTGATCATTGAGCATTTATCATTTAGTTTTTGCCTCTACCTCCCTAGGCACGTACTCTCTATCTGACAATGGTATTCGAAAGACTTGGATGTCTCTCCGGGGCTTGACTGAGGCAAGCCTCTAAACACCACAATCCCCTCCCAAAGTTTTATGATTGCAGGTTACAAGTGTCGCATCTGGAGAAAGTGGAGTTGTAGGAAGGATCACCAGATATCAAGGATTCAGGATCAACAGACATTAAGGAAGTAGGACACTAGAGCCTTTCCAGGACTTGGGCGCTAGTCCCTGTGTCCTCTGCAGTTGAATTTCTAGAAACAGAAGTTATAGTGCAGATTAGTGTCGGAAGGAGGTTAGGATTCCGCAAAGAAACTGGTACCTTGGACTTAGGCGCCCTCTCCTTGGTCCCCAACTTTTCTATCTCTGAACCCTGAAAACAAGTATGCAGTGATTTGTTATTTTACATCTTCTTGTAGCAACATTTTTTGTTATTCGTCTGTTTGCTGTCATATTTACATAATTAGGGTTTTAAGGCATAATTGAGCATAAGAGAAGATAATTGGCAATCAAATCATAAAAATCTAAGTTTCCCTACATATCAATAGGGACCTAGGGTATGATAGTACATTGCAACTCGATCCTAGGTCCTTGAATGTAAGGGTGAAAGGAGGATACACACCAAAACTACCAAAAACTTAACATCCAAAAATCACCCTTTACACTACCTAAGTGATATCTTTTTCCCTTTTGCAAGTTCAGAGTTTTCATCAACGAAGGTATTGATTTGGTGAAGACTTGAGCTTGTTTTTAGAAAAAAAATCAAGTTAGTCGGTTTTGTGGTTTCACAAAATATCATATTTTGTTGCTTTGAAAAATTTCTTATTTTGTTCATTCTCTTGATTACTCCATTTTGTTGAGGAGTGAGAAGGACTATGGGATGATATTATATCCTATTTTTCATAGGATACCACATCCCTTTTCTTTGATTTTTTAAAAAAACCTCCATGTCTTATCCCATTCTTTTTAAAATACTTATTTTGTTCATTCTTTGACATGAATTCTACTATACCCTTAATTCTATAGTCTTATGGTTATATGAGTAGTCATCTTGTGTTTACCTTAACTCTTATTTAAGTTATCTGATTATTAATATAGTCTTATATGAAAGGAAGCACGGTGTGCAGAATTTGCTTCCTACGCTAATCTAATGAGAAGAGATGTATGCAAATTCAATTTAATTCTTACAACTACAGAAACATAGAACATCTAACAGAGATAAAGCAATACACATACACACAGAAAGTAGACAGAAGAGAGAGAGAGACAAAATATATGTGGGGAAAACCCTTACGGGTGAAAAACCCCACACTCCAAAACACAACTCAAATGTATTACAGTAAACAATAACAGATTACAATACAGTTTCAGAGCCAATGCTCTTTCAAGAGTCTTCAAATGTCGAATCTAGAGATATTCCAGTAGCATAACAGTACTTGTACCAAAGTTATCTATCTCCCATCCTAGCACCTGTTTATATAGAGTTTACAAGGCAAATTTGGAACCTTCTAGAGATGGGTGTCCATCTTGGACTCATGCCCCAAAACCCACGCCTAAGGACACTTGTCTAACATCCCATCCCAAAGTGGGCGCCTAGTCCCAAGATAGGTTACGACAGATGCTCTTACGCACCTTATAGCTATTAGAGAATCCGTCATACACTGACTAAAAATATCATATTCCTCTTACATGTCATAACCTCCCTCGACCGCCCAAAGATGCCTTTCTCTCGTGCAAAGATGCTCACCGACACTTGTCATTAATTAAAAATCGGTTGAGGTTTCGGGGGTTACCCCCAAACCCTCGTTAATTATTGAAGGGTGAAACCATGGCTACCAAAGTCACCAAAATTTACCCTGCTGCATATACACAAGACACTGACTATGCCAACTCAACATGGGATAAATAAATACAACATTAGGAATTTGCAAAGGTTGAGACACCTTAATTCCCAACATTATATAGGTAGTTAAGTTGGCTTGGGTGGCATCTAAGACATAAGTAGAGTATATACAGGAGGTAGTGGTTAGTTTAAGATGATCATATTATGAATTGTATTCTTCTTGGGGACTTTAGGAGGTTGCCCCCTCAAATTGGCTTATTATTCTCAAGTATTTGTATTCTATTTCCTATTTTATTCTTCTCTTATATAATTTGTTTCATTACAAGTGGTATCAAACCATGATCTTGGCACCATGAAGGCAAGAAAATAAGGTAATTTTTTTAATTTTGGAGGTCATATTGGGAAGCACATATCTCTCTCATTTTGGCAATGTTTTCTTAATTTCTAGAGGGTTAATCAAGGCTATATTGAAGTTCCTTCAATTCTAATTTAAGGTCAATTGGAGTAGAATTAAAGAAGTTATTCTACAATTAGGGTTTCCACCAATTTCATTCCCAAGGTTACAAATCAATGAATTTTTTCCTAATTTATGAAGGGTTGAACAAGGCTACATTGATCCACCTATAGTCCTTATTTGAAGGCATTTGGAATCATTTTCAATAAGTTATTGAAATTTTAGGTTTTTTCATAAATTTGCTCTATAAGGCTACAATTTCTGGAATTTTTCATATTTATTTACATTTTTGGAAAGCTTGGAAAAATCATTAGGAGCATACTCTTTAAAATTTTAATTTTAGGGATGAATTTTTTGAATTCATTCAATGAAGTTAAATGGTCAACAAAAAAAATAGATTTCACACTATAGGGTTGGACCATATACTAGAAGTAGGGGCAAGAATTCCTACACTTATGGTAAGACTCTGGATAGAGGTGATTCATTAGTAGATGAGATGGAACCATATCCATGGAAGAGGTAAGGGAAGAAACTAACAAGATGAAGGAGGATATGAAACACTTGCAAGGAAAATTGGATACCATACAAGGAGATATGTTTAGCATCCACAGTGTAATAGAAAATATAAATGCTTATATCTAGAATCAATTAGGCCTGCTCACAAAAAAATGTTTCAATAAACCAAGGTGGATCATCTAGGTCATCCAATTTAGATCCAATTGCTAACAATCATATGGGATCTAGGAAGCTAATACAAAAGGTGGACATGTGCAAGTTCAATGGAAAGGATCCATTGACTTGGATAAATCAAATGGAGAATTTTTTATGTACATATAATTTGAAGTGTGTAAAAGGTGAAAATGGCTTCATTATATCTAGAACCAAAGGAATTCATTTGGTATTGATGGCTATGTGCACAATAGAAGAAAATGGCTCTCGTTGCCACATGATTGGTTTTTACAAAGTTACAATAATAGTATGGCAATAGTGTGGCAACCAACTACTTCAATCAGTTAACTAAATTACATCAAACATGATCAGTCAAGGCTTATATTTAGAAATTTTAGAACCTATCCTTGAGAGTAGATACAATTCCAAAAGAGAGATTAAATGAATTATTTCTAGGTGGTCTCAAGGATCACATCCAACATGAGGTATGCATATTTAGGACTAATTCTATGGGTAAATGCAAGGAGATGGGGGACCAAAAAGTTGCCACCATCTCCAAAATTAAAAGAAAATGCAAGCGCGTTATAACACGCTCACATTTTGCTTTTAATAAAAGCAAAAAAAAACACTTTCTGCTCATTCACCACGTGGGTTTTCTCATCACATCAGCAAAGAAATAAAGCAAAAATGTGGTTGCATTGAAAAGAGGACATTGAATCAAGTGCACATGACAAAACAAAATTCACAATGCCACCTCACTGCCAAAGACATCGTTGTGCAAATTTAGAGGCTCCAACATAGGAATAAGGTAGGGTTTGTCTGATTTTGTTAGTTTTAGAACAATTTTTTAGTTGTGTAATGTTTGATTTGTTTTTATATTGTATTTACAGTTATTGGAGAAGTAGAAAACCTAAATCTAGTTGAGGAGGGTGAAAACAACCCCAAAACCCTCAAAACCCACCTTCACCTCCTTTTCATGTAAGGGATGATCAAGAACATTACCTAGGGATAATAGAAGAAAACAAGAAACATCTTGAAACTATTATTGAAACCCTAAACAATCCAAGTGGAACCACTGAGCATAGGAGGGCACTTGCAAAATCACTACAGGAGATTGTTTCCCACACGGATTTGGTGATGAAACAAATCACCGAATTCCAAGACTATAGGGAGAGGAGTTGGCAATATTATGCTGACAAGTTGTCATATGAACAAGTCAAGAAGGAAAAAATTACAAAATCTCAATTATGTGCACAATTTATTAATCCCAAAACCGGCCAAACATTAGAGGAAAGTTGCAAACAGTTTCCTATACATTAGTGTAGGAATCATGACATATCCTGAAACTTTTGGGATAGATGGTACATGGTCTTCGATGAATGGCCATGCAACAATAATGAGTTACCACAATATTTTTTGAGGAAACTCTATTGCGAGTTCGTCCTCAACAAGATTCTAAATTATTTTGGCATTCGTGAGTTGTAGGGTAGAGGTGGTGGCTCTGCCCAAGATAGACCTAGGGCTCAGCGAGATGAACAGCATGTGCCTATACCCCGAGCGAGGCCAGAATGTAGGTCACTCCCTTTGGCTTTGAAGGAGAGTGTTGAGCTAGAGACTTTACATTCACTGACTACTCTCACCCAAACTCTATCACAGCATGTGAATGAGGGTGAGTACTAGGCGTCATGTGTCCCCACATTTGTGTAGTACATGTGGGAACCTATGTGATTATGGGACGCAGGAGGCACGACAGGACTCTGTAACACAGGGGCAACATGCTGCAACACAGGTGCAGCATGATGCGACATAGGGGCAAGACATATTGGATGATCTTGTTCTCAGTGATGATCTCTTATAGCATACATTTGGTATTGACTCTCAGGTAATTTGTTACTTGAGTTTCATCTTGATTTAGTATATTGTTATTTGAAATTTGTAATTAATTTTGTATGATTATCTATATTATAAGTAAAAAATAATGTATGTAATTGTTTGCGTAATGAAATTCCAGGGTCAGAGTCTTCATCCTGCCTTCATTAGCCATCCATTGTCGGGTTATGAGAGGAGGTCAAGTCAGCATGTATGTAATTTATCACATATTCGTAATTATTGTAGATATGTCAATGGTAATATTATTTTGTGACAATTTGATGATTTCAACAGTCACCAGCACCTCCATAGTTTCCTTGGTCCCCTAGACACCAAACCACCACATTTACGGAGATAAATTTAACCATTTCTAATCATTATGCACTTTTAAAATAATGTTATATATTTATTTTGTTTGAATAATCTTGAACTTGATTTTCAGATGTTGAATATAGTGGAGACTCCTCCTCATCTTCATGAGTCAGTGCAAATAGGCATTGATGCAGCCATGATGTTTGCAAATCCTTTGACTGAGGTATGAGCCAATAACATGAAAATATCATAATTTTGTATTTGTTTTTATATCTCATGTCATTTGATGTACATAAATGATATTTATGTTTAGTCAATTTTGCTTCTTGATGCTTCTCATAGGAGGTCACAACTCCAGTCCATCCAACTACAGACGAAGAGAGAGAAGATGATGGAGAGTGATCATCAGTTGGTGGTAAGTGATCAATTACATATGTGATGTTATATATTTCATACATTTTCTATACTAATGCACATATTGTTTGTTTGTATTAATAGTTACAACTGGATGAACTTTATTCGAAGAGGTCTACTTGACAACAAAGAGAAGATGTGTCACTGACTGGCTCTCCATCTTCTTAGTCAAAGAAGGGCCACCGATTATTTCCTAAAAGTCCATAGTAAACTAGTTTTTAGGAACTTTTTTGTATGCCTAGATGGCTTTGTATACATACTTTTGTATGTTAATCCTCCGATGTATATTTTTGTATGTTAATCTAATTTATATTTTTGTATATTTTCCTGTATGGCTTTGTTTGGACATGCTTATATGGCTTTTTATATAAACTAGATGCTATGTTCATGACATTATGTATATGATAGTTTATATTAAATATTTAATATGATAATCAATTATTGTTATAGGAATTTGGTTTTACAAGTGCCAATTGCATTTGCTTGAAACTTTATAAATCATTTTCAAATAATCTATTTTGTGCATATCTTGCAATCATTGAATTCTGTGGGACTGTGCATTTCTTTGAGGCATCATTTCAAATAGTTCACGTGCCTTGTCTATGATTCCATACTTTCCATACATGTCTACAAGGGTAACTTTGCAAATACAATACATGTGACAAAATTCCTATATCATTTATGCTTTGATGGTTGTCCACACCATGTTCTCTAGATCCCATTATAGCATAGGCAAGGAGGAAGTTGGTTAAGGTTGTGCAATTTAGTTTTAGATGTGCCAAAATTTGTGTAAATGGTTGAAATTTATTTTTGTGCATTTGTTTGAGAGTTTTTAAAGCCTTATGAAAAATCCATTTCGTGCATATCTTACAATCATTGCATTCCATGAGACAACATTTCTTTGAGGCATCATGTCAAACAGTTCATGTTCGTTATATATGCTTCCACACAAGTTGCATACATGTCTTGCAGGGTACTTAAAACTATGACATTTGACAAAATTCCTATATCCTTTATGCTTTGATGGATGTCTATACCGTGCTCCAAACATACCATTTCTAAGGTTTTTGAATTTGGCTTTACACTTGCCAATTGCATTTTCTTGGAACTTTCTAAAGGCTTATCAGTAAATCCATTTTGGTCATATCTTGCAATCATTGTATTCCATGAGGTGACATTTCTTTGAGGCATCATGCCAAACAGTTCACGTGCCTTGTCTATGCTTCCACACTTTGCATACATGTCTCTGAGGGCAGTTGCAACTACAACATCTAACAAAATTCCCATATGTTTTATCCTTTTGATGGATGTCCAAGGAGGATACTGGCTAAGGTTGTGGAATTTTCTTTACACCTGCCAATCACATTTTCTTGAAAGTTTCTAATGCCTTATCAAAAAATCCATTTTGTTCATATCTTGCAATCATTGCATTCAATGAGGTGACATTTCTTTGGGGCATCATGCCAAACAGTTCACGTGCCTTGTAAATGCTTCCACACTTTGCATACATGTCTACAAGGGTGATGCAATAGGTAAGGAGATGACTCAACACCATGGAAACATAGTTCATGGTGCAGGAGCACCTTAGCCATAGCCAATCTTGGCTAGGAGCATGTCATAACAAGGTCCTAGGACATCATAGGACAAGTTGATGGTCTTGTGTGATCATTTTACATGTAATAAGGTCAAATAACCAATGTCATTTGTGTTTGGCTAGTTAAATGACTAAGGTCAAAGGACCAAGGTCAGGAAACAAGAATATAGCAGAGTATGAGGATGCAATGGCCTAATATGACCATGTATTAGGAAAAAAGAGGGTTCAGTCCATACAATAGTGCTTTAACAAGTGTTTCAAAGGCTAAAACTAGTGAATTTGGTTCCTTTTCCATGCATGCTAGGATTCCCAAGTGGTTTCGTGTGGTGGGTTTGCATTGGCATAGTAGTTGCCTTGTAAAGGAGGCCTAATTAGGCCTAGTCTCAAAGTGAACTGTCATGAATTTGGAGCCTCATGTCCAAAACAATCCATTTCGTGCATATCTTGCAATCATTGCATTCCGTGAGACAACATTTCTTTGAGGCATCATGTTAAACAGTTCATGTTCGTCAAGTATATGCTTCCACACTTTGCATACATGTCTGAAATGGTACTTACAACTACAACATTTGATAACTTCCTATATGTTTTATGCTTTGATGGATGTCTATACTGTGTTCCAAAGATACCATTTTGAAGGTTTTGGAATTTGGCTTTTGGTGCAGGAGCACGGACACCATCTTTTACAAAATTAGGTCATTTGAAGGTCTTGACAGGTTGAGTCTAGGATGTTTTGAAGTAATTTGAGTCTTTTTGCATCAAATAAGGTCATTGTAGACCATGATACATGTAATAAAGTCAAGATGACCAATTTTCTATGTTTTGGATTCATGTTGAGTCATGTTTAGTCAAATAAAAGTCATGTAATGCAAAGGTTTCTAAGGTTTGTTTTGAAAATGCAATGTATACATGTATCGGAGAGTTGGAAAATGACCATGTGGTTGGTTGTGGCAGTTGTAGGTCATTTTAAATTGCTTAAAACATGTATTAAAGCCCTCACATACCCTGAGGAGAGAAGGGAGATGAGTTTTGTATTACAAAATTTGAATAAAAATTTAGTTTTTTTTTTTAATTTTTTCTGCAAAAATGCTATTCCAAGTTGTACCACGACCCTGTACGGCCCAGCCATGTGCTAAAATCTATTGGAAGTGGTAGTGGTATGTCTTAAATTTCAAATGCACTTCCTCTCTATCACATAAAATCATTGATATGAAGTCTCTTGAGGTAGTTGGTGGGGCACGTATGCCACAATCCTACAAAACATTGCTAGTATACAAATCTAAACATATAAACTGATAAACATCAAAATGGTCAGAAAATTCAATATGTAATCTACAACAACAAGTAGTGCATGTGTGATTTATTTTGACAAAGAAAGGTTTTAACATTTCAAAATATCTTTGAGAAATTTTAATTTGAGGATACTTCTCTAGAAATTTACCAAAAAACTGTGTTTGAGTCATATCCAAAAAATGCCTTGGATGTGGCTCACGGTTTCAACTACCGATTATCCTTCTTACCACATCCCTTTGAATCGGAGATACCCTTGTGTAATTCTTCCAAAAGTCTTCAATTAGTGATCTCAAAGCTTCGACAACAACTTTGTCTTTCCATGGGAGTCTCCCAGAGAATGCCCACAATTTATTAGTGTTTGGATCCTCAACTCTTTGACGTCTTCCAATGGCTCTCATTAGAGTTTTTCTATTTATTTTCAATTCTTGACTTGTCTTTCTAATGAGGCGAGATTGTTTTGTTTGTTGGCTTACAATTGTTGGATTACTATCCTTGGTGCGTGAGGTGGAACCCACACTCTCATACGCACTCATTAGATTCTTGACAATTGATTTTTCGCTTGAGGCATTTGATGTTCTTAGGTCAAGAATCTTCATAGTGGACCTAAATTTTAGATTTCTCATCAGTTCAACAAAGAGTTGACATCTTTCGGTTTCATTTAAATTCTCAAAGAATAATTTTCATATCTTATTTGCATATCTTTGGCAAGTGCGCATGGGAATCTTATCCTGCATGGGCTCCAATACATTCTCATTAATATCAATTAGAAACTTAGGCCTCCTATGTAAAATTCTAGGAGGCGTTTTATTTGGTAAAGTAGACTGAACATTAGGAATTTCTTCAACATTTACTTGAGATGGGATAGATGACATACCTTCGATTAAAGGTGAAAAGGTTGATAATGACGTACCTTCAACTTGAGGTGTGAATGATGGCGTGTGACCAACTTGAGAAGAAAATGTAGATGTGCCTTCTACTTCACCTGTGAAAGATGGAGTGTCTTCAATTCGAGAAGATAATGATGGTGTTCCTTCAACTTGACCTGTGGACGATGGAGTGCCTCCAACTTGGAGATTCACTTTCCTCATTGCACAGAGGTTTTGCATTTTTTCCCTTTGTGCCACCAATTCCATCTCTCTCTTAGCTTCGTTAAACGTGTCACATTCCTCTTCAATTGGCAATGGTGGAATATCTTCTTGTATGGTTGACAATTTCCTACTTTCCTAAATTCACCTCATTCTTTCTCTTTTCCTCTCATTCTTAGCTTCACGCTCTTCTGGTGTTAGAGTCTTTTCTCATTTCCTCGGCATGATGATGATTTCTACAAGCATGAAGAATAAGACAATGATCATTAGAAATTTTATAATGATAATGAATAGCACAGTCAAAATAAATAACAAGGTTTTACAAACTTTTGAATAAGACACCTCATATCAAGATAACTTGAACATACATAAGTCATGGACTATGCATTTGAACACACATATACAATTGAATCTAGTTTGAATAGAAGAGAGGAGGGTGAACTTGGAGGAAGAAATAAAAAGTTATACCCTATTTTATTGCTGTAACTCATTTTTTTCTACAAATTCACTGTTTCAAACCATACCTAGGCCCTTTACAGTACTTTCAAGTCTTAAAATTCATTGGATGAGTTAGGTGTATGTGTTAAATTTCATTTGCACCTATTTTGAGGGTTATTCATTAGGTTTAGGGGGATTTCTAATTGAATTTCTGAAACTACCCAGTGGACCATTAGAATAAGGGTTTTGAGAGAAAAAAATGGCTAATTTACCTATCCACCTACTGTATAAACCTATGGCTTGGTGGATAGGCTAAGTTTGATGTGTCTAACATGAATGTGGAAGGTTTTGTGCAGGGAAGGAGTCTAAGAGGGTTTTGTGTAATGCCCTAAGGGCATTTTCATGCATTTTCCAAGTGGAAAGGGTGGCTAAATAGTGGTTCTTTGTGAATTTGAATGCAAACTAGCCAAGTAAGTGTTCCTATAGCATATGCAGGCCTATTTAAAGGTGAATCAAGTGTTATTTTGTTCTGGGTTGGAGTGGATATGAGATTTTCATTAAACCCCCTTATTTGTGAAGAAATGAAGGGTTTTCTAGTTTGCACCCTAGATGAGCATGGCTATACTAACCAATGGTGGAATTTGAAGTTTTGTGACATATAGATCTGCTATTTTGGGGTTTGGAGTGGTTATTGAATGATCCTAGGGTACTTGCTTTGTTAATTGGACCAAATTAGGCCTATTTCTAGAGAGGGCCAGTCATAGAACTCACATTTTTCATAAAACAAGGGCATGAAATCTTTTGATATGTTGTTCTACTCCATAATGGGTGTCTAGATACTTTTTGTTTTGTGGGTTGGCTGAGTTTACACAAAGTTATGCACATTTTTCAAGTTTGGAAGGCTACTAGGCCTTAAGGAGTGACTTGTGGATTAGACATTGGTTGATGTTTCTAGGCACTAAAAGTGACAAAATTGGTTTGAATACATTATATTGACATGGTGTATGCTTGTGTTAGGGTTGGGGAATAGCTTGGATCCCTTATGCCTTATGATGCCCTTAAGCACCTAGTTGGGTCATTGCAAGATTTTGGTTTATGGTTGAGTTGATTTGTGAAATATGGTATCAATGCTTTCAATTCCTTCTTGTGTTTGCATCATAAATGATCATGCCACTTGAATGTGAGTGTGGATTTGGGAGTTTCGTAACTTAAATAAGGACTGTTTACTGATTTTAGGGGTCTGTGGAAAGTTTGAAGGCAAGTTCCTTTGTAATATAGGCCTAATTGACCCTTTTAGGACAACAAATAAGGTCAGTTTTGAGGCATATTGTCCAAAGGAGTCTATACTAAGTTCAAGATATGTTATGCAACTTGGTAATGGGTATTCTAAACATTCATTGAGGTTTGGGTTTGAAACCTTATGGCAAAAATAAGTCAAAAAACCCCTTAAGTAGGGCTACTAGGATTTGAGGGCTTGGGCATATTGGTTGCTAAGAGGGGATCCTTGTGACTTGAAGAGTGGTTTAGTTGGTTCTAGTTGGTGAACATAATCTTGTTAGATGACTCATCTAGTTCATATGAAGGTCTGAACCCTAGTTGTGTGTTGGAGACTTAATGCATTGAAGGGTCATTGAGAGAGTTTGTGAGTCAAATCAAGAACACAAGTTTGTGAAACTTTGTAAAACCAAGTTGTTGTCACCTTGTAGTGCATCATTTGGGAGCCTATTTCAAACATTCTAAAGGGGAAAATTGAATGGTTGTATCTCTAAGAAGTAGAAAGATGAAGTAGTAAATTGTAGAATGATGCACAAAGCAAACACCACTAAGGAGCATATTTTCCATAGCAAGGATGGAAAAAGAAGTAACTCTCCAAAACTAAGGGAAGAGAAAGGCCAAAACAAACTCAAAGAAGATAACAAACAAGTTGATTTGCATATGTACAAAGCTAACAACTATTGGTCTTATTTCAAGGTTGGAGGATATTGTTATGACAAGTGTTGGAAGCTTCATCTAGAGATTGTAATAGTTGTTAGCTTTGTACAAAATAAGACCTTGAAATAAATAGGACCACTTTGTAATAAATTATAACTTTCATAGCATTGTAAAATGACCTTCAAATGCAAGGAGGATCATACATGGCAGGAGGTTATATAGACTATGATAGTGGATTGTTATATAGACTTACATGACTGTCCTACACTCATGAAAACCTCATTTTTGGTGTTTTATCTCCTTGTAAATCCCTTTGTATCATCTTATGTCATGATGCTGGTATGTCCATATATTTACATATATAACTCTCTTCTCTAAAATTTTGTTATGTTGATGAAATAAATACATAATCTCCATCATATTTTTTATGGATTGAGTGGTATCAAAGTGAGTTGTAACAATTTGTCAAATAGTTTGTGGTGCTCATTTCCTCCATTTTTGTAAGAAAACTATAATTTCATGCATGGTCTATTAAATGAATTGAATTATGCATGTATTAAGGAATAAATCCTTCTATATCATCCTAGGGCAAAAATTAAGAGTCTTCCAAAATCAATTTTGGCTCCATGTATACACTCGAATATGAGTATGACAAACAATTGTTCACTAAAATTATTTTATGAAGTATTTGATAATGTTTTTCTCGTGTATAGCTGAAAATAGGTGAAATAAAGGAATGAAGGGCCGAAACAAGGTGGAAACATGAGGAATTTGGAGTCTCTTTGACTAAACTAACTGATATACCTAGACACATATATGTCTTAGAACATGAAGAACATAAAAAACATAAAGACATAAAGACATTTAAAGACATAAAGAACATATATATGTGAATTAAAATTGAACATACCTTAGAATTTGATATTGCAGTTGACCAATTCTCTAAAAGATGGCTTCAAAATCCTCAAATTCTTATTTTTCTCAAGTTTGACTATGAATTCTATATAATTCTAGAATAGGATTAGTAAAATTTATGTAAAAAACAAACATATATCATCAAATTCAATCTATATATCAATGGTAATTAGCTTTGAAACAAAATCACACATGAAACATGAAACTTTCAATTTAAATAATCAAATTTTCTCCAAAAACATGAAAAACCACTTCTTCTATGTTGAAAAAACAAAAAAGGTGGTGGATTCATATAAAAATGATTCTCAAAGCCAACTAGCATGAAAACATTTTTCTTGTTTGATATACTCGTGAAAAGTAGGAATAACAGGCATGTGGGGTCTGAAACATGGATCCCACATGCTTTTTTATAGTTTTTCATGCTTCCAAGAACATGATTGCATTATAATGCGATCATGTTATAACGTGAGCGCATTCTGGGAAGCATGATAACATAAAGGTAACCTTGTATCTACATGAGAGAGTCTCTCTCTTTCTCTCTCTCTCTTCATTTCTCTATCCTATATATAAAGAGGGATCAAGAGACATGGAGAGATAGAGAGGGACATGGAGATAGAGAGGATAGGGGGAGATAGAGACGGGAAAGGGAGAGATGGGGATCAAGATAGAGAAAGGGGTCTATAGAGGGAGAAAGCTAGAGATACATATATATAGAGGGGGAGATATAGGGAGATAGATCTAGCAAGGGAGAGATAGATAGGGAAATACAGAGAGAGAGGTAGAAAGGGGTATATTAAGAGATGGGGTTATGAGGATAGCTAGCTCGATAGGGAAAGAGATCAAGAGATGCCTAGAGACATAGGGAGAGAGATAAAGAGGAGGAGAGAGAGGTAGGGAGGGATAGATTAAGATATAGGGATCCATATGTCTAGAGAGATAGAGATAGGGATCCCTATTCTCTGCTCTACCTAAACCATAAACCTAAACCTCTAAACCATAAACCCTAAACCCTAAATAATACCCCTAACCGCTAACCCTAAACCCTAAAATCCAGCAACCCTAAACCCCTAAGGTCCCTAAACCATAAAACCTGGAAGCAAAGGTAGGTATAGTTAGAGAGAGGGATAGAGGAGACAGAGATATCTCTCCCAGGCTCAATCTCCTTTGTATCTCCCTATTTGCCTCTCCACCTAAACCATAAACCTAAACCTCTAAACCTTAACCCCTAACCCCTAAACCATAAACCCTAAACCCTAACCCCTAGCCCCTAAACCCCTAAGGTCCCTAAACCATAAAATCTAGAAGAAACCCTAAACCTTTATCTCCCTATCTCTCCCAATCTCTATTGCTCCCTTCGCTCTATCTCTCTCTAATCCCTAAACCCTAACCCCTAAACTCAAGCAACCTTAAACCCCTAACCCATAAACCTTAAACCCTAACCCCTAGACCCTAAACCCTAAACTCGAGCATCCCTAAACCCCTAAAGCCTAAATAATTCCCCTAAACCCTTACCCTAAAACCTAAACCATATTTACTTGAGAAACCCTAAACTCATGTAAACCTCAAATAGTGAGGGAGAGAGAGATAGAAAAGGAGAGTTAGAGAGGGGGGATTGAAAGAGATCGAGAAAGAGAGAGAGAGAGAGAGGGATAGAGGAAACAAAGATATCTCTCCTAGGGTCGGTCTCCTTTGTATCTCCCTATTTGCCTCTGTACCTAAACCATAAACCTAAACCTTAACCCCTAACCCCTAAACCATAAATAATGCCCCTAAACCCTAACCCCTAACCCCTAAACCCTAAAAATGAGCAACCCTAAACCCCTAACCCCTAAACCATAAAACCTGGAAGCAACCCTAAACCTCTATCTCCCTATCTCTCCCAATCTCTATAACATGAAAACATGAAAACATTAAGCTTTCATTCCAACCAAATTCATTCCTAATCAATCCCAAATCATCCCTAATCCATCCAATTTCATCTCTAATCATCCCTAAACCACTTCTAATCAGCCCTAAACCACTTCACACCATCCCAAATCACATCCAAATCAATTTAACTTCATCCCCAATCATTTTCCAATCAACCTGGATTTCATCTCAAATACCATTCCTCAACTATTCCTAAATAATTATAATCATTCCCTAATCAGCACTAAACCACTTCAAACCATCCCTAAAACCATTCTAATCATTCCCAAATCATCCCTAATCTAGTCCTTTTCACCTCTCATTATTCCTAAACCAATCCATTTCATCCCAAATCCATCCCAAATTAATCTAAGCTCCATCTCAAATGATCCCAAAAATAATCAAAATCAAACAAATACCTCACTAGGAGCCATTAGAAGATCATAGTGCCAATCTGTTAGTCATTTGCACCATTTTGTATATCGTATGTGCTAGTATGTTCCTTAGTAGCACCTACCTATCAATCACAAACATCATTCTACACCTAGCCAGTCACAAGGGTCATTCTACCCTCTGCGAGCCACAGGAGCCATCAAAACATCATAAGTGCCAATATATTAGTCATTTACACCATTCTATATATCATATATACCAACCATAAACCCTAAACCTAATCAACCCTAAACCCTTATCTCCTTGTCTCTATCATCCCTCTACCTCTCAATCTCTTTGCCTATGTCTTTGGCCATGTCCATCACCCTCTATCTCCCTATCTCTCCCTCTCTAAACTCCTAACCCCTAAACTCTAAACCTGATCAACCCTAAACCCTTATCTCCTTGTCTCTATCATCTCTCTACCTCTCAATCTCTCTAGCTATGTCTCTAGCCATGTCCCTCACCCTCTATCTCCATATCTCTCCCTCTCTAAACTTCTAACCCCTAAACCCTAAACCTGATCAACCCTAAATCTGATCAACCCTAAACCCTATCTCCTTGTCTCTATCATCCCTCTACCTCTCAATCTCTCTACCTATGTCTCTATCCATGTCCCTCACCCTCTATCTCCCCATGTCTCCCCTCAGTCTCCTCTATATCTCCCTATTGGTCCTCTCTCTCTAAACCCTAACCTTAACCCCTAACCCCTAAAACATAAACCTTAAGTTACCCTAAATAATGCCCCTAAACCCTAACCACTAACCCCTAAACCCTAAAACTAAGCAACCCTAAACCCCAAACCTCTAAACCATAAACACTGGAAGCAACTCTAAACCTCTATCTCCCTAGATCTCTCCCAATATCTATCGATCCCCTCACTCTCTCTCTCTAAACCCTAATCCCTAAACCCTAAACCTAAGCAACCCTAAATCCCTAACACCTAAACCCTAAACCCTAAACCTAAGCAACCGTAAACCCCTAAAACCTAAATAATTCACCTAAACCCTAACACAAAGCCCTAAACCCTAAACTTGAGCAGCTCTAAACCCCTAAACCCTAAATGATTCCCCTAAACCCTAAACTTAAGGAACCCTAAACTCATAAACCTGACCCACCCTCTCTCTCTCTCCAAAACAAGAAAATTAGGACTCTCTATCTCTCTCTCCCTATCACCAGGTTTCTCTCCCCTCCATCTCCATCCTCTCTCTCTCTCTTTTCCTCCCTCTCTCTCTCCCTTATGGACAAATAACATGGAAATGTAAGAAAAATAGGACATGTAAAGATGGATGAGGATATAAATTGGGATTCAATCAAATGGAAACAAGAAAATTTATGATATTTCATTGGATGGGAAGAATGAGGAGGAGAGGTAGAGAGGGGAGGGAAGTAGAGAGTGAGAGAGAGGATAGGAGGTAGAGACACGATGGAAGTAGAGAGTGGGAGAGGACCGTAGGAGGTAGACAAGGCAAGGAAGAAGAGAGAGAGGGTAGGAGGTAGACAGGGGAGGGAAGTAGAGACTGAGAGATAGGGTAGGAGGTAGACAGGGGAGGGAAGTAGAAAGTGAGAGAGAGCGTAAGAGGTAGAGAGGGAGGGGGAGAAGAGAGTGAGTGAGAAGGTAGGAGGTAGAGAGACAAGGGAAGCAAAGACTCAGAAAGAGGGTAGGAGGTAGATAGGAAAGGGAAGTAGAGAGTGAGAGAGACAGCAAAAGGTAGATAGGGGAGGGAAGAAGAGAGTGAGAGAGGTGGGAGGTAGAGAGGGGAGGGAAGCAGAGACTCAAAGAAAGGGTAGGATGTAGAGAGGGTAGAGAAATAGAGAGAGAGATGATAGGAAGTGTAGCTGCCCTTGTAGACATGTATGTAAAGTGTGGAAGCATAGACAAGGCATGTCAATTGTAAGACGTAACACCTCAAAGAGATGTTCGATAATGGAATGCAATGATTGCAAGATATGCAAAAAATGGATTTGTTGAAAAAGGCTTTAGAAACTTTCAAGCAAATGCAATTGCCATGTGTATTGCCAGTTATGCTTAGCTTTGTTTGACATGTTTTTATCAGTTTTTAGCAAAATCTAGAGATAATCTGGAGCATGCTCCCCATCAGGATGGCACTTTTTTCAATGAATACTCAAAAAAATACCACCATAATCTTAAGCTCTCTGTTAGCTATCTAACCATATAATTTTTTTCACATTTTGAGTACGTTTAGTGTTTCATCTTGAATTTCTTTTGTTAGTGTGTCCAATTTTTGTCAAAAACCAATGTCTAGTATTTTTGACTTTTTTTTTAACCGTTCATCGAAAATTGAAATAAGTTATATTTTTAGAAACTAGACTCCATTCTACACGAATTCAAAAAAAAAATTGATTTTCCATTAGTTTTCAAACATTTTAGGGGGGAGCATGCTCAAATTTTTGTTTTTCAGGATGTGTCCACTTTAAAAATTACTAAAAAATCAATTATTCATTAAAAAATTATTAGAAAAATCAAGGATAAACTACATGGTGTTACCTAATTTCTCACTGAAGTGATTATCGAAATACTAAAAGAAAGCTAGCATTTTAGGGGAAGCACACCAGACGCTATGTTATGTTTTTTTCATAAAAACAAGACCAATTTGTGTGATCCCCCTTTTTGAACCCCTTAATCTCAACCATTTTTTGAAAAACTTAGTAGTTTAGAAACTAGATTCAGAGTACTACAACTCTTGTTTTTGTTCCATCTTCAAATTTTGAGTGTAGCTATCTTCAATTTCTCATCCAACATCAATGTTTCCTGATTTCAAAAAAAAAGTGGCAACTTAAGACCCCATTTTGGTCCCTCATCTTTGTGCACTTACCCCAATATCTAATTTTTTTGTCCTAGCATGCAATGTAGAAGATAAGTTTTTATTTCCTAGAAGGCAAGGGTTCAATGGCATAAGAGAGAATAGGTTTCTAGCACAACCTTTCCCTTAACCCACTATATTGACTCCTCAACAAATTGAAGATAAAAAAGCAAAAGGGTTATGTTTTAATTGTGATAGAAAATACAATAGAGGATAAATGTGCAAAAAAGAAATTGCTCTACATGTTGAAGGGCCAAGTAAGGAAGAAGATGATGATGAATAAATATTAGAATTGGGCAATGAGATAGATGAGGAATTCAGAGATCTCAAGACTACCATTTCTTGTTATGAATTTTCTAGCATTAGTACCCCACAAAATCTCAGGGTAGTGGGTTTCTTGAAGAAAGAGAGTGATAGTGTTGATAGACTTGGGAAGTACTCAGAACTTCATCAACAAAATTTTTGTTGCTTGTCTAAATTATTTTATCTATCTATCTAGCTATATAATTTTAGGTCATGATCAAGCAGATGAGGACACTATCAGTTGTTCAAGGAAATGCCATATCATTAAATTGTCCATGAGAAAATACAAACTTGATTGCCCTATGTTTTCTATCTTCATGGGTGCAATAAATATTGTGTTGGTAGTTTAATGGCTTACTATTCTAGGGAAAATAAAGATGAACTTCTAAGATCTATTCATGCATTTTCAATTAGAGGGAAGGATAGTAGAACTAAGAGGGTTATGTGCAAAGTCAATCCATAGATGGTAAGCTCTCATCAAATGCAAAAGACATGCTTAACAAGAGGGTAGATGGGTTTGTGGTCTAATTGTTTTCATTCTAGAAGCATATGAATCAAATGCTTCTACACCATTGGATCTACAAGTGGTTGTAGATAAGCACTCAGTAGTTTTTAGTGAGATGCCAAAATGATTACCTCCTAAAATAGATCATGATCATGCCATTCAACTACTAATAGTGATCCAAACACAAAATATTAGGCCTTGTAGGTATCCATATGTATATAAAAGTGAGATCGAGAAGATGGTTCAAGAGACAATAGAGGTAGACATTATCAGACATAGTTAGATTACTCCTCTCTAGTAGTAATGATGTGCAAGAAAGATGAAACTTGGAGGATGTGTCTTGATTATAAAGAGCTCAAAAATTATACTATAAAAGATAAGTTTCCCATTCCAGTAATTGATGATTTGTTAGATGAGATTAATCGTGATGTTTATTTTACAAAACTTGATCTTCATTTTGGTTTTCATCAAATAAGAATTAGAGATGAGGATGTACATAAGATTGGCTTTCCAACCCATGAGGGGAACTATGAGTTTTTGGTAAAGCCTTTTGGTCTCACAAATGTACCATCTACATTTCAAAGTTTTGTGAAATATATCTTCAATATATTTCTTTAAAAACATGTTTTAGTATTTTTTATGACATATTAATATATATATATAAACATGGGAGGAACACTTACACCATGGAAATAAGGTTTTGGACATTCTTTAAAAACATCAACTTTAGTATCCTAAGCCATTCAAGTGTATGTTCATTGTTAAAGAATTGGAGTACCTAGGTCATATTGTTTCACATGAGGGAGTCAACCTCACAATATCAAGGCTATTTTAGAATGGAAAATACTTAGGACCCCCAAGAACCTATGTGGTTTCTTATGGCTTACAAGTTACTATTGTCAATTTGTAAAGAATTATGGTAACATAGCATCACCTCTCACAATTTTGTTGATGAAAGATTCCTTCCAATGAAATTTGGTAGCTACCAAGGCATTTGAGTAGATAAAGGAGGCCATGTGCACAACTCTAATTCTAGCTACTC
Source organism: Cunninghamia lanceolata (assembly GCA_027924645.1). Classification (NCBI taxonomy): domain Eukaryota; kingdom Viridiplantae; phylum Streptophyta; class Pinopsida; order Cupressales; family Cupressaceae; genus Cunninghamia; species Cunninghamia lanceolata. The sequence goes on from BSBN01000460.1 coordinate 7,147,152, forward strand.
CATATTTTTCTAAAACATTCATTATGGAATGTGATGCTTTGAGGCATGGCATAACAGTAGTACTCATGCAAGAAGGAACATCCATACCATTTGAGAGTCACCAAATCAAAGGTAAGAATTTTTTGAAGCTATTTTATGAGAAGGAAATGTTGTCTATCTTTCATGCAATCAAACAACTGAAACCATATCTAATGGGAAGATACTTTAAAGTAAACTAATGGGGAGCATCCAATGGAAGCGAACACTTATCAACTTTTGAACCCATTGAACCTATTGAACCTTCGAACTCACTATCGGTAGGACTTAATACCATCGGCACACTTGAAAACTCTTCTGCCGACACACCGATCTCACCGATGTTACCTCCAGACCACACTCGTTGGCATGACAAATACTATCAGCCACACTAGGGTTCACTACGCGGATATACTTTGTCACACCGATATGCATCTCAGACCACGACTTCCTTTCAATGGCTCGAACCTTGCTTTCGCCAGACTATCTTCATCGCTCTGAGTGAGGAATGTTTCATTGATGGCCTCTGTCTCACCAACAATAACTCCAACTCCTCTAGTCAAACCCTAGCACATGGAGATGCTAGGCGATCTACTGCACACACCCCAATTTGGTCCTCTGCGCTGCCGAACAGGAAAAAAAAATAGAAAATGAAAATAGATAACTGTACAATGAAGCCATTCCACTAATTTTGACAGAAATCTTATCAGTGGAATGCTTCATATCGACATATTGCAACAACGGGAAAACACAGAAGAATAGAAATCTACAGCTAAATGATTTATAATTACAAGAACAGAAAACAGATTGACAACATAGAAAGATCAATTTCTCCTTCACAATGCTCGATTACATTCGCACAATTGCATTCAATTACAATATCATATTTGACTTTGTTCAATTCCCTGGGTTTATAAACTCACCCAGAGTAGTACCAAACTGACTCCAAGCGGCTGGGAGACAACCATTTTAAATAGCCTCTAACTGCCCTACTGCCTATTTTTAGCATTATGTGGTTACAATTTGACAAATGTCCCCTAAGTCACTTGGGACTTACAAAATGAACCTAGATACAAATTGAAATGAAAATGCATTGGTCAAATAGACCTTATTACAGTGCAAACATGATTTTATAAACAAACATAAACTTAAATGCCTCACGGAGGCCACCTTGGGATAGGTGCTCCTGCACCATACACCCCACCTAGAAAAGAACTCATGTCCCATGAGTTGAGTCCTTGTCTTGCACCACCTATATCCTTTGCTGCATCATGCATGTCCCATGATCTCTAGACTGCAACTTGCTACCATGGAAGCAAAAATTCATGCCTAGCATTGTAGGCTCTACTCACACCTTGCCATGAGTGAATGCTTGCAACCAAACTTGGATGTTGCATGCCATGGCTGCTAACTGTCATATCTGCTTGAACACTTGCATTCAAAACCTTGTTTGATGCTTTTTGTACTGCTACTATGGTAGAATATGTTTGCCTTGCAATTCTTGTTGGCTCTAGAGGACAAACAATGGTTCCTACTATGATAGCATATTCTTCTTTCCAATCAACTTGTGGCTGCTTGCAGACCTACTCTTTGACCTTCTGCTGATCCATCTCAGACATTACCATCTGATCTCCATCATTCAAAACTGAAATCACCTTCAAACTGTGATCTTTGGCAACCCCACTCCTTGAGGTATCCTCAAATTTCCTTGTCTCTTCTTCAGGCATCTTCACAAACTCTTTCTTACCCACCAAAATAATCTTGGCTGCCTTCTTTGCTTCAATATCCTCCTGCAATGGTGTCATCACAAAAGTCTTTCCATCCTTCTTGATGGTGTATGTGTTAGCATATCCATCATACAATGCTTGCCTATCAAATTGTCATGGCCTACCTAAAAGTAGGTGACAACACTCTATGGGCAAAATGTCACATAAAATGCTCTCCTTATATTCTCCAATCTGAAAATCAACATATGCTTGTTCACTTACCAAAAGTGATTAACTTTCACTTACCCAAGATGCTCTGTAAGGATTTTGATGAGGAATCCTTTCTATGTTCAATTTATCCACCATTTCCCTAGATACCATATTATCTGTTGAACCAGAATCTATGACTACCTTGCATATTTTACCTTTGCTTTTGCAATTGATCCTGAAAAGAGCTCTGCTTTGTGATTGTTTAGTCTTCACTGGTGCTTTGAGAAACATCCTCTTGATCATTAGACTTTCTCCCACTTCTGATGCCAAATTTACTTCAGGGGATGTCACACTCCCTGCATCCTCTTGAGTCAATGTCGGTCTCCTCTCATTGCCATGAGAAGTTGTGGCCTTCTCTAGACACTTATAGGCCAGGTGTCCTATCTGATTGTAGTTATAACATCTCATGTTGGAGAACTTAGATTCTCTACCTGATCCATTTGTCCCACCTCTTTCATTTGGCCTTCTTCCTCAGTAGCCTCCTCTACTACTTGAGTCTCCAACTTGCTCTTCTTGGCTAGACTCACCACTAGGCCTCTGGTTAAGACTTCTTCCTCTAAAACTGCCTCTAAAATTTTTGTTACCTCTTCCTCTACTCTGCTGCTCACCTTTCCTCTTCAGCTTCTCTTCAGCTCTTAATGCTACTTGAAAGCATTTTTCCACAGTTTCAAGGGTAAATAAACTTATCTCATCTTGAATATTGATCCTCAGACCATTTAGATACCTTGCTACCTTGGCTTTTTCATCCTCCATGTACCCACAACAAAGAGTATATTTGTGAAACTCCTCGGTGTAAGTAGCCACATCCATATCTTTCTGTTTAAGATTTTGCATTTTCCTATAAATCTGCACCTCGTAGTCAGATGGAAGGAACTAGGACTTGATCTTCTCCATCATTCTGCTCCATGAAGATATCATACTTTTCCCAATCTTTACCCTCTCTCCTTGGGTGTAATTCCACCATGTAAGGGCAGCACCTTTGAGTTTAGTTTTTGCAAACTTAACTTTCTTACTGTCAGGAACTTCCTTGTATTTGAAGTAGTATTTTAGAGCCTCAATCCACTCCATAACTTCATCAGTATTCATCTTCCCACTAAACATGGGGACATCTATCCAAACCTCTAAAGAGTCCTTACCAATTGCCTTGATGGCTTCCAGAAATTGCTTTTGTTCAGCTAGTATCTTTTCCTCTTCTTGTTCCTCTGCTTCTTCCTCTTTCTCTTCTTCTTCATCTGAATCTTCATCTATCCTTTTGCCTATCTTCATTACCTTCAATTCTACTTGGAGTGCTTCCCTGACTCTAGTTTTGATCATCTCTTCCATCTCTTTAAATTTCTTGACCACTTCGGTGGTCATCCCCTTTGGAGGCATATCGCTAGCCTCGCCTTTGCTTTCTTTGTCTAACATAAACATTTACAGGCAACGCCAACACTTCTACAAATCCTCAATTTGACTACAACACAATGCTCAATTAGCTGTCCATCCTACACGCTGCTTCACAAACCCATTCCTCTCGTCCAACAACATATCCTAGAGATGCACTACCACTATCTCTCACAGTGGCCTCACTCTGCACCCTCTTCCAGTCAAATCTCTATTGGTGAATGGTCTTGACAGACCTCAGCATCGTCTGCCACACACTATAGGAATCTCATTCCTCCTTGCAACTAGATGGCATGAGCAACTCTTCACCTACCTTCTCAGTGACAGAAAACAAATACACAACACATCTACCTAGAGCTTTTGCTAGCTCTGATACCAATATGATGGGGAGCATCCAGTGGAAGCGAACACTTATCAACTTTTGAACTCGTCGAACCCGTTGAACCTTTGAACTCACTATTGGTAAGACTTAATACCATCGGCACACTTGAAAACTCTTCTGCTGACAAACTGATCTCATCGATGTTACCTATGGACCACACTCATCGGCATGACAAATACTATTGGCCAAGCGAGGGTTCACTACGCCGATATACTTCATCACACCGATATGCATCTCAAACCACAACTTCCGTTCAATGGCTCGAACCTTCCTTCGGCCAGACTATCCTCATCGCTCTGAGTGAGGAATGTTTCATCGATGGCCTCAGTCTCACCAACAACAACTCCAACTCCTCTAGTCAAACCCTAGCACATGGAGATGCTAGGTGATCTACTGTATACACCCCAATTTGGTCCTCTGCACCGCTGAACAAGAAAACAAAACAGAAAATGAAAACAGATAACTATACAATGAAGCCATTCCACTGATTTCAATAGAAATCTTATTAGTGGAATGCTTCATATCGATATATTGCAACAATGGGAAAACATAGAAGAATGGAAATCTACAGCTAAATGATTTATAATTACAGGAATAGAAAACAGATTGACAACATAGAAAGATCGATTTCTCCTTCACAATACTTGATTACATTTGCACAATTGCATTCAATTACAATATCATATCTGACTTTGTTCAATTCCCTGGGTTTATAAACTCACCCAGAGTAGTACCAAACTAACTCCAAGCGGCTGGGAGAACAATTCCAAGTGGCTGGGAGACAACCGTTTTAAATAGCCTCCAACTGCCCTACTACCTATTTTTGGCATTATGTGGTTACAATTTGACAAATGTCCCCTAAGTCACTTGGGACTTACAAAATGAACCTAGATACAAACTAAAATGAAAATGCATTGGTCAAATAGACCATATTACAGCACAAACATGATTTTCTAAACAAACATAAACTTAAATGCCTCACAGAGGCCACCTTGGGATAGGTGCTCCTACACCATAAACACAGATCATGATGTCTCAAATAGGAAATGAGTATGTCATCTAAAGAACAAAAAAATGGTTCACAAAGATGTTGGGGTATGACTTTGAGATAATATTTAAGAAAGGAAAGGATAATGTGTTGGTTGATACTCTATCTAGGATGGATGAACCCACAAACTCACCAATGTGTGCTACTTCTATATTACAAGAATTTTGAGTAAATGAAGCATAAGAAAGTGGAAGAAGGATAGGGATACCCTAACTCACTTTGAGAAACTCCAACAAGTTCAAGTGTGCTAGATAAATTTGCATGGAAAGAAAATGCTTTATTGTACAAGGATGAGTTGTACCTATACAACAACTTAACCCTTAATTTTAGAGTGTTGGTAGAACTACATTCTTCTCCAATAGGTGGGTAGTTTGTATTCTTGAAGACTTATCATAGAATCAAGAAAGATTTATTTTGGGAGGGGCTAAAAGGGGATGTTTAGACATGTGTAGCAAATTGCATGGTATGCCAACAAAATAAAGGAGAAACTATTTGAAAGGAAGCTAGGTGTGCGGAAATTGCTTCCTACACTAATCTAATGAGGGGAGGAGAGTGCAAATTCAATTTTATCTTTATAATTACAGATTATGTTACCCCACTAATAGAGATATTGCAGCAAACATATACACAAGAATGTAAGATAGAAGAAGAGAGACACAAGATATACGTGGGGAAAACCCTTATCAGGTGAAAAACCCCACTCCAAAACACAGCTTAAATGTATCCTATAAATAATGAAGCTTACAATATAGTCACAGAGCCAACGCTCTTGTAGGAGTCTTCGACACTCGTATCTGGAGATGATCTGATAGAATAACAGTACATGTCAATCACATAATGCATCACCTCTCCAAAGCACTTGTTTATAAAGAACATACAAGGCAAAAATGCCTCCACATTGAGATGGGTGTCCAACACGGCCTCATGGCCCAAAACCCACGCCTATGGACACTTGTCCAACTTTGTAGGATGTTCCTAACACTTGTCAAGTCACCCCATCCCAAGGAGGTCACCTATTTCCAAAATGGGCTATGACAGATGCTCTTACAACTCTTACAACCGTCATAGAATCTATCATAGCTGTCATAACTTACAGCTATAAGAGAATCTGTCATACACAGGCTATAAATAGCATATTCTCTTACAACATGTTATAGTCCACCTTGGGGCACCCAAAGATGCCTTTTTCAAAGATGCTTCTCGACACATGTCCATACCTATCATAGGATCTTCTATTTCCAACTCTTACATGTCATAACTTTGTCATAGGAATCTGTCATGACCGTTTCGGTCAATATTCCCTTACACACATTCCAAGATTTTGACACATGGAAAAATATTCCTACCACTAAGTGGGATGCCTATCTCCTCATGTGAGGACAAATTTACATGTGGTCATATGCCATGTAGGATGACACATCACTGTGCCAACTCCCACAATATGACAACATAGGATTTGCATCCAAATTATACAATAGGCAATAAATAAATAAATACAATGAAATAATACAAGGAATTACCAAGGTTGAGACACCTTAATTCCCAACATTCTCCCACTTGTCAAACACCTTGTAAGAGCCAATAGAAATAACAGGATTTAACTACTATAGGCCGAGAGGCCCATAGAATCTAAACACCATCTGAACTTCTTTGTGCCCACTGGCTTTGTCAATGCATTTGCAACATCGCACTCTGACTATCACAACAAATTGTAATCTATCCTGCATCAACACCAATATCTGAACACAATCTCTTAAGCCAAATGGCTTCCTTGCAAGCATGAGTTGTTGTCATGTACTTAGCTTCTGTTGTGGACAAAGCAACCACAGGTTGTCACTTATTAATCCAACAAATTGCACCACCAAACATAGTGAACACATAGGCACTGGTGGATCTCCTGCTACCAATGTCACCTGCCCAATCAAAATCCACAAATCCATGAATACAAACTGAATACGGAGGTCCTGTAGCATTGCCATGATAACATATGGAATACTCAGAAGTATCCCTCAAATATCTGAAAACTCACTTAACTGTATCCCAATGTACCTGTCCAGGATTAGCCATAAATCGACTAAGGACTCCCACTGCTTGGGCAATGTCTAGTATTGTACAGACCATAGCATACATCAAACTACCAACAACACTAGTATAAGGTACACTACTCATGTCCTCCACCTCACTAGGAAATTTTAGACAATCATTAATAGACAACTTTGTCCCCAATGAAACAAGAACACGCAATGGTCTACAATCTGCCATGCTGAATCTATATAACACAGTCTTCACATACTTACTCTGGCTAAACCAAAGTTTTCTATTAGCTCTATCTCTTTTGATTTCCATTCCCATACTATACCTGGCTGCTCCAAGATTTTTCATCTCAAACTGTACTGACAACTAAGACTTCAAATTAGAAATCATATTCTTACCATTCCCAATCAACAACATATCGTCAACATACAATGTAATAATGAGAATGCGATCATTGTCAAATTTGTAATACACACAATGATCTAATTTTGATCTTAGATATCCAATTGACAACACAAAGACATCAAACTTCAAGTACCACATCCTAGAAGACTACTTCAAACCATACAAAGACTTTTTTAACTTGCAAACCAAATTTTCTTTACCTTTCTCTATGTAATGCTCTAGCTGTGACATGTAAATCTCTTCCTCCAAATTACCATGAAGGAAAGTTGTCTTCACATCCATCTGTTCTACCTCTAAGTCATAAGTAGCTACAAGAGATAACAGGAATTGAATGGATGTCATCTTTGCAATGGGAGAGAAAATTTCACCATAATCAATTCCCTCCACTTGTGAGTACCCCTTCACAACCAATCTAGCCTTGCACTTTTCAACCCTGCCATCCACACCGAATTTCTTATTGAACACTCATTTGCATCCAACGGGTTTCCATCCATCAGGAAAAGGCACCAAGCCCATGTTTTATTCTTTTCCAAAGAAGCCATCTCATCTTCCATGGCCTCCTTCCAGGAACCTGCATCTTTCTTGCCCATTGCCTCTTTCATAGTTCTAGGCTCATCAGTGTTAGTAAGTAAAGCAAAAGCACAACTAGAACCAAGTAATGAATAACCAAACCTATCAGGTTGCTTTCTCGTTCGTGTAGACCTCCTCAATGGTTGAGGTTGAGGTTCTACTTCTTCTTCTGAGCTTTCAAAGCTGCAAGAGCTCTCCTCATCATCAGGTCTCACAATGTTTGTCTGTTTAGTCTTCTCAGGGGTAGAAGGAAACTGAACTGCATCCTCTTTCTTTTCTATCTATTCTGGCTGTAGAACAATGGGAGAAGGTGTTAGCTCTCTGAAGATAACACATTTGCTATATAACACTTTTTTAGCCACAAGATCGCAAAGCTTGTATCCTTTCACACTGACACCATAGCCAATAAAAATACATTTAACAATCTTGTTCTCCAATTTAGACCGTTTCTCCCTAGGCACATGTGCATATGCCTCACAACCAAAAACATGAAGATGTCTAACTGAAGGCTTCTTACCAGACCACATCTCCATAGGTGTCTTGCCAACAAGAGCTGATGTAGGAGATCTATTTACCAGATTGCAAGCAGTGGCAACAGCTTCAGCCCAAAACTTCGGTTCGAGGCTTGCTCCATTAAGCATACTCTCAGCCTTCTCCATCAGTGTACTATTCATCCTCTTTGCAACTCCATTTTGCTGTGGGGTGTATGGAGTTGTCTTATGTCTTTCAATCCCTTACTCTTTACAGAACTTATTGAACTCTGTCGAACAAAACTCACCACCATTGTCAGTTCTCAAACACTTAATCTTTTTACTAGTCTAATTTTTAGAAAAGGCTTTAAACTCTTTAAACTGACTAAAGACTTCAGTCTTGCTTCTGATAAAATAAACCCATGTCCTTCTACTATAATCATCTATGAAAGATACAAAATATATAGATTTGGAAATTGAAGGAACATTAACAGGACCAAACACATCAGAATGAATAAAATCCAATACACCAGAAGACTTGTGAGAACTAGAGTAAAACTGAACATGGTTTTGCTTTCCATATACACAATGTTCAAAAAATTCAAACTCAAGATTACAATCATTTAACCCGTCAATGATGTTTTTATTTTTCAGGATTTGCAGACCTTTCTCACCAATGTGGCCATATCTCAAATGCCATAACATAGTCTTTTTAGTGGGAAGCTTATCTTCAAGAGCATGTGCACTACCATCAGAACTAGTTACAACAGATTTCTTCACTGCTCATTCAGATGGTGGGGATGAAGTGACTGCAGCTCTTTTCTTCAAGTTAGAAGAAATATTGCACTGTGAAGTGTATGCCTCTAGCTGAAACAGAGTACCTCTATGAGTACCCTTCGCAAGCACCATAGATCCTCTAGTCATCTTACATCCATCCTTCAAAAAGACAACCTGCACACCTACATCATTCAACATACTTATAGAAAGCAGGTTCTGTGCAAGGCCTAGGATGTGCATAACCCCAGTGATCCCTTTCACTCGTCCATCATGGAATTGGATTGAGACTCTTCCATGACCAACAATCTTTAGATGAGAATCATCACCCAAGTACACTCTTCCACCATCAAACTCTTCATATTTCATAAACTAGTCTCAATGCGAGGTCATGTGGAATGATGTACCAGAATCAATCAACCACACATCATCAGATGCATGGGTGGCCAGGGCTGTAATGAAGGCGTCACCATCATCTTGTGACTTGTCAGAATCTGAATCAAGAGCATTCTTCTTCTTCTTTTTCTTCTCCTCTTTGCATTCCTTTCAGAAATGCCCAGTTTTCCCATAGTTCCAACAGAGAGCCTTGGACTTTCCAGGAGATTTGGATCTCCCATGGGATTTGGATCTGCCCTTTTCACCTTTCTTGTCCTTCCTCTTCCCTTTCTCTTTGGGTCTTCCTTGAACCACAAGAGCCTCTTTGGCTACCTCAGAAGATTTTCTCTGCATCTCTTCAGATAATAGCAAAGACACCACATCTTCCATCTTGAAGGTGGTTGTAGTGCTTCCGATAGCCATGACAAGATGATCCCACGAATCTAGCAAAGAAAAAAGTAGGTTCATACACTGATCCTCCTCCTCCATTTTCACACCCAAAGATGTCAATTGTGCAATGACCATATTGAAAGCATTCATATGGTCCACAACAGAACCTCCGTCTTGTAATGCTCCACCATGAAACCCTAGAGAGTTAGGTTTAACCTAGCAATATAAAGGGTGATTTTTTTTTTAAATAGAAGTAATGATAACAAAACGAAACTTAGTCTAATATCAACAGGTTAAACTAGCATCTCTAGGGATTGCACAGCTGCATTATTGAAATTAAACAATAATCAACAACATACATAGCTCATTCAAATAACTCAAACTAACAACTTGATTACATCATTAGATACATACATCAACATCTTTACAATAATGTTTACAAGTGCATAATAGTTTATCTTACAAGAGGAATTACATAACTTCTATGATACAAAAGCTCTTTTTCTCAATACATCAATTTACATAATGATTTCCACTGATATAAAAGATCTAGATACAAATAGCACAAATGTTTGTCTTCAAATACAGGTACAAACTGGAATCACGAGAGTTACATCTTCTTTACACACAAGCCACGATGCTAGAAAACCAATGGAATAAAGCACAACCACCTGACCATGTGGAACCCTGAGGTCCACCCCCCATGCTAGGAGATAACAATGAGGTCCCACAAAGATAACAATTGAAATGGAAAAAATAAATAGATAAATCATCAACACGAATCCCAACAACACAGACTCAAGAAATGTAACAAGTGGCTCAAACAATGCTCAGAGAGGCAGCATAAACAACGAGGGAAGAACACAAGAGGGAACACTGGACTATAGTAGGTAGAGTGTCATCACATGGTCCTAACATGGGTTATCCTGGCTATCTCTCTCTAGATGATAGCCCCCATCTATGGTTATCCTGGTAGCCTCTCTCTAGGCATCGGCCCCATAGCGTGACCCATGCAGAACCAGCTATCCTTTCTTGAAGACAAGGAAGTCGATCATGCTATCAAACATATCAGTATGATTTACAGATAGATAAAACTATATGGAAGAGGGAGAGACAAAAGAGAGATTCATTTAGACGCTTTTATTATCTCAAATAAAATTAATTCTATTTTACTACTAAACATACCCAGAATTTTGTTATTCCCAAGCTTCAGAGTCCTGTTGAAATTTCTCCCTCTCCTTCCTCCAAATCCTCTTCTGTAAAAATTTTTTTCCCCAAAATCTTACTGTATCCCCAATTCTTCAGAATCCCCTTCAAAAATTCCTGCTTACACAAAAATAGTCATGTTCATAAATTCCCACTCCACCACATCTTCATTACTGAAAATCCACCTTCTCCCAAAATAATTGCAATAAATCTCCACTTACAGGAAGATTCTCCAATATGGTAATTTATTATTTACACCATTCACGACAACTCATTACATTCAAATAAATTAATAAATAATATCTTTCAAACTATACAAAATAAATATTTATTCCTCTAATATAATATTAAATACTTATAGTTTATTTATTTATTTATTATTATTATTATTAACTATTAAAAGTATTAATTTAATTCCTATTAAAATCAATAATTTAATATTCTACAAATTTCACATTATTTATTTAACAAAATAGGTTAATAATTCTATTTAATGAAGAAATAGACAACTCAAGCTACATACCTAACATATCTCAATGGCAACACATTAGAGAATGACAAAGACTTACAACCATGCACCAAACCGACTAAACTGACGAGACCCAAAACTGAGAGTCCATCCTCATTGACGATGATAACAACTGGGAAACCTTATGTTATCTCCCTTCCACAACATCCATTGGTATGAAGGCATGCTCAGACCTGCCAATTTAGGTGGAGTCGATGCCTAGTACCTGTAATCTTACAGCAAACAAAAGTGTCAAATACAACATATATATATATAATCATCCAATAGGCACACTGTTATAGGGAGTCACAGCATAGTAGGGTACTCATTATGAGTAATACTACACTATCCCTTCACAAACACATCACAAATATCCTCATTAAACAAGTTCATAAGTAACTAAACTACTAGATTACACATAGTTAGATAGTCGCATAAATCACATAGTAAAACTAATCTACATAATCAGTTAACCCATAACTGATCACAACATAAGCATAATGTACTAATCATAAAGTATCCACAGTGTCATCATAGTAAACATCAATGAGTGTCATCAACTACATCATAACAGTGAGCCTACCATCAACATGTCTATCATATCCTAAGTATTCTGAGTATTTTACCTTCATCTTCATGCTCCTTAGCCTGACCACCTATACATCTAAGGTGAGAATGGAGGGGCACTACATCCCCCCCCCTAAAACTTGACTTCCTCCTGGAAGTCACAGACTAGGGTGGAAACATAACATATTAATATTGCAACTTTCTATTGCCTATGTACACATCCATATTAAGAAATTGTTCATAAGACAGGCACAATCATTCAATAAAGACAAGAAGAACATCAATTCTTTACCTTTAAGATGTATCATGTGATCTACTTATATCTAATCAAACATATTTTGGGAATTTCATATGATTTAGAGAATTGCATTCACATATAATCAAGGAAAAATACATCTATCTTATTTCCATTTTGCTTCCGACTAACTACCAACATGTAAGGTACAATCCTCTGTGAAGTCCTCCCTTAAACATAATATCAAAGGTTCGAAAAGAGCATGGTAGAAATGACACTTAACACAAAATGGGGCCAACAGAAACAAACATTCGGATTAGCCACCATAGTGATTTAAAAAAGAATAAATGCAAAACCCAAGTGGGAAAATAATCAGATCCAACTTTAAGTCACAGAGTGCCGACAATTTCCAACAATAAATCAAGTATAAAGGAAAGAGTATTGGTGACCACTCCTATCATAAGAAATCTCAAAGAAATAAAATTCATTTTTAACCCCCAACAACATATGAAACAACCGTTAAAAATTCCAAAACAATCAAATTGCACAACAAATTCATATCATGATGTGACTAATTTTAGCCACAAAAGGGGAGTATCCGCTACACAACACTCAAGGACACAAGGTCCAATATGCATTAGAGAATGTACACCAAACACACAAACAATTAAGTTATCTACATCCTCATATCTAAGCAACTTTTATACAAAAATTTTCTATCTTTAATGCAATACAATTTCTTTTTACCAAACTATGAACATATGCAATTACTTCCTTATGTGAGAAGATACTTACAAAGGAAATGTATGATGTCACACACAAGAATAATTCAAAACTATAATTGACTTACAGTATCACATTCATGATCTCATGGGTCCAACACAAGCTCCAATTTGATCTTGTGCAAACTGTTCTCACACAGGCATACAAAATGATAATTTTCATAAATCACAACAAAACTTCCACATGAGGTCATTGCCTACAAGGAGAAAAATACTTAACCTAGAGAAACAACAACAATCCAGAGTCCCAGTGTTGCAACCTAGGCTCTGATACCAAGTGTAATGCCCCGCCATGAAACCCTAGAGAGTTAAGTTTAACCTAGCAATATAAAGGGCAATTATTTTTTTTAAATAGAAATGATAACAAAACGTAACTTATTCTAATATCAACAAGTTATACTAGCATCTCTAAGGATTACACGGTTGCATTATTGAAATTAAACAATAATCAACAACATACATAGCTCATTCAAATAACTCAAACTAACAACTTGATTACATCATCAGATACATACATCAACATATTTGCAATAATGTTTACAAGTGCAGAATAGTTTATCTTACAAGAGGAATTATAAAATTTCTATGATATAGAAGCTCTTTTTCTAGATACATCAATTTACATAATGATTTCCACTGATACAAAAGATCTAGACACAAATAGCACAAATGTTTGTCTTCAAATACAGGTACAAACTGGAGTCATGAGGTTACATATTATTTACACATGAGCCACGATGCCAGAAAACCAATGGAATAAAGCACAACCACCCAACCATGTGGAACCCTGAGGTCCACCCCCCATGCTAGGAGATAACAATGAGGTCCCACAAAGACGACAGTCGAAATGGCAAAAATAAATAGATAAATGATCAATGCAAATCCCAACAACATAGACTCAGGAAATACAACAAGTGGCTCAAACAATGCTCACAGAGGCAACATAAACAACAAGGAAAGAACACAAGAGGGAACACTGGACTACAGTGGGTAGAGTGTCATCACATGGTTCTTGATGGTGATAGTTTGTCATTGATGTCAAAAGGTATTGAGAAAGTTGAGTTGTGGAAAGTATCATCAGGCTACAGGTCATTTGTGGATCACTTGTACTATTGACAAAAGTTGTTCATGATCATGCATTTCACAGTTGTTCACATAGTGTTGAAGGATGTTGTCAGTAGGATTGACTTGATAAATGGATGATAATATTTCAAGTGTTTGATAACATTCATGTACCAATCATGCTCACTATATTGGTGTTTCAAGTGCTTACATGATCACATGAATACACTTGATGTTTGGTGTTAGTTTATGATTAATCACAGGACTTGTTTGATCAGGTTTGGCCTTCAATGATGTCTTCATATGTTCTTTGGTAAGTGATGTCACAAGGTGATTTGTTTGGGGTTGTCAAGTATTGACAAATGTTCATCATCCATGGTTATGCAGTGTGAAATGATGACCTTCATAAGTTCATGTTGTTGGAGTGTATTGTCTTATCCACAGGAGGTTGATCTCAAGAAATTTAGAGTCTGCTTAGAAGTTGTGTTCATTCCATATTGTATGATGCTTGGTGGTCATCTCAGGGAGTGTCTTAAGGCAAGGTTGTTATTGATTATTAATATGATTCAAGTTTGTAACAGGTTGATTACTTTATTTTGTTGGCAGTCTTGGTGGTTCAGAATGTTCAATGAAGTATTCAGATGATGGTTCTCATTCTTATCATGATCATGATTTAAAGGAATAGGCTTATCAAAGATTTTGCATGAAGATGTTTGGTTGATGGTGTTTTAGTAGATGACCTTTCTAAGGATGCTTCAAGATGTCTGCATATTCAGGAGATCATGATCATATGTGATTATGTGATCAAGAAGTGCTAATGTGGTCGAAGGTTTTTGAATAAGATTTAAAATCATTTATATTTTAACATAAATCTTAACACTATGGCACTTTTGTTATATTCCATTGGTGACTTGTAATGGAGGGTTTACAACTTAAAAAGACACCGCTTGAAGGGTCTTTAAGACCATAGGCCAACCGGCCCCTTTCCACATTTTACTGATGGAGCGAGTCTCTAAGACCATAGGGCAAATGGGCGGGCTTTCAAAGATTTTGAATTTAAAATTTTAACACAGCCAAAAAGTCAAGGTGGCACGAGCTCTCCAAATAAAGTATGTTTTGTTTTTAAAACTTTATTATCTTTTAAGGAAAATGCTCGAGCAGGAAAAGTTGTTTAAAATAAGAGCATGTTTTTGTTTAAATCATTGGAGTCAATGAAGCCCGAGTGGGGAATAAACATCAAGTCTTAAGTTGTTTTTAAAACTAGAAAAAGCCATCGACTATTTTGTAAGGAGCCTTTTTTAGAGCCCGAGAAAAATGTTAAAAGGTTTCTTTTTTTTTAAATTAGAAATTTTTAAAATAGTCGGTCCCTTATGACATGGAGTTCACATAAGGAGATTTTTATTTTTGCTTTTTCTAAATATGAGATAAATCTTTTAAAGAGATTTTTAATGGTGATTTTTGAAGAAATTTTTTTTAATGGTGATTTTGGAAGCTAGAAAAGAGATAACAGCAAAATTTTTTGAGGAGATTTTTTTAAGAAAAATTGGTGAATTTTTTATTCTTGAAGGATATGAAAGATCATTGGTTTCTCAGATTGAAAGAATTTGATGCAGAGATGGAAGATGAAGTTGCTCAGATATTTTATTTATAGGGCATTGACAGTGAAGACCAAGAGTTTGATATGAAGGATTTGAAATTTTTTTTTCAAAACTCAAGTTTTTGAAGAGACAAAGGATATTATCTTATCAATGCAATATAAAAGTTTTTTTTTTTTACAAAATGGAAATTTAATATTATTGCTTAAAGTCTTTGCAGGTGTTTTGAAAAGGGTCAGAGGAATATGAAGAGATTTTGGAACAAATTTTTTTGTGAAGATATAATTTTTGATGTAGGGATATAAGTGCTCAGATTGAAAAGGTCGTAGAAGAGAATGTGAATGGTCATCTATTATTAAAGGGGCTTAGAGGTGCTTTGATGAGTGAGTTGAATTACAGAGCAACAAACTATTATGAAGACAACTTTTTGAAAATTCTTTTAAAAAAAAGAAAACACAGAAGAATGTGTGTATGAGCTAATTTGCAATGAAATATGTTTTCCTGATTAGGTGAATTAGATAATTCAAGGATAGAATATCAGAGGTCTTGAAAGACAGAAATGAAATATACATATGATGAGAGATTGAATATGATGTTGTGCAGATTAATGATGAACTGACAGTATCAAATACAGATACATAGATTGACAAGATTATCAGAAAGACAATATGCAATTGCAATGCAAATCAGGTTGTATGTAATTGAAAAGATATATACAAATTCAGAAAAGAATGTTATGAAATGGTGCAAATCAGATTGTGTTATAATCATTTATTGCACACCTTATTTTATGTTTTGATGATGGGGATTGGTTTGCCAGTGAGGCCTTGTTTTAGCCAGTGAGGCTTGTAGGTCAGTGAGACCTAATTGTTTGCCAGTGAGGTATATCAGTGTAGGAAGTGGGTGCTTCTATTTGGTATTGGAGTTGGTGCTCCTAGATACATTTTGTATTGCCAGTGAGGCATGCTTTTCAGTTAAGCCAGTGAGGCAATTCTGGAGTGGTTTTTCTACCCCTGGAGGGTTTTCCACTCATGCAATTCTTGTGTCTTGATCTTCTCTCTGTGGATATATGTTTTACTCATGAGTTTTTTGTTTTTCATTCTCAGTTATGTGCACATGTATGTGAGAAATCAATGATAGCTCTCTCTCCTTGTACTCTGCAAGTTAAAGTTTGTAAAAAGATTAGCAATTTCACACAACACTGATTCACCCCCCCTCTCAGTGTTGTCCTTGACTCCTACAATTGGTATCAGAGCCAGTTTCCATCTTGCAGCTTAATCAGCTTGGGTAGGTCCTGTGTGTGGAGTTCAATGGGTAAGTGCAGGAGAAATAAGAACATGAGAAATGTTAAGATTCATTCTGGTCAAAAGACATCATTCATATCAAATCCAGATGTTGATTTAAAGTCATTTGATAAAGATGTTCTCCATGTTGAGTCTGATATTATCTTAGAAGAAAAGGTTTCAGATGTTCCTCAGTTTGATGGTTCAAATTTTTTAGTTTGGTATGTTAGAATGCAAGTATATTTATCCTCCTTAGGATATGATGTTTTAATGTCAGTTGAAAATGGTAATTATGCAAATAACAAAGAAGTTCTTGAATTTAATGATATTGCAAAGAAAGCCATATTATCTGCTCTGTCTAATGATGTTATTTGTAAAGTTATGGATTGTGTTACAGCTCAGGATATGTGGAGGAGATTGAAAAGAATTTATCAAAACAATGATAAAGAGGAGGACACTCTGGTGGGTGAAGAAAGTGATCATGAAAGGAAACTTTCAAATGAAGGGGTTGAAGTTCAAACCCAATCAAATTTAGAAGAAGCTAGCATCACAAGTAATGATGATCAGGAATATGATGAAGAAGACTGTGAGATTGATGTGGAAGGAGAGCTCATATATGCTCTAAACTGAACTCAAGAATTATAAGAAGGAGAACAAGAAATTAATGTTGCAATTGCAACAAGAAAGAGAATCTAAAGTCAATGCATTTTCAGAACTTGAAATTGTATCTAAAGATCTTGAAGAGGCCAGATGTCAGATTATTAGTTTAAAGATATATATTGATGATTCTGACAAACTAATTGCTAGATTGAAGACATAAATTGAAGAAGCTAAGAGGATAGCTGATGTCTCAATATCTGACCTTGAAGTTAGAAGGAGTGAGAATCTAAAACTAGAGGGTGAAATTATCAAACTCAGAAAAGATTATGATGGTCTCAAGACTTTATCTAAGAAGTAGCAGGAGTTTGAAGAAAGCACAAGCAAGTTACATGTGTTGTTGGGCAAACAGAAGCAGCATAATGACACAACTGGATTAGGATTTGAAGAAGGAGAATGTTCAAAAGTCAGAGAGACTCCCAGAAAGAAGATTGATTTGAATACTACCACTGAAAACAAAATGCATAATCAAAGAAGAAGAAATTTTAGAAGAAGTGCTCTTGTTAGACAAGCATACATGTACAGGTATAACTATTCATTTAATGGTTTTTGTTATACTTGTAATCAATTTGGGCACAAATCAATTAATTGCAGAAGGAACACTGATATTGTTTGTTACAAGTGCAATAATGTTAGACACATACAAAGAAGTTGCAAAGTGCATAGAAGGTATAATCCTACAGAGAAGCTTAAAATCAGTGCTCAAAGGTATTACCAGTCAATTGATTTTGATTACAACATAATTTGTTATAATTGCAACTCTCTTGGTCATAAAGCACACAGTTGCAGGAGAGCATCACCTAATTTGAAAGGTTGGGAAAAGAAAAAGGTTGAAAAGGTTTGGAGAAAGAAAGGACCTATGAAAATTTGGAAGCAGAAAGAAAGTAAAGAGAAGTCAGAATCTAAGCTTGTGCATCTTGCACAAGTCATTACATCTATTGCATAACATAGCATGAAGTAAGGGGGAGGTATCAAATGTTCTATCAGTTAACCCCAAGAAGTTTCAGGAAGAAGATCATTTGATATGATGATCTTGTCTGTCTATCATTCTTACCATGCTTTGAAATTATTGAAGATGATGTTGCTAACAATGTTGATTTTCAGTATGTGACAATGATATAGGTGATCTTTAGTTTTGTGTGCATACAAGATGTTAAAAGGATGGTCAGGGGTTCAAAGCAAAGAGTTTGATAGTGTTGAGAGTTTTGGTTTATAAATGATCCTATTCATATTTTGTTCATAGCATGTTGTTACTGACAATGGTTGAGTTGTTATAATGTTGCAGTCCATTGGGATCTTGTTATTGAAAAGTATTGGTTATCATAGCAAAGAGCTTTAGTTGTTTCAAAGAGCTCTTATCAGATATTTGTCTGTGGTAGCTAAAAATGAAAATTCAATTCATAGCAATTATCTCTGCTTTTGATTTGTGCAAAGTGTTGTTGCAGAAAGAATTTGTTGATGCAGTTTGTTTGTTTGAATGACAAAGTCAAGAGGATGTAGTTCTTGTATAATACAGTATGTTTCAAATGTGGTTTTGTATCAGAATTGACAAGTGTCTTGTGCAAAATAGGAGGATAGTTCAGATGATCTTCATTCTTTGTCATGTCAGAAAAGGTGTTAGAATAGTTTGGTTTCAGGATGATAATTTGATGATCATATCTACTACCTTGTTGAGTAATGTTCTATGGCATATGTTTTGCATAAGTATTAAAGCTTTCAGCTGATTTGGAGATAGTGTTTCACTTGTTTCATTGATGATCTTCATCACTAATATCTTTCAGACAGAGTTCTTCAAACTATGACATTGATGGTGATATCCTGCGTTTTTATCAGAGGAAGTTAAAGGTATGTTTTGAATCAGCAATAGCAGATAGTAATTTTCAAAAAGGATTGTCATATGTTGGCTCCAGGATTGTTATCATCATAAATCATTTCTTGTTGAAAGGTTAAGGAGTTTATGCCTTCAAAGTGTTCATAATTAAATATGTTTATAATGGTTATGATCATGCTATAACATCTTTCAATGGAGTTGTTCTCAGGGGGAGTTAATTCAGGCTTTGTCATCTGATGCCAAAAAGGGGGAGAAAGAGAAAATGTTTCATGAAGTTTTTCCATCAATGACAAAGGGGGAGATTGATGGTGATAGTTTGTCATTGATGTCAAAAGGTATTGAGAAAGTTGAGTTGTGGAAAGTATCATCAGGCTACAGGTCATTTGTGGATCACTTGTACTATTGACAAAAGTTGTTCATGATCATGCATTTCACAGTTGTTCACATAGTGTTGAAGGATGTTGTCAGTAGGATTGACTTGATAAATGGATGATAATATTTCAAGTGTTTGATAACATTCATGAACCAATCATGCTCACTATATTGGTGTTTCAAGTGCTTATAGGATCACATGAATACACTTGATGTTTGGTGTTGGTTTATAATTAATCATAGGACTTGTTTGATCAGGTTTGGCCTTCAATGATGTCTTCATATGTTCTTTGGTAAGTGATGTCACAAGGTGATTTGTTTGGGGTTGTCAAGTGTTGACAAATGTTCATCATCCATGGTTATGCAGTGTGAAATGATGACCTTCATAAGTTCATGTTGTTGGAGTGTATTGTCTTATCCACAGGAGGTTGATCTCAAGAAATTTAGAGTCTACTTAGAAGTTTTGTTCATTCCATATTGTATGATGCTTGGTGGTCATCTCAGGGAGTGTCTCAAGGCAAGGTTGTTATTGATTGTTAATACGATTCAAGTTTGTAACTGGTTGATTACTTTATTTTGTTGGCAGTCTTGGTGGTTCAGAATGTTCAATGAAGTATTCAGATGATGGTTCTCGTTCTTATCATGATCATGATTTAAAGGAATAGGCTTATCAAAGATTTCACATGAAGATGTTTGGTTGATGGTGTTTCAGTTGATGACCTTTCTAAGGATGCTTCAAGATGTCTGCATATTCAGGAGATCATGATCATATGTGATTATGTGATCAAGAAGTGCTAATGTGGTCGAAGGTTTTTGAATAAGATTTAAAATCATTTATATTTTAACATAAATCTTAACACTATGGCACTTTTGTTATATTCCATTGGTGACTTGTAATGGAGGGTTTACAACTTAAAAAGACATCGCTTGAAGGGTCTTTAAGACCATAGGCCAACCGGCCCCTTTCCACATTTTACCGATGGAGCAAGTCTTTAAGACCATAGGGCAAATGGGCGGGCTTTCAAAGATTTTGAATTTAAAATTTTAACACAGCCAAAAAGTCAAGGTGGCATGAGCTCTCCAAATAAAGTATGTTTTGTTTTTAAAACTTTATTATCTTTTAAGGAAAAAGCTCGAGTGGGAAAAGTTGTTTAAAATAAGAGCATGTTTTTGTTTAAATCATTGGAGTCAATGAAGCCCGAGTGGGGAATAAACATCAAGTCTTAAGTTGTTTTTAAAACTAGAAAAAGCCATTGACTATTTTGTAAGGAGCCTTTTTTGGAGCCCGAGAAAAATGTTAGAAGGTTTCTTTTTTTTTTAAATTAGAAATTTTTAAAATAGTCGGTCCCTTATGACATGGAGTTCACATAAGGAGGTTTTTATTTTTGCTTTTTCTAAATATGAGATAAATCTTTTAAAGAGATTTTTAATGGTGATTTTTGAAGAGATTTTTGTTAATGGTGATTTTGGAAGCCAGAAAAGAGATAACATCAAAATTTTTTGAGGAGATTTTTTTAAGAAAAATTGGTGAATTTTTTATTCTTGAAGGATATGAAAGATCATTGGTTTCTTAGATTGAAAGAATTTGATGCAGAGATGGAAGATGAAGTTGCTCAGATATTTTATTTACAGGGCATTGACAGTGAAGACCAAGAGTTTGATATGAAGGATTTGAAAAGTTTTTTTCAAATCTCAAGTTTTTGAAGAGACAAAGGATATTATCTTATCAATGCAATATAAAAGTTTTTTTTTTTACAAAATGGAAATTTAATATTATTGCTTAAAGTCTTTGCAGGTGTTTTGAAAAGGGTCAGAGGAATATGAAGAGATTTTGGAACAAATTTTTTTGTGAAGATATATTTTTTGATGTAGGGATATAAGTGCTTAGATAGAAAAGGTCGTAGAAGAGAATGTGAATGGTCATCTGTTATTAAAGGGGCTTAGAGGTGCTTTGATGAGTGAGTTGAATTACAGAGCAACAAACTATTATGAAGACAACTTTTTGAAAATTCTTTTAAAAAAAAAGAAAACACAGAAGAATGTGTGTATGAGCTAATTTGCAGTGAAATATGTTTTCCTGATTAGGTGAATTAGATAATTCAAGGATAGAATATCAGAGGTCTTGAAAGATAGAAATGAAATATACAGATGATGAGAGATTGAATATGATGTTGTGCAGATTAATGATGAACTGACAGTATCAAATACAGATACATAGATTGACAAGATTATCAGAAAGACAATATGCAATTGCAATGCAAATCAGGTTGTATGTAATTGAACAGAGATATACAAATTCAGAAAAGAATGTTATGAAATGGTGCAAATCAGATTGTGTTACAATCATTTATTGCACACCTTATTTTATGTTTTGATGATGGGGATTGGTTTGCCAGTGAGGCCTTGTTTTAGCCAGTGAGGCTTGTAGGTCAATGAGACCTAATTGTTTTCTAGTGAGGTATATCAGTGTAGGAAGTGGGTGCTTCTATTTGGTATTGGAGTTGGTGCTCCTAGATACATTTTGTATTGCCAGTGAGGCATGCTTTTCAGTTAAGCCAGTGAGGCAATTTTGGAGTGGTTTTTCTACCCCTGGAGGGTTTTCCACTCGTGCAATTCTTGTGTCTTGATCTTCTCTCTATGGATATATGTTTTACTCATGAGTTTTTTGTTTTTCATTCTCAGTTATGTGCACATGTATGTGAGAAATCAATGATAGCTCTCTCTCCTTGTACTCTGCAAGTTAAAGTTTGTAAAAAGATTAGCAATTTCACACAACACTGATTCACCCCCCCTCTCAGTGTTGTCCTTGACTCCTACAGTCCTGACATGGGTTATCCTGGTTGTCTTTCTCTAGATGTCGGCCCCCATCTATGGTTAACCTAGCAGCCTCTCTCTAGGCACCGGCCCCATAGGGTGACACATGCAAAACTAACTATCCTTTCTTGAAGACAAGGAAATCAATCATGCCAACCAGGCCTTCTCATCCCATCCTTAGCCTAAGTGAGCGCTACAGGCATGGGTGAGGCATCCAATTATCTTATTTAGTGTGACAACTATCCAACCCGTCCTAGGTTAATTATTAGGATATCACTTGATTACAACTTTCAAAGGGTTATCCAGGTAGCCACTTTGGGCACTGGCCCCACAATTAAAGCCACTCTCCTACATGCACCCAATAACCCTAACCATAATAACGAGTACATAAAACATTGCAAGGTAACTCTCCTCTTGCATGCAAATAGAACCATCAACTCAAATACCAAATGTAGTGCCCCCTCATTGTTCTCTTGTGATAGTGGTAGTTCTGCATTGCTCTCTGTCAGTCAGAGACAGTCATTAGTCTTTTATTGCATTGATACAGTTTTGAGACATTTGATTAGTAGGTTATGATTTATGTTTATTTTGATCTTGATGGACTATGTTCAACCGATATAGTTAGACATGTGTTATGAGTTTATGATGGCATTACTATTATTCCAGTTATGATGCGAATTAATATTATCATGTGTCATTTGATTTGTTGGTATTTGAATTTAGATAAGAGTTGTTAAGATATTGTTTCAAGAGCAGAGACGGTGTAGTACTACTCGCTTCGAGCACCCTACTATGCTGTGATTCTCTAACTCTCTATGTGTGTTGACATATATGTATTGGATCATATACAACAAATTGTTCAGATGCAGGCTACAGGTACCAAACCTTGACTCCACCTGATATAGCAGGTTTGAGTGGGTTCTTGCACCAATGGGTATCAGTGATGGGAGATAACACGAGGTCTATTCCACTAGGTTAGTCATTGTCTTATGTTGTGGTCTCGAGTCGTGTTGTGTCGCTTGGTCCTTGCCTTTTATGCTGGTAATCTTATGTTGTGGAAGTATCGTCGAGTTGTGTTATTAATGCTTTTGTGTAGATGGATAACACTTTAATGATTTATTATTAAAATAATGATGCTTATATTATGTTTATTAGATAACAATTGGTTAAGCCTAAAATCTTGAATGACAACTTGGTTAAATTTTATAATAGCCTAGAATTAAATTATCTTCTTCCAAGAGTATTTATGTTATAAGTTGTAGCTACGGGTAGTTAGTATATATTTGGGTTAAGAATAATTTCTGGTAAGTGAAATTAATGCCTTGAGTTGTCAATTTTGAAATTGGAAGATTTGGGATCTCTTTTTATAGAAATTTTTTTAATTTCTCAGAGGAGTGGGTTGTTGGGTAACGAATGCATGTCTGCATTTATTTTATAAGTTGAACCATTTTTATATGGGAATTTTTTATTCGGAGAGGATTGGAAAGAAAACGGAGATATTGGGAAGAAGAACAAAGAATTTTGGTTGCAGGAGTTGGAGAAAGTTTGAGGTGGGACTGAATTTCGGGTATGTGAGTTGTCTCTCTATGAATTTACAATTGTTGTAGCTTGTAAATTATATTTTCTTGCAGCATGTTCTATGTGTGAAACTAGCATGTCCTGTGTGTGAAACTTGCATGTTCTGTAATTTGGAAATTAAATATCTCTGTGGTTTTTATTGTCTTGTGCCTATGTAGTCGAATGTTGCTCCAACCTCTGTAGATTCCTCCAAGATGGATTCTTCTAAGATGGATTCTTCTGGTTTAGCCTTTGTCTTAATCCTTTTGAAATCATTAGCTCAATCATCTATAACCCTGCATTGTGATCTCAATCCTGTGAAATAGATGACTCAGTGTTAAGCTTTTATCAAACTCTTGTCCCTGTTGTTTTTGCATTTTTATCTCACATTTCTATCTCTCTAATAGAAGTGAAATGCCCTGTAAGAAGTGATTTGGTCTTTACATATATTTTCCTTGGCAACCTGTTAGTGCTTGCAACCACTGATTTGGTTCTCATATTATTCATGTTTCCTTTTTACCTTGGATGCCTTGCTTTTATCTGTGTAACCCTGATGAAGATATTGTGCCTCCAACACTACTTCCTCTAGAAAGTTACCCTGCAAGTATGTCTAGGAATTTGACCAAATCTTGTGAAGTTTTCTTCACAATTTCCTTCAATCTGCTTTAAAAAAATTTCTTGTTGGCTAAAAGATACTGTTTAATTCATCTATTTTGCAATAGTTTTAAAACTCACTTTGAAGGTCTGGTTTTATTCCTTAGAAAACAATTTAACCATATGATAAATTTCACAAATTGTGTTACCTTAGACATAGAAGTCTCTAAATGTATGAGTATGTTGTTGTAGACTAAGAAAAAACTCAGTTTTTTCCTTTGACGGTACGGCATAGGAGAACCCCATCATTATTCTCCTTGTGGTTAAAATTTCTGCTCTTTTTTTTTCTCTCCATGATAGACCCAGACTGTACGGTGTTGGAAGAAATATGGAGCAGCTTTGTTTTGAAGATTTGCAGCCCTCTCCTTGCTTTATTTTGAATGGAATTGCTGGTTCTTACCTTTCCTTTAAGCAATTTGTTGTGCATAACATATCTCCACAATTTCCTCGCTTGAACCCTTATCTCTCCTCATTTGTTCATACATCAAGTTGACCTTTTTGTTTTAGATGATTTTAAGATATAGCATAGCTACTGAGGCAATCTGCACATTTTAATCTTTCAATTGGAACATCAAGAATCAAATAACGCAATCATTTTATGAAAGTGAAGAAAAATCACACACAAGCCTCATACATTAATCTCATACATGCATGCTTGGAATCAGATTTGTAAAGCAATCACTTAGTAAAGTAAACTTTTCTTCCTACAATCATGACCTTCCATGAGACCATAACTCATTTGGCTTATGCTTGAAAGTTTTCAATGTCCACTCAATGTTCCATTTTGTGCATAACTTGTAATCATTGCCTTTATGAGATGTCTTCACGTTGAGGCAATTTGTCTGCAGTTCTTGTGCCTTGACTGTGTTTTTCCATTTGAGCATGTCCATCTAACCTTTTTCTTATCTATATATCATTTTATCTCATTTATGATGCATTTAAATTTTAGAATTCTATTGATATTTTTCTACTATTACACGAATATAGATGAGGGGAAATTGGATAGACAGTGATCAAGTTTTATAGATCGATACTAGTTATATTGTTCATCTGTTCACTTTTTCATGAGAAAGAGAATTAATTAAGTATGGCATTTGTTTTCTAATAGAATGGTTGACAAAATGTCGATGGCACGGTATAGTGTTACTATGATTTTGTCTTAAAAAAAAGATATGAATTTCATTATACAAAATGAGTAACCTTTATGTATGAACCATTAGTCACCGTTTTATATTATATAAAGATTCCTTAATAGGCATCAATTGAATTAGAAATTTATCTTGGTTGATGTTCCATCTAACGAGGAAATGATTTAAATTTATAAGCCTTAACTTGATCTCTTAACTTTATTTTTTTTTAGAACCTTTCTCTTTTCAATATAGAATTTATGTTGATAAAGATAGTTGACTTTTACTTAATCTGCATGCATTTGGGTATATATTCTATTCCTAATTAAATGATTTGTTTTAGAAAGTTTTGTAATTGCTATAAAAATATGCTAGTAAATGTCTTAATTACATATCTATATTAAGTAAGTTAGTCTTGGATATTGTATACTTTTAGAGATAATATTTAAATTTTTAATTCTTTAAGATGTATAGATGTAATAGATAATATTAAAAGTTGTAATTTAATTACTTTGTCATTTATGAATGATGGAAGTGATTAGAGTTGCTATTGATTTATTTATTTATTTATTTTCTTTAGAAAAGCAAGGTTTATTATAGCTTTTGAATTAGATCTTAAACCTCCCAACCTAATTTTCTTAAGTTTGAATTAGAGTTGAAAATTTAATAAAATAAAAAAATAAATAAATTGAAATAGAATGTTAAGGAATTATATTACCTTTAAGAGCTATGGTTTTATAGTAACTTCTTAAAATGATAGTATTATTTTATGTATGTGTTGATGAGTGAATTAAACCTTCTTAATGGAAGTATTGTTATTTTATCACAAAATTACCTTCTCTCTAATCTCTTGAATCATAATCATACATAGTTTATATACTATATATTTAATTATGCCTATTCCTTGAGATAGGGAACAAGCTTAGGTTAAGTTATAATGGGAAACGCTTAAGTAATAGAGAACTAATTTTCTTAAGTTTCGTAATATGGATTAGATATAATAAACAATTTATTTTCTTATGTTTTACAATTTGAATTGATAGCAATTTATGGTTAATAGATTCTTGGTTATAGATTACATAATTGTTCATAGTCGAAATATTTATAACCTTGTATTACATAAATTGGCAAAACTCTTTTCTAATTTCAATAAAGAACTATTTTCTTTGATTTAGTCATGATTATTAATATTTCATAAGTGAATTGTAATCTTTGTAGACAATGAACTAGGTAGATGCTAATAGTCTTCTTATTTCATTCTTTTGTTGTCATAGTTCATAAGTACCATATTTGAATTAGTTCACCCAATTGAAAATGAATTCATTATTAAGAAGTTTGGCAAAGTAAGTATCGTTTCTTATGCTAGTAAAATGCTAACAAAATATTGGATTTCATTCCTTAAAATTGAATAAGGCTTTCTAAGCTACCTTATTTTACTAAATCATTCTTAGATAAGTGTAATCCTTGTAAGTTGTTGATTTGAAAGTTGATGTTTTGATTGTATTTGGTAGTTAGAAGTTATTAATAAATTACTAGTTGTCTCATTGAAAATATCTTATAGTGTTGTATAGTCGTAGATGAAAATCGTACCATATTTGTATCATCACCGGAAGTTCATGTACTTGTTGTGGTCGTTCTTAGTTCGAAGTGTAACGAGAAGGATGACGAAAAGTTTTATAGCAAGAATATTCTTATTGTTGTGATTGTTCATAATAGGTTGTGTTAGCTATAAATCTCAGATGGAAAATTCATGCTTACAAATATTTTTTTTTATTGGCGTAGAAAATGGTAGTTCTTAGGAAATTTTAGTTAGTGAATTTATTTTAGGATTTTGAGAGAATTGTTAATGTCATGAACTTGAATGTTCTTATAAATTGTTGTTAATTCTCATAAGTTGTTTTCATGATTGAATCGGGGAGTACATTGAATATCTTATGTTCGTTTATCATTTTGGTCATAGTTATATGCTTGTAATGGATCTTTGTGTTCACCTTGGGTGGAGTATATGTTTATGTTTTGGTTTATTGTGAAGTGGGAATCTTGAGAGATGCCATAACTACTTGGTGTCAAGACGTGACAGTGTTGTCCTTGTCGAGTAATGGTTACTGTAACATTGGTTTTGTGTTCAACCTATCTAAGTCCAGAGGTGTGACTCTTGGTTTTCGGTTCATTATTGTGGCACGTCCTTGTAATGAGTTAATGGAATTGAGTTTGTTTCGGATGGGGGAAAAGTCTTGTGAATTTGGAACTTTTTAACTGTTTATGTATCATGTTGGTTGTCAAAAGTTAGATGTTTTATTGTCCCTCACTCATGCATGCCTTTTGTTTCAAATGTTGTATAAGGGTTGCTAGTGTAGAAAGGAGAGTGGCTTCCATGGTGGGGCCAGTGCCTAGTGATAGGCTGCCTGGGTAACCCCATGGAAGTTGTAAGCATGTAGAAAACTTAATAACTTAATCAAGAGGGTTGGGGTATTAAAACACTTAACAAGATAAGTAAGAGACCTCACCCGTGCCTTGAGTTCTCTCACAGGCTAAGGATGGGATGAGAAGGCCTAGTTGGCAAGGTCGACCTCCTTGTCTCTATGAGAGGACTTGTCAGCTCTGCATGTGTCACCCTATGGCGCCGGTGCCTAGAGAGAGGCTACCAGGGTAACCATAGATGGGGGCCGGCTTCTGGTGATTGATAGCCTAGGTAACCCATACTAGGACCATGCGATGACACTCTCCTTATGCAGTTCAGTTATTTCTTTTTGGTTGTGCCTCTGGAGTGATGTCTTGTCTTGTGCAGTTTGGTTGATATGGTCAGTTGTGTCAAGTCAGTTGTCGGTCTTTTATTTTTGGATGTTGTTTCTTGGCTTAGTGGAATCCTCGTCGTTATCTCCTAGCTCAGAGGGGTGGACCTCAGGGTTCCACATGGTTGGGAGGCAGAGCTATCCATTGGCCTTCTTGGAGATTCAGTTTGAGTCCTGTGCAGAGGTGTTCCAATTCCTGATTGCTTTCCACATTCAGTGTTGTATACTTTCATATGTATTCTTTTGTAGACTGACATGATCGGTCTTGTAATCTTGCATTGTAACTTTGTAAATAAACTATCTTGCAAATGTAAAAGTTATTCTTAACTGAAGTAGCAGTAAAATGTTTATCTCTTGTGTGGTTTTTACTTTATATTATCTAATGCAGTTATGTTTCCCTAGAGGAGTTAGAAGTGCACTTTTCTTTATGTGGTGTATTATGATATCCTTGGTTACTATTATTGCATTTACTTGCTTTAAAAAAAAATATTTCTAGAATTTTGCTTTTGTTAGCCTAACTCTCTAGGGTTGCATGACAGGGTATTACATTTGGTATCAGAGCCAGGTTTAAACACTGGGTACTCTGGTTACAATTGAGCCCATTATGTGACCTAGTGCTTAAACTTTGTAGATTAATTGTATTCCAGGTTGAAACACTGAGACCTTTGGATTGTTGTTGTTGCCCTAGGTTAAACTATTTTCTCATTGTAGTGAGTTGGTAATAGCATCTCCCACCTGTATGCATTAGTATGAAGGTTGATAAGTTTATAGTCTTGCTCTTTATGAAATGGATGCTTTATGTTACTTATGTGTCTACTATGTTCTTTCTCCTTCTTCTCTGGAACTGTGATGTTACATCTAACAATATGTTCTCCCTGAATGTTAATGCATCTTATCATCTGGTGGTATCATGCATCATGAGTTATGTGGTTATGTGATGTTGACATCTTTACATGGTTTCTTGAAAATATATATATCTAACCCCTAGATGGTCATGACCTCTTATGGAAGAATTGTTGTAATTTATGGAAGTTATCATTGTATATGTCTGTGTAAGAACTGTATGCAGGAGATCAAATGAGAGCTTGGGTTGGGCCTATGAGATCAGGTATGTGATAATGTAAGTCAATTATAGTTTGAATTATTCCTGTATGTGATATCATACATTCCTTTTATATCTTCTTGCATAAGGAAGCAATTGCATATTTCTGTAGTTTAGCAGAAAGAAATTGTATTGTATTAAAGATAAAAATTGTGTAGATAAGAGGATGTAGTTAACATAATTGTTTGCATGTTGGTGTACATTCTCTAACACATTCTAAACCTTGTGTCCTTGAGTGTTGTGTAGCAGATATTCCCTTTTTGTGGCTAAAATTAGTCACATCGTGATGTGAATTTGTTGTATAATTTGGTTGTTTTGAAAATTTTCACGGTTGTTTCATGTGTTGTTGGGGGTTAGCAGTGAATTTTATTTCTTTAAACTTTCTTATGACAGGAGTGGTCACCAAAAATCTTTTCTTTTAACTTGATTTATTGTTGGAAATTGCCAGCACTCTGTGACTTAAAGTTGGATTTGATTATTTTCCCACTTGGGTTTGTAATTATTTTTACAATCTCTATGGTGGCTATTCTGAATGTTTGTTTTTGTTGGCCCCATTTTGTGTTAAGTGATGTTTCTATCATGTTCATTTCAAACCTCTGATAGTATGTTCAAGGGAGGACTCCGCGGAGAATTACACTTTGCATGGTTGGTAATTAGTGGAAATAAGATATGAAATGAATTTTTTCATAGTTATATGTACTAAAATTCTTTGGATTGTATGAGATTACCAAAAAAAGTATAATTAGATATAAGTAGATCACATGATACACCATAAAGGTAAAGAATAGATGTTCTTCTTGTCTTTTATTGAACATTTGTGCTTGTTTTATGAACAATTGTTTTATATGGATGAGTATGTTGGAAATGGAATATGGCAATATTAATATATTATGTTTCTACCCTAGTCTGTGACTTCCAGGAGTAAGTCAAGTTTTAGGGGGGGAGGATATAGTGCCCCCTCGTTGTTCTCTTGTGATAGTGGTAGTTCTGCATTGCTCTCTGTCAGTCAGAGACAGTCGTTAGTCTTTCATTGCATTGATACAGTTCTGAGACATTTGATTAGTAGGTTATGATTTATGTTTATTTTGATCTTGATGGACTATGTTCGACCGATATAGTTAGACATGTGTTATGAGTTTATGATGGCATTACTATTATTCTAGTTATGATGCGAATTAATATTATCATGTGTCATTTGATTTGTTGGTATTTGAATTCAGATAAGAGTTGTTAAGATATTGTTTCAAGAGCAAAGACAGTGTAGTACTACTCGCTTCGAGCACCCTACTACGCCGTGATTCTCTGACTCTCTATGTGTGTTGACATATATGTATTGGATCATATACAACAAATTGTTCGGATGCAGGTTGCAGGTACCGAACCTCGACTCCACCTGATATAGCAGGTTTGAGCGGGATCTTGCACCAATGGGTATCAGTGATGGGAGATAACGCGAGGTCTATTCCACTAGGTCAGTCATTGTCTTATGTTGTGGTCTCGAATCGTGTTATGTCACTTGGTCCTTGCCTTTTATGTTGGTAATCTTGTGTTGTGAAAGTATCGTCGAGTTGTGTTATTAATGCTCTTGTGTAGTTGGATAACACTTTAATGATTTATTACTAAAATAATGATGCTTCTATTATGTTTATTAGATAACAATTGGTCAAGCCTAAAACATTGAATGACAACTTGGTTAAATTTTATAATAGCCTAGAATTAAATTATCTTCTTCCAAGAGTATTTATGTTATAAGTTGTAGCTACGAGTAGTTAGTATATATTTGGGTTAAGAATAATTTCTGGTAAGTGAAATTAATGCCTTGAGTTGTCAATTTTGAAATTGGAAGATTTGGGATTTCTTTTTATAGAAAATTTTTAAATTTCTCGAAGGAGTGGGTTGTTGGGTAACGGATGCATGTCTGCATTTATTTTATAAGTTGAACCATTTTTATATGGGAAATTTTTATTCGAAGGGGGTTGGAAAGAAAACGGAGATATTGGGAAGAAGAACAGAGAATTTTGGTTGCAGGAGTTGGAGAAAGTTTGAGGTGGGACTAAATTTCAGGTATGTGAGTTGTCTCTCTGTGAATTTACAATTGTTGTAGCTTGTAAATTATATTTTCTTGCAGCATGTTCTATGTGTGAAACTAGCATGTCCTGTGTGTGAAACTTGCATGTTCTGTAATTTGGAAATTAAATATCTCTGTGGCTTTTATTGTCTTGTGCTTGTGTAGTCGAAGCTCCAACCTCTGTAGATTCCTCCAAGATGGATTCTTCTAAGATGGATTCTTCTGGTTTAGCCTTTGTCTTAATCCTTTTGAAATCATTAGCTCAATCATTTGTAACCCTGCATTGTGATCTCAATCCTATGAAATAGATGACTCAGTGTTAAGCTTTTATCAAACTCTTGTCCCTGTTGTTTTTGCATTTTTATCTCACATTTCTATCTCTCTAATAGAGGTGAAATGCCCTGTAAGAAGTGATTTGGTCTTTACATATATTTTCCTTGGCAACCTGTTAGTGCTTGCAACCACTGATTTGGTTCTCATATTATTCATGTTTCCTTTTTACCTTGGATGCCTTGCTTTTATCTGTGTAACCCTGATGAAGATCTTGTGCCTCCAACACTACTTCCTCTAGAAAGTTACCCTACAAGTATGTCTAGGAATTTGACCAAATCTTGTGAAGTTTTCTTCACAATTTCCTTCAATCTGCTTTAAAAAAATTTCTTGTTGGCTGAAAGATACCGTTTAATTCATCTGTTTTGCAATAGTTTTAAAACTCACTTTGAAGCTCTAGTTTTATTCCTTAGAAAACAATTTAACCATATGATAAATTTC
Source organism: Cunninghamia lanceolata (assembly GCA_027924645.1). NCBI lineage: Eukaryota > Viridiplantae > Streptophyta > Pinopsida > Cupressales > Cupressaceae > Cunninghamia > Cunninghamia lanceolata. The sequence goes on from BSBN01000460.1 coordinate 7,179,957, forward strand.
ACAAATTGTGTTACCTTAGCAATAGAAGTCTCTGAATGTATGAGTACGCTGTTGTAGACTAAGAAAAAACTCAGTTTTTGCCTTTGACCACACGGCATAGGAGAACCCCATCATTATTCTCCTTGTGGTTAAATTTCTGCTCTTTTTTTTTTCTCTCCATGATAGACCCAGACTGTACAGTGTTGGGAGAAATATGGAGCAGCTTTGTTTTGAAGATTTGCAGCCCTCTCCTTGCTTTGTTTTGAATGGAATTGCTCGTTCTTACCTTTCCTTTAAGCAATTTGTTGTGCATAACATATCTCCACAATTTCCTCGCTCGAACCCTTATCTATCCTCATTTGTTCATACATCAAGTTGACCTTTTTGTTTTAGATGATTTTAAGATATAGCATAGCTACTGAGGCAATCTGCACATTTTAATCTTTCAATTGGAACATCAAGAATCAAACAACGAAATCATTTTATGAAAGTGACAAAAAATCACACACAAGCCTCATACATTAATCTCATACATACATGCTTGGAATCAGATTTGTAAAGCAATCACTTAGTAAAGCAAACTTTTCTTCCTGCAATCACGACCTTCCATGAGACCATAACTCATTTGGCTTATGCTTGAAAGTTTTCAATGTCCTCTCAATGTTCCATTTTGTGCATAACTTGTAATCATTGCCTTTATGAGATGTCTTCACGTTGAGGCAAATTGTCTGCAGTTCTTGTGCCTTGACTGTGTTTTTCCATTTGAGCATGTCCATCTAACCTTTTTCTTATCTGTATATCATTTTATCTCATTTATGATGCATTTAAATTTTAGAATTCTATTGATATTTTTCTACTATTATACGAATATAGATGAGGGGAAATTGGATAGACAGTGATCAAGTTTTATAGATCGATACTAGTTATATTGTTCATCTGTTCACTTTTTCATGAGAAAGAGAATTAATTAAGTATGGCATTTGTTTTCTCATAGAATGGTTGACAAGATGTCGGTGGCACGGTATAGTGTTACTATGATTTTGTCTAAAAAAAAAGATATGAATTTCATTATATAAAATGAGTAACCTTTATGTATGAACCATTAGTCACCGTTTTATATTATATAAAGATTCCTTAATAGGCATCAATTGAATTAGAAATTTATCTTGGTTGCTGTTCCATCTAACGAGGTAATGATTTAAATTTATAATCCTTAACTTGATCTCTTAACTTTATTTTTTTTAGAACCTTTCTCTTTTCAATATATAATTTATGTTAATAAAGATAGTTGACTTTTACTTAATCTGTATGCATTTGGGTATATATTCTATTCCTAATTAAATGATTTGTTTTAGAAAGTTTTGTAATTGTTATAAAAATGTGCTAGTAAATGTCTTAATTACATATCTATATGAAGTAAGTTAGTCTTGGATATTGTATACTTTTAGAGATAATATTTAAATTTTTAATTCTTTAAGATGTATAGATGTAATAGATAATATTAAAAGTTGTAATTTAATTACTTTGTCATTTATGAATGATGGAAGTGATTAGAGTTGCTATTGATTTATTTATTTATTTATTTCCTTTAGAAAAGCAAGGTTTATTATAGCTTTTGAGTTAGATCTTAAACCTCCCAACCTAATTTTCTTAAGTTTGAATTAGAGTTGAAAATTTAATAAAATAAAAAAATAAATAAATTGAAATAGAATGTTAAGGAATTATATTACCTTTAAGAGCTATGGTTTTATAGTAACTTCTTAAAATGATAGTATTATTTTATGTATGTGTTGATGAGTGAATTAAACCTTCTTAATGGAAGTATTGTTGTTTTATCATAAAATTACCTTCTCTCTAATCTCTTGAATCATAATCATACATAGTTTATATACTATATATTTAATTATGCCTATTCCTTGAGATAGGGAACAATCTTAGGTTAAGTTATAATGGGAAACGCTTAAGTAATAGCGAACTAATTTTCTTAAGTTTCATAATATGGATTAGATTTAATAAACAATTTATTTTCTTATGTTTTACAATTTGAATTGATAGCAATTTATGGTTAATAGATTCTTGGTTATAGATTACATAATTGTTCATAGTCGAAATATTTATAACCTTGTATTACATAAATTGGCAAAACTCTTTTCTAATTTCAATAAAGAACTATTTTCTTTGATTTAGTCATGATTATTAATATTTCATAAGTGAATTGTAATCTTTGTAGACAATGAACTAGGTAGATGCTAATAGTCTTCTTATTTCATTCTTTTGTTGTCATAGTTCATAAGTACCATATTTGAATTAGTTCACCCAATTGAAAATGAATTCATTATTAAGAAGTTTGGCCAAATAAGTATCGTTTCTTATGCTAGTAAAATGCTAACAAAATATTGGATTTCATTCCTTAAAATTGAATAAGGCTTTCTAAGCTACCTTGTTTTACTGAATCATTCTTAGATAAGTGTAATCCTTGTAAGTTGTTGATTTGAAAGTTGATGTTTTGATTGTATTTGGTAGTTAGAAGCTATTAATAAATTACTAGTTGTCTCATTGAAAATATCTTACAGTGTTGTATAGTCGTAGATGAAAATCGTACCATATTTGTATCATCACCGGAAGTTCATGTACTTGTTGTGGTCGTTCTTAGTCCGAAGTGTAACGAGAAGGATGACGAAAAGTTTTATAGCAAGAATATTCTTATTTGTGATTGGTCATAATAGGTTGTGTCAGCTGTAAATCTCAGATGGAAAATTCATACTTACAAAAAAATTTTTTATTGGCGTAGAAAATGGTAGTTCTTAGGAAATTTTAGTTAGTGAATTTATTTTAGAATTTTGAGAGAATTGTTAATGTCATGAACTTGAATGTTCTTATAAATTGTTGTTAATTCTCATAAGTTGTTTTCATGGTTGAATCCGGGAGTACATTGAATATCTTATGTTCGTTTATCATTTTGGTCATAGTTATATGCTTGTAATGGATCTTTGTGTTCACCTTGGGTGGAGTATATGTCTATGTTTTGGTTTATTGTGAAGTGGGAATCTTGAGAGATGCCATAACTACTTGGTGTCAAGACGTGACAGTGTTGTCCTTGTCGGGTAATGGTTACTGTAACATTGGTTTTGTGTTCAACCTATCTAAGTCCAGAGGTGTGACTCTTGGTTTTTGGTTCATTATTGTGGCACGTCCTTGTAATGAGTTAATGGAACTAAGTTTGTTTCGGATGGGGGAAGAGTGTTGTGAATTTGGAACTTTTTAACTGTTTATGTATCATGTTGGTTGTGAAAAGTTAGATGTTTTATTGTCCCTCACTCATGCATGCCTTTTGTTTCAAATGTTGTATAAGGGTTGCTAGTGTAGAAAGGAGAGTGGCTTCCATGGTGGGGCCGGTGCCTAGTGAGAGGTCACCTAGGTAACCCCATGGAAGTTGTAAGCATGTAAAAAACTTAATAACTTAATCAAGAGGGTTGGGGTATTAAAACACTTAACAAGATAAGTAAGAGACCTCACCCATGCCTTGAGTTCTCTCACAGGCTAAGGATGGGATGAGAAGGCCTGGTTGGCAAGGTTGACCTCCTTGTCTCCATGAGAGGACTTGTCGGCTCCGCATGTGTCACCCTATGGGGTCGGTGCCTAGAGAGAGGTTGCCAGGGTAACCATAGATGGGGACTGGCTTCTAGTGATAGATAGCCTGGGTAACCCATACTAGGACCATGCGATGACACTCTCCTTATGCAGTTTAGTTGTTTCTTTTTGGTTGTGCCTCTGGAGTGATGTCTTGTCTTGTGCAGTTTGGTTGATATGGTCAGTTGTGTCAAGTCAGTTGTTCTTTTATTTTTGGATGTTGTTTCTTGGCTTAGTGGAATCCTCGTCGTTATCTCCTAGCTCAGACGGGTGGACCTCAAGGTTCCACATGGTTGGGAGGTAGAGCTATCCATTGGCCTTCTTAGAGATTCAGTTTGAGTCCTGTGCAGGGGTGTTCCAATTCCTGATTGCTTTCCACATTCAGTGTCATTGTATACTTTCATATGTATTCTTTTGTAAATTGACACGATCGGTCTTGTAATCTTGCATTGTAACTTTGTAAATAAACTATCTTGCAAATGTAAAAGTTATTCTTAACTGAAGTAGCAGTAAAATGTTTATCTCATGTGGTTTTTACTTTATATTATCTAATGCAGTTATGTTTCCCTAGAGGAGTTAGAAGTGCACTTTTCTTTATGTGGTGTATTATGATATCCTTGGTTACTATTATTGCATTTACTTGCTTTAAAAAAAATATTTCTGGAATTTTGCTTTTGTTAGCCTAACTCTCTAGGGTTGCATGATGGGGCATTACACCAAATGCCAAATTACTTCTTTTCAATACTATACCCCAATGATCCCAAACAAAATGAGGACACTTCATTATCTCAAAATAATATTTATGATCATCAACAGGCCTCTGGAGAAAAACAATCAAAAAAATAAAAGCCAAAGCAAAATAATACAACCTGTCATTAAATTGAACCTAATAACTACTAGGAAGGATTATAGAAACTATTGCTTGTAATAAGATACAAATCACATATAATTATAAATTTAGATCATAATTCTATAAAATCATCAATACAACTTACAAACATAATATTACATTCAACTAGAAACATTATGCATGCCTCAGAACTCAAACAAAATAAATCTAATAATCCTATATTTATATTATGGTATTTAATTGACTAAGACAATCAATATAAGAATCTATATTGTTTCCAAACTCTACTTTCTTGATTATTAAAACTACTAGTCTTATCTAATCATAATAAATGCCAAAATGTGATTAAAACAATTTGATCGATATCCTAGTCTACATACTACTAGTCTTTTCAAATATTTTAATAGTAAAATATAGTTATTTTTGATTTAATATTTATTCTAAAGCTAAATGCTAATAAATACATTCAATTAGATAGATATAATAATAAAACCATATAATAAACAAATAGAGATAATGTTAAAATTTCTAACATTAAATTGTAACATAATTATGAAATTTAGATAAATTATACTATTAAAAGTTTATCATATTTTATTATCTAAAATCGATCATGATCAAATAACATAGTGATTGAAAGAAACACTAATTTCTATTAATCTTTCCTAAAATTTGACTAGATGTGATCTATTAGAGCTGAGTATTCATTTTAAGAAACTTCCTATTCTGTGCCCAATTTTTACTACTGTCTCATAAGGAAAAGAAATTATATTCTAAACAAGAAACAACTAAACCTATTCATTAGCAATCCAATAATGGATCTAGGTCTGATTATGATTGCATAATGAAGCCATTTGTTTTAGTGAAATATATGTCAAAGATCATATTTATTTTGGTGAGATTTTCCCCAGTGCAAGGTTGGAGAAGGCAAACCAAGCAATACTTGTGGAATATAGGAGGACAGGAGTTTTTGTGGTTGAGAAGAAAGACCAGAAAGTGGTATGAGGGCGATGCAGAACCTAATCGACACCATACAGAATATAACTAAGAGAGTTTGGAGCTTAATCGACCAAGCACCTCAATGAGGCTGTTCAGTAAGGGGAGACTATAAGGCTTCATCGATAGGCAACTACCTAGTAGATCACTACAAGGAGAATTAAATGGTAATGTTCAAATTATGATTTTACTTGCTAGGACACCAAAGTGAGGCCACAACCCAAGAATATGACAAAAGTAATAATTTAAGCCTCAGGATACAATTTAGGTTGCAATTATAATTGAAAGTGTGGTTCATTATTTTAAATCAGATTGCCCTATTGAGGCTAAATAGTATTGTAGGTTTTGCACAAAATGCTATCATTCCTATGATGCTAGAAGAAATATCATGTGGTCCCCAAAAGATAGCTTAAAGTTTAATGGTGCCAGAAGGAAAATCAAAGACCACATAATGCTTACAGATTGCCATGACAGGGAGGTTCATCTTGTAAGACTAACGATGGAAGGAGGCAATCGATTTGTCTATTTCAAAATATGAGTATACAGATAAAATAGTAGGGATAGAACTTTGAGACAGCCGATAAAACCCTCAACCTATCCCCAAATATTTGTCAAAGAGGAAACAAATACTAGTCTCAAATCATTGAATGTTCCTTGTCAGATGCTCTCAGCAAAGAAAATGATTTTAAGAAAATAACTCAGGTGAGCAAGTCAAATTGCAAGGTGGAGAAGAGCTGAATGGGGAGAGAGAACAACAAACAAAAGAGTCACCTTCAGAGGAAGTTCACATATGAAGTTGGGAAGAAGATATAGGGATTAAAAGATCCCTGATTACAGTTGGATTGAGGGCCCCCAAAAGTTATGTATTTTCCACGGAGGAATTAGAACACATCTAAGGAGTATGCAAATAGTAAGTAATTCCTAGATTCAAGATTTTAGCTTAAGGTTTCCAGTATGGCCGATTGAGAGGAAGAATCAATAGGTCGAATGTACACCATAGAAACACAGGTTCAAATGGAGAGAGGATGACATAATATCATAGGCTATCAAACATATTAGTATGATTTCTAGACAGATAAAACTACATGGAAGAGGGAGAGACAAAAGAGAGATTCATTTAGATTCTTTTATTATCTCAAAATAATTTTTTTCTATTTTAGTACTAAACATACCTAGAATTTTGTTATCCCCAAGCTTCAGAGTCCTCCCATTGAAATTTCTCCCTCTCCTTCCTCCAAATCTTCTTCTGTAAAAATTCTTTTCCCCAAAATCTTATTGTATCCCCAATTCTTCATAATCCCCTTCAAAAATTACTCCTTACACAAAAATAGTCATGCTCATAAATTCCCACTCCACCACATCTCCGTTACTAAAAATCCACCTTCTCCCAAAATAATTGCAATAAATCTCCACTGACAAGAAGATTCTCCAATCTGGCAATTTATTATTTACACCACTCATGACAACTCACTACATTCAAATAAATTAATAAATAATATAAAATAATATCTTTCAAACTATACAAAATAAATATTTATTCCTCTAATATAATATTAAATACTTATAATTTATTTATTATTATTATTATTAACTATTAAAATTATTACTTTAATTCCTATTAAAATCAATAATTTAATATTCTAAAAATTTCACATTATTTATTTAACAAAATAGGTTAATAATTCTATTTAATGAAACAACAGACAACTCAAGCTACATACTGAACATATTTCGATGGCAACACATTAGAGAATGACAAAGACTTACAACCATGCACCAAACTGACTAAACTGACGGGACCCAAAACTGAGATTCCATCCTTATTGAGGATGATAACAACTGGGGAACTTCATGGTATCTCCCTTCCACAACATCTATTGGTACATGAAGGAATGCTTAGACCTCCCAATTCAGGTGGAGTCGATGCCTAGTACCTGCAATCCTGCAGCAAACAAAAGTGTCAAATACAACATATATATATAATCATCCAACAAGTACACTGTGAAAGGGAGTCGCAGCATAGTAGGGTACTCATTATGAGTAATACTACATTGTCCCTTCACAAACACATCACAAATATCCTCATTAAACAAGTTCATCAGTAACTAAACAACTAGATTACACATAGTCAGATAGTCAAATAAATCACATAGTAAAACTAATCTACATAATCAATTAACCCATAAATGATCACAACATAAGCATAATGTACTACTCATAAAGTATCCACAATGTCATCATAGTAAACATCAATGAGTGTCATCAACTACATCATAACAGTGAGCCTACCATCAACATGTCTATCATACCCTAAGTATTCCAAGTATTTTACCTTCATCTTCATGCTCCTTAGCCTGACCACCTGTACATCCAAGATGAGAATGGAGGGGCACTACACATCTTCCATCTTCAGAGAAAACAACTTCTTTTTTAGAAAAAGCTTGTTCACCAAGGACTTGGCCTGATAAACATCACCCAGCTTCTTCCAAAGGTCTTCCGTACTCTTCTCCTCATGGACATTCAATAGGACAGAGTCAGCTAAACAGAGTCTTATGAGACCCTTAGCCTTCCAATCTTTGAGGTCCCAATTATCTTGTGACATTTATGTAGGTTTTACACTAGATACAGTTTCCCATAGGTCATGATCAACAATTAGGTCTTCCATCTTGAGTTTCCACAACTCGAAATTAGTGCCATTAAATTTCTCCACCTCTAATCTTCCGGATGCGGTTGCCATCTCCTTTTTGTAACAAAATATAGAATACTCTGCACAAACTCCCACTTAACCTAAGATTAGCTTAAAAAACCCCTACCTAGCAGCTAGAACCAAAACTGGCCAGGCTCTCATACGAACTGAAAGGAAGCTAGGTGTGCAAAAATCGCTTCCTACACTAATCTAATGAGGGGAGGAGAGTGAAAATTCAATTTTATCTTTACAATTATAGATTATGTTAACCCACTAACAAAGATATTGTAGCAAACACATACACAAGAATGTAAGATAGAAGAAGAGAGACACAAGATATACGTGGGGAAAACCCTTATCGGGTGAAAAACCCCACACTCCAAAACACAGCTCAAATGTATTTCGTAAATAATGAAGGTTACAATATAGTCACAAAGCCAATGCTCTTGTAGGAGTCTTCAACACTCGTATCTGGAGATGATCCGGCAGCATAACAGTACCTATCAATCACATAATGCATCACCTCTCCAAAGCACTTGTTTATAAAGAACATACAAGGCAAAAATGGCTCCACATTGAGATGGGCGTCCAACATGGCCTCATGGCCCAAAACCCACACCTATGGGCACTTGTCCAACTTTGTAGGATGGTCCTGACACTTGTCAAGTCACCCCATCCCAAGGAGGTCACCTATTTCCAAAATGGGCTATGACAGATGCTCTTACGACTCTTACAATCGTCATAAAATCTGTCATAGCTATCATAACTTACAGCTGTAAGAGAATCTATCATACATAGGCTATAAATAGCATATTCTCTTACAACATGTCATAGTCCACCTTGGGGCACCCAAAGTTGCCTTTTTCAAAGATGCTTCTTGACACATTTCCATACCTATCATAGGATCTTCTATTTCTAACTCTTACATGTCATAACTTTGCCATAGGAATATGTCATGACCATTTTAGTCAATATTCCCTTACACACATTCCAAGATGCTGACACATGGCAAAATATTCCTACCACTATCTCCTCATGTGAGGACAAATTTACATGTGATCATATGCCATGTAGGATGACACATCACCGTGCCAACTCCCACAATATGACAACATAGGATTTGCATCCAAATTATACAATAGGTAATAAATAAATAAATACAATGAAATAATACAAGGAATTACAAAGGTTGAGACACCTTAATTCCCAACACTATTAAGACTCCAGGTCTACTACAACCCTTATCTATTCCAAGTCAAAGGTGGGAGGAGGTATCTATGGATTGCATCACAAGTTTACCTAGATTTAAAGGAAAAAATGTCATCATATAGTTGTTTTAGATTATCTCGCAAAATATGCATATTTATGTGCTTTGGCACACCTATTTGTGGCAAGCACTATAGCAACAACCTTTATGAATACTATTCATAAACTATGTGGGACTCCAAAATTTATAGTAAGTGATCATGATCCTATATTTTACAAGTAATTTTTGGATTGACTTGTTGTCATGTTTGGTCACTCAGCTTGCTCGTATCTCATCATATCATCCCAAATCATATGGACAAACTGAGTTGGTCAAAAAATGCTTGGAAGGTTATCTCATATATTTTACTTTAGATAAATAAGAGACATGGGTGTAATGGCTACCACTAGCAGAATGGTGGTATAACACTTCCTTCCACACTTCTTCCAAGATGTCTCCATTTGTTGCACTATATGGGTACCAACCATAATCAATCACCTATTCATTGTAGGCACACCTAAAGGTTTGAATAATTAAAGAACACATTCGACATCAATAAGAGGTACTTTCTAGTCTTATGGAGAACTTGGCAATGTCACCAAATAAAATGAAGCAATAGTCTAATCATCACCATAGTGAAAGTATTTTTGAATTAGGAGAATTGGTCTTTGTGTGATTACAACCATTAAAGAAGACTTCACTAAAACCACAATAGAAAGATAACAAGCTTGTACCCAAGTATTGTGGTCCTTATAAGGTATTACAGAGGATTAGTAGTGTAGCATACAAAATGGAGTTACCTATGTCAATAAAAATAAATCTAGTTTTTCATATTTCATGCTTGAAAAAGGTTATTGGGAAAATAGTTGTAGCATAGATTAAGTTATTAGAGCTTGATGAGGATGGTAGAATGGTGTTGGATCATGGGGAAATTATTCAAACACACACTAAGAGGTTGTGGACAAGAGAAATCACATAGTATTTGATCAAATGGATGCACTCTCTAGTTAAAGATACTACATGGGAAAAATGAATATTTTATGCAGAAGCATCCACAATTGATTAGCATTGATATCATTTCACTAAAGATGGGGGCATGATATGTCCTTGATCTTATAGTGTACATACGATTATGAGAAATTGTCTTGTGGCTATCTTAACTCTTATTTAAGTTATATGATCATTAATATCATCTTATATAAGTGGTTAAGTCATCCTAGGTGGCATCCAAAGCATAAGTAGGGTATTTATAAGAGGTAATGGTTATTTTAAGATGATTATATTATGAATTGTGTTCTTCTTGGAGACTTTTGGAGGTTTCACCCTTTAAGTGGTGTATTATTCTCAAATATTCTCAAGTATTTGTAGCATATTTCCTATAATATTCTTCTCTTGTGCAAGTTGTTTCATTACAAATTCATGACCATTTTCTATTCTAAGTGAAAAATAAATTTTCTAGGATAAGACTATTCAACTTCCATCTCTTATAAATATATCAATTCAACTTCTATCTCCTTCAAAGATTACAATTCAACTTTTGTCTCTAACTTTCAAGATTTTTGGAAAGAAAAAATTGAAGTAAAAATGAAAAATAGACCTCTAGTCCATTCAAACTTGGCATTTGATTCATGGGGATTCTTTATCCCTAAGACTAATAGACAATATGCACATAATCATTCTAGGATTCTCTACTCATAATGAAATGGTTTATCTATGATCCTTCTATAATGTCATAAATTGTATACCCTACAAATTTGCATTATGTCTTACACCTGCTTGGATGATCCCCTCATGTGAACTCAACCTAAGCCATCTCTCAAAAACCAAGTCATTTCCAAAATATAAATGTGAAGATTGTTCTTTTACCCCTCCTATACCCCTCATGCTAAATTTGGGGTCATTATCCCTGAATGACAGTGCTACGAGTAAATGTTTGTGTAACGTACTGACATCCTGTACCATATTGGCATTTTGAATACGGTTACTAAGAGAAAGAAAAAAGGCAAGTTTTTTGGATAAAATTGAATGTAATAAGATTCTAGAGGCCAAACATGAATAAATGAATGAAGAAATGAATGAATAAAGAATTTTTTGGCACTTTATCTATATTTGCAATCACCTTCAAGCTCTATATTTTATAGTATAGCTTTGAGGTTTAGGCATAGAATCATTATCATAGGTCCCTATTCTGTATTCTATTTTTTAGAATAGCTCATGCGAGAGGCTTAAATGGTAGAGTTTCTCCTAGGATTCCTCTAAGATTCTTGTTTCATTCTCTGAAAAACTCCATCTCTATTGTGCATTTCAGTAAGTAGCACATTTGTTTGCTCTCTAAAATCCCTTTATCAATTTCCTATGATCAAGCTCCCTACATGAGCTTTGCATTCTTTGATAAAATTTCTAAAGATCACTAGAAGTGAATCTAGGGGGAATCTCCTCTCCACTAAACATTCCCTTGATTTATGCAAAACCCCTATCTATTTACCTAACCCCATTTCCTATTTGTCATTCTTGTTATTTTGCACATTAGGCCTTGTGTCCTCCCTGTAGACCAAGAAGATGTTCCTAGAATAACTTTGTCATTATATCCTAGATCCTAGACACACTTAGGATAGGTACACACACTTTTCCCAACATCTTTATCATTTGACTACTTGTGGAGGTTGAAAGACCAAAGTAGGGGTTTGACCATTCCTAGCAAACTCCTTAGTAATCCCAATCTTATTTTCAACCCTATTAGAAGTAGGTTTTCCTAAGAAATCAAATACATGAAGGTTTGGTTAAAGTTTTCTTGTCAGTATCTTAATAGATTAATGATTTTATCTCTATATTTTTATTTATAATCTAAATATTATGCTTGTGTTTCCTTCTATTTTTGTTGTGTAGGATCATTAGGAAGCTTCACACGTGGAACAAGAATTATCTGAGGAAGTGCAGGATGAAGTACCTAGATCCTATTATCTATACAATGCCATACAAGAGATAACACATGACACAAACATTTACATGACATGCTAGCATACTTGGCAAGGCTCCCAAGTTCTGGTGATAAGTTCTATTATGTGTTTTATTCTATTTTTTGAGATCTATTTCTGAAAATCTTTCATTATTTAGTTTGTATTTGTAGGATTTAGATTAATCATAGGAGGAATTAATCTAGTTTACAAATCAACCTTATGTTGCAAATATGTGCCTAAGCGGTGTTGTCATTGATGTCAACATATCCTTATTGTCATTGGTGTCAATTGTATCCTATTTTGTTGCCTGTATAAAAGACTAGTTTGTTAAGGATATTGAGAAAATTAATGAGGATCAATCTGTGCAGACCATATGGCTATGTGTAAATTTGTCTGAAGAAGCTCCAATTAAGTTTTGAGAGGTTCACATTAAGATATGAAGAAGTTATGGCCATCTAAGTAAAACTTGTTCCTGCAATATTCAAAAAAGACAGAGTGACAGAAAAGAGGTCCAGATTGTTCCAGATATGTCAAATAATGATCTGCGGATCTGGAGGTAGGTTTGGCAAGTCAGTGTGTATTATCCATTCAAGTGGTTCATGGTTTGGAGGTCTATAAGCAATCTTTCTAATCTGACATTCATGGCAGATAGTGTTCTTGAGGTTCCAGAGGAAGATGCAAGTGATTCAGATGATTTGGAGGACTGTGGATGTTTTTGTTGAATTCAATGAGCTTGTGGAAGTATCTAGATCATGTGACTACTATGTTGGAGGTCAGCATTGAATTGTGAGCTTGTCAATGAAGATTTTTGTTCTTCCCAGTCTTGGCCGACCGGATAATTCAAGCGTGTTGCGGATGACCTAAGAGCAATTCTATGAAGCATGGCGTGTCGGTCAAGGAAGATTTGAGTCCCAGTTATGTGTGGCCAATAGCTTAGTGATTCTTATTAAGTCAGATGTTTGTAGTGCCGACCTTGATGTTCATTCCAAGGTTGAAGAAGTGTATAAATACTTGTTGATGAGTTGTGGAAAATCATCCTTGTGCGAAAACAATATAATTTGAAGAAAGGATCAAAGGTAGAGTAGAGTAGAGGAGAAGTAGAAGAACAAGAGCCATTTAGATGAAGAGTTAGAGAAGAAGTGTTTGGGGCAAAGTATAAGTTTTGTGAGCATTCAATGAAACTGAACTAGGCATGAAGTAGATGTTATTTCTCAGTTAATTCTTTCTGTTCTAAAATAAACTCTGTAGGCAGTGAGCTTCTCTTTTGAGTAGTGAGCTCTGGGAAGTGCGCCCAAAGGCATGTGCCTTCTATTTTTCTAAAGTACTTTTAACAAGGTACAAATCTTTGTGGGTTACCCCCACCATGGTTTTCCTCTTAACCGGGTTTCCACGTCAAAATCTCGGTGTCAAGTGTGTTTCTTATGTTTCTACTCATATGTTGTTGATCCATGCTTTAATGTTTACATCATTAATCTGATAGTAAGTTAATAAAGAAGGTTAAAAGCAGAAAAGGTTTGTTTTGTGTGACAACTGATTCACCCCCCTCTCAATTGTCCAGTCTAATTCCAACACATTACTTTTAGGGTGAATTGAATAAAAGTAGAGTTCTCTTTTTCATTGTCACATCTTTGGTGAACTTGATGTGAACCTACTCTTCAAAACCTTTCTAATTTCTAGACCCAGACATCTTGCACTATGTGTTGTAGCCTCTAAATAATTTTATGAGCTTTATGACCTAATCTTCTCACTCTGAAAATCTTGTGTGAAGAAGTTACATGAACATGTCAAAATCTCAATCTTTTTCCACCATGACCACAATGATAATTGACATCCCTTCACTTTGATGCCTATTCCTAAAACTCTTCTTCTATGATCAACCACAATACCCTTTGTTTCAACCATTATCTTTTTCAAACACACAATCAAAAATTGATCTTGAATCCCTTAGAAAGATGTTTGTAAACTCCCTTTTGATATAGCACCCTCTATCATAGAATCCCTTAGAAAGATGTTTGTAAACTCCCTTTTGATATAGCACCCTCTATCATAGAATCCCTTAGAAAGATGTTTGTAAACCACCTTGAGGGTCTTGACTTACTACATGGATTGACCCACATTGTCCATAATGGTATACTTTCTTTAGTCATATCCCATGAGACTGCCCATACTTCTCATCATGTCACATGTCTATAGGTTTCTATGGCATTTCCTACCCCTACCATTTATACACCTACACCTACTCAAATGACCACATCCATTCCTCAAAATGTCATATCAATGGGAATGGTGAGGAATCTCATTCATTCATATGGGTTCATTGCCCATTCTTAGCCTCTTTCATTGGATCCTCCATGGCCTCAAATTATATAGCTATGTAGACCTTTCCAACTCAATCTACACTATTCATACCATCATCCAGCATCCCTATGCTTGCCACCACTACCACCTCTTTGCACATGATAGATACAATGGTATAGTGTTAGCAGTCTCCAACAATAGCTTGCTTCCCTTTCAACTTATTCCATGTAGGCTACTAATTATATCACCTTATGTCTACCATAGTCCATTATCCCTATGCATTATAGCTACTCCTTTGCCTATAGATTTTGAAGTTCCTAGTTTTGAAAAGTATAAAGACAAAGGGGATCCTCAAGCACATGTATCAACATTCAGAGCTTTATGCATAGAATTCATATTTTGGGATGAGTTGTTAAAAAAAATATTCTCATGTTCATTGAAAGATAGCAAGTTGGACTAGTTTTGTTCACTCCCTTGCCATTCTATAAACTCATTCAATCAACATGTTAATTAGTTATTGCAACATTTTTAGACTAATATAGGCCCTTAAATAACTTTCACTAATTTGGTATACTATAAACAAGTGCCCCAAGAGAAGATGATCGACTTCATCTTCCACTATCAATCATTATTCTTACAAATACCCTACCCTCTTCCCAGCTTTGATAATTGAATTCTAGATTAAGTCTTGGCTACCAATTATTCCTTCCTAGTTAGATTTATTTCCACCATTTGTGTGTAGATTATTTATTAGATTCGTTTTCGAGCACTTAGATGTATTTTTTTGTAGTGAGTAAATGCATGAGCTTGATTGGAAGTTAGTTTAATTTTAAGATATAGTTTGGGACTATTAGTTGTTAGTTCTACTACAAATTGCCATAGATACACTACCTTGGATTGACAAATCATGATATTTAAATGCAAGGTATAACAACCCTTGTCAAAAGGTTTGAGCAATTTTATGCTTCGAAGGGCATTGATCTTCAACATAGTTCCCTACAGTCCACAACATAATGGTGTTTCAAAATTAAAGAATGGGTCCTTGAAAGAGATGTTCGATTGTATGATACACTCCAAGTCAATGAACCTCAATATTGGGCGAAGGCCATCAACTATGTGTGTTACATCTAAAATTGAGTTCCTCACTGAGCTGTGAAAGGGGGTCACTTCTTTTCAAGCTTGGACTGGTCAGAAACCCATAATAAAGTACTTTTGAGTGTTTGGTTCTTCTACATGGGCCCACGTTCCAATAGAGAAACACATAGCTATGGATCTGTAGAGCAAGCCTTACATATTTTTTGGGTACCCAAGTGGTGTCAAAGGCTATAAGCTTCTTCACTCTACCACTCATGAGTTGTTCATTGAGATGAGTGTTTGTTTCAAGGAGGATGCTTCCAGTTCTTCTCCCATCACTTCTCCATCTACCATCACTTTGGAGACACTATGACATGATAGTTCTTCTGAGGATCTTAATCCTCTTGATCATGTTGAGGAGTCTTCTTCCTCCACTTCAAATGGTAATGATGATAATGAAGATTCATCTTCCTCCTCTCCTAGTCATCATTCAGAGGGTGATGATTCTCCTCCAACTTATCCTAATTCTTTAGCTACTGGGCCTCTTTGGGCTTGTCAGACATTGGAGTCAGTAGGTGATTGGGTTGGTGATCATTCATATGCCAAAAGAACAAGGTCACATTTCTAGCAAGCTCCACATCTCTTCATTGTTCCATCTTCTAATCTACAGTCCTTTTGGGAAGCTTTTGGTGTCCCTAAGTGGGATGCTTCTATGTAAGAAGAGTTTAGTCCCTTGGAAAGGAACCATACTTGGGATTTAGTCCCCCTTCCTAAGGGAAGGAAACTTATTTGATGCAAGTGGATTTATTAGAAAAAAATTTATCATAGATGGGTCAATTGATAAGCATAAGGCTCTCATAGTTGCCAAAGTATTCTCCAAAGTTTGTGGGATTGACTACTCTAAGACTTTAGCACCAGTTCCTCGAATAAACTCCATCTAACTTGTCCTTTCTATTGCAACAACCCATCATTGGGAAGTTCATCAGATGGATGTGAAGAGTGATTTTCTTCACAGTGACCTTTAGGAGGATATATACATGGATCAACCATAGGGGTTCATACAATATCCTTCACTTTTTGTTATCTTTAGAAGTCTCTCTATGGCCTCAAATAGGCCCCTTGGGCCTAGTATACCAATATGGACTTCTTCCTTCTATCAATTGAGTTCACTCAATGCCACTCTGATCCAAATGTTTATATTCTACGTAAGAATGATACTCTCACCTTCCTTGTTCTCTATATTGATGATGTGTTACTCATAGGGAGTCACTCATCCACCATCAAGGTAGTGAAAACTACCATTCATGATCATTTCCTAATGTAAAACTTGGGCCTTTTGCACTACTGCTTGGGCATTGAGGTCACTCAACCTTCTTCTAGTATCTTCATTATAAATCCCAAGTATGCTCTAGATATGCTCTCTAGATTTCGCATGGCTAACTATAAGCTTGCACCAACTCCATTTCTGTCACGGGTCAAACTTGAGGCTCATTGTACTTCACCATTGGTGGATACTGTTGCAATTATGTGCTATCGGTGTTGTCATTTATGTCAACAAGCTTATGTTGTCATTGGTGTCAATTGTGTCAAGAGTACATGAGTAGTTTGTGTTGAGCATAGATCAAAGATAAGGTTGCTATTTGATTAAGTTGCCTTAGGTGATTTGGTTGATTTGTAGAAGTGATGAAGATATTAGGAATTTGCTTATGTTAGATGTTTTCCAAGTGCTTTTGAGAAAAAATTATTAATAAAGAAAACAATGTGTTGAAGATGTGTTCTGACTTAACAAAGTAATGTTTTGGTTTTGCACCGCATTTCCTCCTTATTGAAGATATGCTTTTACAGTTTGAATATGTTGTTCAGAGATGTTATATTTCAAATTTGGTGCTCTGATTCGTTGTGCAGAGAAAGTTATGTTCACCAGTGTGTGGACTGTGTTTCTGGGTTGTCCAGAAGTGTTTGGGAGAAACTATTTTGCCTTGTATTTCTCCACAGATTTTTTATGGCTTTGCGCTTATGGATTTATGCTTATAAGGTCTATATCTTTCTTCAGTTCAAGTGGTTCATGGTTTGGTTCTCCACAAGTTCATTTCTTGAGTTGCAATTGATGACAGAGTAATCCAAGTGCTCTAGTGTGAACTTTCTTCAGGTGAAAGATGTTGCAAAGCATTTTGTTGGTTTTTAGGTGCTTGTGGATGTTTCTAGATCATGTTCAAGCTTGGAGCATGGTCCGCATGCTGTCTTTTGGTTTTGAGGAAGTGTGCACTTAAAATCTCATAGTGTTAACACAAGTTTGGATGACTTGGTTGTTTACACTAATTGTGGTTGTGCTTCGGTGATTGTGAAAGTATGATGAAGTGTGTATGTATGGATTTAGGTTCATGCTAAGGTGTGATGTGGTCTGCATTTATTCCTTTCCTTTGTGGGAATGTTTTGGTCCAGACCTAATTTGAATTTTATGGGTTAAGATGTGTTGCTGACCTTGGACAATGTTTTCAAGGTTGATGATGGTATAAATAAGTTTCAAGGATTCATGACTGGAAATATGCATGAAGAATATGATGTTTGTGATGCAAATTTTATCAGTGTAGTGAGAGATTTCATGTTTTAGGCTATTGGATGTAGTGAGAAGAAGGTGTCTACTATTTTTCAGTGTTTCTACAAAGGTGATGTTTGTGTTGTGGTGAATATTGAGCTTCATTGGAACTGTACACCATGCATAGGTTAGATGCAATTATATCAGTTCATCCCTGGTAGTGAGCCTCCTCTTCTATCTCTTTCTTCTAGACAGTGAGTCCTTTGGTAGTGAGCCTTTCTTTCTTTCTTCTAGGCAGTGAGTCGTGGGCAGTGAGCCCTCTGACAGTGAGCCTTTTGTAATTTGGTGTTTCTACTACTTTATATTGTGACCTAATCCTCACCGTGGTTTTTCCCTTCTTGGGTTTTCTACGTAAAATCTAGTGTTGTCTTGTGTTTGGTGTTGTTATGATTCAATTTTTGTTATTTTCTTTTCATGCTTAATCATCATAACAAATTTAAAGGTTAATGTGGATCTGAATATTTGTGAGGGTTTGAAGTTTATGATAAAGATGATTCAACCCCCACCCTCTTAGTTGTCTTGTGCATTCAACAATTGGTATCAGAGCTCGATTCCTTGGAAGAAGCTTTACCGCTTGAGGAAGATCTTGGAGGCTAAACACATGGTAGATAGAAAGTTTCCTACTTCTTTGGAAGAGATTCCTGTTGTTGGATCTTCAGAATATGAGTGCATGATTGTCAATAATGAAGAACTTAAGGTTTCTCTTGAGGACGTAGAGAGGTCTGAAGAAGAAATCAAAGATCTAAAGGAGAATGTTAAAGAAGCAGATGGATGTATCAAAAAATTAAGAGAGCAAGTCATGAAGTTCAAAGAAAGAAATAAGGAGGTCAGTGAACAATTGAGGCTAGCAATTTAATCTATGAATGGCTTGAAAGTGCAAGTTGAAGAAAAGGCAAGGATTGAGGAATATCTGAACTTAATGGTGAAAGGAAAATTTGAAGAATGTATAAGGCTTGAACAAGAAGTTGTGAATCTAAAATTAGATATAGAGAAGGCAAATAATTATGAAGAAAAATTCAAGATAAGTTTTGCAAGGCTTTATGAGATGATTGCAAGTCAGAAAAGTCCCAATGATAAAGAGGGTTTAGGATTTGTAAAAGGTGAAAGTTCAAAATCATATCAGAATTCAAATAAGAGGAATAATGGCAAGCAGATCTGGAATCAAAAGAATAAAGCTAGAAGACCTTTGGTCAGATAACCAAATGCTCAAAGGATCCATCTTTCAATGGTTTTTGTCATTTATGCAATAAGTATGGACACAAAGCAATAGAATATAGAAGTAGAAGGAATCAAAATGTTCCATCCTTCTCTGGTCAATGCTTCACATGCAATAAAGTTGGTCATAGAGTTGTTGTATGCAGAAGTAAAGTGAGTCAGAACTCTATTAGGTGTTTTGCATGCAATAAGATGGGACATTGAGCTAATGAGTGCAGAAGTCAAATGAGAAATGGCTATGGTGAGGATAAAATAGTTAAATCTTTCAGTGGCTACTATTATACATGTGATAAATTTGGTCATAAGGCTAACCAATGTAGATCCAAAATGAATGGAAGGAATAATAGTTAGAGAAATGTTATGTGCTACAATTGCAATAGATCTAGACATACCTCTAAGTTTTACAGAAATAGAAGCATGAAGAAGGATAATCTAGTAGAGAAGAACAAACCAGTCCAAAAGGTTGATCCGACAAAGACTAAGAAGGAGATGAATGAGATTTGGATTAAGAAGGATGTAACAGAGGCTAAGGAGGTGTCTGTACCAGCCTCTGATGCAGATGTTTCCTCTAGAAACTAAGATGAGAGCTTTGGCTCAGGGGAAGATTTTGAGAAAATCTTTCCCCCTTGCCAAAGAAATGATGTTGATGCCTCAGCACGAAGATATAAGTTGTGTACTTGATCCATTAGTGAAGACTACAGTGGAAAATCTCCTAATAGTGTGTAGAGACATCACACTGAAGACCAGATCATTAGTGATAAGAGCAAAGGTGTATTGACAAGAAGAAGAGTTGCTGAAGAATAGGTAAATCTATGTTTACTTTCTAAAGTTGAACCTAAAATAGTGGTTAAGGCATGCAAGGATGAGTATTGGATCAAGGCTATGGAAGAAGAACTAATGCAGATTGAGAAGAATCAAACTTGGGAACTTGTCCCAAGACCAAAGAACAAAAATGTAATTGGAACTAAGTGGGTATTCCGGAACAAATTGATTGAGAATGGAGAAGTGGTAAGTAACAAGGCAAGACTTGTGTGCAAAGGCTACTCACAAGTGGAAGGAATAGACTATGAGGAAACTTATGCTCTGGTGGCAAGAATAGAGGCCATTAGGATGTTTTTTTCTTTTGCAACACATAAGGATTTCAAAGTATATCAAATGGATGTGAATTTTACTTTCTTGAATGGTGAGTTGGAAGAGGAATTATACATAGAACAACCAGAAGGATTTCAATTATCAAACAAGCTAGATATGGTTTGTAGGTTGAAGAAGGCACTATATGGATTGAAGCAAGATCCCAAAGCTTGGTAGGCAAGGTTAGGTAGGTATTTATTACAGCAAGGATTCAATAAAGGTACTGCAGATAGCAATATGTACATCAAAATAAGTGAAGATCAAATTTTAATTGTGGAAGTATATCTAGATGACATAATTTTTGGTGGAAATGAAGGTATGTGTAAGAGTTTTGCAAATGAAATGAAGAAAGAATTTGAAATGTCAATGTGTGGGGAAATGAACTTCTTCCTTGGGTTACAGATCAATTAGATAGATAATGGTATTTTTATTTCTCAGTCAAAATATGTAAAAGAGTTGTTAAAGAAGTTTGGAATGGAAGACTCTAAACCCATTTGTACTCATATGGTTACTAGTTGCAAGTTGAACAAGAACGATGAATCTCCTAAGGATGATCAGAGCAAGTGCAAATCAATGATTGGAGAATTACTATATTTGATAGCTACTAGACCAGATATTATGCATGTAGTCTGTCTTGTAGCTAGATTTCAAGAAGATCCTAAAGAGTCACATGTTATAGAAGTAAAGAGGATTCTAAAATATTTAAAGGGAACTCTAGATCATGGCTTGTGGTATCCAGAAGATATTGACTTTACTCTAAATGCATATACAGATGTAGATTGGGCTAGTTGTGTAGACGATAGGAAAAGTACATGTGATGGTGCATTCTTTCTTGGATGTAGATTGGTGTTTTGGCTAAGAAACAAAATTCAATGTCTTTATCTACTACAGAGGCAGAGTATATTACTGCAGCATCATGTTGCACACAAGTGTTATGGATGAGACAAACCTTGAAGGATATCAAAGTTATGATGAACTAATTTCTATTTTCTATGATAATACAAGTGCTATTAACATTTGAAAGAATCCAGTGATGCATTCAAGGACAAAGCATATTTCAATTAGGTATCACTTTCTGAGAGAGAAGGTTGCAAAGAATGAAGTGAAGCTTGAGTACGTGCCTACAAAGGATTAGGTTTCTAACATATTCACTAAGGCTCTTCCTAAGGATACATTTGAGTATCTGTGAGAAAAGTTAGGGGTTATTGCCCCTCCTTTGAACTAGATGCATAAGGAGATGCATCAGTCCAGTGGACTTCAAGATTCATTCTTTTCTGGATTGATGTTGGAGGCTACCTTGTTGGCAAAAGACACTGTGTGGCTTCATGAATGTTGTCATTGACGGTAACAAAGTATTTCCCACACATCCACAGCACATAGTATGTCTCTACCGGAAGACAGAGTGAAGAGTGTTTTGGTCCAGTGAGTAAGAACAGAGCATGCAGCAAGGTTCAACAAATAGGTCTGGATCTCTCAGAGGGTGTAACTTAGCAAAGTACGAACTTGGGCAAGTCAAGAGGAGTATGATGACTACTATATTCTAGAGATTGAGCCTTCGGTGATGAATGAGTGAAAAGATATGAGAATCTAAGTGTTGGGTTCTTGACAGGCAGAGTAGACTGAGGAAGAACTGACTGGCAGAGCATCAAACTTTAATCCAAATGAGAAATTGATGGTGATCAAGCTAATTGAGGGATCATACATGGTTGGCCGACATGATTGATGACTTCTATGTCTATTTATTTGATACGCATCACATATTTAAGCATGGATTCAGCCGACAGATTAGTGTCTTAGAAATATCTTGAGTATTCTGGTTGTCGACTAGATAGATTTTGAAATCCTTGATGCGGATATATATACCAAATGGATTTCGGTATGAAGGTGTGAGTGTGATGATATAGTGTGCAAGGAAAGGTAGAAAGAGGTGTGGAAGTAGTAAGACAAGTCCAGTATGTGACAGAACAGCAGCACTAGAATAGAGGAAGAATGAAGTGCATTAAATCAGTATATTAAGCCTAATCAGAACTGAACCTTAGTATTGGCAGATGCTTCTCATCAGTTCAAACACCTAGTTACTTTCTATAAAACCTTGTAGACAGTGAGTCTCTTGTAGGCAGTGTGCCTCTTGTGAGCAGTGTACTCCGGTAGTGAGCGCTAATTGGCAAGTGTCATTTTTGTACTTCTTATTCTTTTAATAGGGAATACAATCTTGGGTTAGTCACCCCGTGGTTTTTCCCTTAACAGGGTTTTCCATGTAAAAATCACTGTGTTATGCGTGTTGATTTTATTTCTGCTTTCATGGTTATGTATGCTTATATGTTTTGAAGCTGCACTATTTATTAAAGAAGGAAAGAAAGTCAAAATATTTAAGATAACTGATTCACCCCCGCTCTTAGTTATCTACCTTGTTTCCAACAATGGTATCAGAGCTAAGTTCCTCCAAACAGAGCCTAACAACTTGAGGAAGATCTTGAAATCTCAATGGATATGTATGGTATGAAGGAACAACTTCAGTCTGTCCTAGATGATCTTGAGCAATCTCACTCTGAAGTCAATAGCTTGAGAGAAAGTTTCAAACAAGCTAAGATTTGATAAATGAGCTAAAAGAAAAACTCAGTATCTCTGTGAAAAAGAGAAAGGAACTACTTCAACAATTAGCAAGTCAAAGTGAAGCCAATGACACTAATGAAGACCTGAATGAGAAAAACAAGCAATGTGAGAAGCTATCAAAAGAGGTCATTATGGTAAGACATGAAATGGAATCAAGGGTTATGAGATTCACCCAAGAAATTGAAGAGAAAAGAAAAATTGAAAATAATCTAAAACAATCTCTCAAAGAAAAGTCAGAGGACTGCCACAAAATGGATAGAATAATCAGGCATCTGGAATCTAATCTTGAAGAAGCTAGAGATAATGAAGAACAACCTTAGAATCAGATAGACACTCTCAAACAATATCTTCAAACAACAAATGAATACAAAGAGAAATTCAAGATAAGCTCTGCTCAACTTGAAGTTCTTCTTGAAAGCCAAAAGAGGGTAGATGACAAGCATGGCTTGGGAAATGAGAAAGGTGAAAGCTCTGGATCCGGTCAGAAGAACTCTGGATCAGGAAATCTAAGGAACAAGCCTAGAAGACCTCTGGTAAGGCAACCAAATGCTCAAAGATATCCATCCTTCAATAGATATTGCAACAATTGCAACAACTTTAGTCATAAAGCAACTCAGTACAAAAGAAGAATGAATCAGACTAATTTATCCTTCTCTGGATAGTGTTTCAACTGCAAAAGGTATGGTCACAAATCTCATGAATGTAGAAATATGCAAATAAACAATTCATTCAATTGAAGATGATTTGCATGCAATAGAATGGGACATATGGCTAATCAATGCAGATCAAAAGGATATCAATCAAATATGCAAAGAAATGTTGTTTTCTACAATTGCAATAGATCCGGTCATATTGCCAAATTCTGCAGAAGTAAGAATCAGGATAAAAGGGGTCTGGTGCATCATAATCAAAATCAAGATAAAGGAAAAGGCAAAATGAATGCGGATGAAGTTCAAAGGGAGATGAACAAGATTTGGGTGAAGAAAAGTACAAAAAATGTTGGGGATGGATCCGCACCAAAATCTAGTGCTGATATTCCTTCTAGAAACTAAAGAGATGAGCTCTGGCTTAGGGGGAGTCACAAAGGAAAATAAATTCCCCCATCTAGTCAATTGGTGCCTAAATTTGGCACATGGAATGTTGCAGATTAAAGGGTTCTTAGAGAAATATCCAAATAACCTTCAGTAAAAATATGAATGATCTGCAAGGAGTTTTGAAGAGTTTAATCAGCCAAGATTGATCCGGTTTGACTGCAATCCAATAAAAGCAGGATTTTCACAGTTAGATCCGATATGATTCAAAATTGAAATATCTTGATCTGTGGATAAATGCAATGATTGGAGGAAGGAAGACACATTGTCAATTATCACTAAAAATAATTCTAAGTGTATTTCAGTAATTCAGAAAGATCTCTCTTAGAATAAGGAAGAACAAGGCATCCGGAATAACTTAAGTTGTGTATTTATTGCAATAGGAAATTAGGGTATGCACAGAGATAAAAGGGTTTCTTTTTCATCATTTGTACACTTGCATTTGAGAAGAAGAAAGAAAGATCTCTACATCAAGATTGTTACAACCTTCTCAAAGATCAAGCATAGAATCTAATTCAACCAGTGATCTTTTCGATGCATATTGTGAACCCTGGAAGCGTAAAAAGGTATTTCAATTTCTGAATATCTCTCTCTAAATCTTTTGCAAACATGGCTACTCCTATGGTTGTTAAGATCACTGATAGGCCGTGCCCAAAGTTCAAGAAACATCCCTACAAATCCCTAGAAGTTGATCATTTAGACGTCTTTTCTAGCATTTCGCATGGGATTCTGCACATGGAAGATGTTAGGGTATACATCCATGCCAATATTGAGGAATTTGGAGAATCAAAGCTGATGAATATCTATCATAAACAACTAATAGATGAAACTTTTGAACTCAAATCTCAATACAAGGCTATCCAGGATAAGCATTTTGGACATTGCATCCACTTTCCTTGTTTTGCAGAAGATGAATGGGTCTGGTATGTTCTTAGCAGAATACATGACAACTTCATGTGGTTGTTGAAACCCTTCAAGATAACAAAAGATGCAATTAGGGTAGTAATTGGATTGTACTCATCCAGTGGGTTGCCTGCTCTCAAAGCTGTCAAGAACCAGATAGTAAGTGAGGCTACCGGATCAAAGTTTGACAAAAGAGCAATGACAATAGAAGATATCACAGATTTGAATATCAAATTTTCCTCTATGATAATTGGCTATAAAATATATCATTCCAGCAGGGGGAACTCTGTGTCCGGAACTACAGTATACACTGCATATCAGATGCTAAGGGAAAATGTAGATTATGATTTATGTGACCTTCTCCTGAACCAACTATTAGAAAACTTGCAAAAGATCAAGAAGGACAAGAACTCATTCAAGTATGGTGGCTTAATACTATGTCTGTTCTTTTACTATATGAATGAGCTACCTGGATCAAGTGGTTGGGTATGGCAAAATGACAGATCAGTTGCCATACAAATCAGAGATTACATGTATAGGCTTGGTGATGCAAAGGCTCAAAGTATAGCACTCTAGGGATACTTCAAGAACTTCCAAAGTATAATGCAGGCAAGAGAAAGAATTCCCCAATCTATAGTTGAAAAATACAAGGATACAGTGTGTTTCATGGTAGACACTAATCAATGCCTAATGGAGGCAGTGGAACCCAGAACAGTCTAGATTATGCCAATGGGCTATGAGGTAGATGAGAAAATCCTAGAGCTGCATGTCCAACAATTACTGAGTCAGCCTAAGGACCCTGAGGTAGAAAGGTTTGGAACCTTTCAAGAATTAAGTGTGAAAATACATGTTGAATTGAGACAACCAGAGATTAAAAGAAAAGTGAGAAGGGAAGTAGACGAAGTTACCAAAAGATATGGCATATCAAAGGAGGCAGTTGATGCAAACAGAGAGAAAATAGAAAGAGCTGAGAAAGAGAAACAAGAAGCAGAAAATGAAAGTGTTCCGGTACAAGCCTCCTCCCGGACTAGATCCTCCAAGAGCTCTACACCTGCCACTTCTAAGAGCTCAAAAGCCTCAAAACTGGAAGCCAAGACATCCAGAAAGGGAGAAAAGAGAACAAAAACAAAGGCCACAAAGTCCTACATAAGCCAAAAGGATGATGAAGAAATAGAGTCGGATGAGGACGTTAAGAAAATGAAGAAGAAAAAGAAGAAAACTTCTAGGGAATCCTCTGCCGGTAAAAACAAGGAAGAAGAGGTAGAAGAATTTGTTGAAAGGCCTACTCTCTCTATTGATGATGTCATCAAAGCAGTCACTGTGGATGAGAATCTGCAACCGATGACTGAATTTTATGATGAATATAGTGACACTGACAAGAAGATTGTGGAAGATGCTACAGTCAGGTATCTAAACATTTATAATAAAGCATTCATTGAAATCATCTCTCTAATCCCCAAAAGTCTAGAGAAGGAGCTTGAACTGAGAAAGGAGAATGCTAAGGCTAAGGACCTAGAGATCCGAGAGTAGATTGCTATTCAGCTCTATCCTTCTATTACTCCAAAACAAATGAACATGATCTTTAAGGACTACAAGGATGAGTTCCGGAGCAAAGCAAGAATGAACAAACTAATGCTTGGAGAGACTAATCATGTAGCAAAAGAAACAGAAGACATCCTCCGGAATGCATTCAAAAGATTTAACCTTCCTATCATAGAGGAAATAGATGAAGAACCTTCTACCATGGATGTTGAAGGATTAAGTACATCAAAAGAAGAATCTACTGAGAAAAATGTAGAAGAGTCAAAAGAGATAAGTGAGGAGAAGTCTAAGGACTTGGATTCCTCTATTCTGAAAGAGGAAGTCCATGAAGAAGTTAACATCTCTCTTCCAAATCCCCTTGTAGACTCCGAAACTAAAGGAGAAGGAAGAAAAGAGGAGAAATTGAGTCAAGAAGAGGTAAAGAGAAGAGAAGAAGATCAAATAGAGAAGACTCTTGATGACAGTTCTAAGGTTGCAAAAGGAAAGAAGACTCAGTCTCTAGCAAGAGACACTGTAGAGGCAGTAAAGAGCTTCTTGAACAAAGAAATGTTAGAGATAGATGAACCAGAATTATTTCAAGTACCTCTAAATTTTGATTCCCTTTCTCCAGTCCAGACAATGAAGATAGCATCTTTTACTCAAGCTAAAGCAAAAGAGAAGCTTCTCAAGTCTCACATGGAAGACTGTGAGCTAATAGAGATTGCATCCAGGATGCTAGAGAAGATCATGCCATCCTTCCAAAAGGATCCTTCGGCCTCTCCATCTGGTAACCTGAAATATTTGGTTAACTCTATTAGCACCCATTTTGATTCCTTGGAGAAATCGGCAAAAGAGAAAGTTAGGAAAGAATTTTTGGGAAAGAGGTTCACTGAAATATAGGGACTCATAACTAATGATAGGAGGACCCTGGATATTGGGATAAAGAGCCTAGAAAATGCTCTTAAAGATGGCAAAGAAATATACAAATTTTGTCTATCGTGGTCCACAGTGACAGAAGACATTGCAAAGAAGGTGGAAGAACAAGAGGGTAAACTGTCAAGTTTATCTTAGAATTTTGATCCTCTCACCTCATCCATAATGAATCAAGAGTGCCAAGCTATTGATACTATAAATGAAATAAAAAGGCTTGAAAAGGAGAAGAAGAATAGAATAAGCAGGATGAGTGAACTAAGAGGGATAATTATCCCTAAGTTAGAGGCAATGCATGAGGCCTTAACTGATGCTCAGACCACAGCCCGGACCAGTGGTCCGGTAGACTTAAGAAGGGCATAAGCTTTTGCATTTTTGTTGAGTGGTCACGTCTCAATTTTGGATAGGATGAAGCAAAGTTGAGCAATAGAATTTGTCCAATTGAAGACCACTTTTGCGGATATACTTAAGTATATGTAAGTACAACATGTATATATACTTATGCGACTATGTATAGATTGATTTTTACAAATTTTGGTGTGCGGATTCCACCCTTTGCCATTGATGTCAAAGGGGGAGTGAGGAGTAGTGAAAAATGTGGAATCTAGCTAAGGGGGAGCTCTGGTAAAAGTGTACATAAGACAGAGCATCAGCCAAGGGGGAGTTTGCTACGACACTTAGTCATTTTTCACTAAGTGTTGCCATCAATGCCAAAGGGGGAGATTGTTGGCAAGAGACACTATGTGGCTTCATGAATGTTGCCATTAATGGCAACAAAGTGTTTCCCACACATTTGCAGCACATAGTATGTCTCTACTGGAAGACAGAGTGAAGAGTGTTTTGGTCCGGTGAGTAAGAATAGAGCATGCAACAAGGTCTGACAATCAGGTCCGAATCTCTTAGAGGGTGTAACTTAGCAAAGTGCGGACTTGGGCAAGTCAAGAGGAGTATCATGACTAATATATTCCAGAGATTGAGCCTCTAGTGATGAATGAGTGAATAGATATGAGAATCTAAGTGTTGGGTTCCTGACAGGCAGAGTAGATTGAGGAAGAACTGACTGGCAAAAAATCAAACTTTAATCCAGATGAGAAATTGATGGTGATCGAGCTAATTAAGAGATCATACATGGTTGGCCGACATGATTGATGACTTCTATGTCTATGTCTTTAGTATGCATCACATATTTAAGCATGGATTCAGCCGACAGATCAGTGTCTTAGAAATATCTTGAGTATTCTGGTTGCCAACTAGATAGATGTTGAAATCCTTGATGCGGATATATATACCAAATGGATTTCGGTATGAAGGTGTGAGTGTGATGATATAGTGTGCAAGGAAAGGTAGAAAGAGGTGTGGAAGGAGCAAGATAAGTCAGGTATGTGACAGAACAGCAGCACTAGAATAGAGGAAGAATGAAGTGCATTAAATCAGTATATTGAGCCTAACCGGAATTGAACCTTAGCATTGGTAGATTTTTCTCATCAGTTCAAACACCTGGTTACTTTCTATAAAACCTTGTAGACAGTGAGTCTCTTGTAGGCAGTGTGCCTCTTGTGAGTAGTGTGCTTAGGCAGTAAGCCCTAATTGGCAAGTGCCATTTTTGTACTTCTTATTCTTTTAACAGGGAATACAATCTTGGGTTAGTCACCCCGTGGTTTTTCCCTTAATAGGGTTTTCCACGTAAAAATCACTGTGTTATGTGTGTTGATTTTATTTCTGATTTCATGGTTATGTATGCTTATATGTTTTGAAGATGCACTATCTGTTAAAGAAGGAAAAAAGTCAAAATATAAGATAACTGATTCACCCCCCCTCTCAGTTATCTACCTTGTTTCCAACATACCTCTTAGGGGGAGTAGGTAGTGGTCATGATTATTGTTGCAGATAGGGGGAGTAAGAGTTGATATAGTTTGGGGAGTATCTAGAGTAGTAAAAAGAAAAGTTCATGTGTCCTAATAAGAGTGAAAGAAGAGGTGTGTTGCCCTTTGACATTAATGTCAAAGGGGGAGAGATATCAATGTGAAAAAGAAAAGGATCAATGATCAGGG
The DNA here is from genome assembly GCA_027924645.1 of Cunninghamia lanceolata. Taxonomy (NCBI): domain Eukaryota; kingdom Viridiplantae; phylum Streptophyta; class Pinopsida; order Cupressales; family Cupressaceae; genus Cunninghamia; species Cunninghamia lanceolata. The sequence goes on from BSBN01000460.1 coordinate 7,209,724, forward strand.
AGAGAGAGTGAGATGTATAAAAGAAAGGGGGAGAGTAAGAAAGAAAAGAAGTTGGTGCAAATATGTGTCTTGATGTTCTTTCACATTATGTGTTGCCATCAATGACAAAGGGGGAGATTTTTGCAAGTATGTGCTATCAGTGTTGTCATTGATGTCAACAAGCTTGTGTTGTCATTGTTGTCAATTGTGTCAAGAGTATGAGTAGTTTGTGTTGAACAGAGATCAGAGATAAGGTTGCTATTTGATTAAGTTGCCTTAGGTGATTTGGTTTCTTTGTAGAAGTGATGAAGATGTTAGAAATTTGCTTCTTTTAGATGGTTTCCAAGTGCTTTTGAGAAAATTTGATTAATAAAGGAAATAGTGTGTTGAAGATGTGTCCTGACTTAACAGAGTAATGTTCTTGTTTTGCTATGTATTTCCTCCTTATTGAAGATATGCTTTTTTGGTTTGAATATGTTGTTTAGAGATGTTATATTCCAAATTTGGAGCTCCAATTTGTTGTGCAGGGAAAGTTATGTTCACCAATGTATGGACTATGTTTTTGGGTTGTGTAGAAGTGTCTGGGAGAAACTGTTTTGCTCCACATTTCTCTGTAGATTTGTTTCTGGCTTTACGGTTCTGGATTTATGCTTATATGGTCTATATATTTCTTCAATTTAAATGGTTCATGGTTTGGTGCTCTGCAAGTTCATTTCTTGAGTTGTTGTTGATGACAGAGTAATCTAAGTGCTCTGATGTGAACTTTCTTTAGGTGAAAGATGTTGCAAAGGATTTTGTTGGTTTTTAGGTGCTTGTGGATGTTTCTAGATCATGTTCAAGCTTGGAGCATGGTCTGCATATCATCTTTTGGTTTTGAGGAAGCGTGCACTTAAAAGCTCATAGTGTTAACACAAGTTTGGCCGACTTGGTTGTTTACACTAATTGTGGTTGTGCTTCGGTGATTGTGAAAGCATGATGAAGCATGTATGTATGGATATAGGTTCATGCTAAGGTGTGATGTGGTCCACATTCATTCCTTTCCTCCTTGGGAATGTTTTGGTCCAGACCTAATTTGAATTTTATGGGTTAAGATGTGCTGTCTACCTTGGAGAATGTTTTCAAGGTTGATGATGGTATAAATAAGTTTCAAGGATTCATGACTAGAAATATGTGTGAAGAATATGATGTCTGTGATGCAAATTTGATCAATGTAGTGAGATCTTTCATGTGTTAGGCTACTGGATGTAGTGAGCAGAAGGTGTCTACTATTTTTTAGTGTTGTTGCGAAGGTGATGTTTGTGTTGTGGTGAATATTGAGCTTCATTGGAACTGTACTACATGCATAGGTTAGATGTAATTATATCAGTTCATCCCTAGCAATGACCCTCCTCTTCTATCTCTTTCTTCTATATAGTGAGTCCTTTGGAAGTGAGTCTTTCTTTCTTTCTTCTAGGCAGTGAGCCCTCTAATAGTGAGCTTTTTGTAATTTGGTGTTGCTACTACTTTATATTGTGAGCTAATCCTCACTGTGGTTTTTCCCTTCTTGGGTTTTCCACATAAAATTTGGTGTTGTCTTGTGTTTGGTGTTGTTATGATTTAGTTTCTGTTACTTGCTTTTCATGCTTAATCACCATAAAAATTTTAAAGGTTAATGTGGATTTGAATGTTTGTGAGGGTTTGAAGTTTATGATACAACTGATTTACCTCCCCCCCTCTCAGTTGTCTTGTGCAGTCATCAGATACTACCTTGTATCACCAACTAGATGGGAGTCTCATATACTTGACTCGCATGAGACGTAATCTTTCATATGTTGTGGGCCTAGTCTCCAAGTTCATGCAGGAGCCACATGAGCTATATTGGAAAGCAACTAAGTGAATTCTTTGTTGCAAGTATGGGCCTAACCGGTGTTGTCATTGATGTCAACATACTCCTGTTGCATTGATGTCAAGGATTGGATGAGCTGCGTGCTAAGGCTATTGAGAAAATTAGTCCTATCAGAAATAGAGAAGAACAGTGAAGACAGTGAAGCTCTATGAAGTGAAGATCCCAGCTAGATGAAGATCAGAGAATACACATCAAAGGGTTTGTAGATATGTGTCTAAAGATGATCCAGTCAAGATTTGAGAGGTCCGCATGAAGATTTGGAGAAGTTATGGTCATATGAGTAAAACTAGTTCTGGCAGCTATTTAGAGTGACACAAATAGGTCCGGTGAGATCCAGAAATGTAATATCTTGTTCTACAGATTTGGTGGAATGTTTAGGAAGCCAATGTGAATTGACAACTCAATTGGTTCGTGGTCTGGAGGTCTGCAAGCATTTATTCTAATGTGACAGTGATGACAGACTGTGTTCTTGAGGTTCAGGATGAAGATGCGAATGATTTTAGTAAGAAGTGGTGTGGATGTTCTTGGTGATTCAAGCAAGCTTGTGGGGGTCTCTAGATTGTGTCCAGTTTGTGTTGGCAGTTCGCATTGAAGATTGAGCTCATAATTGAAGATTTACTCTCTGGTGATGGTGTTCTTCCTAATCATGGCCGACCGAATGTTTTACACATCTTGCAGATGATCTTGAAGATGTTCTGCGAAGCATGACATGTTCCTCAAAGAAGATTGAAGTCCCAAATATGTGTGGCTAACAGTGTGGTGATATGCATGAAGTTCTTCTAACAAATTAAGTTGTATTTTTGTAATTTCTCTGTAATAGAATATGTTGTGCCGACTTTGATGATCATTCCAGAGTTGATGTCATCTATAAATAAGAATTGCGAAGTCATTTCAAAGTATCTTGGTCAAGATGAGAGAGTGGTAGAGAGGAGAAGAGCAAAAAGCAGAGTAGAAGTGTTGAGCTTAAATGGAATTGTCTCAAGCATGGTGAAGATGCTAATCTCCAGTTCAAGTATGTAATATTTATATTATTATTCTGTAGATAGTGTGTCTCCTATAGGCAGTGGGCCTCTTGTGAGCAGTGTGCTCGGGCAGTGAGCCCTAATTGGCAAGTGTCATTTTGTTCTTCTTATTCTTTTAACAGAGAATACAATCTTGGGTTAGTCACCCCGTGGTTTTTCCCTTAATCAGGTTTTCCATGTTAAAATCTTGGTGTCATATGTGTTAATGTGTTTTTTCTCTTAATATATTGCATTGTGCTTCCATGATTAAATCATTATTATGTTGTAGAAATATAAGAAGGATTTAAGTGTTTACAGAAAAGAAAGTTTTGGTGACAACTGATTCACCTCCCCCCTCTCAGTTGTCTATCCTAAAACCAACAATTGGTATTAGAGCTAAGTTCCTCTAAAAGAGCTTAATCGCTTGAGGAGATCTAGGATGTCTTCCTATAAGAAAGATAGTCTGAGGTTTGATGGAACTAATTACACTCTTTAGAAAAGCTGCATGGAATGTCACTTGCAATGTATGGGAATGCAATATTGGACCATGACTACAAAGAAGTATGATCCTCCAAAGAATGGTCTAACAACTGTAGATGAAATCAGAGATGCTGAAGATAATCTTTGAGCTAAAGAAGCCTTACTAAGTGCCTTATCTAATTCAGAGCTGACAAATGTTATGGATTTAAAAACTGCATATGAGATTTGGTCAAATCTAGAATTTCTTCATGAAGGAAACAAATATGTTAAATATGCCAATGTCATGCCCACAATTCCCATGCGGTCACGACACACATCACACGTGTCATGTCCACATTTTTCATGTGGTCATGACATGAAATATCAAAAAAAATTCCACGCTTCCCTAGAAACCCCCTCTCACGTGTAAGCGTGCTCGGTGGCGTCACGTTTAAGGCGTAAACATGATAGTGGAATGCAGGGTAATGCATTCTCGTGCGCATACCAATTCACAATGAAGGCCAACTAGGGGGTCGAAGCAACATGGTTAATGTCGCCAATAGGGTTAGGATCAACGATTGAAACCCTAAGTTAATCTATGTGAATGAAGGGATTTTGAAAATCAATAGCCAAAATCAAGGGCATGAGAGAATATAATTTAATATAAAAATCTAATGTCGATACTTAGCAAAAATCAATAATATATTCCTAAACAAGGTTAAATTTCACTAACCTAGCTAAACCCTAAATTCCAGAAAAATCTGGCAGCATAACGCCTTACGGGCGTGATTAGGATTTATTATAATTAAACAAGTTTTGATCAAAAGTTTACTAGTTTGGTTTTATATTACCTACGTCTCACTAGTAGAATTGGTAGATCAGTTGAATAAGTTAATTTGTACATTTTTCAACAAAGCTCAATCAATTTGTTCTCCTTCACGTTTTCTATAATTTAAAACATTTTCAACAAAGCTCGATCGATTTGTTCTTCTTCACATTTTCTATAATTTAAAACTTTTTCAGCAAAGCTCAATCAATTTGTTCTTCTTCATGTTTTCTATCAATCAAAGTTATCATTTACATTATTCCTAATTTCTTGGTAGATCAGATCATGGAAACATGTTAAACTAACTTCATTTAAATAGTTTTCTAGGTTTCCGAGTTGGATTTAAAACAACGTCTAATTTAATTTAGTTAATTAAATTGCCCCAAAATGATTAAAGGACTAAACCAAATGTTAAAATAATTACATCTCAATTAATTAAAATGTGTAAAGTTTAAATAAAACCAATAAATCTTTTTCTTCAAATATCAATTTAAAAATCAATAAAATATAAAATTCTTCTAATCGTGATCTAATCTATTTATTAACATACCACTAACAAATAAAAATAACATTCCCTAAAAAGAATAAAGTTTACCCATTAAATATTAACAGAAAATGCCATTCTAAAAATAAATATTAAAGCAAATGGAGGAAAATAATAAAGAGAGTGGAAATAAAGGGAATAAGGCAATTTTAAATGCAAGCCCTAAAATCCTCTCAATTTAAAAACAATTTCCTTAAGGGCATAAAGCCCTAACCCTATTTTTTTAAGCTCTCATTTTCTTTTCTCCTCTTTGTTTTCTCTTCTTCTTTCTTTTTCCTTCTCTCATTTTGTTTGTTTTGGTTGTGTTGCAGGTTGTAATGGAGGCCATATATGAAATGCATATGATGGCATATATATATATATATATATATAATTGAGTATTTTGTTATGCTCTGAAATTTTTGTAATATAAATATATATTTTTATTTATTATTATTATTTTTTTAAACCTGAAACCCCAAGCTTTTTTTTTGTTCGACAGTCCAAAGGGCAGAACTGTCTGAGACCGGTGGCGGCAGAGTAGGAGGGACTAAGGAGTGGCGGAGGAGGGACGGCTGGTGGTGGTGTTGGCAATAGGGAGACAGCAGGGTGGAGGTCTAGTGGCGGAGTCAATGATGAGAGGACCGTGGAGGATAAGCAGCATTGGAGGGGGTTACGGACTGCAGGTCACGTGGGATAAGGCCCGCGGGGAAGGCTAAGTGGGGAGTGAGGGTAGGGAGGCAGAACCCCCACCCACATCCCCAATAGTGGGGTGTGGGTGGGGGCTCCGCCCCCCTACCCACACCCTTAATAAAAAAAATTGTGGGGGGTTCGAACCCCCCCACCACATGTAATATTTTTTTTTAAACAGAAAATTGCCAACTATGAATTTTGAACCCTTAGTCAATTTCCTTATTTTACACAATGATCATTTAAGGGATATATATATATATAACTATACTCAACAAATTTCTCAGATCCACTCAAAATTATAGTTTATTTAATATTAAAAATATGACAATATATATATATATATATATATATATATATATATATATATATATATATATATATATATATATATATATATATATATATATATATATATATATTCTATTGTATGTATAATGTAATTTTTTTTGTTTGACAGAATTAATAAAAGCAATTTATAATAAAATACATATAAATGCAACATGTAAAATACACATTATATATATATATATATATATATATATATATATATATATATATATATATATATATATATATATATTTTCAACTATAATTTTTCTTCCAATCACTTACAATTTTACTTTTAAAAAACAATAAACAAAGCTATATTTTCTTTTTAACAAAAAAAAATTATAAGGCAAGGAACTCATTTCTCTTAACAAAATATATTCATTGTACTATTAATATTTTTCTTTCTAAAGAAAGAAACAAATGTAATTAAGTAAATACTTCTAATAACATCAACTAATTTTCTCTTTCATAAAAATAATATACAAGTTTTATATTTCTCTCTCAACAATGAAACAACAACTCCCCTATTTGATATTTCCAAGATAAACATATAAATGAAATAACTTTAAAACCAAATTTTCTTCCTTCAACATTTTTTGAATGATAAGCATTAAAATCAACAAATTTTAAATTTCTATTCCAAATGTAAATAGCTCACACACAAATAAAAAATATATACTTTTACAACAAGAGGGAGAACAATGTTCTCCTCTTTGAAAACTAACAAATGATGCAAGCTCCTAAATTGGACATGCTCTCTTCCAAGAGCTAAAAAGATATAAGATAACAACTCCAAGAACAATGGTGTTTTCTCCAACTTCACAAAGCTCCCAATGAACCTACAATATCACAAGAAGGGGAAAGAAGCCACAAAAACTTGCTCTCCTCCCTACCATTGACCTACTAGTGGGTCACCCCCGAGCTAGGGAGGTCATCCACACACTTAGAAACTCATACCACATCACAACAAGGCATTCAACAACCAAACACAAATTTACTCCCATGGTTAACACAACACAAGAACTCACTCAGGATAAGTTCAATGGGGTAGGGGAGTGGATAATACTCAACTCAAGAGTGCCACTCCTAAATATCCCAATACAAAATACCTCTCAAGGCCTCAAGCCAACACCTTTTAACATAATTTCACAAGGCTTCCAATTTGGCTCTCAAGCCATTTCACATATTGCACATATTCTCATATTGCCCTCAAGGCTACAACACCACAAAATTGAGAAAATGACCCTGAGAAGATTCACTCCTCCCCCACCCCACACTTGTTGATCATCTTCTCCCAAGTGGGAGAAGCTCTTACAACACCCTTACAATTTTTCCCCACAACAACAAATAAAAACTCAAAAATAGAACTCACACATAGAATCACACAAGCAAATAAAAATGGATAAGGGAAGGCCTTAGCCTTGAACCCTACCTTAAAAATTCCAATTTGGTAGATGGTTGATGTAGAGCTTCTCCAACTCCTTCTCCAAAATAAGCCACAAAACTCTCTCCAACTTTTTCCCCAAAGTAAAATAAAATCAATAATATTTTCCAAAAATTCAACAACCCCTTACCCTTCTCTAAGTGGAATTATAATAAACTCTTCCCATGAGCCTTGATGAATGGGGAGGTGACACATGTCACCTCCTCACTCCTCCCAACTACAAGCAAGACCCATGGAATGGGTGGTGACACTTGTCAATCACTTATCCACCAAGTCTCTCTCCCTTCCACTTGTCCTCTCTAGAACAAGTGGGAGAGAAAAGTGGAGCTTAAGAGGGAATGGGTGCCACATGTCCCCCATTCCTTTTCTCCTAAGAGGGACCACACAACTCCAAGGTACCCTCACCAATTGTGGAAGAGACTTGGAGTAAAGTCCTCCACAATTGAGGGGTCTTGGAGACTTCCCCAACCTAGGGAAGAGGAAAGGATGAGGTTGAGTGTTGGACCCACTCATCCTCTCCCTCCCATGCCCCCATTTTCATCACTTTACTTTAGGGTGAAGTTAAAGTGACCAAATGGAGGTTTATCTAGGGTTACACAAGTCAAAAAGGTCCCTAGACCCTAGGGGTACAACCTAGGGTGAAATTTAGCCCATTATGAGCACCAAGGGTTGAGTTAAAGCACATGAAAAGGGGTCTCAAAATTTATAACTTAAAAAAAAATGTAATTCAAAAGACACTATTCTTACAACACTAATTAGAATTCAAAACAAAAGAGGGGTAGACTTAGCCCGACTAACAACATGCAACACATTACAGAAACTCATCATGCACATGGTTGATCTTGGTTCCTCTTGGAACTAGATCAGCTTCATAAGGGAAAACAACACCGTGTGTGGGATGATCTCCAATTTCTGTGGCTTTGTTAGAAATACCTACGCACTCAAATGAAAAGTTAATTTCACATATATATAATAGCTGAAGAAAATTGTAACATACACTCGCATACAACATCACATATCCATATAAGCATCAAGGAAGTCACATTACAATTAGATTCTAAATTCTGCATTTCAAACATCCATTCCTAAGATTGAATCACAAAACAAATTTCTAACTAACATAACACGATTAGTTTCCCAATAACATCAAATATAAACCATATGTCTAATATCATTAGTAAATCAATATCCAGGTCTAAAGACATCGTAAACATACTAAGCATACAAATCCACATACGACATAAAGTCTAATAGTCTAGAAATTTAAGATCAACACTGCCACAAGTCTAAATGTATCACTAACAGTAAAATAAATAGTCAAACATAAGGGAATGAAAAAGTAGGCCCCACATCCTCTCCCCCTAAGACTATACTTCCTCCTGGAAGTCGTCAAAGAGGTGAGGATAAAGGGTCCTCAATCTCGCTGCATCCTCCCATGTTGCCGTGACCTCATCATACATGTCCCACTGGACCCTAACCTGGTCTAGCTCTCAACCTCGAAGGCCCAACGTTTGAAGAGCCAATATGTGAATTGGCTCCAAAGCCAGCTGACTGTCTGCCTCTACCTGAAGAGCACTCCAATCCAATACATGAGATAAATCAGATATGTAACGCCGTAAAATAGAAACATGAAAAATATTATGGATACGCGATAGGCTAGGTAGCAAGGCTAGATGATAGGCTACAGGTCGTATCTATTCCAAGATCTCAAAAGGTCCTACAAAATGAGGTGTGAGCTTAGAGCCCTTTCCATGATGGATTGGACTCTTGTGCGATCACACTCTCAAGAATACTCTATCCCCGGCTAAGAAGCTCTGATCTATCCTCTTAGCATCGGCATACTTCTTCTGTCGATCATGTGCCTCCTGAAGTCTCTGCCTAATCAATGTCACCTGCTACTCCATATCCTAATCCAACTCCAGCCCTATCGCAACCCTATCCTCAATACGGTCCCAACTCAAAGGTGTCCTGCAAGGTCTGTCGTATAAGGCCTAAAAAGGAGCCATACCCAACGAGCTCTGATGCCCATTGTTGTAGGCAAACTCAACTAGATACAGATACTTCTCCCATCTACTCTGATGATCCATGACATACATGCGAAATATATCCTCAAGAACCTGATTAACTCTCTTTGTCTGTCCATCGGTCTCAGGATGATAAGCGGAACTAAAGTTGAGCTATGTGCCCAACGCCTACTGTAAGGCTCTCCAAAAGGATGAAGTGAACATTGATTCCCTGTCAGAAATGATACGGTGAGGTACCTCATCTAATCTAACAATCTGATCCAAGAATACTCTTGCCACAGATGGTGCATTGTACGTCATGCATACAGGTGTGAAATATGCCACCTTAGTCAACTTGTCAACCGTCACCATGATGGCATCATGGCGGCGTGATGACATAGGAATACCAACAATAAAATCCATGGAAATGGTGTCCCATTTCCACTCAGGTATCTCGTGAGGGTACAAAAGACTCACTGGATGCTGATGCTTGACCTTAACCCTCTGGTACTCAAGGCAACGAGTAATATATTCTACAATATCTCCTCTCATACCTGCCCAATGGTATAACTATCACAAATTGGCATGCATCTCTTAACCCCTGGGTGTGCTGCATAAGGTGCTCTATGAGCCTCTGAAAGAATCACTGCATGAAGATCACCCACATGGGGTACATAGATGCGCTGTCGATGTCTAAGAAAACCATTTGACTCAAGGGAATATCCTGCAAACCCATCCTTAAGGGCCCTCTATTTCTAGATCTCCTACTGCACCTCCAGGAACCACTCATCCTCAGGCAGATGCTATATGATGCGGTCTCTCAAGTCCACATTCAAGATCAAGGTCAAGATCTTGTGGCGCCTTCGACTCAAAGTGTCAACAACCACGTTCTCCTTCCCTTTGATGTAGTGGACATCAAAGTCATACTCGCATAGAAACTCCATCCAACGCCACTGGCAGGCATTCAAATTTGGCTATGTAAATATGTACTGCAAGCTATGGTGATCCGAATGGAGCTCAAAGCGATGACCCAAAAGAAAGTGTCTCCAACAAATAAGAGCATGTACCACTGCTGCGAGCTCTAAATTGTGAGTAGGGTAGTTCAGTTCATGTGTCTTGAGCTTACATGACTCATATGCAATTGCTCTACCACCCTACATAAGCACGGCTCCCAAACCCTCAAGTGATGCATCTATGAAAACTACAAAATCCTCTACAGGATCTAGAACTACTAAGATGGGAGTACTGATAAGACGCTCCTTGAGGACCCCAAAGGCCCTCTCGCACTGCTTGGTCCAAGTGAAACTCTTCCCTTTCTGCTGAAGGGAAGTGATGAGGTGCGCTATCCTAGGAAAGCCCTCTATGAATCTACAGTAGTAACTGACTAATCCCATGAAACTCCTGACCTCTGTCACACTAGTGAGTACTGGCCAATCCTAGATAGTTTGGATATTTGATGGATCTACGAAGATGCCATCGCTTGATAGGATGTGCCCTAAGTACTGTACCTCTGTCCTGAAGAAGCCACACTTTGCCAAGTTGCCATAAAGCTGCTGTTCTCGCAAGCACTACAAAACCTAATGCAAATGATCCACATGCTCCTCCTTGGTCTGTGAATAGATCAAAATATCATCAAGAAATATGATCACGAACTGATCCAAGTAAGTATGGAACACCCTGTTCATGAGACTCATGAATACTATAGGGGCATTCGTCAAACCGAAGGGTACCACTATGAACTCGTAGTGGCCATATTTGGTTCAAAAAGTAGTCTTATGAATGTCTACCTCTGTGATGCGCAATTGGTGATACCCAAATTTTAGATAAATTTTTTAGAACACTCTAGCTCCCTGCATCTGGTTAAAAAGGTCATCAATCCTAGGCAGAGGATAATGGTTCTTCACCGTCACCTTGTTCAACTACCTATAATCCATGCACAAGCGAAGAGACCCGTCCTTCTTCTTTACAAAGATAACCGGTGTGCCCCATGGTGAAATGCTAGGTCGGATGTACCCCTTCTCAAGTAACTCCTCTAACTGTAGTTTGAGCTCCGTGAGCTCATGTGTAGTCATCCTATAGGGTGCACGAGACACTGGCCCTACACCTAGCACTAGATTGATGTGGAAATCTACCTCTCTGCATGGAGGCATACCTAGTAATTCTGATAGAAACATGTTGGCAAATTCTCTTAGGATAGGGTGATCATCCAATGAAGCCTCAGGCTTATCCTCTGATTTGTCACTAACTATGATAGCGAACATCTGACATCCCTTCTACATGCAGCGCTTAAGCTACTGAGTGGATATCATATGAACTACCGTGGGCTTTTGAATGCCCACTATCTCAACTGGTGCCCCATGATCATCTAAGCAGCTAATCACCCTTCGACGACAATCCAGCTTGGCTCTATGACTTGCAAGCTAATCCATACCCAAAACCACACCATAGGATCCTAATGGCATAACTCTAAGGTCACAAGATGTGGTGAAGGAACCCAAGGAAATATCACAATCATGAACCAAGGTATCTACTGACATCCTGGCCCCAAAGGCCAACTCAACCTCCCACCTAATGTCCTGCCTAGAAGCCACCAACCTACAATGTTCTACTAACGATGTAGACATAAAAGAATTGGTAGCTCAAGAGTCAAAAAGATTAGAGATGGGAGAACCCCCGATCATACCTGATGTATCAATCACGGATGCCTAATAGTCAGCCTGGTAGTTATCAACCACTGTGAACATGCGGTGGGACTTGCCCACATCTCCTATAGTCTACTCTAACCCTCCTGAATGGGATTGTCCCCCTGCTGTAAAACCCTGTGGATACTCTCTGGCCAAATGCCCTGCCCCACCACAAACATAACATGGGCCCCTAGCCTATATCTACCTTGATTGAGTCCTACCTGACTACTGCCTAGTCCATTCTGTGGACCCCTGTGAACCTCTAAACAACTATTGTGACCTCGTGGGTCCCGCATATCATCCCTATTGTCTCTGATCTCTACGTGGGCCCTGCTACTACCAACCATGATTCTGTCCTCCCTGTGCCCTCTACTGGAGTCTAGACCTCTGTTGATGGTGCTGCTGCTACTGTGGAGGCCTAGGAGGTAATGATGGAGAACTAAATCCTCCTCTCTGTGGTGTTGGTGGTGGTCTATGAAAGTTTTGCTACTACTGATGACTACAGTCTTGAAACTGTGGGCATGAATTCTGCCCTCATCCCTGAATCTCCTCTGTAATATAAGCCTTCTTGGTAGCCTCACTCATAGTTTGGGGGTCTGCCATACGCATTGGTCCTGCTATTCCCTGATTCAAACCTCTGATGAATTTATGCACCAGAAGTTTCTCATCATGGAGATACTCTGCGTAACGTGAAAGCTCAATAAATCAGCTCTCATACTGTGCAACCGTGAGTCCCCTCTACTGTAAGTCATGGAACTCATCTATCCAGCACTACCTATAATGGTCTAACAAGTAACGCACATTAAAGCGCTCTATGAATGTGTCCCATGTGAGTGTGTCTAATGATAGCCAGCACTTGCACTCCTTAGTGCACCACCAAGTACCTATTGCATCTCTCAGGAGGTGTACTGCCACGTGTGCTTTCGTGTTTCTCCCATAACGTTGCAATGTGAAGCACCTGTCTAGACTAATGAGCCAAGCCTCAACCTCAGCTCCTTCTATAGTTCCTGTGAAGGTAGGTGGATTAAGCCTAAGTAGGTCTCTGATGGGATCTCCTCTGTCTCTCTGTCCTATGACCGGCTCATCCATACCATACTCATAAGGTCCATGGTGTACCTGCTCAACCCTCACAGTCTCATCTCGTCTCGCATGTCGCAGAGGACTCCTACTCTGTGCTTTGTAAGCTGACCCTACCTCCTCCACTGTAGTATCTAGTATCTCTACAAAAGGCTCCACACGTGGCACCTCTCGCAGATCGACGTGGGGCTCTACACATGGCTCAGCTCGTGACTCAGCACACAGCTCCTCACATGGCTCCTCTCACGGATCAACGTGAGGCTCGTCATGTGGTCCTGGTATAACTGGCAGTAGCCTCTCTAACATGGCTTGTAATGTTTATAATATCTGAGGACCTATATCAAGTATTGGTGGTGCCTGCAGTACCAGCTGATCTGCTAAGGCTGCTGGTATATGTCCCTCTACAGAGGAATCACTGTGCACCTTAGCGGACACAGTGTTATGTGATCGCACTCCCTGAATACGTTGGGGAGGCATCCTACAAAACAAGGTAGATACTAATTAATCAAAGTTGTAGAATAAGTAACGTGCCCAAATAAGCCCAGTGTTTAAACTTGGGCTCTGATACCAAATGTCATGCCCACATTTCCCATGCGGTCATGACACGCATCACATGTGTCATGTCCACATTTGTCATGTGGTCATTACATGAAATATCAAAAAAATTTCCACGCTTCCCTAGAAACCCCCTCGCACGCATAAGCGTGCTTGGTGGCATTACGCTTAAGGCGTAAACATGACAATGGAATGCGGGGTAATGCATTCACGTGTGCATACCAATTCGTGACAAAGGCCAACTAGGGGGTCGAAGTGACACGGTTAACATCGCCAATAGGGTTAGGATCAACGATCAAAACCCTAAGTTAATCTATGTGAATGAAGGGATTTTGACGTAGTCAAAACCAATAGCCAAAATCAAGGGCATGAGAGAATATAATTTAATACAAAAATCTAATGTCGATACTCAGCAAAAATCAATAATATATTCCTAAACAAGGTTAAATTTCACTAACCTAGCTAAACCCTAAATTCTAAAAAAATCTGGTAGCATAACGCCTTAAGGGCGTGATTAGGGTTTATTATAATTAAACAAGTTTTGATTGAAAGTTTACTGGTTTGGTTTTATATTACCTACATCTCACTAGTAGAATTGGTAGATCAGTTGAATAAGCTAATTTGTACATTTTTCAACAAAGCTCGATCAATTTGTTCTCCTTCACATTTTCTATATTTTAAAACATTTTCAACAAAGCTCGATCGATTTGTTCTTCTTCACATTTTCTATAATTTAAAACTTTTTCAACAAAGCTCGATCGATTTGTTGTTCTTCACATTTTCTATCAATCAGAGTTATCTCTGCATCATTTACATTATTCCTAATTTCTTGGTAGATCAGATCATGGAAAAATGTTAAACTAACTTTGTTTAAATAGTTTTCTAGGTTTCTGAGTTGGATTTCAAACAACGTCTAATTTAATTTAGTTAATTAAATTGCCCCAAAATGATTAAAGGACTAACCCAAATGTTAAAATAATTACATCTCAATTAATTAAAATGTGTAAAGTCTAAATAAAACCAATAAATCTTTTTCTTCAAATATCAATTTAAAAATCAATAAAATATAAAATTCTTCTAATCGTGATCTAATCTATTTATTAGCATACCACTAACAAATAAAAATAACATTCCCCAAAAAGAATAAAGTTTTCCATTAAATATTAACACAAAACCCCATTCTAAAAATAAATATTAAAGCAAATGGAGGAAAATAATAAAGAGTGGAATAAAGGGAATAAGGCAATTTTAAATGCCAGCTCTAAAATCCTCTTAATTTAAAAACAATTTCCTTAAGGGCATAAAGCCCTAACCCTATTTTTTTTAAGCTCTCATTTTCTTTTCTCCTCTTTGTTTTCTCTTCTTCTTTCTTTTTCCTTCTCTCATTTTGTTTGTTTTGGTTGTGTTGCAGGTTGTAATGGAGGCCATATATGAAATGCATATGATGGCATATATATATATATATATATATAATTGAGTATTTTGTTATGCTCTGGATTTTTTGTAATATAAATATATATTTTTATTTATTATTATTATTTGTTTAAAGCCTGAAACCCCAAGCTTTTTGTTTTGTTTGCCAGTCCAGAGGGCAGAACTATGTGAGACCGACGGCAACGGAGTAGGAGGGACTGAGGAGTGGCAGAGGAGGGACGGTCGGCGGCGGTGTTGGCAATAGGGAGACTGCAGGGTGGAGGTCCGGTGGCGAAGTCGATGGTGAGGGGGCCTATTGATGATGATGTTACTCACAAACAAACATGAAATAAAAGTTACACAACTTTTATTTATCTTGAAAGATACGATGAATTGAAAGAATTCATGATCCCAAGTCTCTGTTGATTAGTTCATAATCGACTGACATTACTCAATGGTTAATGTGTGTTGTTGTTTTTCCATTTCAAGGGGCCTTATGTTTGTTTAAATGATCAATAGATTTTGTTTCCTATAGATTTGCTGCACAGAGAGGTTATTTCAACTTTAGTTCAAAGATAACCAATGTATATACAAGTTTGATCAATTCTTCTGATTATTGATCATCATGAACTTGTTCTTTCTTCTACACCATATATTTACTCAAATCATGTGTATGTAAGTAGATATATGCATGAATTTCCAAAATTTATATGCGAATTTGCATGATATTTGTCAATTTAACATGCTTTAACTCTAAATATGCTATATATTTCCAATTATCTACGAGATTTTAGCATATTTCATGTTATTTGCTTCTGATTATCTGTTATTTGCAATTATGATGGTGAATTATTATGAAATTCAAAGAAAATTAAAAGAATGTTTCAAATTTTGGTGAATCTTTAGCTATTGAACCACATACATACCAGATACATTCATTAGGAGAAGAAATCAAACCATATTTTCACCAGGATGTTCCACAGCTAGATACAGATGATGCTAACTTCAAAGGATAAGGAATGAAAACAACACATGTAGACTGACAAGCACTCCAAGGGACGTAGCTGATCAGAGCATGTATCAAGATTTCAAACACAGATTACTCAAGATTTATGATGATTTGTAATCAAATTGTCTTCTCTTTCATTCAGTATACAAAACATGTATGTTTACAACAACTTTGAAATAAGTCCTGATGTTTCAGCAATCAAATTTCAATTAAGCTTCTAAATATTCAAAAAAATGCACCCCTGTACCTTTTATAAACTAAGGTGAGGGAGCGGTTACAAACAACCTACAGTCAGGATTTGTCAATTAGGACCAATGGTGGATAATCTTCTTTGACTCAGTCAACTTTCTTTCGTGGCACAGGTTGCCAGCTGGCAACCATCTGGGTGATTCATTATCTTCTAAATGCCTTATGCATATATTTTCTTTGTGCAGCATCTTAATTCATTCCTTGGGTTCTTCCTCTTTATCTTCCTCTTCTAGACTTTCTCCTTCTGATGACTCTTTTCTTGGTGTTCCTCTCTGTTTACACCTGGCCTTCTATATCATTTGTAAATTCTGCCTTTTGAGATGCTATCGCCACTTTGTCACTTTCCATATCCCTACCAACAGACACAAGTTTATAAGATGGATTTTAAAATTCACGTCGATTTCATCAATTTACCTTTTCTGCATACCCCTCATCGAATATGAAAAACACAATAGAACGGACACCACAGTCACTTTTCAGTCTTGAACCTAACTTTTGCCATAAACATACAAGCATTCAAATATACAAAGAATTTTCCATATTGAACTTCCTTTTACATCCGGCTTGTATCTTTCGCTTTGCACATCGCTCTTCATCGGAGTAACTCACTTAGTCGGGGTGATCTAAAAAACTCACTCTAACCACACATATCTGCCTGACCCAATTTTTATTGGTGAGATTACTAGTTATTCTTGCCGAAAAGTATCTATCGCCGAGAGGCATAAGATTGGTATGATCTAAAAAATTTGTTCCGGTAGGCTTACTCACATCGATGAGTGGTGGAGCCCACATTACTGTTCACTTGTATCTCCGCGCTACAACAATACTTGTACAAAACCCTTATATACAAGAATAGACACATACAAACTCTTTTGTATGTCCTTTTGGACTCCAATTTTTATAAACCATAGTTTACCCACTTTCGGTTCTGCAACATGTGCAAAGTGCAATGCATCATCCGATATACATTAAGTCATGATACATTGCCTTAACCAAATTTTACTATTTCCTGAATTTTGCCTTGTATGTATCTTGAAATGCATAACCCGAAATATACATACAAGGCACGAAACATGCAACAATTACATCTCATTTCATAATCCTTTCGATTCTGCAACTTGCATATCTCATTGTATATCATCTTGTATGTCCCGAAATATACATATAAGGCACGAAACATGCAACAATAAAACCAACTTTAATACTTTTTCGAATCCACGGCATGTATATCATGTTGTACATTTCCTTGTATATTTCCTTTCACTCAAACATACAAACCCCGATATACATCCAACAGACTTAATTGATTATTCATTTCACCTCCGAATTCCGTCAGGTCTGACTTGTATATAAGGATAAAGCGTTATCAAAATGCATACAAGCAAACTGATATAATAAACCCGATAACTCCCTTGTACGACCTATACCATGACCCGATATACAAACAACTTTGTATATGTATCATACAATGACACAACATACAAATGACTTTGTATATGCAACATACAAACCTTCCTTTTGTACATTTTACCAAAAAACACACATAACTTGCAAAATACTAGGAATTTTAAAATGATTCAAAAAACAACCCTCACTCATTTTTGAAAAGGAATTCACCCATATTCTGCCCTGGTACTTAATGTTATTTTTTCTTTATTTTCAACAAGGTTTGTAACTTTCACTTCCTTTTTCCCTTTACCACTAAGCAGACCCACACACACAAGCAAAAGCAACAGCCACAGCAGGGGTCCTCATTTTGCGAAGGAGTAAAATAGGGCGTGTTGTGAACATCACAACAGGACCGCGGAGGGTAAGCGGCATTGGAGGGGGTTACAGACTACAAGTCATGCGGGATAAGGCCCGCGAGGAAGGCTAAGTGGGGAGTGTGGGGAGGGGGGTAGAGCCCGAACCCACATCCCACATAGTCGGGTGTGGGTGGGGGCTCCGCCCCTCTCCCCATACCCTTAATAAAAAAATGGTGGGGGGTTCCAAACCCCCCCCACCATATGTAATATATTTTTTAAAACAGAAAATAGCCAACTGTGAATTTCAAACCCTCAGTCTATTTCCTTATTTTACACAGCGATCATTTAACGGATATATATAAGTATACTCAACAAATTTCTTAGATCCACTCAAAATTACAGTTTATTTAATCTTAAAAATATGACTATATATATATATATATAATTTTATTTTCAACTATAATTTTTCTTCCAATCACTTACAATTTTACTTTTAAAAAATAATAAACAAAGCTATATTTTCTTTTTAACAAAAAAAAAATTATAAGGCAAGGAACTCATTTCTCTTAACAAAATATATTCATTGTACTATTAATATTTTTCTTTCTAAAGAAAGAAACAAATGTAATTAAGTAAATACTTCTAATAACATCAACTAATTTTCTCTTTCATAAAAACAATACACAAGTTTTATATTTCTCTCTCAACAATGAAACAACAACTTCCCTATTTGATATTTCCAAGATAAACATACAAATGAAATAACTTTAAAACCAAATTTCTTCCTTCAACATTTTTTGAATGATAAGCATTAAAATCAACAAATTTTAAATTTCTATTCCAAATGTAAATAGCTCACACAAGAATAAAAAAAATATACTTTTACAACAAGAGGGAGAATAATGTTCTCCTCTTTGAAAACTAACAAATGATGCAAGCTCCTAAATTGGACATGCTCTCTCCCAAGAGCTAAAAAGAGATAGGATAACAACTCCAAGAACAATGGTGTTTTCTCTAACTTCACAAAGCTCCCAATGAACCTCCAATATCACAAGAAGGGGAAAGAAGCCACAACAAATTGCTCTCCTCCCTACCATAGACCCACTAGTGGGTCACCCCTAAGCTAGGGAGGTCATCCACACACTTGGAAACTCATACCACATCATAACAAGGCATTCAACAACCAAACACAAATTTACTCCCATGGTTAACACAACACAAGAACTCACTCAGGATGATTTCAATGGGGTAGGGGAGTGGACAACACTCAACTCAAGAGTGCCACTCCTAAATATCCCAATACAAAATACCTCTCAAGGCCTCAAGCCAACACCTTTGAACATAATTTCACAAGGCTTCCAATTTGGCTCTCAAGCCATTTCACATATTGCACATATTCTCATATTGCCCTCAAGGCTACAACACCTCAAAATTAAGGAAATGACCCCGAGGAGGTTCACTCCTCCCCCACCCCACACTTGTTGAGCATCTTCTCCCAAGTGGGAGAGGCTCTTACAACACCCTTACAATTTTTTCCCACAACAACAAATAAAAACTCAAAAATAGAACTCACACATAACATCACACAAGTAAATAAAAATGCATAAGGGAAGGCCTTAGCCTTGAACCCTACCTTAAAAAGCCCAATTTGGTAGATGGTTGATGTAGAGCTTCTCCAACTCCTCCAAAATAAGCCACAAAACTCTCTCCAACTTTTTTCCCAAAGTAAAATAAAATCAATAATATTTTCCAAAAATTCAACAACCCCTTACCCTTCTCTAAGTGGGATTATAATAAGCTCTTCCCATGAGCCTTGAGGAATGGGGAGGTGACACATGTCACCTCCTCACTCCTTCCAACTACAAGCAAGACCCATGGAATGGGTGGTGACATTTGTCAATCACCCATCCACCAAGTCTCTCTCCCATCCACTTGTCCTCTCTAGAATATGTGGGAGAGAAAAGTGGAGCTTAATAGGGAATCAGTGACACATGTCCCCTATTCCTTTCCTCCTAAGAGGGACCACACAACTCCAAGGCACCCTCACCAATTATGGAAGAGACTTGGAGTAAAGTCCTCCACAATTGAGGGGTCTTGGAGACTTCCCCAACCTAGGGAAGAGGAAAGGATGAGGTTGAGTGTTGGACCCACTCATCCTCTCCCTCCCATGCCTCCATTTTCATCACTTTACTTTAGGGTGAAGTTAAAGTGACCAAATGGAGGTTTATTGAGGGTTACACAAGTCAAAAAGGTCCCTAGACCCTAGGGGTACAACCCAAAGTCAAGTTTAGCCCATTCTGAGTACCAAGGATTGAGTTAAAGAACACGAAAAGGGGTCTCAAAATTTATAACTAAAAAAAAAAAAATTCAAAAGACACTATTCTTACAACACCAATTAGAATTCAAAACAAAAGAGGGGTAGACTTAGCCCGACTAACAACATGCAACACATTACAGAAACTCATCATGCACATGGTTGATCTTGGTTCCTCTTGGAATTAGATCGGCTTCACAAGGGAAAACAACACCGTGTGTGGGATGATCTCCAATTTCTGTGGCTTTGTTAGAAATACCCACGCACTCAAATAAAAAGTTAATTCCACATATATAATAGCTGAAGTAAATTGAAACATACACTCGCATACAACATCACATATCCATATAAGCATCAAGTCACATTACAATTAGATTCTAAATTCTGCATTTCAAACATCCATTCCCAAGATTGAATCACAAAACAAATTTCTAACTAACATAGCATGATTAGTTTCCCAATAACATCAAATATAAACCATATGTCTAATATCATCAGTAAATCAATAACCAGGTCTAAACACATCGTAAACATACTAAGCATACAAATCCACATACAACATAAAGTCTAATAGTCTGGAAATTCAGGATCAACAATCCCACAAGTCTAAATGTATCACCAACAGTAAAATAAATAGTCAAACATAAGGGAATGAAAAAGTAGGCCCCACAGCCAAGCTACAGAGTCTGAAAGGAAATTTTGAAAACCTGAAGATGAATGAAGATGAGAATATCACTACATTTATGCCAAAAGTAAATGAGCTTATTTGTAGCATTAGGTGTGCTGGTGGAACCTTGGATGAAGATGAGATTGTTGCCAAAGTTCTTAGATCCCTACCTCCTACTTACAAACACAAGGTTGCTGCTATTGAAGAATTCATATCTTTATCAAAAATCACAAGAGATCAATTGGTTGGAAAATTAGCTGCATTTGAATTGGTTGAGTTTGGAGATGCAACCCCCAAGATTGAATCGGCATTCAAAGCTAGTGCCTCTATAAAAGGCAAACAAAGGTATGATCCAGGAGAGAACTCCCCAAAGAAACTATCGTGGTATGAAAAAGCAAGAAAAGATCTAGAAGAAGATGAGGCAAAAGCTGTTCAACTTGAAGCCCTTATTGCAAAAAGACTGCCAAGAGGATCTGGTAAGTATGAAGGAAAATTACCCTTCAAATGTTTCAACTGCAACAAGATTGGTCATTTTGCCTCAAGTTGTCTGGAAAGATTTTTAAGGACTAATCCAAATAGATCAAAATTTCAAAATAAATGATACTATGTTCATGAAGATGATGATGATGAAGGAGTAACAGATGATGAATCAGAGACAAGAAACAAATCCGGAAGTGACTGGGTGTTTATTGCCATCAAGGAAGAAGATCCAATGCTCATTGAATCTGTCAATCATAAAATGGTAGAAAGAGCTCTAGCTGCCCAAGTTGAAGAAAAGGATGAATGGGTCATTGACAGTGGATGCTCCCACCATATAACTAGTGACAAAAATAAGTTCATAGATCTAGAAAGATATGAAGGAGGAGTTGTGAAATTTGGTCATAATTCTGCTGGCAGAATCAGTGTCAGAGGAACTATTTATTTTGATGGAAAGAACAAAACCAGTGTGTATTGTATGTTGAAGGTCTGAAGCACAATCTTCTTAGTGTTGGGCAGTTGGTGGACAAAGGCTATGATCTCTGATTCAAAAATGGAAAATATAAGATCTTTGAAAGTTCTGGAACAGAGATTGCATCCGGTACTCAAACAAAAGGTAACATCTTCCACTTGGTCGATACTGGAAAAAAGTTGTTTATTTGTTCAAATTGATCAGAGTTGGTTGTGGCATAGGAGAATGTGTCATGTAAATTTTGATAATATCATCAAGATAAGCAACACTTAGGCTGTAAGAGATCTTCTAGGACTAGTGAAACCTACTAACAGTTTGTCCAAAGAATGTCAGTTGGGTAAGCAGAGCAGAGTCACATTCAAAAGTAAGGAATCTTCTTCTGAATTGTTGGACTTAGTACATACTGATCTCTGTGGACCGGCAAGAATCAGGAGTTTGCAAGGTGATAGATATTTCATGTTACTAATTGATGACCATTCTCGGATGATGTGGGTGACTTTCCTAAAAGAGAAATCTGAGGCTCTTGAGAAATTCAAAATATTCAAGGCTATGGTAGAGAATGAAACCAGGTTAAACATGAAATGCCTTAGGTTTGATAGAGGTGGAGAATTCACATCCGGAGAGTTCATAGAATTCTGTGAAAAACATGGGATAAAAAGATAGTTACCTACTCCAAGGACTCCACAGCAGAATGGAGTAGTGGAGAGAAAGAACCGGACCATCCAGGAAGCATCTAGAACCATGATGATGGAAGCAAATGTCCCTCAGATCTACTAGAGAGAAGTTGTAAGCACTACTGTCTATACTCTTAATCAAGTACAAATCAGAAGCAATACTGGTAAGACCCCTTATGAACTCTGGTTTGGCATCACTCCTACTGTGAAGTATTTCAGAGTCTTTGGTAGTAAATGTTACATTAAAAGAGATGAAGACCTTGGTAAATTTGCTGCTATAAGTGATGAAGGAATATTCTTGGGTTACTCTACTCAAAGCAAAGCATATCGATGTTGTAACAAGAGATTAAGAAAGATTGTAGAAAGTACAAATGTGAAGGTTGATGAAGGCATCAAAAATCCCTCAATGTTTTATGAGTATGAAGCAGATAATCAGAATGATGTTCTGGTCCAAGAAGATCTAGCCCCTTCTATAGTTTAGATTTAAACTGATCCGGAGAATCCTGAAATACAGGAAGAAGAGATAAACTTGAATGAACCTATCTAAGAAATAGAAGTGCAAGAAATTCCCAAAACTCCTAGGTATGTAAGACTGAATCATTCTGAAGACTAGATCATAGGTTATAGAAGCAAAGGTGTTCAAACAAGAAGAAAGATTGCTCAAGATTCAGAGAAGTATTGTCTGATTTCAAAGATTGAACCAAAAATAGTAAGTGAAGCATGCAATGATGAAAGTTGGGCCAAAGCAATGGAGGAAGAGTTGATGTAGATTGAGAAAAATCACACTTGGGATCTTGTTCCCAGACCTAGAAACAAAAATGTGATTGGGACCAAATGGGTCTTCTGAAATAAATTGAATGAAGATGGTGAAGTAGTCAGAAACAAAGCCAGATTGGTTTGCAAGGGTTAATGATGCAGCACTCAACATTCACTCAACAGAATTGTGCCATTAAACATGAGAGACAAAAATTTGGAAGCTGAAACATAACAAAATTTCTATTCCTCAACTCTGCTGCTACAATGAGAGAAAAACTCTCTTATATCTAAGAAAACAAAAAAAACAAAAAATTACATTTTTTGGTAGATTTCGACAATTGTCAGATTTTGCCATTTTAGGTAATTTTACAATCATATCTTGAGAATCCAGTTTTTTCCCAAAAAGCTCATAAAGCTAAGGTAGGACGAAAAACCAACTAACATCCTAAATTCGAAACATGAGTTTCGAGTTATTAAAAAAAGTAACTTTTAAAAAACTAGAAAAAAACACTAATTTGCTATTTTGAGGGCCAAGATGAAAGTTTGAAGCCCCGAAAAAGTGCCAAGACGAGGTCCAACCCGCTAGGGCAGGTTGGGAAACCACTGGCCACCTCATAACGCATCCACCTGTAAAATTCGTAGAAAACCCACATCCGAGTCAAAAGTTATGACCTCCGGAAGTCCCTGCATCATTCTCCTCTGGTTGAAAAGAACGCAGCTCCTGCAAGTGAGTGTCTTCAAATTGCTGCCATTGGACGGGATCTAACCTCTGCATTTCCCACTCTGTAATCCATGTGCTATCTGTTGGTGGCAATCCTTCCCACTGTACTAAATACTTGTAACGCCCGTGCCGAGTGGAGATAGTGTTCTTATCAAGAATCTGTGCAATCTTTTCTTTCTTCTTATGGGGAATGTGGTTGTGCCATGACACCTCTGGTTGACTATCTTCAGCATCATCCTCACCATGGAAGGCATATAAATCAGAAATATTAAACACGGGAGAAATAGCGAGATCATCTGGTAAACTGACCTCATATGCATTATCATTGATCTTCTTTGTAATTCTGGAAGGACCAATTTTCTTGTACTTCAACTTGTGATATGTTCCAGTAGGAAACCACTCTTTTCTCAAATATACCATCACTAAGTCACCTTCACTGAATGTCTGATGTCGCCGACTAGGATCCACTGAATTCTTATACCTCTCATTACTGTCCTGCAACTTCTGTCTCACTGCTTGCTGCAACTGTTGAAGGTGTTCTGCAAATGCTTCCCCATCATCACTGACCCGATCTTTCATTGGTAGCTGTACCAAATCTAGAACACCCTGAGGATTCCTGCCATACACAATCTGGAAAGGGGACTTTCCTGTTGATCGGTTAACAGAACTATTATAGGCAAATTCGGCCTAGGGTAATGCCAAATCCCATTGTGTTGGCTTTTCTCCAACAATACACCTCAGCAAATTTCCCAGACTCCGATTAACTACCTCTGTTTGCCCATCTGTTTGAGGATGATAGGCACTACTAAACTATAACTTGGTCCCCATTTTCTTCCATAAAGTCCTCCAGAAATGACTGAGGAATTTGGTATCCCTGTCAGAGGTAATAGTCTTTGGAACACCATGTAGTCTAACAACTTCTGAGAAAAATAACTCTGCTACCCTCGTTGCATCATTA
The DNA here is from genome assembly GCA_027924645.1 of Cunninghamia lanceolata. Taxonomy (NCBI): domain Eukaryota; kingdom Viridiplantae; phylum Streptophyta; class Pinopsida; order Cupressales; family Cupressaceae; genus Cunninghamia; species Cunninghamia lanceolata. Next base: position 7,234,638 of record BSBN01000460.1, read on the forward strand.
GTCTTCTTACAGGCAATAAAATGAACCATCTTGGAGAACCTATCAACAACTACAAAAATGGAATCATTACCTCGTTGAGTATGTGGAAGTCCCAACACAAAGTCCATGCTCAAATCTGTCCATGGTGCAACTGGTACTGGTAAGGGCATATACAATCCTGTATTCTGTGAATGTCCCTTAGCCACTTGGCAGATTCTACACCTTGTTACATACTTAGTTATATCCCTTTTCATCTTTGGCTAGTAATATTTATCTGCTATCAAGGCTATTGTCTTGTCCTTGCCAAAATGTCCAGCCAACCCACTACTATGAAATTCTCTGATAATGTTGTCCCTCATAGAGCCAGCTGGTATGCATAGTTGTTTTCCTTTAAATAGATACCCATCTTGCATAAAATATTCACCCCTAAAGTGATCCAAGTTACCAGATATTGGTGCCTTCAATTGTTCCACAATCTCCCAAAAATCATCATCAGACTCATACAAATTTTTGATGGCATCAAAACCAATCACCTCAGCTTCCATTGTGGTCAAAAGTGCAACACGCCTACTTAACGCATCTGCAACCTGATTTTGTTTTCCAAACTTATGCTTCAACACAAAGTTGTAACCCTGCAAGAAAGAGACCCACTTGGCATGCCTACTATTCAACTTTTTCTGTGTGTTCAAGTACCTCAGTGCAATATGATCTGTAAACAATACAAACTCCTAGGGAACTAGATAATGTCGCCAATGCCTCAATGCTTGGACAATTGCATAAAATTCTAAATCATAAGTAGAATAATTCTTTCTCACTGCATTCAGCTTTTTACTAAAGAAAGCTATAGGTTTGCTAGCTTGGCTAAGTACTGTAGACACCCTAAAATGACCAACTTGTCATGCTACTTGCATTTCATAATCTATCTAATCACCTGCATTGCAAACGTTAATTAAATAATCTAATTATTTAATTAATTATCATCAAATTCTTCTAAATCTCCTAAATTCAACATTAATTAAATAAATCCTCTTTATTTAATTAATTAAATTAAATTCCTCTATTTTCTTCTACAATTAAATAATTTTAATTATTTAATTTGATCATTATCCTCTTTCCAAAAATCAAATCCACATTAATTAAATATATCCAATTATTTAATTAATTCAACAAATTCCCTCTTATCTAAAATTAAATAATTCTTAAATTATTTAATTAAATCAAAATCATTCTTCCAAAATCATGCACAACAATTAAATAAATTTATTTATTCAATTTGTTTTTAAATCTTCTAAATTAAATAATTCTAATTATTTAATTACTTCTTCCAAAAATATCTTCTCTAAATTTAAATAAATCAATTATTTATTTAAATTGCTTTTTCTTCTAATTTGAGTTATCTCTAAAATAACTTAAGCTTTCTTTCTCATCAATTAAATATTTCTATATTTAATAAAGTAAAATATCTTCTTTTCTCATGCAAATCCCTTCTTCTTGTTTTAAATCACTTAATTGATTGCTTTATTCTTTTAATTGATTTATCTCTTCAGTTAACTCATTCTTCTATTCTTGATAACTCCTCTCATGCAAAAGAAAGCAAGACACATGTCTTCTCCTCATTCGTTGCACATTCCTCAACTTATCTCCTCCGTTGATTCTTCTGAATTATCTGGACCGTTGATCGATTTTCCTTGAAATCTATATAAACCCCCCTCATCTCCTTCATTAGCTCTCTCTCTTCGATCGTATTCTCAGGCATACTTAACAGAGCTTCGAGCATACACAACGCGTCGATTGAGCAACCTTACGATCATTTGACATTGATCTCTTGAGCACTACACTTGCTTGTTGCAGCTATGGCTTTGCAATTTCATTGAGCAATTCTACATTCAATCTAAAGGAAACAACACAAATTTCGGTAAAAGTCTTTGTTGCATTGATTATTTGTCATGGCTTTTATTTAAATTCATTTTCTTTATGTTATTGGATTTTTTGGTTTTTATTAGTTTAGAATAGATCGATTTTCCATATACACATTCTGGCACGCCCGGTGGGACCCACTAATCCCTTGGTTTCTTTGAGAAATTTGTTTTTTTGAAGACACAGTACGGCACGGCGCTTACGGCACTTCACAGCGCTTCTGGCAGTATATTACAGCGCTTTTGCAGGAACAGTTCAGCGCCCTTGGCAGCACGGCCGCGCTTCTGGTAGCACAGAGCAGCGCTATCGGTACATAGAGAAGCGCTACTGGTGGTGTTATTACGTGCTTTTGATTAAAATTAGGTTTTTGACTTCATTCAGGGTTTTGCAGTGATTTCTCATTTTAGATCTGTCGTTTTGTCAGACAAGCTGTTATATTTGTCTTTCAGAACCTGATTTTTGATATCTCCTAAGCTGATTTATTTAGGAATATCCTTGTTTCTGGTGCTAATCTATTGGTCTGATCCATTTTTCTGAGTTTCCAGATTACACAACCCAGATCTATTAGATATCATCTTGCAGATAATAGATCCGCCATGAAAAGTTATTTTGACCTGGTTATTGTTAACAAAACTAATATTTTCTGTATCTGAGACAGAACAGCGCATTTGGCCACATAGTATCGCGCTCTCGGTTACACAGTGAAGCGCTCCTAGATATATTACAGCGCTTTTGCTATTATCGTTACACGCTTTTGGTATTTATCGCAGCGCTTTTGGAACGACAGTGAAGTGCTTCTGGTTATTGTTCAACGCTGCTGGCTATATCCTCTGATGCTTCTGGTCTGCATTACAGCGCTCATGGAACACAGTAGGTCGCTTCTGGTAATGTTGTTCAGCGGTTTTGGTCAAAGTTAATTTATTTTTGCTAACTTGTGAATTTTTGGTGGAACTAACGGAATTGCTGCAGCTTCTTATTACTCACATAGAGCCAATAGGTGTTTTTAACATATTTATGCAGGACAAGCTTTGAAGACCCTTTTGTTTTACCTTACTAAGTCTTAGAAACACATTGCATGCTTAAAAGGAGTAATTGAACAAATCTTTTTTGCAAATCTAAGTCTTAGGAACATACTGATTTTCTTAAGGGACAATGGACATGTATGGACAAACACCTCAATTTTCTAAGGGACAATGGACATGAATGCCAAACACTTCATTTCATAAGGGACAATTTACAACTACAATCGTGTGTGTGCATAGCTTAGTTGCACCTTATTTTTCTTATAACGGGACAATTGAACCATTGTTTGACGTGCTTGATTTTACATTTTTTGTACTTCCTTTAGAAGGGCCTGCTTTTGGATTGCGATTCATCCAAAAGGGACGACCCTAAGCGGAGTTTTCCTTTGAACCGCTATATAAAAGGGATAAGGCGAAAGCCAAGTCCTAACCGACGTCAGCCTTACCTTGTGATGCCAAACTGAAAAGAGGTGTACTAGCCCTTTGTGGAAACGATTTTCACATTGAGCGAAGTGTTTGAAACTCTTAGTAGGATTGGTTAAAGCTTTTAGTAGCTTGTCGCATTGCTCGTAAGGCGTTGGTCCCTCAAAGTCACTAAGAACCAATCTAGATAGAGACTACCCGACCTACCTCCAAACATTGCGGTAATCATCAGTGCAAGGGAAATCGATTTAAACCCTTAAGATACTCACCATTGGCTCCCTTGAGAAGAGATAGTATTCCCTTGGACATAAAGCTCTTGTGACCTACTTGAGCTTTCCAAGGGGAGGGTGAGATATCCCTACCTATCGTCTCTCGCAAAGCTACTAAATATCTGACACCTTTATGGAATGATATTTTTATCGACGGAGTATTAAGCTGTGAGCTGATCTACTGCAATGAAACCTTGTCTCTAGGGATAAAAAGTGCTTGTTATTGATTGCAACTGTATTAGACCTGTGGAAACATTGGGCTTGTTTGGAGCCTTGAACATACACTATCTGTTGTGTCAGTCCTTGTGCCTTTTTTGACCACTTGTTTGCTGTGTTTTCTCTTGCCAAACCAATCCAATCAGAAACAGAAAAATCTTGCCTTTGAAAAATATCAGACACTACTTCAGCGCCCCTGGTACTACAGCAGCTCGCCTTTGGTAATACAGTAGATTGCCTTTGGTCAGCAGTAACCCGCCTCTGGCAAAACTCTACTTCAGCGCCCTCGGTATAACAGTAGCTCGCTTTTGGTCACTGTAGCTCGCCTTTGGCATAGCAATAACTCGCTATTGGCAGCTCAGTCCGTCGCCTCTGGCCCACAGTAGCATGCTTTTGGTAGCACAGTCCTGCGCCTCTGGTCAAACAGTATAGCGCTTTTGGTCCAGTACTTTGTGCATCAGAGTTTGTCCGTTTCTTCAAAGCATCTCACAGATTCCCAGCATTACATTGTGCCTAAGTGAATCCCATGGTCACCACCAGGCTACAGCAAACCATGAAGTCTAGGCAAGTTCTCCCTAAGAAGCACAAGTCACCCCCTCGCACACCACAATCAGGTCATCTCAACGTTACTCCCAAAGTGACTCCTAGTACACCCGCGGCAAAACCAATCAGCTCTCCAAACATGCCACACATAGAGGAACCAAGCAATCCTCATGAGGATAGAACCCCTTTGCTAAATGCACCGCAGTATACCACAGGCTTGCCTCTGGATTTTGTCCCACAAGGTTATGTCATAGATCAACCCCCATCTCAAGAAGAGCGACACTTTGAAATAGGTCAATCCTCTCAAGAAGATGGGCAAGATCTTGATGAATTTATACAAGATCCTAGAGCTATAGCTGCCTTTGATAAAATCCTTAGTGAGAACCAGGATCATTTCTTTCGCTTGCTTGCAAAGCAAGGTGCCAAGTTACCTCCAGATTTTGATATGTCCACTCTCAAGGAGAGCAACAACACCCAAGAAACCATACAAGCGGTGCAAACCATGTCCACGGTCACTACGCCCTTACCTACTCAAAGCTCACAGTATAGGAATCCCCTCTTTCAAAATCCAACAGAGGAGAGGCCTGTATCACCACTGTTGACTCCTATGGAAATCTATCAAAACCAACAAGAAACTCTCCAACGTCAAGCAGAGTTAGCTAAGCAAGCCACCGTAGCTCGATCCAATGTGCAACCGCCTCCTAAAGTGTCCACCCCAAGCGCAAGTGGAATCTTGGTTACCCCATCACGCGTAGGTTTCCCACCCAATTACAATCCGGGGAACACGTATGTAGCCATGCAACAAGGGTCTCAACATATGCCACCTCCTATATCATCACACCTGCATGTCTCTCAACCAATTGGAGTCACGCAACCCCAACCACAACATTCTTCTACTCTCATCCTCAAGCAACCCCAACCGTCGCAAATCACTTCTACCTATGTTCCTCCACCACAACATTCTTCTACTCTCATCTTCAATCAACCCCCACCATCGCAAATCACTTCTACCTATGTTCCTCCTCCACAACGTTCATCCACGCTCAACTTCTTTCATACATTGCCTAGCCACTCGCAACATTCCCAACATCAGGTTTCCCAAAGCTATGTGCCACCTTCACAACCTAATCAAACGCACTTTAGCTTTCCTCCCCCCAGTACTTTTCTTCAACCATTGCAAAGCCAACATTCTTACCTAGCGCCACCTCCATCTCTGCCTAATCAAAGCCTCCAATTCCAACCCAATCTGAACCAATCATACAATCCATACAATCCCAATCAATCTTACGACCCTTACAATACCACTGCGCATGGCTCACACTATAATCTTCCATATGGGCAACACCAACCGCTCTTTGGACAACAAGAGATGTTACCAACCCCTCCCACGACTATGGAACTAAAGATTGCGGAGGTGCAACAACAGCTATCTGATCTTACGTTTGGCCACACCAAAAAGACCTTCTCCTTAGAGGAAGTGTGCCCTTATCCTTTTGATCGGTCGTTACCAATGATCCCTTTTCCTCAAAATTTCACTATTCCCAAGTTCGATAAGTACAAAGGAAAAGGTGACCCAAAAGACCATCTTAGGGAATTCTATCTTGCTTGCTTCGAGGTCTCTCACAACGACACATATCTTATGCATCTTTTTCCTCGCAGTCTTGGAGGACAAGCAATAGAATGGTTCTCACACTTACCGACGGGTATCAAGTCTTTCAACGAGCTAGCAGAAAAGTTTGCCACCCATTTTTCTTACAACGCGGAGCATGAGATTTCCATGACGGATCTATGCAACAATAAACATAAAAATGGCGAGACTTTCATTTCTTTCCTTCAACGATGGAGACAAATGGCTAGTAAATTCCCTTTCAAGATTCCCGAGAAACAGCTTGTTAGCATATTTGTACAGAACCTCAACCAAGAGTTAGGTTTCCATTTGCAAATTCTTAGTGCTACAACCTTCGATGAAATCACATACAAGGGTATCAACATTGAGAAGGCCCTCATTGCTAAAGGTGTGGTCAAAATCTTTAAGGAGATGAAAGATAGCAATTCGCATCAACAGGCGAATGATAAACCCGAATACTGGAACAAGAACAAAAACGTGGTCAATGATGGAGTGGTCGATACTAAGCATGTCCAAACATTGCAAACACCGTTGCAACTCTCCAAACCAAGTCACGCTCCTCCTCAACAACAGCAGCAACAAAGGTAGCCTTATCAAAATCAACAACGACAACAGGAGCGGCCTCAACAAGATTACCCTCCGCGACGTTAATTTACTCCTTTGGGAGTGCCCATCGAATCGGTCTTACAGCAAGCTTTGCTGAAAGGGCTCATAACCTTACCTGATGCTCCCCCATATGGAGAACCTGTCTACAAAACTGCACGTTATAGAGACAATGAGTATTGTGAGTTCCATAGGAGCAAAGGTCATAGAACTGCGTCTTGCATGAAGCTTAAGCACCTCATCCAAAACCTCATCGACGGTAATCAAATCACTTTTGAGAATGAATCACCAGCGCAACACACGAACAAGGATCTCGATATGTACAAGGAACCATTCCCTCATCATGGTCCACCTCCTCCTCAGGATAGAGGTAAAGGTATCAATCACGCGTCCACGTCTTTCGATTCCATTGTAGGTTGTTTTGAAGAGAGTCGAGTGTCTACCCTCACCATCAAAGGCAAATCTACGGATTGTGCTGTTACTACTCATCGAGGTCATGTCACCATCCGTACACCTACACCTAGACTTCCGGTTCAGTCTGATTATAATCTTGTCGAACATCTAGGGAGAACACCAGGACAGATCTCTATTTTGGACCTTCTACGGTCATCACCTGCACATAGAGTAGTGCTAGAAAAAGCCCTCCAAGAGTCGTCTGTTCCTAACAACATAGCAGTCGCAGATTTCCAAGCTATAGTGGGTAATATTGCTTCGCCTTACAACATGGTCTTCTCTGAGAAAGACCTCCCCTCCCATGATCCATGTCACAATGACGCCCTTCATATTGAAGTTCTCATCCATAAGCGCAAAATCAAACGCATACTCATAGATGGTGGTGCTGGTCTCAACATCTGTTCTTTAAAGTTACTAAAGCAATTGGGATACTCTGAGGATCACGTCAACACTGATCATAGTATTACAATCAAGGGGTATGATGATGCAGAATGCCGTTCAGAAGGTGTTATTCACTTGCCTATACAACTGGGCCCTGTCATGCTTGAAACCAGGTGTCAAGTCCTTGATATTGAGCTACCTTACAACATTATCCTAGGCCGCCCATGGATCCATGCAATGAAAGCTGTTCCCTCCACGTACCATCAGTCCCTCAAGTTCCCATACAATGGTACGGAGATCACCATCCTAGGAGATCCTAATCCTTTTGAATTTTGCCGTGTCTTGCAAGGAAGCTATAAGAATTGCAACCAAGTGCCTAAAAATGACAAAGCCCTTGAGTCCCCTCTCTATGTTGACCCTGAAACTCTCACGCAAGCCTCTACAAGTGAGCCTACACCCCTCCCCAAAATCACAGCTCGCTTTCGGGATATAGGCTTTGGCACTTATGATATCTCTGAATCTTGTTGTGTAGGGCGGATGCCTTTATCTCCAAAATCTTACGGCAAACCACCCATTGCTAAAGTTACCAAAAAAGCAACTATTCCTCCCCCAACATTCCTAACCCAATTCCAACATGGACGGCTATTGGAAGAGGAAACTATTGAGGGCATCTCTTCTTGGCTCTACAAGGAGAAAGAACCAGTCACGATACCAGTCAAGCAGTATGGCAATGGCTTAAGGATAGTGAAAAACATGGGCTATAAAGGCAAAGGTGGCCTTGGGAAACAGAATCAAGGCACTATGGAGCCCATTGTGGTAACAAAGAAGCTAGACAAGAAAGGATTAGGATTTGGTAAGAAGGTACCACGCGCCTCGGACATCGAGTATATCCTCGACGAGGTAGCGGACAAGTTTCCCGCCGATTCGACATCTACAGAGGATATCATCGATGACTCTTCCCTCCACATAACCAATCTATTCGCAGAATCCTCCATTTTTACACTATCCTCCGTATCCTTAACTTCCACCACCAGCACCCAGAATGTCACGCTTGTCTACCCTGAGCTTATCGATTGGGACCAACAAGGGGCCCCCGTTATAGATGTCTTTCAGAATGACGAAGCTCTAGCTGAGTTCATGGGACTTCGGGAAGGTATCCCTCTTGGTGATCACAAGGCAGGTTTTGTAATGGAACTTGAGCCCACGGCTTATTTTGGTGAGAATGCCAAATCCTCTAGTCGCAAAAGCGCACATAAAGAAAGATCTCTAGGTGAAAACCACACTGTGGCACCGCCTGATCATAAAATAGTAAAAATAAAGGACGTATCCAAAGGTGAAAACCCAACTATGGCACCTGAGGATGGAGAATTTGACCTTCCCTTACCTTCTAAGTATCAAGAGAAATCAGCTCTACTAGTGGAAGATTCTACAGAGATCAACCTAGGTACAGAACAGAATCCAAAGACAACATTTCTAGCAGCATCATTATCTGATACAGAGCACAGAAACCTTAACAACTTCTTCTTGCAACGAACCATCAACTTTGCATGGACCTATGCGGATATGCCAGGGCTCGACCCTAAGCTAGTAGTTCATTATCTCACAGTTGATCCCAAGGTGAAACCAGTCAAGCAAAAATTGAGAAAAATGCATCCACAGATAGCTCTCTTGGTGAAGGTGGAAGTCCAAAAGCTATTAGATGCAAAGTTCATACGACCTATCGACTATTCAGATTGGGTCTCAAACATTGTACCTGTGTCTAAGCCAAATGGGCGCATCCGCATGTGTAATGATTTCAGAGATCTTAATAAGGCATGTCCTAAAGATGACTTTCCACTACCAAACATTGACATTATAGTGGACTTGACAGCAGGTCACGAGATGCTTTCTCTCATGGACGGATTCTCGGGTTACAATCAGATAAGGATAGCTGAAGAAGACCAACATAAAACAACCTTTACGTGTCCTTGGGGCAATTATTGTTGGTGCGTTATGCCGTTTGGTCTGAAGAATGCAGGAGCAACCTATCAGCGAGCTATGACAGTGATCTTCCACGATCTATTTCATCACATCATGGAAGACTATGTTGATGATATATTGGCTAAATCTTCTAGAGCAGAACATATACAGGTCCTCGAACAGATCTTCGACAGGCTTGAAAAATACCAAGTAAGACTCAATCCTAAGAAGTGTGTCTTCGGTGTCACATCAGGGAAGCTGTTGGGATACATAGTATCTCGTAGGGGCATCGAAGTAGATCCAACAAAAGTAAAGGCTATAGTGGAGATGCCTCCACCAAAGAACCTTAAAGCATTAAGGAGCCTCCAAGGAAGGTTACAGTCCATCAGGCGTTTTATATCACAGCTAGCAGATAAATGTCAACCCTTTCAACACTTGCTCCAAAAGGATGTCTCATTTCGATGGGACAACAAGTGTCAGGCAGCGTTTGATCAACTTAAAGAGTATCTAGCTACACCTCCGGTATTGGTTCCACCAGTGGCAGACAAACCTTTGATCTTATACATCTCTACTACAAACTCAGCCCTAGGGGCTCTGCTAGCACAGAATGATGACACAGGAAAGGAGCATGCAATTTATTACATTAGTAGAACCTTGGTGGGATATGAGCTCAATTATTCACCAATGGAAAGGGCTTGTTTAGCAGTAGTGTTCGCCTCCCAAAAGTTGTGACATTACATGCTGAACCAACACACAAATCTGAAATCTAAAATTGATCCCCTAAAATATCTATTAGCAAAGGCAGCTCTCACAGGCAGACTAGCTAAATGGGTTATGATCCTTAGTGAGTTTGACATTAAATACACAGATCGTAAGGCAATCAAAGGACAAGCCCTTGCGGATCAACTAGCAGATGCACCTATGAAAGATACACATCCTATGGTAGCAGACTTTCCTGATGAGAATCTATTCACTCTGGCTACCTCCATAATGTGGAAGTTGTACTTTGACGGTTCTTACACACAACATGGATCAGGAGCCGGCATCTTATTTGTTACACCTCAGAATGACTACATTCCAAAGTCATATCGGCTTGCATTCCCTTGCACCAACAACATAGCCGAGTATGAAGCACTCCTTATAGGTCTCAATACAGCAGTTCAATGGGACATCACAGATTTACAAGTATATGGAGACTCACAGCTAGTCATCCGCCAAGTCACGGATGAATACCAAACCAAGGATGAAAAGTTGGTCCCCTACAAACAACTAGTGGATGCCTACAAACCACACTTTTCTAGCATCACATTTGAGCAAATTCCAAGAGAACATAATAAAGCTGCGGATTCTATGGCTTCTGTAGGGTCACTGATTGATATGCCTGTTAATACACAGAAGTGTGAATTCTTGATCGAGCAATTGTTGATACCAGCCGTCGATGTTCCTGTTACTGAAATCATCTGCGAACTTGTTGGTCCCAATTCCCCATGGTACAAAGATATCTATGAATACCTCAAGAACAAAACCTTTCCCCCTGACCTATCATCCACTCAACGCAAAACCTTTATCCGTCGATCCTCTCGTTACATCATTCTGGGTGATACACTATATTGCCAGAGTCTCGATGGTATCCTCTTACGATGTCTTAATGCGGAAGAAGTCGAAGCTACCTTACGAGACATACACGAAGGTGTCTATGGCGCACATTCTACCGGTCCTAATCTTGCTAAGAAGATACTCAGAACAGGTTATTACTGGCCTACAATAGAGCAAGATGCCGCACAGTTTGCTAAGAAGTGTCTACAATGTCAGCAGCATGGAGATCTGATTCATGCACCCGCTCATGAGTTACAACCTGTGACAACTCCATGGCCTTTTTCTCAATGGGGTCTCGACCTCGTAGGACAAATCCACCCTTCCTCCTCAAATGGCCACAAGTTTATCATTACCGCCACTGAGTATTTCACGAAGTGGGTGGAAGCCATTCCTATGACCTATATCACCGGTAAGCAAATAGCCAAGTTTATCCTAAACTACCTCATATGCCGGTATGGTATTCCCCAAGCCATTGTCACTGATAATGGGAGACCATTCAAGAACCAAGATGTTCATGCCTTATGCATACAATACAATATCCAACATCGCTTTTCAACTCCCTACTATCCGCAGAGTAACGGCCAAGCTGAGGCTTCCAATAAAACCATTCTCAAAATCCTCAAGAAAACAGTCAATGAAGCTGGTCGTGATTGGCACTTGCAACTTAATCCCGCCCTATGGGCCTACCGCACTAGTATCAGAACACCAACTGGTGCCACACCATATGCCTTGGTCTTTGGCTCTGAAGCCATCCTACCTATAGAGGTCGAGATCCCATCCCTCAGAGTATCCATGCAGGACCTGATCGGCGGAGATGAGTATCGCACTTCCAGATTAGCTGAGCTTGAACTACTAGATGAGAGGCGCCTTGCCGCACTCAATCATCTCCATGTCTATCAAAACCGCCTCCGGCGTAATTACAACAAAAAGATCAAAGAAAGACGGTTTCAAGTTGGTGATCTTGTACTTAAGGAGAATTAGAGAAATCAAGCATATCAAGAGAAGAAGGGCAAGTTTGAGCCTAACTGGTTAGGTCCCTTCATTGTCACAGCAGCATATGGATCGGGAGCTTATACTTTAGCTACACCTGATGGCATTCCTCTAGATGAGCCACTTAACAGTGTCCATCTCAAGAAGTTCTATGCCTGATCCTCAGAGTATTCCCACAAAAAAAATCAAAAAAATCAAAAAAAAAAAATCAAAAAAATCAAAAAAATCAAAAAAAAAAAATCAAAAAAATCAAAAAAATCAAAAAAAAAAAAAAAAATACAAAAATACAAAAATACAAAAAAACATTCATCCTCTGGTGAAAACCTGGCAAACAGGCACCTTGGATAAGTACCATAGTGAAAACCTGGCAAACAGGCGCTATGCGTAGAGTCAGCATCCATCGTCTATCGAGTCCTGTCCACTCCTTGTCCAGTTCGTAACCTGCTTCATCCATCCATCCATAATAAAACCATTGACCGTGTTTGCATTTCCATTTTCCTATCTAGTATAGCTTGGAAATTTGTCAATGTCCCTCGTCATCATCCCACGTCTTGATCTGTGTCTACAGTTAACACTGTCTTGTCCTAGGTCAAGTCTTTCTGTGTCTTCTTCGGCAGTCACCCCTACAGTTTCCTCTACCAGAATGGGGGCAACTCTTTCCTTAGCTTCGGTCTAGGATAGGTTCCTAGTTCGTGGTTCGCAGCGCATACTTCAATCTTGTCTCATTTCCACAGGTAACACCCTTTAGCGGACACATCGCTCCTACGATAAGGCTGTTATCTTCTCAACACTTTTCCTACATCATCACATCTAACCAGAACTACATATCATCTTTTCAATCTTAAGGTACCTTGATCCCATGGATATGGGTATGTAGGCAGTCTGGAATACGAAGGACATTTCCAATACTCAGGTACATAAGATCACCTCTTCTCCACTCTTGTCCCACATCATCACATCTAACCAGAACTACATATCATCTCTTCTCAATCTTAAGGTACCTTGATCCCATGGATATGGGTATGTAGGCAGTCTGGAATTACGAAGGAAGTATCTAGTACTCAGGTACATAAGATCTCCCCCTTCCATCTTGACCCATTTCATCACTCTATCCAGAACTACATATTTATCGCGTTCACCTTCCATCGTAAGTGTGCCTTGATCCCGTGGATACAGGGTATGTAGGCAGTCTGGAATACGAAGGATGTTTCCAGTACTCAGGCACACACGATCCATCATTCTCCACCCGTTTCAATCCATTTGCATTCCATCCTTCTAGTCTTCCGTTTGTCAAAATCCATTCGCCTCGACTTGACTAACTCAAGCAGCAAGCTAGCGCATCCTTTCAAAGCAAAAGTCCTCAACAAACTTGAAACAAAGAGGCCTACTTCCAGAGTCATCTACTGTCCTGCATACCGATTGCCAACATCAGCTAAGTACCGCTTAACCAAGCCCTAGATCAACAAGCTTGTCTTCTACGAAGTGTTCCATTGTCGAGACCAACACACGCGTCTCCTGCGACATGTGGCATTTCCTGCAAGTGAGACATTATCTTTTTAGGTAGATAGCCCCCTTTAACGGACACAGAGTTCCTATGATAAGGCTGTTATCTTTCCTACCCAATCTATCCTGAGCAACCTCTTTGGCAAGAGAATATGTTGGCTGTATGTTTACTTTGTAAGTGAGTCAATTTGTGTTATGGTTTATCTTTTGTTCCCTATTCCCATACCTATTCAAAGCTACCTTGATTTATCTGTAATCTTGGTATGTTGCGATGTAGTACGGATTGGGGGCATAGTCATTGCTTTCTGTGTACCGTGTTTGAGGAATGATCTCTAGCATCTTTCTTAGCATTCTATTTATCTTGTGTGTGTTACGACCTAGCATCTTACATATTAATATTTCTTCTTGCATTTACATGTATTGAAGTTTATTTTATGTTCAAGACTATGTCTTATTCACATGTCCCAACAAGGTTATATGCTGTCTAAGGGATCTAAGTTCAAACCGCTTGCTTGCAGAGTCAACGTCCACGCACTCGGATATTACTGCACCTTGGTCTTTTTTTACCTTGGTGGCGAACTATCCACGTGCTATATCAAACTAAGGATTGCTCTTTATATACAAATGTGAAGCTATTGCAACAAGCTCATTCGTCCATTCCCACACCCTTTATATCATTTTCATTGCAGTAATTGATCAACAGTCTGTGTCCTCCATCTCCTCCTGTTCTCCTCTCTGGTGCATATCTGCAAAACCCACATGTCAGATATCACTAGTCATCACATTTATATCCTCATACATCTCTATTATCATGCATCTATAAGCATCATATAAGCAACATATGTCGTCACATGAATCCATAATCCTACATACATATCATCACATCCATGACATCAGATAATGCATACACAAAAGCATGAACGGCAGTGAATCGAACAGATCATCATATATATATATATCATGTAATGGTCATCATAATACAAAGTGTCTGTATCTACATCAATAATACAAAATGTGTATACATCTAAATATACATCAATATAGTACATCAAGGCTATCAAGAGCCCTCAAAATATACATCAGAATGCACGCAGGCATCTGTCCAAAATAATACAATATGATACAATATACATGAGTATGCCCTAGTGAGTAGAGCTACCCTCCTGTTGTGGCCCCTGGCCTCCCCCTGTGCTCGGTGGAGGTCCCCCTGATGGTCCTCCTCCTCCACCTGGCGGCAAAAGTGGCCCTCTAACCGAGGACGCTGACTGCCCTGTCCTCTGGGATCCTGATGCCCCCGATCTGCTCCTGTCTCTGTAGCTCGGTGCCTGCTGAGCTGCTGGCACCGCACCCACATATAGCCCCCTGTAGTACTCTGCCTCCCGGCCAGCTGATACCAGCTCACCCTGCACTCGGACGAGCTCACTATATAGTGTCCTCTGGTCTGCTCCCAGTGCACGGCGTGCCTCCTCTCTCTCCCGCCTCACTCTAAAGAGTGTCGCCTCTGCTGTCAGCCGTAGCTGTACCTCGGCATCTCTCTCTCGTCTGGCCTGTGCTACCGCCTCGGTGTCGGCTGCTGGTGCAGTCGGTGGCTGCATTTGTGCCTGTGCCTGTGCATGCACCTGGGCCTGTAACTGCCTGTATGCCTGCACCTGTGCCTGTAACTGTGCCTGCACCTGTGCCAGGGCTGTCTGTGCGGCTGTGGCTGCCTGTGTCTATGCCTGGGCTGTGGCCTCTGCCTGTCTAGCCTCTGCCCGCGCTGTATCCCGGTCTCTCCTCAGTCTAACCATCCGGAGCTCTAGTCGAGTCCTCCGGGCTATCTCCTCCTGCAGCAGTCACTCGGCCCTCTGCAGATCAGTCTCTACGACTGGGCCCAATGCCTCTGCCATCTCAACATCCTCCTGCTAGCCGCCTACCTGCTGTCCACCTGCCTGCTGTCCGGCTGCCCTGGCCTGCCGCCTCATCCTGGCCTCTCCGCCAAGTACTAACACCTCTCCCACTGCTCCTACTGCACCTGGAGTCGTCAGTCTCATCGGCCTGTGGGTCTGCCAGTACTGATCATAGTCTGGCAGTGTCCCTGGGTCTGCTAGCCCTGTGTCCCAATCCTATCTCACGGGGATAAGTCCCCGCACCTCTGCTAATGCTGTCGCCACTGGGATCACGGGGTCCCAGTCTCTTGTCTCTCGCCATGTCCTGGCATGTGTGGCCTCCCCCACTGGTAGCCCCTGTGGTAGTCCAAACTGTCTCAGTACCCGCTCCGGAAGATATCTCTCTATCATATCTGTCCGTCTACCGAACAGATAGCGAGCCTGTCTGCAGTACATGAGCTGCTCATGCTCATCCGGCCACTCCTCGCATAGTAGCCACGGCCTCCAGATAAATATGTCCATCTCGTCGATCTGTCGCCGCCAGTAGCTGACAGATCCCATCCTCCTGTGTGTCATCACTCCATCATATAGAAACACATACGGCTCCCCTCTGTCTCAGTGGCGCTGCGCCATGGGTTGAATGACTGGAATGTGCTCCCACGCCCACACCTGTAGTAAGGTCACCCCTGCTGAGAGGCTCCTGCCTCTCCTGTATACGCAATAATGCATATCATGGTATAGCTGCCCTAGCACACAGGGTCCCCACGCATACTGTCGGCCATGTGTAAACATCCCTGATAACACTGTCCCCCAACCAACTGATAAACCTCTGGATCTCCTGTCCGGGCACAGGAAGCCGCCGATCAATGATGCCACTATCTAGCGGATCCTATCGCAGAGTCTCGGGATGTCTGCCCATCGGATCTCCCCATCGTCTATCCATAGGTCGTCCGTGCAGAAGACCTCCTCCAAGCCTGCCTGGCCTCGTGCCGGGTCAAAGTCAACAATCTCCCCATCAATCCGAATCCGCAGGATGCGATATACATCCTCCAGTGTCACTGTAGCCTCCCCTGTCGGGAAGTGAAATGACGAGGTCTCGCTGTGATACCTCTCCACGACTGCTGTCAATAGGGCGAGATTCGCCCTAATGTGTGTCAAGTGTGCCACATGCCATAGCCCTGCATGCTCTAAGAACGCATCCTCCTCCAAGGTCAACTGAACAACCTCGTGCGCAATCGCGTGGTGTCGCTTCCGCGACATCAACGGTGGCAAAATCCTCTGCATCCATAAACATATCACTTGTCAGTTTCCTAACCAAATCCCTCAAAACCTATCTACCCATTGGCTATGCTATACCCCACCCCTGCCATCCCTTTTCCCTCTTGTCGGCTAGGCTAGGCGTCTCTCCTCTAGGACCCCCATTTTACTAAACCCTAACTTTTTCTTCTATCTAGCCAGAAGCGCTTTGTTTATGCAACCGCGCTGTTTCTCCCAGCCAGACGCGCTTCACTACTTATCCAGCTGCGGTTTGATTTTTCCTCCCACGTGCGCCTTGTTTTTCAAGCGCGCTAAAACATTATGCCAACTGCGCCTCTCTGTTTTACCAGAGGCGACGCGCTTTCTCCACATACCCGCCACCCGCGCTAACCTACCTTACCAGGTGCACTGCACCGCCATACCAGAAGCGCTGCGGATTTTTCCACATGCGCTGCGACGCTACCCACATTAACCGGACGCGACCTGATTCTACCACTCGCGCTGCGCCTGCCTACCAGACGCGCTGCACTTTCCTAGAGCGCTTTTGGCTCAAATTGCAAACCTCCCTAAACCTAGCCCTAATCTACCCCTAATCGACAAATTACAAGGGGGTTTTCGATCACCTACCACTGCCGGAGCTCCTGCTGGCCTCCCGTAGGTCCGCACCAGCTCCGTCTGATGTCTATGCACTGGAATCGGCATCTCTCCGCACTGGCTGCTCAACTCTCTCTCAACTAAGTTTAGAAACTCTTTTCTCTAAATTTAGAATCTCAATGGGTGCAAATGAGGATTGTGGTCCCCATGGGACCTATTTATAGTGTCCCCACCCTTCAGTTTTTCTTCCCCCCCTGTTTCTACTTTTTCTTCCTACTGGTCGCGCACCTTTCTAGTCGAGCATCAACACAGTTCTTCTGTCGCCTCCCTATCTTCCCGCTCGAGGGGGCATACGCTGGGGCAACTACCTACACTGGGGCATCAAAAAATTGTATCACGTCTTCAACAATCGTTTTCTTTGACGCAATGCTACATGCTACATTGCATCAAAGAGGGGCAAAATGTAGACACCCTAAAATGACCAACTTGTCATGCTACTTGCATTTCATAATCTGTCTAATCACCTGCATTGCAAACATTAATTAAATAATCTAATTATTTAATTAATTATCATCAAATTCTTCTAAATCTCCTAAATTCAACATTAATTAAATAAATCCTCTTTATTTAATTAATTAAATTAAATTCCTCTATTTTCTTCTACAATTAAATAATTTTAATTATTTAATTTGATCATTATCCTCTTTCCAAAAATCAAATCCACATTAATTAAATATATCCAATTATTTAATTAATTCAACAAATTCCCTCTTATCTAAAATTAAATAATTCTTAAATTATTTAATTAAATCAAAATCATTCTTCCAAAATCATGCACAACAATTAAATAAATTTATTTATTCAATTTGTTTTTAAATCTTCTAAATTAAATAATTCTAATTATTTAATTACTTCTTCCAAAAATATCTTCTCTAAATTTAAATAAATCAATTATTTATTTAAATTGCTTTTTCTTCTAATTTGAGTTATCTCTAAAATAACTTAAGCTTTCTTGCTTATCAATTAAATATTTCTATATTTAATAAAGTAAAATATCTTCTTTTCTCATGCAAATCCCTTCTTCTTGTTTTAAATCACTTAACTGATTGCTTTATTCTTTTAATTGATTTATCTCTTCAGTTAACTCATTCTTCTATTCTTGATAACTCCTCTCATGCAAAAGAAAGCAAGACACATGTCTTCTCCTCATTCGTTGCACATTCCTCAACTTATCTCCTCCGTTGATTCTTCTGAATTATCTGGACCGTTGATCGATTTTCCTTGAAATCTATATAAACCCCCCTCATCTCCTTCATTAGCTCTCTCTCTTCGATCGTATTCTCAGGCATACTTAACAGAGCTTCGAGCATACACAACGCATCGATTGAGCAACCTTACGATCATTTGACATTGATCTCTTGAGCACTACACTTGCTTGTTGCAGCTATGGCTTTGCAATTTCATTGAGCAATTCTACATTCAATCCAAAGGAAACAACACAAATTTCGGTAAAAGTCTTTGTTGCATTGATTATTTGTCATGGCTTTTATTTAAATTCGTTTTCTTTATGTTATTGGATTTTTTGGTTTTTATTAGTTTAGAATAGATCGATTTTCCATATACACAAGTACAGCACCTATTCCTACATGGGAGGCATCACATTCTACTTCAAATACTTTATCAAAATTTGGCAATGCAAGTATAGGTGCTTCTGTTACCTTTTTCTTCAAGTACTTAAAGCTCTCCTCAGCATCCTTGGTCCATACAAACTCCCTCCCTTTGGTGCAATCTGTTATAGGAGCTACAATACTACTGAAATTGCGAATGAACTTTCGATAGAAAGTGGCCAAGCCATGAAAACTTTTTACCGCTGTGATGCTTCTTGGACTAGGCCATTCTAGGATTGCCCTGACCTTTTCTGGATCCATTCTAACACCATCTTTAGAAATGACAAAGCCTAAAAAAACCAAACTGTCCTGCATGAACCTACACTTTTTCAAATTGGCATAGAGCTTCTCCTTCCTTAACACACCAAAGATGATCCTCAAGTGTTGTAGATGCTCTTCTCTGCTGTTACTAAATACCAAAATATCATCAAAATAAACTACCACAAACTTACCAATGTAAGGGCGTAGTATAGTGTTCATCAATCTCATAAATGTGCTAGGTGCATTTGATAACCCGAATGGCATAACCATCCACTCATATAATCCATCTCCAGTCTTAAAGGCTGTCTTCCACTCATCCCCTTCTCGAATCCGGATTTGGTGGTAGCCGCTTCGTAGGTCGATCTTGCTGAAATATTTAGCCCCTGCAAGGACATCCATCATGTCCTCCATACGAGGTATAGGAAACTGATACTTGATGGTAATCTTATTAATTGCTCTGCTATCAGTGCACATCCTCCATGTTCCATCTTTTTTTGGGGTTAACAATGCAGGTACAGCACATGGGCTCATGCTCTCTCTCACCACACCTTTACTTAGGAGTTCTGTTACTTGCTTATTCATCTCTGCATGTTGTGTTGGATTCATCCTATAAGCTGCTTGGTTGGGTAGAGTTGCTCCTGGAATCAAATCAATATGATGCTAAATATCTCTCTTTGGCGGTAGACCATCAGGCAATTCATTAGGTAAAACATTAACAAATTCTTTCAACAGCTCGGCTACTTCTGGGGGAACTGAAATGTCTTCCTCTTCACCTTTTTTCACTACTAATGCATAGCAACACCCTGTCACCTTCATTTCTTTAACAAGATCTCTTTCAGACAACATGGTCTCACCTTTTCCTTCATCCTTGAGAGGCAATAAAATCACCTTAGCGCCATCTTTCCAAAAGGTGTATGTGTTTTTCTCTCCATCATGCATAACTTTCCTATCATACTGCCATGGCCTTCCCAATAACACATGACAGGCATCCATTGGGACAACATCACACCATATCTCATCCTGATAGATCTTCCCTATGCTAAACTTAATTAGGCATCTTCTATCAACAGTGACTTCATTTCCCTTTTTAAACCATGCAATGCGATACGGATGAGGATGTTTTTCACAGTGTAAATTCAATTTGTCTACCATTTCTTTAGAAACCATATTTTCACAACTACCTCCATCAACAATGACTTGACATACCTTGCCACCCGAAGTGCATCTGGTTCTAAAGATATTGGTTCGAAGCCATGAACCATCAGAGCTTTTGGCTTGTGTTTTCTCCTTCTCTGGAATCACCATTGCTCTTCTCATCATGAGACTTTCTCCCACATCTGGTGGAACCTCCAGTTCTGTCCCTTCCACTTCATGCTGCATTTGAATCATGTTCACCCTAGGTTGTCCTCCTTGATTTCTTTCTTGCATGTTATAATTGGAGCATTCAAATGCCCTATGACCTTCTTCTCCACATCTGAAACAAGTGAAAGGCCTTCTCTGGTTTTCCCATCCTCTACCACTACCATAACCTCTACCTCTTTGAAATCCCCTTCCTCGTTCTTGATTCAGAGGATCTTGCCGAGTGTCTACTTGTTTTTCCACACCATGGGATGACTCTCCCCTGCCATAATTTGAACCTCCTCGAAATGGGGTTGATGTACCCCTTCTTCCTCCTCTATTCCTCTGATGATACTGTCTGTTTTATTTTCTTCAGCCTTTAGAGCCAATTGGTAAGCCTCTTCCATATTGTTGAGTCGATGCATGCTCAATTCATCTTGAATAGAAAATTTTAGGCCATTCACATATCTAGCAGCCATTTGTGCATCAGTTTCTTGATGCTCTATACGTATAGACAGTGTATAAAACTCATTTGTATAATCTTGCACAGAAGAGAGGTTTTGCTTTAAATTTTGAAACCTATGAAAAAGGGTTTGCACATAATCTATGGGCAAAAATTTTTCTCTCAACTTCTTCTCCATTTTATTCCATGTCCTAATCTTATCCTTATCTTTCCTTGTTCGTTCCTTTTGAAGATGATCCCACCAAATCATTGCATGACCCTTTAATTTGGTGCATGCAAATTTTACCTTCTTCTCCTCTGTCATGGATTTCCATTCAAAAAAATTTCTCATGCCATTCAACCAGTCTATCAACTCCTCTGGTTTAAGACTACCTGCATAATCTGACACATCTACCTTGATCCCTTCATTTTTCCCTTCTAAGGCCCTGAGCATCCTCTCTTCAAAACTCATGCCTTCTAATTCTTCTTCTTCATGTTCTGTATCTTGATTTGCAGCTCCTTGACCTATCTCTTCATCAGATTCATCTCCTCCTCTACCCAGTCTTTGGGTTTCCATCCGTGTTGTAAGTTCTGCTATTTGCCTTTGCAGATTTTGCATTTCTCTAGATATCATGGCAATTCTCTTGATTCACTCAACAGAATTGTGCCATTAAACATGAGAGACAAAAATTTGGAAGCTGAAACATAACAAAATTTCTATTCCTCAACTCTGCTGCTACAATGAGAGAAAAACTCTCTTATATCTAAGAAAACAAAAAAAAACAAAAAATTACCTTTTTTGGCAGATTTCGACAATTGTCAGATTTTGCCATTTTAGGTAATTTTACAATCATATCTTGAGAATCCAGTTTTTTCCCAAAAAGCTCATAAAGCTAAGGTAGGACGAAAAACCAACTAACATCCTAAATTTGAAACATGAGTTTCGAGTTATTAAAAAAAGTAACTTTTAAAAAACTAGAAAAAAACACTAATTTGCTATTTTGAGGGCCAAGATGAAAGTTTGAAGCCCCGAAAAAGTGCCAATACGAGGTCCAACCCGCTAGGGCAGTTGGGAAACCACTGGCCACCTCATAACGCATCCACCTGTAAAATTTCGTAGAAAACCCACATCCAAGTCAAAAGTTATGACATCCGGAAGTCCCTGCATCAGTTATTCTCAAGTAGGAGTTGATTTTGAAGAAACTTTTGCTCTAGTGGCAAGAATTGAAGTAGTCAGATTATTTCTTCCTTTTGCTGCCTTCAAGGATTTCAAAGTATATCAGATGGATGTCAAGTCTACATTCCTGAATGGTGACTTGGAAGAAGAAGTATACATTAAGCAACCGGATGGATTTCAATTGTCTGATCATGGTGATATGGTCTGCAAGTTGAAGAAAGCACTATATGGACTCAAACAAGCCCCAAGGGCTTGGTATGAAAGATTGGATAAACATCTTTTGAAGATTGGTTTCAACAAAAGTACTGCTGACAGTAACTTGTACTTCAAGATTGATCATGATAATACCTTGATTGTTGAAGTATTTGTTGATGATATCATTTTTGGAGGAAGAGATAGTATGTGCAAGACTTTAGCAAATCAAATGAAAAGTGAATTTGAGATGTCTATGTTTAGGGAAATGAATTTCTTCATGGGTCTGCAAATCACTCAAACAAAGAAAGGAATCTTCATATCACAGACCAAATATGTGAAAGAATTGTTGAAGAAATTTGGGATGGAAGATTCAAAACCAATGAATAGTCCCATGGCAACCAGATGTAAACTAAGCAAAGATGATGAATCTCCTACAAGGCTAATCAATAAAAGTACAAGTCAATGATTGGAGGACTACTGTATCTTACTCAAACTAGACCTGACATTATGAATGCTATTGGTCTTATTACCAGAATCCAAGTTGATCCTAGAGAATCTCATATCATGGCAATCAAGAGAATTCTCAGATATCTAAAGGGAACAGTTGAGTATTGTTTATGGTATCCTAGGGATCATGATTTCTCTCTTCATGCATATACAGATGCGGATTGGGCAGGAGATGTGGATGATCGGAAGAGTACCAATGGTGGTGCATTCTTTTTGGGGAAAAGATTGGTTTCTTGGGTGAGCAAGAAATAAGAGGCAATATCTCTGTCCACTGCAGAAGCAGAATATATTGTAGCAGCAAGTAGTTGCACTCAAGTATTGTGGATGAAGAAAATGCTAAGAGACATCAAAGTGGAGTATGAGGAACCTATCACAATCTTCTGTGATAACTCAAGTGCAATAAATATATCAAAAAATCTAGTGTTGCATTCAAAGACAAAACATATATCCATCAAGTTTCACTTTTTGAGAGAGTAGGTGAACAAGAATGAAGTTAGATTGGAGTTTGTGCCCTCAAAGGATCAGATTGCAGACATTTTTACTAAACCTCTACCTAAGGACTCTTTTGAGTATCTCAGGGAGAAGTTAGGGGTTATTACTGATGGAGATTGATTGTCATTGATGTCAAAAGGCTTTGCAGGTTCACAAGGTGTTGATATTGACAGGGGTTGTTCATCATGTTCATGGTTTGATATGATTGATATGATTGTCTCTTGTTTCAGTTCATAAATGATGCAATGCATATTTGATGCAGATATGATGCAATGCATATATCTTGTGATATAAAGTTGGTTGACAAAGTGTGTTTCATGTAGCCATGTTGTTCATAGGTTGTCCACTTGGTTTCAATGGGGTAGAAGACATCTTTATATGGTTTGTATAATGCTTATTAGTTTATAGGTTGCAGTGATGTTGTTCATCTCATCTATGCTTTGATGCTTGTTGAGTTGTTGGTGGAACAGAATGTCATTATAAGGTCAAGATTGGAGTATTGTATGCAAGTATTTTTGATTTGAGTTGAGAAGTACATCATCAGGTTGGTTAAGGTATTTGTAGAATTGAGTGAAGTCAGGAGCTAACAAGATTGGTTTTTCTTTAATCATGTTCATCATGCTTTCAAGATCTTAGGATGCATGGTGTTGAAGTTGTGATGGTGTTGGGAAAGTAAAGAGATGTCATTGATATATGTTAAGAAGTTCATGCTTCATGATGTCAAGAGTTGGGTTACCTGCTAAAAGGGTTTATAACATGTGTGACCAGTTCCTTTACCTTTCCAAGTGGTCATCTCCTAAAGTTTATGAGCAGCAATAAATAAATTAAAAAAATATCAAAAATTAATATTTAATATGGGTGAAGATTTTTTGTTTTAAAGAAAAAAAGTTCTTTTTTAAAAGGGCTATTTTATAAGACTATTTTTAGTCTTTTAAAGGGAGATTTTTAAGAGCTTTTAAAGGAGGTTTTATGAAGTTTTTTTATTTTAAACAATGGGCCTCCCTCTCTCTCTCATGTGGATTTTAAAAGGAGGAGTTTATTAAAAAGAATTACTTTTTAAGAAAGTTAATAGTTGCAGCCCTATTTCTATGGAGAGGCATCTTCTTATTTGAAGAAAAAGCATTTAAAAAGCCTTTTAAAATTTAGCCCACATATTATGCATTTTTTTTAGAAGATTTTTTTTAAGGAAATTTTTAAAATTTCTATTTTATTTGCTTTTTTAAAAGGCATGAGATTTGGGAGATTAAGGATATATATAAATTTTTTTAGGAGCTTTTATAGGAGATGAAGTGATTGAAGTTTTTTGAAGTGCAAAAAGAATATGAAGTATTTTTTTTGGAGCTATTTTTTTTGCAGATTGAGAAGAAGAAGAAGCTCAATGGATTTGAATGTAAAAGCATGGAAGTTTAAGGGGATTTTTTTTTGCAGATAAATTGATTGAAGATTTCATAGAAGAAGTTGAAATTTTTTTATGCAGAGAGTTTTTGAGAAGAGAACATGAAGAGTTTTTTTTTATGGGGTTTGATATTATATGTTTTTGTTTGGAGATTTGAATAGGCACAGAGGAATATGAAAAAAAATTTCTTTGCAGGTGAAAGGTTATTCAATTTGTATAAAATTGTTTTTCAGGTGCATTGATGACAGGGTTTTGGGAGACAGAGATGAAATATACAAATGATGAGAGATTGAATACATACATTGTATCAAGGTTATGCAGATTAATGATGAAAATAATATGATGATATAGATGACCAATTTGCAGAGTAGAAGAAATATTGAATCAAGCTTTGATTGCAGTGATTGATGAAAGATTGATAGTGATAATTTGCAGAGAAAATTGTTTATAGAGATTTGTATATGGAGCTTATTTGCAGAAATGTGTAAAAGAAAATGGTCTTGACTTGTAAAATCAAATAGAAGGTATAAGGTTGTATGATGAAGCACATAAAATACAATGGTGCAAATCTGATTGAACAGCAATCATGTCTTGCACACAAAGATTGATGTTTTGTTAATAGTGATTGTGTATGCCAGTGAGGCACAACAGTATGCCAGTGAGGCTTGTGGTTAGTGAGACCTTCCTATGCCAGTGAGGCTTGTGGTCAGTGAGACCTCTGTATATGTTAGTGAGACATTGGTAAGAAGTTTTCATTTAAGCCAGTGAGGCAGTTTTGGAGTGGTTTTTATACCCCTGAGGGTTTTCCACTCGGCAAAAAGCTTGTGTCATGCTTCTCATTGTTTTCTTTTGTGAGTGCATATTAATGGTTTGATCATGTTTTGTTTATATCTGTTATCATAAGTCTTGTGCATATAAACTCAACAAATCACTAATGTCCTCCTTTGTATTTGTCTTGTAATATAAAGTTTGCAAAAAGTTAAAATTCATACAACACTGATTCACCCCCCCTCTCAGTGTTGTCCTTGATTCCTACAATTACCCCTCCGGTTCTGAATCAAGGTGCAATGATGTGCATCAGTCCGGTGGATCTCACAGTCATATCTTGTGGTCTGGATTAATGATAGGAAGCTGCTACTCATGGGGAGTAGTCTGTATGATTTTGATTGATGCAAGTATGTGCCCTTTGCCATTGATGTCAAAGGGGGAGAGAAGATATGTGAAAAACAAAAGTGGTTGTTGATCAAAGGGGGAGCAGTAAAGAAAGAAAATACATATGAATGATTGCTATTGATAGGGGGAGCTATGTCAGTTAGTGAGGAGAAGTTCTTGTTTTGATGGTTAAAATAGTTTTTCACATCATATGTTGCCATCAATGACAAAGGGGGAGATTGTTGCAAGTATGGGCCTAACCGGTGTTGTAATTGATGTCAACATACTCCTGTTGCATTGGTGTCAAGGATTGGATGAGCTGTGTGCTGAGGATATTGAGAAAATTAGTCCTATTAGAAACAGAGAAGAATAGTGAAGAAAGTGAAGCTCTATGAAGTGAAGATCCCAGCTAGATGAAGATCAGAGAATGCGCATCAAAGGGTTTGTAGATATGTGTCTAAAGATGATCCAGTCAAGATTTGAGAGGTCCGCATGAAGATTTGGAGAAGTTATGGCCATATGAGTAAAACTAGTTTTGGCAGCTGTTCAGATTGACACAGATAGGTCCGATGAGATTTAGAAATGCAATATCTTGTTCTGCGGATTTGGTGGAATGTTTAGGAAGCCAATGTGAATTGACAACTCAATTGGTCCATGGTCTGGAGGTCCGCAAGTATTTATTCTAATGTGACAGTGATGACAGACTATGTTCTTGAGGTTCTGGATGAAGATGCGAATGATTTTAGTAAGAAGAAGTGGTGTGGATGTTCTTGGTGATTCAGGAAAGCTTTTGGGGGTCTCTAGATTGTGTCCAATTCGTGTTGGCGGTCCGCGTTGAAGATTAAGCTCGTAATTGAAGATTTACTCTCAGGTGATGGTGTTCTTCCTAATCATGGCCGACCAAATGTTTTACACATCTTGCAGATGATCTTGAAGATGTTCTATGAAGCATGGCATGTTCCTCAAAGAAGATTGAAGTCCCAAATATGTGTGGCCGACAGTGTGGTGATACGCATGAAGTTCTTGTAACAAATTAAGTTGTATTTGTGTAATTGCTCTATAATAGAATATGTTGTGTCAACTTTGATGATCATTCCAAAGTTGATGTCATGTATAAATAAGAATTGCAAAGTCATTTCAAAGTATCTTGGTCAAGATGAGAGAGTGGTAGAGAGGAGAAGAGCAAAATTGTTGAGCTTAAATGGAACTGTCTCAAGCATGGTGAAGATGCTAATCTCCAATTCAAGTATGTAATATTTATATTATTATTCTATAGACAGTGTGTCTCCTGTAGGCACTGGGCCTCTTGTGAGCAGTGTGCTCAGGCAGTGAGCCCTAATTGGTAAGTTTCATTTTGTTCTTCTTATTCTTTTAATAGAGAATACAATCTTGGGTTAGTCACCCCGTGTTTTTTCCCTTAACCGGGTTTTCCAAGTTAAAATCTTGGTGTCATATGTGTTAATGTGTTTTTTCTCTTAAGATATTGCATTGTGCTTTTGTGATTAAATCATTATTATGTTGTAGAAATATAAGAAGGATTTAAGTGTTTACAGAAAAGAAAGTTTTGGTGACAACTAATTAACCCCCCCTCTCAGTTGTCTGTCCTACAACCAAAATTCTTCACTATGTATAAGGCACTCATAATTATGGGATTCATTATGGAAAGAGCAAGGATATTGACTTGGTGGGCCATATAGATTCATATTAGACAAGTGATTCTTAGGATTTCAAGTCTACTTCAGGGTATTGCTTCTCACTTGGTTCTAGTCCAGTTTCTTAGTTGATAAAGAAGCAATTTACAATTACTCTTTCATCTATAGAGGTTGAGCATTGAGGAGTATTTAATGCTTCTACTAAGACCATTTGGCTTTAGAACATTCTCGTTCATTTTTGCATTCCCTTCCAGAAGCTTAAAATCATCTTTTGTGACAACCAAAGTGTGATACATATCCCTTGAAATTCAATCCATCACCAGTAGACTAAACACATTGAGATCCACATGCACTACATTCAGGAGATGACTCATGAGTAGATCATTGATCTTAAGTACTATCAGACATCAGAGAAAATCACATACATCTTCACCAAACTCTTCACTGAGAGAAAGTTCCTTCATTTGTGATCTTTGTTGGGGGTGCAACAAGTGTCCACTTTGGGGGGCCTTCTTAGTCCTCTCTCTTTATTCTGGGGGGTTTTCTCTCTCTATTTAAGGAGGGCTTCTTCTCTTTGGGGGAAAATCCTTGTAGATGGGTACCTCATCAAACTTTATTTGTTAGGACCCATCTTTTCACCCATCTAAGCTACACTGAAGGGGGGTGTTAGTGTAGATTTTTTTTTCCTTTTTCTTAAGTTTTTTCCTACACTTTTATTATGCTTTCTTAGATTAATAAAGTGATTTTAAATAGGAGAGTGGGTAGTTTGAGGTTTTGCCATCCTATGAGGAAGTTACATTTACTATGCTTAGACCATTTCATGGTCCCTCCCTATTGGCTTTTTTGCCACCTCAACCCCTCTCCCTAGTCTATATAAAATCACTACCTAGCTTGTATTTGGTAATCTTTTGTCAATATTTTTTTAGCAACTTCTTCTTTATGAGCTTGTAATGCAATTCTATCATCTTGATAGTTGCATATCTCTCAAAATCACTGGTCTATTTTTGTTATGCATTTACAACTTTTGCAGCTTAAAATCTCTCTTAAAAAATTCTTGGATTATACATTTGTTTTAGATTGCTAACACCTAGTACTTCATCAACTTCCAAAATTCAAAGATACTTAGAAATCTCCCAAAATGCATACATAAGTGACTAGAAATAATGGAAGGCACTGTGATTACAGTAGAGACTAGAA
This sequence comes from Cunninghamia lanceolata, assembly GCA_027924645.1. Classification (NCBI taxonomy): domain Eukaryota; kingdom Viridiplantae; phylum Streptophyta; class Pinopsida; order Cupressales; family Cupressaceae; genus Cunninghamia; species Cunninghamia lanceolata. The sequence continues at coordinate 7,263,311 of BSBN01000460.1, forward strand.
AATTATGGCCACATCCTCAAATAATATATAATGTAGAATAAAAATGCTTTAGACAAAAGAATTTTGAGGTGTTCATAGAACAAAAATCCAATCATATAATAGGAGGACGCACATAGCCTATAATCTATTACTAGGATAGAGGAAAATGTTATGACTACTTGGGAACCTACCTCAATTAGGCCCCTATTTGATTTATTTCAACACTATGTAGTAGTCAATATAGAAGAAAATAATTTGTGATATATATTATTCTAGTGTATTATGTGCTAGAATAATAAATGAATATGTATGAAGCAATAAAATCTTATTATCCTTTCTATTGTGTGTAGTGCTTTGTAAGTGGAAGGGAAAAAGGGATAGTGGAAGTAAAAAGATGCCACAGTTATAGGGTGTGGTTACAAGTTTTGTTTTAAAGAGTAGTTATCATGGTTACTATTGTCATATTTTACCTGGCCCCAAAATATTCATGTCCCCCTCCTTCTATCAAAGAAATCCGATCAGAGAAAGCCTAAATAGAAGGAGGGAAGCCTTAAATCCTACATTTCCTCATGCTCTGCCTTGCAAAATTTCCCAAAAACTCATCTAGATAATCCTTGCAGAAAACCCATAAAAACCCAAAAATCCTTAAGCTTCAAGTGTCTTCCATCACGGGGATTTCTCGTTTCCATACTTAGTCATTTTTATACATCTAAGGGTGACATCATCTTCTGTTTGGGGGTTTTCTATCTTTGGTCAAATTTGTATCGCATGTATGCATTTTCATTTGTATGTATTTTATGTCTGTATCAAGTTTTTTGTATGCATCCTTGTATGTGCATTTGTATGTATCTTCGCATATACAATTGCATATACAAGGCAGGATACAAAAGTGCAAGGTGCATTTGTGCATACTGCAGATATAAATGCGGACCCGACCGAAAAATAAAATTTGGTAAACTCAATGTTTGTATACGGTTTTTTTTGTATATTGCATTGTATATGCGATATACAAAAAGTCACATGCAAAGGTCAGATGCAAGGCAATATACAAAGGGATATTCAAATGGATCCAATATTATTTCAAATCTGTTTCATAAAGTCTATTGGGACTAGAAAAAATCTCACATTTTCTAGCTTCCATTAGTGTATACAACCACTATGTAACTCTGTGATCAAAATAAATTGCCACAATTTCTGTGACAAGATCCATATTGTGACCTCTGTTAACCAATAATCCCAATTCCTTCATTATGGTAAATAAAAACCTCAGATTAATCAATTTCAGCAAGACCCTAGTCATATTTCCCTAATCCATGAACCATATGTCTATACAAAACACATTTTGTCCATAATCAGGAAGAGACAGATGAAATCTCACCAATGAGAATTCAAAAACAACACAAGTTGAAGTATTGGCGAGAGCAGAAGGATCGGGATGAAGCTCTTATGTTCCCTCGAGCTCATTAGTCATACCGATATATTTTTTCGAAGGGATAAACACCTGGTCTCACCGATGAAGTAAAATACAATTGCATCGGGAAGAAGTATATGATTGGAAAAGACCGCAGAAATCTCTCCAATAGCATAGTGCACTCCGATGGTGAAAGCCAAGGAAACATTTTCGGCATAAGTCTTGCTAAAGAACAAAATGATAATTGAAAAGTATGTATATCAGGAAGACTAGCGTCGTCGGATCACAAGGTTTAAGTCTTGCTGAATTTGTAAGTCACAGCAATTATAAAGAACCTTTGGAGAAAGTCATACCGATGTATAAAACAACAAATCAAACTCATCGGTATAAGTAGACAGATCAAAGTAAAGTTCTTATGTCCCACCGACTTCATTAGTCATAGCGATGAATGGTTTTCAAAAAGAAACACACACTTTCATTTCGATAAAGTAAATGCAATGATCCTATTAGAGAAACTCAAAATGTCAAAACCACATGATAGCCTCATAGCGATGGTTCCAGTCAAGCTGATGACAATGTAAACACTCACTCCTGCATCGGGTAGGCTTTGTAATATCTCCCCAAAGCATTGGAAATCAAAGAAAAAGGGGTTAAATCTATTGGTAGGAGGGTTAAAAGGTCCTCCCAACAGTGATATACTATATCGAAAGGACATTTGGTTGGTTACAACGATTGAGTTATGAAACATATAAGTAAAATGGTGCCAGATTAAACATACAGATCACCATAAAGTTAGGAATCTCTCACTGATAATGAATGTTGTATCGATTTGACATTTCAAATTTCAAAAATCCAGCCACATTAATTCACAGGAGAAGACATTAATGGCACTTGGATAAAATCCCCTGTAAAAAATATTCCAAATCAAAGCAATTGAAACCAGAGGAGATTTTCTGGAGGCATAGTGAAAGAGCAAGGGTAAAACAAAGGGAAAAAGAATTCAACAACCTCTGCAATCATGGCTAAGCACATAAACTCCTCTGTGATTGATAAATTGAAGTTTGTCTCTGTTATTTCAGGTAGGGTAGAATGGAGACACCCACAAAAGCAAAGGCTAGAAAACAACAAGGGGAAACAAGTAGAGCTAAGAAACAAAACGCTGACAAGGGACAAGAAGAGAAGCTGAATGAGAGAAAACTAAACTAGGACCTCATAGATCAATTACCCATTTCAGGTCCTAAGGCCAGAAGGTTTGTACAGCTTAGGGCTGATATAGAGAAATTAGAAGACAAATGTAAACACATTGGCAATATATGGACACCCATCTGAGGGTATAAATTGTTTAAGTCATTACAACAGAAGAATTAGGCATGCACCTGTCTGCAACCCTTGGAACTTCAATTTGGGGAAATCGGTTGTGCCAAATGTGTTTGTAAACATAGATCTCCTGAAACTCTTAGCCATCCGGGTAAATGCAAGAAGTTGTGTCCACTTAAGGTGGAAGTTTCAGAGTTAGAAAAAAATCCGAAATCGGGTAACTAAAAATGGGATCCCGTTTTGGGTCGCAATCCTGAGCCCAAAATCCAAAATGGGATCTCATTCCTTAGTGAGATCCCGAAACTAGAACCACAAAACGGGATCTTGTTTCATAAAACAGGATCTTGTTTAACAAAACGGGATCCCGTTTTATGAAACGGGATCCCATTTTGAAAAAGCACTAAATTTTTTTAAAAAGGGCAGAGACCCCATTTTTCCCAGTGATAGGTGACAGGCGAGAGGCGACAGCTCAGAACGGGATCCCGAGTTGAGTCACCATCAAAACAGCAAGTAAGTGGATTTTTCCACTTCTACAATTTAGCAATCAATCTTTTGAAGTTTCACTTGTTTTTTTGGGTGTAAAATACAATCAAAATTTAAATGGTAAATTGTTATTTAGGGTTTCTGTTTATGAAATGAATAGATGTTTTTTGACATTTTAGTTGTAAAATACAATTGAAATTTTGAAAGACTATATCATATAAAAGGATAGAATTTGAACAAACTGTCAAAATTTTGTTTAAATTTAAGAATTGAATAGCTGTATTTAGACATTTTAGCTATAAAATACAAATGAAATTTTGAAAATTCTGTATCATATGAAAGGAGAGATTTTGAACAAACTATCAAAATTTGATTTCAATTTGAGTGTTGAATAGCTATATTTAGACATTTTAGCTGTAAAATACAATTGAAATTTTGAAACGAATGTATCATATGAAAGGAGAGATTTTGAACAAACTGTCAAAAATTATATAGAATTGGGATGATATATATATTTGATTTTTATAAAATTTACTTATATCAATGTATAGATCATTGTATTTTAAAGGCATTATTGAATAGGTAACTGTCATGTAAAACAATTACAACAAACCATAATAAAACCTTTATCACGTCCTTCACAATCAAACCTTTAGAGACAACCAACTAATCAAGAATTGAGAAGATTTTACAGTTTTGTGATAGACAACTAATCAAGAATGAAATCAAGCCAACAAATGTAACTTTAGAGACACTTGTAGTTGTCCTCACTAGCTAGGTTATGCCCTTGGGATGAACATCGTGATGTTAATTGTGATACGAGCCTAACCTCATTGGTAATGCTTCCCCTAATCTTAATGACATTGATGTAGGCCCCACTCATGATCCTTACGAAGATCTTGCCACCACTAACCTCTTTCATGATAGGTCACTATCCTCACCATCTCCTTAGACCTATAATACCTTGAGCTTATCGATTGGGACCAACACGACCCTTTATGATTTGATGTTTTCCAAAATGATGAAGCCATCATGAAACTTATGAAGTGTCAAGACCACATCCCCATTGTAATCATAAGAAAGACTTTTCCACCATACTTAACACCTATGCTTATTTTAGAGAGAAAGAAGAACCCTTTAGTCCAAAGGCACCCTAGTAGGCAGAATAGCAACAAGATATAAGAAGAAACTTGTGATCGATTAAAATGATACAATAAAAATGGACACTTCCCAAGAGCTCATCAATGACAAACTTCACCTTCCATTAGATACCACTCATATACAAGATGACTCCCCTCTCCTTGTTGAGGATGCTATAGACATCAACCTGTGAATAGAAGAGGACCCTAAACTCTCTAAGCTAGTAGCTCCACTAGACCTTGACATCAAAGAAGGCATAACCATCACCCTTAAAGATTATGGTGATTTCTTCATGTGGTCTTATGGTGATATGCCTTGAGACTCCATCTTTAAAGTCATGCATCATCTTGTGGTTCACCTCAATGCCAAACCCATTCAATAAAAGCTACGCAAAATGTACCCCCAAGTAGCCCTCTTGGTCAAAGAAGAATTGTATAAACTCTTGGATGTGGGGTTCATTCAGACTATTACTTATCCTAAATGGGTCTCTAATGTGGTCTTAGTTAGCAAGAAAACTAAGGGAATTCATGTTTGCACTAACTTTTGAGACATCAAAAAAGGATAACCTAAAGATAACTTTTCTCTACCAAACATTGATATGATCGTGGATCTCATAGCCATATATATAAAATGTTATCATTAATCTGGATATAATATCCCTTGAAACATTTGAGTTAGACATGGAGACACCTAGATTTTGGAGAGGTCTATGTAAGAAAACACCTCTTGTAGACTTAACACAAACTTATCCCTCAACCCTCTAAATTGTGACTTAAACATCATTTGATTACCCTAGAACACACTATAGACAACTCTATACAAATTTGGAAAAAGATATTTTCTCCTAACAGAAACTTGTATATGTAGAAGTATCTACTACTACATTAGATTTGATATACTTCTTAAAAGGAAAGAGTTGGGACTAACAACTAAATAGAAAACAATAATTTTGCAAATAGGAAATAGGAAACAAAATCGAGCTAGAACCATCTTGACTAATTTATCTTTTTCTAGCTAGATTGAATCCCTACAATCACGAGTTAAAAACAAAGATCATCAAATTCTTCATTAAATTTAAACCACAAATCATCAGAATATATTCATCTTCATACTTAGATTAGTCAGGTAGGCAACTAGTAACTTCAATCCTATCTCCATTATCAAATTTGGTTGCCATAGGCAACTTCACCAAATTTAGCTTTTCAGATCATGTGGCATGCACAAGATATCCACCTCAAGGTAGTTAGACTCCAAGTCTAGTTATAGTCTTGTAGATGTTCATTATGATTCTACCTAGGTGGTATGATAGTCCATTGGTTTCTATGACATCATTCAATAGCATAGATGCATATGTTCTAATTCATTTCTTTTTTCCAAAATGGTTGTGACAATAAAAAAGAAGCAAGTATTGAACTCATAATCAATAGGAAACCCCTGGTCATAATAGGAGGTCTTGAATTTGGTACCAATGATTGTGAGTTCCTTGTAGAATATGATGAACCTTTTGAACAAGAGAACCTTGTAGACCATGATGCATATCTTGATTTAAACTTGAACATTATCATCATGTGAATGCTTTTACCCATCCTACAACCTCCTATCACCCTTCATCCTCTTATAGGGATATGGGCCACACAACCTCTCCAAGTTGACCATGCCAAACTCAAAGTCACAATCCTACGAGGTTCCTAATTTCCTCCTAATGATCATGAGAACCTTGTAGATCATGATGCATATATTTTGAACAAGACTATCAAGTTCCTTTGCAACAAGAACGTGCAAGTCCAAGTTACCCTTTTCACCAAGATTGAAAGTGTCCTTAAATCCTTATGTTACCTTTGACAAGGGGAACACCACTCTAGATTATGCATCTTATATGGGTATCCTTCATCATCATCCAATTGAATGCCTATTGAAGAGCCTACTAGTCCTATCCCAACACCACCATGTAATCCCAATCCTAATTCATTGGTCCATCCACCTTCTAATCCATCAATCCCTTCATTACCCTCACCACCACCTAATCCTAGACATTCACCCTTCATTGATATATATGTCTCTTTGATTATCTAGATAATGCAATTGAATCTCTAGAGGAGTCTTACATCTTAACAACAATTTCATTGTCCCTTTGTAGTTCATTGTCCCTCATGACAAGTCTGTTATTGGTTTAAGGCTATCTTAAAGGTCCATATAACAATCTAGAGGAATTTAATAACAATTAATGTTCAGTCCTTAATGGTCATGACAACATTATACAAGATACTAAAGTTCACATTCAATGATTTCCTCTTTCCTATAGAAAATTTAACAAAATTGGAAAATTGGACCTAACTCCATAGAAAAATTAACAAAATTAAAACCTTGGACCTAACATATGATAACAAACCTTGAAAACAAATTTGAATTATGGTAGTCCTAATAGCCCTAGACTATTAAATTGATCTGTATATACTATTAAATTGATATTTCTTGTCTCTCTCACTATAAGAATCAAAATTTAGCTCTCAAATGAAAATCCCTTGATTTCAATTTGAAAATTGCATGTATCTATATGTTTAATTTAAATTTATTTCTAAAAGTGTAATTTCTTGAAATATATGTATATAATTTATAATTTTTGAACATGTACATTATATGTAAATATTTATAATTTATATATATATATTCTTGATTTAATTTTAAATTTGTATGTTTATATGTATATATGCAGGTTCATATCTGTTTTTATATATATCATGAATCTGGATGATATTCACTTTGATGTTGATGACTTCCTCAATGCACAAGATGATCCGGCCCCACCCCCACCCCCAGCACCAGATGCCCCACCTCCAGATGCCCCACCTCCTACCCCACCCCCACCCCCAGCGCCAGATGCCCCACCTCCAGATGCCCCACCTCCAACCCCACCTCCACCCCCACCTCCACCCCCACCTGGAACTGACCAGGCTCGCTTGCGAGCCATAATTAATGAAAATGTGGATTTCATACAAGAAAAATTGAAATCCATTCGCAATGAACAATTCATGCCTCCTCACGTGGTACGTTTTACATCTTTGATGCAAAACATTGTAGATTCTGTGAGGTCTATTGACTTAGACTTTGATGGATTCCGGAAATGGAGAGAGGAGAGGCACCAATTTTTATGCTGATGGCCTCTCCTATAAGACTATTTTGGATCTGAAAATCACAAAAGCTCAATTAGAGCAATATTTTAGACATCCCATTACAAATGAACTTATTCCTACAAATAAGAAAAGAATATCAATCAGGTGGTGTAGGCATGAAGGAATGTCTACCAATTTTTGGGACAGATGGTGGATGGTGTTTGATTATCCACCTCATGCTAATTGTGAGGTTCCTTTATATTTTTTGAGAAAATTATATGCAGATTTTGTTCTGAATAAAAAACTCAACTACTTTGATTGTAGATCATTCCAGGGTATTGGTGGTGGCATGCCACAACAGAGGCTGGGGGCACAGGTTGATCCCCAATGACCCGTGCCTGTTCAACCTCTTATTGACCCTCCTGTTGTTGTCATTCCTTCGCCCTTCCAGCATCTTGCAGTGGTATCCACACTAGGCACATTGAGTGCACTCTCAGGTAGCCTACTTGAGAAGACTTCTATGATGGTAGCTCAGGTTAGAGAACATGGAGGAGTTGATGATGGAAGTGGTCCTAGTACCACTCCACATGTGTTGATGCCTCATACATGCACGAGTTGGAATCATTTGTGTTATGGACCTTATCAGCCAGCTGCACCCACTTCAGCTACACATGCATCATCTGATAATGTGGGTGAATCATTTGTTGATTATCTATTTGCTGAGGATCATCCCACTAATCATTCGACATAGGTATATATAGGTTATGTACACATGTTGAATTTATAACAATTTTTTAAGCACGTGTTTGTAATCAACATATAGATCAATTAAATTGTTTAATATTTTAACAATCAAATTGTTTGGTGTAGATGACGGCAACAGTTCCGACCATTGATCGAATTAATTTTTCATCGACACCTGTTCATCTCGGGCACCCATTTGGGGTACATTTTGAATGATTTATATTTTAAATATTAATTTTATTTGTCTTGATATTAATTTGTAATTCAGTCTTGAATGTGTGTACATTAAATATTTATGAACTGGTTTAGGCTTCTTCCACATTGAATCCTCCATCTCAGGGTGTCTCGAGCGCTCATCCATCATTGGGCATCTCACAGGACACTTTTACAATATGTATATTATTTTAAAAAACTATATATACTTAGATTTTTCTATTTTGATATATCATTGTATCTAAAAACATGCATGTACTATTTAATATATATTAAAAATATGTCTATGTAGGTTGACACAACAATGAGGATGGGCATTGTAGCACACTTGGATAATCCAAGTTTATATCAGGAGTCGACTACATTTCAGGCTGTTCAAAAACGTATAACATGTACACAAGTCAATTATATATATATGTTTTAAAACCTAATTTGTACACACATGTGCTAACTTAGAAATGACCTTGTACAGGAGCTTGTTAGTGACACGTTTCATCAACACACAACACATGCAGAGCAGAAGGACAGAGGAGATGGGTAGCCTAATATGGTATAATTTAAAATTTAGATTATATTTAAATTCAATTCAATTAAATTTCTTGATAGATATATATATGTTGACATGTGTTCAAAATTCTTTTTCTTTTATAGCTTGAGACATGTCATGTAGCTAAGCCTGTAGAGACAGGTCCTGGAATAGAGGATGCACAACAAGTTCCTCTTACGGTATAATAATTTAAATATGATATATAAATTATAAATGAAATTGAATTAAATCATTTTTAAAATCGTCTTGTACATCTAATTTCAAATTGAACTTTCTCTTGTATTAAATAGATTGATTCAGAGCATGTAGAGACAGGTCCAAGTGCACTAGAGCATGCCTCTCAGCCTCACATGGTAATTTAATTATAATATGATAAAAATTATAAATTTAAAAATTGTCATTAAATCATTTTTAATCATCTTACATCTGATTTCATCTAAATCTTTCTCTTCTACAGAGTCGTTTAGGGCATTTGAGTAGTTTGCATGGTGTGAAGAGGACTCTTGATTATAGAGATAGTATGTGATAGGTTATTGAACATGGGCTACATAATTTGACTATTTCATGGACTATGTTATATACTATTTTTCATCCAGACTTTATATATATTATTGAACATGGACTTTATATTTTGAATGTATGGGACTTTGTATATTTTTTGAGTTCATGGACCTGGAGTTTATACAACCTGACCTTCCTCTATTTGTTCTTGTGTGGGTTATTTGGATAGACAATAAGTAGGCATTGTTTTCTTCATGTGGATATTGTTGTTTTATTTAAATAGTTTATAATTATGGAAATCTTTTTTAAGGTTATATATTTGTTAAATAATCTTCCCCTTATGACTTTATATAAAGGAAGTTGTAAATGACTAAATATATATTTGTTCTCTTTTGTTTGGTTGAAAAGTATTTCATTTTAACAAATTTATGAGTAGTTCTTTCCAAAACTTGTATATGCAAAAAAAACCACTTGAAAAAACATGTTTTGAACATGTCTTATTTGATTTGAATCCTAGGAGGATTAAAGGATGCCCAAACTTGTAATTTCTAAGTGTGTTATGTTATAGAATTTGTAGTTCATATCCATAAAAACTCTATATTTAAAGTATGCAAATACAAATTCAAGATGACCATATAAGACTTTTGTAATATAATTGTATTCGATGATTTAGAAGAATTGTATAGTGTTATACATGCCACAATTTAATGGTATGAATTTCTCTATCTATACAAATTATCCAAACATATAAACATATAAACCCTAACAAGTTATCCAAACATGATAAACTAATTAGAAGAATAATGTTGATGATGTGCAAAATTGATTCAACACTTGTTGATGCATATTTTGAAAGGGAACTTCTTCCCCCAAGGAATTTTAACAATTTCAAACATGGTAAAAATTTAACATCTTAGACTAGATACTAATCTACAATACTTTAAGATTTTAATCCCAATCTAATAGATTTTATAAGAAAATTGCAAAATAAAGGTGACAAGGAGAAGCTACACTCTTCAATTGCTTTGTCTTGGTAAGATAAATATTAGTGGAGCTTTGGCTACTCCTGTTCCCATTTCTTGATATCCTTCACTAGGGCTTCTAAGATTTGTCAGGTCTTTTCTTCACTCTCGAAAATATCAACAAATTAACACATCAATATTTCAAAATTTTCCAATACAAAAAATAAATAGTATTGACCTAACCATATCTTACTATTTTATGGAACTAACTAAATAGTATCGACCTAAGCCCACACTAATATATCACATCATCTAAATAGTAAAAGGTTATGGCTCATTTAAGAATTTGATACACAAAATAGAACTTGCTCATAACTTTAGTCATAGTGATCTATAAGTTATATTTGTTTAATTTAAAAAAAATCTATTTTTTTTTCTAGTCTAGGATTGTGTAGGAAAATAAACATAGGCTATAGTTATTTAGGTCTAATAGCATGCTTTTTAAATTTTATTAATTAGTTAAAATAAAATAAATGAGTTGAGACTCATAAATGCAAATATAAACAAGAGGCTTAGAATAGCTTATCTCTCTTTGTAAATTTTATATGGTTGATGCTAGAGATTATTTCTTCTAAAATTTGCTTGATAATCAAGATCTAGATTATGCTATTGGATTAGAATTTATTTGACAATCATGGATATTCTCATTACTTTTTGTTTAAATTGGGAAGAGGACATATACATTTAGTGACATATGTTAATTTCATATCATTGCTAACATAGAAAGGACATATACATGCATGATGAACACATCATGGACATATAATAGTTCATCTTCATTATTGAGCATGTCAAATATAAAGAAGAAATTTTAAGGATAGAATAAAGATGATCTAGTGTAATCCAGTTGGATTGAGAGATATATGGTTATTGAAACATAGAACATAACTGCACGTAGGATGTACTGTGGTCCATTAACAACTTCAAATTGGCCATGTTAATTAACCTACAAAGATGCTAACTTTTTGGATGTCTTAAGGGGTCCTAATTTACAATGTCTTAAGGGGACGTCTTAAGTTCTCAAAATTTGGTGAAGTTGCCCAAAGCAACCCAATTTAACAATATAATAAAATCAAATTTAAAGTAAATTCAAAGTAGAAAAACATGCGCATAATTTAACAAATAAAATATATAGAATAATATTTTTTACAAAACTTGTAGGGGAATGTAGCAGGTCTTCATGCCAACTCAAAATAATGTTTACAAAACTTGTGGGGAATGTAGCAGGTCTTCATGCCACCTGATATAAAAATATTACAAGCAATTTATCAATATATCATCAAAACATGTATTTTAATAATTTATATAAAACTATCTAGATATACACAATTTTTACCTATATTTACAAGTGCCTCTCAAGTTTTTGTTTCAAAGTATGTGATGAATTTGTGATGATGACCTAAGGATATAAAAGGATAATTTAAATCAATTTTTTAACTGATAACGCACAAGAAATATCAAAACATGTATTTAATGTTTTTAAAGAACAATATAAATCTATTTAACTATATTTAGCTGTATTTACTTGTTCCATTGTACCATCTCCATCCTCTCTTTTTTCCAACGCATCGATGATTGTCTCATGGTCTTCCATAGAAATGTTCCTTAACTCTTTATTTGTAGGTTTTCCACGATACCTCTCTAGTTTTATAGTTGTTGCCAACACCAAATGTGAGTAGTGTATAATCTTCTTATGTGTTTCATAATCTTCGAATGCAGGCAAACCATTCTTCCTTATTAGGTATTTTCGTAGCCATGTGCCAACAACCACCACCGAACCTATTGGATAATGATAGCCACCATTAAAGAAATTCTTAAAATTTGCTTAAGGGGATCAAAGAAGTTCTTAAAATTTGCTTAAGGGGATGTCTTAAGGGGATCACCAAACCTGTTGGATAAGAAAAGTCATCATCATTTTCTTGAGGTGTTGTTAACTTATGTTTAGTCTCCACACAACGAGCCAACCAATATTTTGTTTCCTCTTCATTCTTCTTTGGTGCAACAACAGCATACACATGTCCTGCAAACAAATTTTGATTCAATAACTTGCACATGTCTATAAAATTTGACCAATCAACATACATGCATTCATATGTACACATATAAATATAAATAAAAGCACTACAAATTAGTAATGAAGTGAAATAAAATGAAATATAATTTGAATTAAATTACCTTCTTGTACAAGGTCTGAAACACGGTCATAATCGTCTGATGCAAATAATTGATCATTGTCTTCAATTGTTGTTTCATTTTGATTGTGTGCTTGTGCAAGTGTCAATGGTCTTTGCTTCCACTCTTCAACCCATTCTGTATTCTCACATGCTTCCCAATCTCCTGAAATACAAAACTGACAAAAACATGCAAGCTCCTTTGTCCAGATAGTCCATGTACTTGCATTCGAACTCCTAAACGAATGCCATTTAGTAGATCCACTGATTGTCTGACAATCAAGTCTAGGTAAAATGTTTTCTTCTTCAACCAACCAAAAGAATCGACGAACTGTAGAGTACTCACTTGATCCAAGTGTACATAATCTTGTATTGCACAAATCTACAATCCCACGTGCATCTTTAAATTTTACTGCATCCTTAAATTTCAATTGTTGTCTAGAAAGAATTTTTTTAACACACGCACCAGCTCCATCATGTTCTCCTTTACCATGTCCAGCTTCAAAAAAATTCCACATATGTTGGACATTATTCTCCTTGTGAACCCTACTTAACCAACAAAACATTCGAGCATTCTTGAACTGCCCCGTACAATTATCTGACATATAAGATGTTCAGTCATCTAGATTCCTCTTTCTCTTAAATTTGTATAAAATATATTGAAACAAAATTGAACAAACTCCGATGAGTGTAACCGGTTGTCACTCAAATAGAAATGATACTTCCTCAAAACTTTTATATCATTCTCTGTACTATCATCTGCATGTCTATAAACAATATGAACAAACATAGCAACTTGCACTGAATTGTAATATTGTGATTGAATTTCCTCTTGCAGAGCTAAAGTATAGTTTTCTGCATAATCAACCATTGATAATATAGTACCAACTGGAAATATGTTTCTACATTCACAAAATTGTCCATCAAGCCATCGAGCTTGTTGAGAGTGCTTGACATATTTTTGTACAATTTTACTTTTAAATTCTGATATGAATGCATGCACACTAACCTTTTCTGTAATTAAATCACAACGCTTTCCAAATTTTGCATCTTTTAAAGAATATTCAACATTCGTAAATCTTTTAACATCTACTAATTGTTGTCCAAAATCATTTTCAACACTTTCATGCATACAAACTCTTAACAAAGAAAGATTGCCACAACTATTGCATTGTCCAGAAATACATGAACTTAAATAAAATGATTTTTCATTAGATCTTTCACAGAACAAACTTGATATAAACTCTTTTATTGCTTCAGTTGGCATATTAATATCGCATTCCTGTATAATCATGTTACTATGTAAAGTACAACGTATATATTGAAACACATCATAATAATAACGAAATTGAACATGCGTTTTACAACAACAAGATATTCGTTGCTTATTAATCTTTACATACCATGGTTTGCATTTTTCAAAAGATCTTTGACTTATTTTAATATTACCAGGTAACACTAATTCATCACAAAATTTTCTATAAAATTCAGTTTGCGTTGTATGTAATAGGTGTTTTGGATGAGGATCGCGAACTTTGGACCCCACTCTTAATTTTAAAACATCTCTAGCATTAGATGATACCCTAGTATTAACATGCCAATATTTTTCGATCAAAGATCTGATTTCAACATTTAGTTTCATGTCAGATGTTGGGAGTCGACCACTAAAACTCCAACATTGGTTAATTGGATCATTTCTATACTTTCTCTTCTTTTTGCCGCTCTGATCAATGTTTTAGGATGTATTTTTAGAATTCCACTAATATTGCTTACCATTCTTCTATTAAAAGTTGTTTTATTTACTATAGCAGTTGTTATAGCTCGTCTTGTTGCATTCTTATCTTTGGATCGACTATTACTTCCAATAGACTTAATGGCACTAGCAATAGTAGACATAGCATGTTTTAGTGATTGATCTTTTCTTCTTAGTTTAAAAAAAATGCCTAACATTTTCATTACTTTTCTCATTTTCTACATTCTCATTAATTGCATCATTAGTCGACATTGAAACGATAGTTTTTTACAATAAAAAAATTCCTTGTATAATCTATTGGCATGTGTTCTTATTTGTCTCCAAGAAATTTTACCAGGAAGATTATCCAAAACATCTCTTTCAATTTAAAAAAAAAATTGTCATTTTCAACATCACATCCTGGATTTTTATTTTTATTTTCAACTTCAAAACGATTTTCATTTTCAACAACAAAACGGTTTTTGTTGGTAGGTGGCGGCTGATCAGGAAAGTACTATACACTAGCCATGTATCCTCGCCGGGGTTTGGGGCCAGGCTGAGCCTCAAGCGGGGGTTCGGGGGTGGCAGCCCTTGAGAAACGAGGGTTCGAGGGCGGTAGCCCCCGAGAAATTTTTTTTTAGGGCCGACTTAAAAAATCCTACTTTTTATGACTGACATAAGAAAACCCTAATTTTTGTAACCGACAAAAAAGGGTTGATAAAAAGCGGCCAAGGGTTAGTGTTTGGGGATTGTATTGTAGCATTTGCAGCGGTATTGAGTTGCAGGGATTGCTGATTGTAATCGGTTTGATTTACTGGATAATAATATTGGACTCTCTGTTTTGTGGATGTAGCCCGAGTTTGGGTGAACCACGTTAAATCTTGTCTCTCGCTGTTATTAATTCTATGTATTTCCATTTCTCTATTTAATCTTTATTTGCATTTAATTGATATCTTCTGCCGGCTAACCCTAACAGTTTTCATTTTCATTTTCAACAAAAGGATTTTCATTTTCATTTTCAACAACAAAACAGTTTTCATTTTCATTTTCAACAAAAAGTTTTTCGTTTTCATTTTCAACAACAAAACGGTTTTCATTTTTATTTTCAACAACAAAATGGTTTTGGTTTTCATTTTCATTTTCAACAAAAAGATTTTCATTTTCATTTTCAACAACAATTTGTTTCAAATTTTGATCTCTACGAATATTATCAATCTCAACATTGTTATATCCAGCTTGTTTTAAATCTCCTCTCAACACTATTTCCATTTCATTCAAAGATGGATTTGAGGAAGTACCTGGATTTGTGCCTATTGAAACATTCTCCATAGCATTGATAGAGGGATTTGAAGACATACCAGGAGTAGTTTGTATAATCATATTAGTTTCCACATTTACCTCTTGCAAATTTGCATCGTCTACATCCATGGTCTCCTCGATGTTTTTATCTTCAATAGTTGTGGAATTGGATGCTTCAGCATTATTCATTGATTGAATCTTTATTCTTCTATCTCTTTGTCTTTTTGCCTCCTTCTCTCTCTTTGCTTCAATTTCTTCAGGGGTTAATACCTTCCTATCTTTCCTCTTATTACGACTTTGTGATCCCATGATTAAAAAATTTATGAAACATGTACAAATGAATGTAAAAAACTTGAAAGCCTTTCTTCTTTGTTCAAGTCCTTCAAACAAGTACCAATTCAACAAAATTTCACTCAAATAGTGTCTCAATGATGGCTTCTATCAAAATTCAAACAATATTCCAAGTTGATGGACCTGCAAAAGAAAAAGCGATGGTAGAGATTGCTGCAAATGTTGTTGTCAGCCATACTGTAGAGCAAGTTGCAGGGCTAACAGTCATAGTACAATCTTATTAAAAAAATGGACAAATAATAAATGGGATCCTATTTTGTTTTGCACCGGTGGAGTAAGAAACGGGATCGCGTTATTTAAAATTTGAATTTTAAGCTCGGGTTTTGCTTTGTAACCTGGTTCTGAAAATGCTTTGGGGACTCGAAACTAACCTTTGAACCTAGTTTGACCTGCAACTTGAAGGTTCTTGAAGGCCCTCTCAATGTCACAACAAAATATTGACTTTGGGCATATATCTGAAGGTCTATTTTGCAGAATATTTTAACGAAATTAAAACCCATTATAGATCAGATAGTGTAGATTCCAAATATGTAATTTTTTTACAATTGGATTAATTTTTCTATTTTTTAATCAATTTCTAATGAAATAGGTCCATAAATTTTAATTATCAGAGTTTTTTAGTATTTTAATAAATTTTTATTAAAATATTTTTTTGTAAAAAAAATTGTAGGAAAACGTAATTTAGACAATTCTTTTCAATTTAAAAAAAAATTCAAAAAATGTTAAGTTTAGGTCATCTTATGCATGACGTACACGATGATTTTTTAAAAGACAAAAAATGGCCAATAAAAAATTAATAAAAAAAAAATTCAATAAAAAATTACAAAAAAATATGGAAAACGTGCTTCAGTGAGTTACAAATATTTTCCCAAAAGGATTTTCAAAAATATGATTATTTAGGTCAAAATATGGATGACGTACACGTACATGGTATAGTAAAAAAAAAAGACTTTTAAACAATGGTTTTTAGAAACGCCTATTCAAAATTAATTTCTATCATCTGGGTATTGAAAAAAATTACATATTTGGAAACTAGACTCCGAGTACTACATTTCATATTTATTGACTTTTTTCAAGATTCCACCTTTAAGTGCTTCAAATTTTTAGGTCAAATGTGACAAATTCTGAAAATCAGGGAAAACACTTCCACTTTTTGGCCAATAAGTGGACACAACTTCTTGCACACACCCATCCATTACAATCAGAATCTTTAGGCTATATGCAACCCATAGGGTGAGCCTTTTATACACTTGTCAAAAAATGCAATGTGTGAAGTATTTAATTTAGATGACTTGTGCAATAAACCCATAATACATGAGGAATTAGAAAAGGACTATTAGAGGATGGATACCATATACAAAGGGTGGAGACTGCCACTTCACAGGCCCAGGGTAGAAGGAAGCACATTGCCCTTTGAAGACAATGAAGGGCCTCCATTTCTTGTTGATTTGTTTGAACCATATATGAAATGCACCTACTATTTGATTGGCCAGGTCTTAGGATCAGAGGTTTCTGAATTCATGACAATTGGACCAATGGTGATAGTAGCTGATATACAATGTCATAATGCTAGGCCTTTTGACTATGTTGCATATGTCTTCAAGGAGATTGATTATGGGTTAATGGCTATTAAAAACAACTCTCCCACACTGCACTTCAAACATTACTCATTGCTTATGCACATGATACTATATTATGGTTAGGAAATTGGGATGTGGCCAGAAGAGTTGAGAATCACACAATTGGATGAGAAAGGATAGCCATTACCTATGTAGTTATGGACTAGTGTGTGGGATAGCAGATTTGCAAATTCTGATTATGTTTACTTTGAGGAGTATTTTGTAAAGATTTTGTACAGATTCTTTATCCACCCTTGTGATTATTCTTTATCTAATGAAATTAAGAGATTTATAAGGCCAAAAGACTTCAATGGGTCTCCAACTGTGACACATAACTGGGGAGACTGGTATTGTTTCCTTGACTCTACCATGATTAGAGTCTATGGCTTTGAGGACACACCTTTTTTGTTACCCAAGACTGTTCCAAACAGGATAGCATATTTGGAGATTGTCAGACAAATGGACTACTCCAATGTAATGAATCTAAGTGCTTATGATAAATAATCATTTATGCCAATCACACTGTGTTTTGGAGATTTCACCATAGTGTCAAAAGATGGGTATGTTCTCATTCGGGATAAATTACTACATTAAAACATGAAATATGCAGAACAGAGGAAGGGGTTTGATGCTGAAGGTTTTATAGATTATGCAAGGAAGAAGCAAAATCTCATTGGGTATGCACACATACCTTATCCACATGATGATGTCATAAGGAATATGGAGAGAGTAGAGGTTGAATTAGCTATTGATGAATATAACAGAGAGATAGATCAGAGGAGGAAGGAAATACAAGAAGTGGAACTACTGTCCTCTGGTGGTGAAGAATCCTCAGATGAATTTGAACCCCACGCACAAATTGAGAGAATTCCCAAACGCAGAATTGAATACCAGCCTCCTAGCAGGGAACATGAGGTTGAAGAACTAGTACAGTTGATATAAATGCCAGACAATTCACATATGATTCATTTATTTCTGATGACCAATTTATTCATTCTCTAGAGTTTAAGTCCTTTTTGTACAAATACAAAGGAAAATAAGTTAGGGAATCTATCGAAAATATCACATTTGATAATGAAAGACAATTGTTAAGTGTACTAAAGACAACCATGCATAATGAGATGAGGAGTATGACCCCTGATAAAGGTAGACAACTACTAAAAGAAGCTGGTGTAATGATATTTTAAGGATTGGATATGAATTTTGCATTGGTATTTAATAGTTTCTTACATAGTACTGATGACAAATATAAGCTTACTTCAGAAGGGGTAATAGAAGTACACATGGGAACAAAATATAACAATGATGAAAACTCACTTATGATCTACGCTTTGTATCCACCTCACAAAACGATTGTAGTCATTGATACTGAAAAAGCATTCGGGCATGTGATGACATTGAAGGCGGGAGAAATAGATCCCATAATCACTACTGATATTGGGATTAATGTGGCAAAGTTGAAAAAGGCCCAAATCCAGATGTTGATCAAAGAAAGAGACATGTATAAGTTGAGTTGTGAGAGAATGACAAAGGAGAATGATTTCTTGAAAGATATAGTCAAAGGTTCTTTTGGAGGATCAACTAAGAGATTAACCCAAGGAGAAAGCCCACAGAGTACTGAACCACCATCGATTGATCAGATAGCTCAGATCCAAACTGACACACTTGCTACAGTACTACAAAGCAGACATACTCATATGATGCATTAGATGAATAAATTTTGGGATGTCTACTCTGAGAATCATAAAGTTATCTAAGAGCATGAGAGATTAAATAAAAAGCTCCAAGAGAAGCTCCATGGGATACAAAGTAAAGACACCCTAGACAGTGCAAGCATCTCTAGTGTCGAAGATCTGATCAAGCAACATAAGAAATATCATGACAAGCTTCAAGTAGATGCACAGGAGTGTATTGATGCTTCCAAGATGGGTGTACTTGTGTTATTCAAAAATGATAAAGAGTTGGAAAGAAAAGATGAATGGGCCAAAGACTACCAAGTGATATTATAGGAGGCTCTAGAGACTATCAAAGATAAAGATTCAACATTCTGGAAGGCTTGCAAGCATTTGGAGAGGATGGTTTCGATAGAGGTGGTCACAAGGAATGCCATAGAGTTTGTTGATATGCATCTAAGCCAAAAGTATTTAGATCATACCGCTCAGATCTACCTGTGGCTCAGTAGAGCTTAGTGTTAATTATCTTTGTTAATTTTGTTAATTCCCAAAAGACACTATGAAGAGATATGTCTTCTTCATAATTATTGCTATAAAAGCTGAACATATGATGGTCTAAAGGATCATCAGCAGTAGTAGTATTATCTTCCATCACCATTTTATATAAGGCATTAGTAAGAAGATAGATTGCCATCTCTTGTCCATTTAAAAAACTCATATCATACATGCTTATTTTCTAAAGTGTAATGGAGCAAAATACTTTCATATGGTAATTTATTTCCAATGTTCAATAGTTGTGTGGGTTTTTATGATTACATGTTATAGTGCTGTCTCCAAAATGGTTTTCCCTTATTATTCAAATTTATATGCATTTGTTAGAACACATTTGTTTTTGTTGTGTGACGTTGTGGTTGGGTTCTGCTTGGGTGAATTAAATTCCTTTTAAGTAATTTGACTTAACTGGTTCCATAGGATTAAAATCCTTTTAAACTTTTTGTCCTGATTGGTTTCCCTCAAGTTAAGAATTAAATATCCTTCCATAATATCACAGTAATCTGGGAGAATAACACTAGGATTAATAAGAAGAGTATTGTAACTAGCAAACTTGCACGTCTGCATAAGATGCTGACATTTGAAAGTGCCCAACTATTAGAGTTAAGCTAGGAGATAAATTCACCTATCTTATACATCTGTTTCCATTAACCTGTCCACTGACTCCAATAGCCCAATAGGGTAGGCACTGGTCATTCCAAATTCATTCTAGAAATTCTACATAGTTTTATTCAAGCATTCATATCTAAGACCTTAACAATAGGAGTAGGAATAGTTATATTTTAAGTTACTTCACACCTATTTGCCACCGTGAAGGATATTAAAAATCTGCATTAGTTGTGAAAGGTATACCCACCTAGGTCTAGCAGAACCTAAAGTGAAGAAGGTATCATCCTTGTGCCTGTTAGCCAAGAACATAAAGGGAGCTTGGCAACCTCTTAAGGTGTAAAAAATTGCATTTTTGAGACCTAATAGAATTGGTGACTCTACTAGGGACCAGCCTAGTTTAAACTTGAGCCTTCCATCATATGAGTCATATCACAATATTATAACATATCCAAGACTCCACTGGGGAGAACCATAATCATTTCTTCTTACTCACAGAAAGTAAGTGGTGACTCTAAAATTTTATGACTAATCAAATAGATATCATATCAGAAAAGATAGACGATAGGCATCAGAAGTATACTATATCATCAAACATGAATGGAAGGAGATCTATGCATCAAGAAAGTCCCAAGAAAAACAATGTCAGATTCACAGACAAGCAGAGAACTCCTCGAGGAAAGAACAATACAAATAAGGGTGAAGCAGTACCCAAATAGCCTGAAGACAGTATAAACACATCAGAATAGCCTTTTACAGTATTCAACTCCCCAGTATACAATGATGGTGGAAATCCCTCTACACCTCCTGAAAATATCAATACAAATGATAATACCCTCAGTTATAAGACAGATTCTCAAGAAGCAACTAAATTTGAGGAAAGGCTGAATGAAGAAAGAAGGTAGCAACATGGAGAGTCTGATAAGGGATTTTTATCACAACAGGGAGAAGAAAACCAAGAGGGGTTTGTAGACCATATTGTTGATTTTGATGCTATGAGTAACCAAGAAATTGAAATACATTTGGAGTGGCAAAGACAACAGCTTAGGAGGAGACAACAGATGATATAGGAAAGCCATGAGATAAACTAGCAAATGGTACAATTGAATATCCAGACAACAAAACCTCCAAAATATGTCCCTCCACACAAACAAAGTAATAATGACAGTTCACATGGGATATCTTAGAATACAACTGCTTTGAGTACTTCAAGAATGCCTCCTAATACAGGAGGTAATTCAAGGCAGTACCCTCAATCTAGCATACCATCACAGAGACCCCAACCTCCAAATACTGGTAGTGTTCCCCAATATCACCCACCGCTAGATCATCATGGCATCCCACAACATCAATAGCATATACCACCTCAGAATATACACCCTCAGCAACACATACAACAACATGCTTACCATCAACCTCCATATGAATATTAGTATTACCCCAATCCACCACCTATGAATATGCCTCCACAAAATCTCATGAGTGTATGTAGACAATTTGATTTAATAGGATATCAATTATATCCATACCCTATAGATAATACTTGGAGAAATATGGTCCCCAAATTCACTAGGAATAATGGGATATTAGCTGAAGAGCACATTAGAAATTTCAATTTCTTTATACAAGATATTGGTATGGAACATGAGGACGTGAAAATGAGATTATTCATGATGTCTCTTACTGAAAACACGAGGGATTGGTTTAATAATTTACTAGATGCCTCAATTTATTCTATAGTAGATTTCCATGACTAGTTCAAAGAATAGTATGGAAATCAGTATGCCCCAGAATTTGCTTTGCATGAGCTAATAAGCATTCAGAAATACCAGAATGAGTCAGTATATGACTTCAATCAAAGGTTCTCCAAACTATATAATAAGATACCACATGGATCCAAATTGACTAATTCAACAGCTCTGAGTATTTATCTATAGGCTTTTGATCCAAAAACTGGGTATGAACTCAGGAATAAGGCTCCCACAACCTTGACAGAAGCACAAAAGGTAGCTCTAAGTATTGAAAATAATAAGAAGGCCGCAGGGATGACTGGCAAAAGGGATAATCTCATAATGCCTCAATAGTCTAATAACCCCCAAAATAAGCAAGAATACCAGTACATGAATGAAAGAGCAAGGTTACATGACATGCCTATAATACAAATTGGAAGGATGGGAGACCTGTGGAGAATAACAGAAGGAAAAATTATGGCAAGGATACTCTTGACCCTCTAAAAAGAAATGGGGTACACATGGTAGAAGATAATCCATGGTGCTTGGTATGTAATTTTCCCCATTCACCCGAATATTGTATAGTGGCCAAATTAGTATAGCAAGAAGAAATATCTTACAGCTATGAAAGAGATAGCCATACCATAAATATGCTGGAAGTTATACCTTACTAGATAGATGAAGAGTATTCTTCTGCAGAAGAATACAGGTATGAGTATGATGTAGGGAACCAAAAATATAATGTTAATATGGGAAGACAAGAAGTCTTCTCAAATCAGGAGGACAACTACAAGGGAAGTACTTATAATCCTAACAAGCCACCACATTGTCAATGGAGAAAACCTACTGAAGAAGAAAGGAGAGCTCTTACAATGGTTGCGGTGGCACAGGCTAAGAATAGTTATAATCTAAGAAATAGGACAGTTAACACAGATCAAGGAACACCTAGGAGTGTCTTTATAAAAGATTAAAATTATAATAAAAATAACATAAAATCCTCACATAAAGAATCTAGAAAGACTGAGCAAAATAAGATAAAAGATAAAATGCCAGTTGAAGAAAAAGGGCATATGAAAATAGAAAAGAATGATCAAATAATAACTCCCTCATTTGACATTGCCCAAGCAATATCTCAGGTAAAGATATCAGTACCACTCCTTGAAATGATGAAGGTGGACAAATACAGAAATACAGTGGTCAAAATAATTTCAAATATACCAAATCAAGAACAGCAGAAATCTGAAAGCAAAATAAACAATGTCCAAAAGGAGACTATTAAAATTCCTGAGGTATACCTGGGTGATACTCTGACAAAAAATCCCTCACAAGTAGATCCTTTCTACACCACTTTGTTGATCAAAAATAGACTAGTAAGAAATTGCATGATTGACTCAGGCGCAGCAATGAATATTATGCCAGTAGTAGTTATGAAGGAGCTAGGAATGTGGGTTGACACTACATATGGCAAATGTTATGCAATGGACAATAGGTCCATTCCAATTGTGGGCATTATGAAGGTTGTAGAGCTAAAGCTAGCTGCCTACCCTAAAGCAACATATAATGTTGACATCACTGTTGTTGATATCCCACCATATTATGGGATGCTATTATCAAGACAATGGGTGGCAATGGCAGGAGGGAATGTTCAGTTAGATTTATGATATGCCATAGTACCAATGGGAGAAAAGGAAATTAAGTTATGCAGAGAACCAAGGTATGAAAACATCATTGAACGCATAAATCAAAACCAAATAAACTTATTTTGTGATACAGACCTTGGTGCATTCAGAGTTGAGAAAAGCTAGCCAGAATTACAAAACACTGATCCAATACATCTAGAAACCTAAAAAGATGAATGTGATGTATGGAAGATGTATTTAGATGGTGCATGTAGCAAGGTTGGTAATGGAGCAGGAGTATTATTTATCTCACCGACTGGTAAGACCTTCAAGTACTCATTCTTGTTGACATTTGAATGCACTAACAATGTAGCAGAATATGAGGCTCTGCTCATTGATCTAAACATTGCCATAAAGCATAAAATAAATTGTCTTGTTGTATATGGGGATTCTGAATTAGTTACATCTCAGGTTAGAGGGAAGTATTCATCCGAGAACAAAAGGTTGAAGCAATATAGAAATGTTGTCTGGGATGATGTTGAGTTATTTGATGCCTTCTCAATTAACTGGATGGATAGGTCAAAAAATATAATGGCTGATTTCCTAGCAAACATAGCATTGAAAAGGGATGATATCACACTAGCAGGCATTATTGAAGCAGAATTCAAAACTAGACCAGCGATTCTAGATAACATCATAATTGGCAATTATTTAATGATGACATAGATCTAATCAAATTCCTACACTGTGTCGATCAATGTGAATCCCAAGAAATTGATTTCAATGCGTTTGTGGAGGAAGTAGATGGAAAAGAAACTCTCTTTGGTCAGGAGATAGTTCAGTTAAAAACAAATAAAATACCTAAGGGTCTCATAGCATTAGAGAGAGTATTTGATGGGCACGACCGATTCAAGACAAAGAGTATACCCATAGTACAAAATGATCTTGAAGAAATAAATCTGGGAACACAAACAACCCCAAAGAATGTATATATTGGGAAGAAACTGAATCCCAAAATTAGAAACATGCTCATTGATTTACTCAGAAAGTACAGACATGTATTTGCATGGTCCTATGATGAGTTGAAAGCATACCGAGAAGATCTTTTCCAACATGAGATACCACTGAAGCCAGATGCCAAATCATTCAGGCAAAAACAGAGACCTATCAATCCCACATTGGCCCCTAAGATGCTTGAGGAACTCACAAAACTAAGGGATGGAGCTATTATCAAACCCATTAGACATTCTTCTTGGGTTTCAAACTTGGTGCCTATCAGGAAGAAAAATGGGGACATTAGACTATGTGTGGACTTTAGAAATTTAAATAAATCTTCACTTAAGGATAATTACCCCCTTTCTAACATGGAAGCAGTACTGCAAAAAGTCACAGGTTGTGAACTATTGTCCATGATGGATGGTTTCTCGGGATACAACCAGGTAAAGGTCAAGGAATCTGAACAATTCAAAACTACCTTTACTACACCTTGGGGAACATATGTTTATGTAAGAATGCCATTTGGGCTCACAAACGCTAGAGAAACATTCCAAAGGGGAATGGATGTGGCTTTTGTTGGTTTAATTAATGAAAGTATTGTGGTTTATCAGGATGACTTGATAGCATATTCCAAGAAAGCTGAGGATCATTGTACACACTTGGAGGAAATTTTTATTAGAGCCTTGGAATATGGGATCTCATTGAATCCTAAAAAGTGTCATTTCGCTGTAACGGAGGGCAAGTTGCTTGGCCACATAGTTTCAAAAGATGGAATAAGAATAGATCTCGACAGAGTGGAAGCCATTGACCAGATTTCCGTCCCTAAAACTTTGAAGGCTATACAATCTTTGTTTGGCCAAATCAACTTTGTCAAGTGGTTACTCCAAATTTTGCTGAAATAGTAAAACCTATTTCCAAGATATTAAAAAAGGGTGAACAAGTGGAATGGACAGAGGATGCAATTGAAGCTTTTGGAGCTATTAAAAAGGCAATCAAAGAGGCTCCTATATTAAAGTCCCCTGAATTTGACAAACCATTTTAGATATTCTCTTCTGCATCATACCACACAGTAGCTGCAGCAATGCTGCAAAAGAACATTGAAGGATTTGAACAGCTAATTTCATTCTTTAGCAAGTCACTACAGGGGGCTGAATTAAAATATGACATAACAAAAAAGCAAGCCTATGCCTTAGTAAAAGCAGTAAAATCATTCAGACCTTATCTAGTAGGAGCTTAGGTGATAGCGTATGTGTCAAATGCTACAACAAAGGATTTATTTGTTCCAAATGAGATTACTGGATGAAGGTGTAGGTGGATTAATTGAATCCAAGAGTTCAACATAGACATTTAAATCACTAAACTGGTTAGGGGATAGGGCTTAGCAAAACTGATGACTGAATCTAATTTGGAGGCAGCACAAGTCTATAATATAGATGATGAAGAAAACAACAGTGCTGCAAGCATAGAGCATACATTTTGGTATACCAATATAATATATTATTTGAAAAATCTAAAATGTCCTGCAAACTTAAATAAAAATCAGAAGAGAACATTAAAATTGCAAGCATCAAAATGTATTTTCATGGATGGAGACTTATATTGGAAAAATAGAGATGGTATTTTGCTACTATGCTTAGATAAGACACAGGCTGAAAGGGTGTTACAAGAGACACACAAAGGTGCATGTGGAGGACACTTCTCAGTGAAGACCACTACCCATAGAATCTTGAGAGCTAGGAATTATTGGCTAGAAGTGTTCAAAAATGCTTATAGTTATGTCAAAAGATGTGAAGCTTGTCAAAAATTCTCTGGTAAGCTCAAATATCAGGGAGCCCTGCCACTAAGATCCATGCAAATAGAGACTCCATTTCACCAGTGGGGAATTGATTTCATAGGAGAAATTGCTGAGAAATCAAGTGGAGGACATAAATGGATTCTGGTAGCCACTGATTATTTTACCAAGTGGATAGAAGCTATCCCAACAAAACAGGCCACCAACAAAGTAGTGATAAATTTCCTCTTAAAAAAAATTATTACAAGATTTGGAGTGCCAGTGAGAATTATTACAGACAATGGTATATGTTTTAGATATGAGGAATTTAAATCATTCTATGAAAATTATGGCATGACAATCTCCTACACTTCACCATATCATGCTCAGGCAAATGGTCAAGTAGAATCTAGCAACAAAAGCATCTTAAAAATCATAAAAAGGATCCTGGACAATAATAAAAAGGCGTGGGATTCAAAGTTGAGATTAGCCTTATGGGCAGATAGGATTACTATAAAAAAGGCTATAGGGAAGTTACCGTTTGAGTTAGTATATGGAACCCAGGCCAGGTTACCAATGCATAATCTCATACCAGTTTGTAGGTTTATTCTTCAAGAGGATTTAGATGTCCCCCAACCCATGGAGGAGAGATTAGAACAACTGATTGAATTAGATGAAGTGAGGACTACGGCCCAAAAACAAAATGAGAAGTTGTAGCTACAGATAAAATACCTCTTTGATAAAAGGGCTAGGGAAAGAAAATTTAAGGAGAATGACATGGTCCTCATGTGGAATGCTAGAGCACAAGAAAAGGATAAACATGGTAAATTTGAGGCATTATGGGTAGGGCCATTTGTTATCACTGGTAAAGGAGGAGAAGATTCCTACTATCTACAAAATATGTCAGGAGAGAATCAGGAATTGCCAGTGCATGGACAATTCCTGAAACATTTCTTTTCTTAAATTTTCCATGCACAATAGTCTAGGGAAAGGTCAAGAATTGCCTGTGCATGGACAATTCTTAAAAAATACATTTTTACAAATAGATTTTCCATGCATAGTACTATAGGATTCCACTCCATTTCCATCCTTTCCCATCCACTTCCAAATTCCTTCCAATTGCCACATCCAACAAATACTTGGTCTGCCCTCCCAAAGATCTGGATTCTTGTCATACCCACAAAGGGGTATGCATCCCCAATCAAAGCCACTGTTGGGACTAGAAAAAATCTCACATTTTCTAGCTTCCATTAGTGTATACAGCCACTATGTAACTCTGTGATCAAAATAAACTGCCACAATTTCTGTGACAAGATCCATATTGTGACCTCTGTTAACCAATAATCCCAATTCCTTCATTATGGTAAATAAAAACCTCAGATTAATCAATTTCGGCAAGACCCTAGTCATATTTCCCCAATCCATGAACCATATGTCTATACAAAACACATTTTGTCCATAATCGGGAAGAGACAGATGAAGTCTCACCGATCAGAATTCAAAAACAACAGAAGTTGAAGTATCAGTGAGAGTAGAAGGATCGGGATGAAGCTCTTTTGTTCCCCTGAGCTCATTAGTCATACCGATATATTTTTCAAAGGGATAAGCACCTAGTCTCACCGATGAAGTTAAATACAATTGCATCAGGAAGAACTATATGATCAGAAAAGACCACAGAAATCTCTCCGATAGCATAGTTCACTCCGATAGTGAAAGCCAAGGAAACATTTTCGGCAAAAGTCTTGCCAAAGAATAAAATGATAATTGAAAAGTATGTATATCAGGAAGACTAGCATCGTCGAAGCACAAGGTTTAAGTCTTGCTGACTTTGTAAGTCATAGCGATTATAAAGAACCTTCAGAGAAAGTTGTACCGATGTATAAAATGACAAATGGAACTCATCGGTAAAAGAAAACAGATTGAAGTAAAGTTCTTATGTCCCACCGAGTTCATTAGTCATAGCAATAAATGGTTTTCAGTGAGAAACACACACTTTCATTCTGATAAAGTAAATGCAATGATCCTATCGGAGAATCTCAAAATGTCGAAACCACATGATAGCCTTATAGCGATGGTTCCAGTCAAGCCAATGACAATGAGAACACTCACTCTTGCGTTGGGTATGCTTTGTAATATCTCCCCAAAGCATTGGAAATCAAAGAAAAAGGGGTTAAATCTATCAGTAGGAGGATTAAATGGTCCTCCAAACAGTGATATACTATATCAAAAGGACATTTAGTTGGTCACAACAATTGAGTTATGAAACATATAAGTAAAATGGCACCAAATGAAACATACAAATCGGCATAAAGTTAAGAATGTATTGCGCGATAATGAATGTTGTTTCGATTTGACATTTCAAATTTAGAAAAGTCGGCCACATTAATTCATAGGAGAAGACATTATTGGCACTTGGATAAAATCCCCTGTAAAAAAAATTCCAAATCAAAGCAATTAAAACCAGAGGAGATTTTCTGGAGGCACAGGGAAAGAGCAAGGGAAAAACAAATGGTAAAAGAATTCAACAACATCTGCAATCATGGGTAAGCACATAAACTCCTCTACGATTGATAAATTGAAGTCTGTCTCTATTATTCTAGGTAGGGTAGAATGGAGACACCCACAAAAGCAAAGGCTAGAAAACAACAAGGGGAAACAAGTAGAGCTAAGAAACAAAAAACTGACAAGGGAAAAGAAGAGAAGGTGAAAGAGCAAAAACTAAACCAGGACCTCATAGATCAATTACCCGGTTTAGGTCCTAAGGCTAGAAGGTCTGCATAGCTTAGGGCTGATATAGAGAAATTAGAAGATAAATGTAAACACATTGGCAATATATGGACACCCATCCGAGGGTATGAATTGTTTAAGTTTCATTACAACAAAAGAATTATGCATGGACCTGTCTACAACCCTTGGAACTTCAATTTGGGGAAACTGGTTGTGCCAGATGTGTTTGTAAACATAGATCTCCTGAAACTCTTAGCCATCCATCACAATCATAATCTTCAGGCTATATGCAACCCGTAGGGTGAACCTTTTATACACTTGTCAAAAAATGCAACGTGTGAAGTATTTAATTAAGATGACCTGTGCAATAAACCCATAATACATGAGGAACTGGAAAAGGAGTATTGGAGGATGGATATCATATACAAAGGGTGGATACTGCCACTTCACAGGCCTAGTGTAGAAGGAAGCACAGTGCCCTTTGAGGACAATGAGGGGCCTCCATTTCATGTTGATTTGTTTGAGCCATATATGAAATACACCTACTATTTGATTGACCAAGTCTTAGGATCAGAGGTTTCTGAATTCATGACAATTGGACCAATGGTGATAGCAGTTGATATACAATGTCATAATGCCAGGCCTTTTGACTATGCTGCATATGTCTTCAAGGAGATTGATTCTGGGTTAATGGCTATTAAAACAACTCTCCCACACTGCACTTCAAACATTACTCATTGCTTATGCACATGATACTATATTATGGTCAGGAAATTGGGATGTGGCCAGAAGAGTTGAGAATCACAGAATTGGATGAGAAAGGACAACCATTACCTGTGTAGTTATGGACTAGTGTGTGGGATAGAAGATTTACAAATTTTGATTATGTTTACTTTGAAGAGTGTTTTATAAAGATTTTGTACAGATTCTTTATCCACCCTTGTGATAATGAAATTAAGAGATTTCTGAGGCCAAAAGACTTCAATGGGCCTCCCATTGTGACACATAACTGGGGAGACTGGTATTGTTTCCTTGACTCTACCATGATTAGAGTCTATGGCTTTGAGGACACACCTTTTTTGTTACCCAAGGCTGTTCTAGATAGGATAGCATATTTGGAGATCGTCAGACAAATGGACTACTCCAATGTAATGAATCTAAGTGCTTATGATAAATAATCGTTTATGCCAAGTACACTGTGTTTTAGAGATTTCACCATAGTGTCAAAAGATGGGTATGATCTCATTCAAGATAAATTACCACATTACAATGTGGAATATGTAGAACAGAGGAAGGGGTTTGATCCTAAAGGTTTTATAGATTGTGCAAGGAAGAAGCAGAATCTTAGTGGGTATGCACACATACCTTATCCACATGATGTCATAAGGAATATGGAGGGAGTAGAGGTTGAATTAGCTATTGATGAGTATAACAGAGAGATAGATCACAGGAGGAAGGAAATACAAGAAGTGGAACTGTTGTCCTCTGGTGGTGAAGAATCCTCAGATGAATATGAACCCCATGCACAAATTGATAGAATTCCCAAACGTAGAATTGAATACCAACCTCCTAGTAGGGAACATGAGGTTGAAGAACTAGTTGATACAGATGCCAGATAATTGGCATATGATTCATTTATTTCTGATGACCAATTTATTCATTCTCCAGAGTTTAAGTCCTTTTTGTACAAATACAAAGGAAAAGAAGTTAGGGAATCTATTGAAAATATCACACCTTATAATGAAAAACAATTGTTAGGTGTACTAAAGACAATTGTAGATAATGAGATGAGGAGTATGACCCCTGATAAAGGTAGACAGCTACTAAAAGAAGTTGGTGTAATGATATTTCTAGGATTGGATATGAATTCTACATTGGTATTTGATAGTTTCTTACATAGTACTAATGACAAATATAAGCTTACTCTAGAAGGGGTAACAGAAGTATACATGGGAACAAAATATAACAATGATGAAAACTCACTTATGATCTGGGCTTTGTATCCACCTCACAAAAAGATTGCAGTCATTGATATTGAAGAAGTATTCGAGCATGTGATGACATTGAGGGCAGGAGAAATAGATCCCATAATCACTGCTAATATTGGGATTAATTTGGTAAAGTTGAACAAGGCCCAAATCCAGATGTTGATTAAAGAAAGAGACATGTATAAGTTGAGTTGTGAGAGAATGACAAAGGAGAATGATTTCTTGAAAGATATAGTCAAAGGTTCTTTTGGAGGATCAACTAAGAGATTAACCCAAGGAGAAAGCCCAGAGAGTATTGAACCACCATCGATTGATCAGATAGCTCAGATCCAAATTGAAACACTTGCTACAGTACTACAGAGTAGACATACTCATATGATGCATTGGATGAATAAATTCTAGGATGTCTACTCTGAGAATCATAAAGTTATCCAAGAGCATGAGAGATTAAATAAAAAGCTCCAAGAGAAGCTCCATGGGATATAAAGTAAAGACACCCTAGACAGTGCAGGCATCTCTAGTGCTGAAGATCTGATCAAGCAACATAACAAATATCATGACAAGCTTCAAGCAGATGCACAGGAGTGTATTGATGCTTCCAAGATTGGTGTACCTGTGTTATTCAAAAATGAGAAATAGTTGAAAAACAAAGATGAATGGGCCAAAGATTGCCAAGTGATATTACAGGAGGCTCTAGAGACTATCAAAGATAAAGATTCAACATTCTGGGAGGCCTGCAAGCATTTGGAGATAATGGTTTCGATAGAGGTGGTCACAAGGAATGCCATAGAGTTTGCTGATACACATCTAAGCAAAAGTATTTAGATCATATCGCTCAGATCTACCTATGGCTCAGTAGAGCTTAGTGTTATTTATCTTTGTTAATTTTGTTAATTCCCAAAAGACACTATGAAGAGGTATGTCTTCTTCATAATTATTGCTATAAAAGCTAAACATATGATGGTCTAAAGGAACATCAGCGGTATAGTATTATCTTCCATCACCATTTTATATAAGGCATTAGTAAGAAGATAGATTGCCATCTCTTGTCCATTTAAAAAACTTATATCATGCATGCTTATTTTCTAAAGAAGTGTAATGGAGCAAAATACTTTCATATGGTGATTTATTTCCAGTGTTCAATAGTTGTGTGGGTTTTCATGATTACATGTTATTGTGCTGTCTCCAAAGTGGTTTTCCCTTATTATTCAAATTTATATGCATTTGTCAGAACACATTTGTTGTTGCTGTGTGACATTGTGGTTGGGTTCTGCTTGGGTGAATTAAATTCCTTTCAAGTAATTTGACTTAACTGGTTCCATAGGATTAAAACTCTTTTAAGCTAATTATCCTGATTGATTTCCCTGAAGTTAAGAATTAAATATCCTTCCATAATATCATAGTAATATGGGAGAATAACACTGGGATTAATAAGAAGAGCACTGTAACTAGCAAACTTGCATGTCTGCATAAGGTGCTGACATTCGAAAGTGCCCAACTATTAGATTTAAGCTAGGAGATAAATTCACCTATCTTATACATTTGTTTCCATTAACCCATCCACTGACTCCAATAACCCAATAGGGTAGGCACTAGTCATTCCAAATTCATTCTAGAAATTCTACATAGTTTTATTCAAGCATTCATATCTAAGACCTTAACAATAGGAGTAGGAATAGTTATCTTTTAAGTTACTTCACACCTATTTGCCACCATAAACGATATTAAAAATCTGCATTAGTTGTGAAAGGTATACCCACCTAGGTCTAGCAGACAGGATTATCATATGGCGGGTTTTTGTGGGGATTATCCTCACTTTCAAAATATGGTATGGATTTGCATGCTCAGCTAACAGGATGTCTCAGCGACCATTTTGGCATGTTGCAAAGGTTGATATGTTGCATTTATTCCAGTTGGTGAACTCTGCAATCACAATTCATGGTGGATGGCCCTGTTCTTCAATGCGATTGATTTCTCTAGCTTGCTGGTGGATATCCCTGTGGTCTGCAAAGACTTTTGGGTTCTTCCTTTCAATGCCCTATCCTATCTTGTGTATGGGCAACTATTTCTCAGGTTGTAGACCTGCCAGCGACATGGTTCCTGTCCTTTCACCACGCCCCTTGTCTCTGTGCCCCTGTTCCTACATTGATGACCTCAGATCCTGTGGAGCGACTTCGACGCCTTCTGCACAAGAATTTGATCTATATAATGGTTTGTAACCTCATTATTGAAAAGGATGGTAATTTTGAGTTGTTATGCTACTGAATTCCTTGTAGTCATACCTCTTAGTGTAATTGCAAGGTAAGGGAATGTGACTCACTATGCCTGAATCTGGCCGTTGTTGTCTTCCTATTTATCCACCAATGAATGTAATTAGCTATACTGTGTCTTTTCCTGCTACTAGATATTCTGTAATGTAATGGTTTCTGGCCTTCATGATCAATATATGCATGATTTCTTACCTCTCTTGTGTCCCAATTTCTATGTTTTACTTGGAGTTATAGTCTGTTCTGTGAGTAAAGCGGCTCCTCTGCAGGTTTGATCTTCAGACCAAAGCCTCAATCAGCCTCATAAGTCTATGTGAACTCCATTCATGATTGAGATCATTGTTGTGTCTCTTCCAAGATCATCATCACTCACTGAATCTGGTGCATCACCCTATTTCCTTTTCAGTTTCCTTCTAACCCTTTCCCTCTGCAAGTATTAGCACTAGATTTATTCATATTTCTCTAAGTAATAGGCTTAGAAGGAGGAACCAGCCTTCTCTGGAGGTCTAATCTCAGTTTGCAAGGTCCCACACTTTGAGATCATTCCCATTGTGTCATTAGAATGCTCAGAATCTCTCTGAGCAGGGTGTAATTCTATGTGACAACAGTTACAATTGTATGCAAATAAAATTGAATCACAAAGAAAAAGCTAAAACATGATTAACCTAGTCAATTCAATCACAATTACAACCTCAAGATAAGACAAGAAAGAGGAATTTGAACTAAACTAATTGCACCCTAAAACCTTTAAATTCTCTTTGATATGTCATAGATTATGTTGAAAATAGCTTGTATGTCAAGTGCTCACACTAGTAGCATATACTTGCATTCAAAGAGTTGATGAAAATGATATGGGAATGGCTCTATTTATAGATTTTTGGGAGCATGAATGGAGGGTGAGGATT
Organism: Cunninghamia lanceolata; assembly: GCA_027924645.1. NCBI lineage: Eukaryota > Viridiplantae > Streptophyta > Pinopsida > Cupressales > Cupressaceae > Cunninghamia > Cunninghamia lanceolata. The sequence continues at coordinate 7,297,784 of BSBN01000460.1, forward strand.
GAAAATTGAGATCAATGGCTCTCATTGCTTGAGGCATCTCAAGCAAGGAGAGGATGACAAGTGTCAAATAGAGATTTGATGAGAGGAGAGACTACATGATTCAAGGAGGATCCAAGGGTGGAGACTTGGTCTTGGGATTAATGGATGGTAGAGATTGAGGAAGGTATGGGGTATTAAATGAAAATGTAAGGTTTGAATTTTTTTAAATTTTAAATTGTATGGGAGAGGACAAGTGGAGAATTTTAAATTTGAGGAAAAGTGCACAAAAGATTTGTCCATGCGTCCAAGTACCACTTACCATGTACATGCATGCACTTTGCATGTACATTTTATGACAAGTGTATCCTCTAGAAGCATGGGGGAATGTAATCCTAGGTTAGATTAAATTAATCCATGTGCAAACAATTATGAGGACTTAATGATTGATTACAAAAAGTAATAAAAAATGGACAAAAGGAGAAATTAAATAAATATTTTTGGAGGAAGGGGAACTATAGTCTTAGGTAAATAAATATTTATCTAGGACTATATTAGAAGAATTACATGGATAAGATGATTTTAGGTGATGGGGAGGGATGGGAAAATATTAATTAAATAATAAAATATTATTTAAGTAATATATGTGTCGAATAATGCGATAATTGCTCAATTTAAGTTGATCAATTATAGTAGAAGAGGATGACGTGACCGTTTTTAGGTTTCTACAACAATAATAGGAGAAACTTGTAAAAATAAATATAGAAGGTATAGAGAAATAGACACATGTGAATATAATTGAAACAACAATAAAAGAATTTGTAAAGGGGAAACACTTTGAAGGATATGCTCAAGAGGTTGCAAAGTGGCAAGAAGATGCTCCTTCAAGCTTCAAAGAGATTTGGCCATGAGAAATGCTACAAAGAATGGAGAAGCTACAAGATAGAACATACATAAGATTACATAAGGATTGATGTGTTCAATGGGATATGACAAGATTAGAAATGGCATGGGGTCAAGAGCTATTTGAAACGTAGAAACATAAGGTAAAGCATATTTTAAAATGGGTCATATGATTCAAATTAATTAAGATGCTACTACAAATGCAATGGTGTCTAACTAGAGAAAGGCCTAGACAAGTGTGGAAAACTAGGCAAAAACAAATATAATGTTAACTTGGAATTTTAATTATTGGAAAAAGATAAGGAATGAGTTAAAATGAGTAATAGACATGTTATAAGGGTGGACACTATAATGAGTGCAATACACATAGTAGAAATTGTGGACTATGCAATTCCATCTCTATAATGGATAAACAAGTATACATCATGGGGCCAATGGATTATGTAGTAACTCACTTGATAGATCCTTTATAAGAGACTTATGCAAATTATTGATATCTATTTTCATCTATCAACTCACTCATAATGGTTGCCAATTGGTGGGAAATCTTGGAGAGGGATGAAGAAAAATAGGAATGTGGGTTGATAAATTGGGGCAAGAGGTCCGAATAATAGTAATATGAGTGGTTGAAGAGGTAGTTGAAGAAACTATGGAAACATGAGTGGTGAAAGGGGAGTGTACATATAGATTGAGACATAAGGTTGGGATGGATAGACAAAGTATAGGAAGTGAAGGTGTGGCCATGGATGTAGTAGAAAGGGGTTGAGTAATATGAGGGATGTGAGGGGAATAAGTATAGGCAATAGTAATGAGAGGGATAGAGGAGGGTGTAAAGGATGGTTGGGGAAGATTTGGTTGGAAGCTCATAGGTAAACTATGAGAAGGTGAATGTTCGAAATTAGTTAGGGTTTGGAAGAGGGTTGTGGAGCTCATAGCTAAACTATGGGTAGGTGAATGATGGATATAGTCAAGGGATTGGGAAAGGGATAGGGAAACATGGTCCACCATATGATGGGACTATGTATCTTCAATAGGAAACATGGTCAAACCTACAGGCTTGATTATATCCACTCTATTTTATTTGGTGAGAAATATCTTACTAAGAGCATCAAGACAAATGAAGTAGACATATCATGAAGTATGGCACCTAGTTGATTCCACAAAGATTTCAGTTTATCCACCAACTCATGTTTCTTCTTATTTTCAACAATCTCAATACATGCCTCATGGTCATCATATGGACTTTTTCCTCATTTGAATGCAACATGTTATATGTACATAAGAGGTAAAAGGAAGAGAGGTTGTCATGGTGACAACAAGAGGATTCAACCTAACACTTCATCATAGGGGACCTAAGGGTCTTAGGAGCTTCTAGGCATGTAAAGCTAATGGCTTGAAAAATACAAGATAAATGCATATTATGCCAAATTGAAAGTTAAAAGATATCATAAAATTCCTACCCTAAAGGGGTAGACATGGAAGTTATGGATTCACCAATTTATCTGAGGATAAAATAATCCTTTCCTATACTAATATATTAATGTCTAAGTCTAATCAAATCAAACCTAGAAAACAAGGAGATGACATTGAAATAAAAATCAAGATTTAAATAATTGAGACTAAAAATGAAATAATCAAGAGAGAATACAAAGCTTACTTGGATTTAAATTAGTGCGATGTTGATTTTGATCCTATTAACGAATTGGTGTGTTGTGACAAAAGACTCAAATTTGAGATATGATTAAGAAATAAAGATCAAGAAGCTAAGACAAAGATATTCAAAAGTTTCTACTATCGAGAGTAGAATTGCATCAGGTAGCCCAACCTTGAACTAGGTCGTGCCACATGACCTAATCTAACTTGTGTAACCTTGTCTGAGATTGATGTGATTTGCAATGTACTCGCTTCTTCTGTACACATTTGTTGAACAAGGAGTTACTTTGAAAATCATAGTTGAGCCTATCATAAAAGAAAGGAAAAACCATCTACTTCCTTAATAGTTTTGAAAATTTCCTTATGTCAAAATCACCTAGAAAAATCAAAAATATCTTGCGAGTCCCCATACTTTTGGAGCCACAACCGTATGAAGGCGAGTGGAGTCGTAGAGATTCGGAAAGTGAAAATGTTATACTAAATAGTTTTGTTCGAAGTCATTGCATCCAAGGCTTATTCCAGAGAGGACTTGCCTGAACAGAATTGGACACGGAGCTCTCCATATTCTTCACCCAATCTCGAAGAAACGTCGTATTGGAAGATAAAGAATCTGCACCAAAATAAACCACCGTTAAAAAGACGTTGAACACGGAGTAGTAAAAAGTAGACTGTTAGTTTGTAATGAACTTTGATCAGTAAAAATGAACTACGGAATTGGAGAAAATGAAACCTGAAAAGGGGCAGCGGTAGATCTTAACCAATATACATCCAAACATAATATCCGTTAATTGACAGATATCTATCTGTCTTTTCACAGGTCAATATCTGTCCTTCACAGGTCAATATCTGTAGTATTTTTTTCTTTCATGCGTGACGTACCGTTCACAGATTATTATCATTATTCCTTTCGCAGACCGTTCATAGATCAATCTCCGTTATCTTTTTCCTTCCCCACACTTGATTTTTTGTAGTCATTTGCAAGAACCGGAGATGAGGCCAAATTCCAACAAATGCGTGTGAAGGGAAAAAGATGGGTATTAGTCATTGCCACTCATTTTAATAAGTAATTGTGATGACAGCTATACCAGTCAATGTCCACTTACATTTAGGGTGGAATTCCATGCTCGTTTCATTGTATTTATGATTACGATATAAGCTTGTGAAAATAACTCTCGAATCAGATTATACATTTAAATATTTAAATTATATAAATGAGTTTGGATTGATAGTAGAAACAAATGTTAAAATAAATATGGGAAAATTAAATGTGTGAATATTTTATTTTGATTTTGATGTAATATATTTGTTCAAGCGCTAGATAGTCATTTGCCAAGGTTCTGAAATTTTATGATCTATCATTCTTGGACTGTGGAAGTGAACTTCACATTTGCAAACCTAAACAAGGTGCATGGATTTGAACTTTCAAGTCGTAAATTTGGTCTAGGACAATTTTTCAAATAGGACCCTGTTCGCCATGATTTCTAGTGTTTGGATTTGTTTAAAGATAGATAGTTTTACAATCACCTTTGGGGAATCTATCAGATCGTGAGGATCAAGTTATCCTTGGTTAGACCCCTAATGGAATGGCTCTATAGCTTTGAGTGAAAGATTCGAAGGCAATGAGCAAGCATGCAATGGCCCGTAGAAACTTATGGCAAAAGCGGACAAATGTACAAAATAGATTCTCCTTTTACACTTGTTGATCAAGATATTCTTATCACATTTTGACATGATTTCAAATGAGTGAACTAGCATATTTATATCAAATATAATATATCTAAAGTACGCTGAGAGATATCCTTCTCGAGGTGCCTATTTTTTTAATCACTAATCCTAACATTAGGCGCCTCGAGAAGGATATCTCTCGGCGTACTTTAGATACATTATATTTAATATAAATATGCTAGTAGCAATCGCAGCCACAAGCCTAATTCTAACTATATTATATAATTATATGAATTATAATATATTATAGATTAGATATATTATTATAATATATTATAATAATTATTAAACATAATATAATATTATATTATATATAATAATTATGATTATAATATATAATAATTAAAATTATATATTATATTATAGCTTAATTCTAAGTATATTATATAATTATATGAATTATTATAATTATATAATATAATATTATAATATATATTAGATATATTATTATAATATATTATAATATATTATTAAATATAATATAATATATAATAATTATAATTATATATTATATTATATAATAATTCTAATTCTAATTATATTATATATTATATTTAGTATTAGAGTTAGGGGTTATAATTATGGTTAGGGTTACTATTTAGTTTAGAATTAGGGTTAGGAATATAATCACGGTTCAAATTAGGGTTGGGATTATGGTTAGTAGTAGGGTTAGTTTTATTATTAGAGTTACAACAAAAATTATGGTTAGAATTATGTTAAATAGGGTTAGATTTAGAAATACGTTTAGATTTCTCAGTTTTATAAAACAATGCTAATTATAACCCTAATCATAACCCTAACCCTAACATTAATTTTAATTGTAACCCTAAATTTCACCCTAACCCTAACCCTAGTTTTGACCCTAATATTCATTCTAATTGTAACTCTTTTTTCAAATAGTAACCCTAATTCTAATTGTAATTCTAACCCTAAATCTAACCCTAACCCTAACTCTAACCCTAACCCTAACCTTTACTCTAACCCTAAATATAGCTCTAATTTTAACCCTAAGGCTGATCCTAATTGAAACACTATCCCTAACCTTAATACTAAACTTAACACTAATTGCAACTCTAATTCTTATCCTAATTCTAATAGTAACCCACCTTAATTCTAAACCTAATTATAGTAGGAACCCCAACCCTAATTCTAACCCTAACCCTAATTCTACCCTAACTATAACCCTAATTTTAAATCTAACAATAACCCTAACCCTTACCTTAATCCTAATTCTAACTATGATTTTAACCCTAACCCTAACCTGAATTCTAACCCTAACTCTAGCCCTAACCCTATCCCTAACTGTAACTTTAATGCTTTCCCTAACTCTAATTCTTAGCCTAATTCTAATAGTAACTCACCTTAATTCTAAACTTAATTCTAATAGGAACCCTAATCCTAATCCTAACTCTAACCCTAACCCTAACCCTAACCCTAATTCTAATCATAACTCTGATTCTACCCTAATTTTAAATCTAACAATAACCCTAATCCTAATTCTACTTATGATTTTAACCCTAACCCTAACCTGAATTCTAAATCTGACTCTAGCCCTAACCCTAACCCTAATTGTAATTCTAATGCTTACCCTAATTTAGTAGCCCTAACTCTAAATCTAATCCTAACCTCAATTCCAAACATAACCCTAATTATAACCCTAACTTGATTCTAACAGTAACCCTATTTCTAATCCTAACCCTAACCCAAATTCTAACTTTAACTCTAGCCCTAACCCTGACCCTAAATGTAACTCTAATGCTTACCCTAATTTAGTAACCCTAATTCTTACTCTCACCCTTTTTCAAACTGTAATCCTATTTCTAATTGTAATTCTAACCATAACTCTAACCCTAACCCTAACCTTTATTCTAACCCTAAACATATCCTAATTTTAACCCTAAGGTTAATCCTAATCAAAACACTATCACTAACCTTAATACTAAACTTAACCCTAATTGCAACTTTAATTCTTACCCTAATTCTAATAGTAACCCACCTTAATTATAACCTTAATTTTAATAGGAACCCCAACCCTAACCCTAACTTTAATCATAATCATGATTCTACCCTAACTATAACCCTAATTTTAAATCTAATACTAACCCTAACACATAACTTAATCTGAATTCTAACTATGATTTTAACCCTAATTATAATCCTAACCTAATTCTAACATTAACCCTAATTCTAATCCTAACCCTAACCCAAATTCTAACCTTAACTCTAGCCCTAACCCTAACCCTAATTGTAACTCTAATGCTTACCCTAATTTAGTAACCCTAATTCTAACTCTATCCCTTACCTCAATTCCAACCCTAACCCTATTATAACCCTAACCTGATTCTAACATTAACCCTATTTCTTATCCTAATTCTAATAGTATTCCACCTTAATTGTAACCCTAATTCTAATAGGAACCCTAATTAGGTAACTCTAACCCGAACCCTGATTCTACCCTAACTATAACCCTAATTTTAAATCTAACAATAACCCTAATCCGAATTCTAACTATGATTTTAACCCTAACCCTAAATCTGAATTCTAAACCTAACTCTAGCCCTAACCCTAACCCTAATTGTAATTCTAATGCTTACCCTATTTTAGTACCCCTAACTCTAAATCTAATCCTAACCTCAATTCCAAACCTAACCCTAATTATAACCTGAACTTGATTCTAACATTAACCCTATTTCTAATCCTAACCCTAACCCAAATTCTAACTCTAACTCTAGCCCTAACCCTAACCCTAAATGTAACTCTAATGCTTACCCTAATTTAGTAACCCTAATTCTAATTGTCGCCCTTTTTCAAACTGTAATCCTAATTCTAATTGTAATTCTAACCCTAACCCTAACCTTTATTCTAACCCTAAACATATCTCTAATTTTAACCCTAAGGTTAATCCTAATTGAAACACTATCACTAACCTTAATACTAAACTTAACCCTAATTGCAACTCTAATTCTTACCCTAATTCTAGTAGTAACCCACCTTAATATAACCTTAATTTTAATAGGAACACCAACCCTAACTCTAACCCTAACCCTAACTTTAATCATAATCATGATTCTACCCTAACTATAACCCTAATTTTAAATCTAATACTAACCCTAACCCATAACTTAATCCTAATTCTAACTATGATTTTAACCCTAATTATAATCCTAACCTAATTTTAACATTAACCCTAATTCTAATCCTAACCCTAACCCAAATTCTAACCTTAACTCTAGCCCTAACCCTAACCCTAATTGTAACTCTAATGCTTACCCTAATTTAGTAACCCTAATTCTAACTCTAACCCTTACCTCAATTCCAACCCTAACCCTATTATAACCCTAACCTGATTCTAACATTAACCCTATTTCTTATCCTAATTCTAATAGTATTCCACCTTAACTCTAACCCTAATTCTAATAGGAACCCTAATCCTAACTCTACCCCTAACCCTAACCCTCACCCCAATACTAATGCTCACCATAAACCTAATTCTATCCTTAATTCTAACCCTAACCCTCACCCCAATACTAACGCTAACCCCAACCCTAATCCTAACCCTAACCCTATTTCTAACCATAATTCTTACCCTAATTGTAGCAGAAACTCTAATACAAACCCTAAACCTAATTCTAACCCGAACTCTTTTATAACCCTAATTTCAACCTCTAACTCTAATTCTAAACATAACATTGACCTTAATTTTATCTGTAACCCTAACCCTAACCTTAACTTGGTTATTCTAACCGTAGTTGCAACATCTAAACAACATTATTTTAACCCTAACCCTAACCCCAACCTTAGTTGTAATGAGAAACCTACCCTAATTCTAATCATAATTCTAACCCTAATTCTTGCCCTAACTATAATATTAACCCTAACTCTAATTATTCTCCATTTAATAATTATACCATCCAAATATTGTAATCCTTAAATTTAAATTACAATGTGGTTTAAATGAGAAAATTTAAATAAAAGATATAAATGCAAAATGAAATAAAATTAATTAATTTTCTTATTAATAAATCTATCTTTTTATTTTTATTTTTTTTAAAATTTCCTCAAAATATGATCTCTCTAAATTATTAAAAAAAAAACAATTCTATAATAAAACATAGATGATAAATTAATAAAACTTACTAAAATAGGTTTTATTTAATAACATCTTGAAAGATAAGTTAAATAAAAGGGCATTAATGAAAAGTCTAAATTTCAATTAAAATATTAAATCTAAGTGGGCTAAATTTTAGGAGTTTATTGTGCAACAAATTGTAGAATTAACAACTTTCTGAAATGAAATTAAAGCATATAAAAGACTCTTAGTTACCCTAAACACACCATTTTTCTCATTTTTGTTTTTGCTCTAGAATATTTTATGTGTGTGCAGCCATGAAAAGGTTAGATGAGAAGACTACAAACTTTTCTTATTTTTACCCCTCTTTCCTCTATTTGATTTGGATTTAATGCTTTATTGTTCTCAAATCCCGAGCTAATATTTTTATGCTTTGATTTTTAAATATTTTATGTGTGTGCAGGGATGAAAAGGTTAGATGAGAAGACTACAAACTTTTCTTAATTTTACCCCTCTTTCCTCTATTTGCTTTGGATTTAATGCTTTATTGTTCTCAAATCCTAAGTTAATATTTTTATGTTTTGATTTTTAATTTTGTTTTGTGAGAAATCATGGTTTTTATATATACAATTATGTGCAAGCATGTATTTCAGAGAAGAGAGGATGTACTTTTTTAAAAACAAAATCCATTATACCATTGATCTGAGTTGTCCCTAATCCTTTACTATTTTTTTAATATAAAAGAAAATGTTAGATTTAATTTTACTCTAGGTTATATAACCCTAATCCTAATTCTAACTTTAATTTGAATTCCCTTACATTATTATAATTAATATTTTAAAAATATTAATAATATCTAAGCAAAATTGAATAAACTAAGAAGAGACATGTTAAAAAAAAATTATTACAATCATACCATCTATACATTTCATGATTCACATAAAATTTTACATATTTAATGTTAATTTAATTAATACAAATCTCATACAATTGTCAAAATGGCACTAAAACCCTAGGTTTGAAAAAAATGCCCCTTAGGATTGGAATTTTTGTGAAAATTAAAAACCCTAGCTAAACTTTACAATGTTCGGGCAAAATTGTGAAAATAAAAATCACAAAAATGTGAAGAGAATGACACTTTAAAAGTGGTGGGCCCAGGTAAACAGGTGAGTTTGTCTGTAAATCTCACTTCTTTTGAAACCCCAACTCGATTAGATTTACAAGGCAACTTTTCCAATTGGTTTTTAAGTTTTTTGTGTGGTGGTGGAGTCTCAAGTAGAAATAGATCAATCTAGATATTCTCCAGATAAAAAGTACATTTTGTGCACTTCCATGTCATGAGGAACGAGAGGGCCAAGGGGCCACTACTTTTAAGGATATGGACGTAAGCACATCTAGGACCAGGGATTTTTTTTAGGTCTAAGAGAGATATATTCATGGTAGATGAGATTGATGAGAACAAGAATGGGTTTGAGCATGATCTACTACAGCCCTAAGAAGAAGGAGAAGGTTCAGGTCATCCAGCCCGATGGTCAGCCGTGCCATTTCTACGCTCCCATCACGACACGCACCCTTCTCCTACAATATTCACAGCAGTATTGTGTCCGCCGTCCTCATCTGCTAGTTGTGGGGGACATCGCTTTCCTATTGAAAGCCAAATCACACATAGCAGACGTTCTCCACTCTATCTCTCCCTTTATCACAGATTTATTCCTAACTGGCCAAGCTAAATATACCAAATTACTTATTTTATAAATTGAAATTGACACCATTAATTTGTAACTGACAGTATTAATTTTTGAAATTGATACCATTAATTTGTAACTGACAATATTAATGTTAAACTCCATAAACAACACTCTCCATTATATTTTAAATATAGTTAGACATTGAATTTTATTTTATTTGATTTGATTTTTTATTTTTTCTCTTTTTTTTTCTAATATTTTCTTTTTCTTTTTAATTTTTTCGTTTATAATTACAACCAAAAAATGAGTGCTCTCATCTCTACCCCCACTGCAACTGTAGTTCGCCTCTCGGCGAAATGAGTGTCCCTAAATAAAACAACTAAGCCCACAAATCAATGTAACATACACTAAGTTGACTCATAATGACTAGTGAGGGAGGGAAACATGGGGCTATTTTATGAAATTTGAATTTAAAAGTTTAAAAGTTTAGATATATGACTACAAAACTGAATTGGATCAAGTCCACACCTTATTGTTCTAATCTAGGTTGGTATATCATAGATTTATCGATCAAGAATGCAAATATGGGGATCAATGATAAAAAGGGATTATGATATGAGATGTCATGAGTCAATTTCACACACAATCATTCCACTTGTAAGTTGATTCTTACATTTATGATGCTCTAATCAAAGAAAGCCCAAAACATAAGGGAAAAGGGCATGCATATGCAATTTTCACCATTACATTTTGCCTCCACTTTGATGTGCATGCAAACTACTAGGCAAATGCATGTCAAAGTAAAACAAGAAATCAACATGTAAATGTAAATATTTTTTAGATAGTAATTAAGGATACCAATCCATATAAAGTAATTGATCCTTCTTGAATTATTCTTGTCTTGAGCACTCCATTAAACCTAAAGTATACAGAAAAATATGCAATCAGTAGCATCTATGACACATTTTGATATAAGCACAAATTACAACTGGATTGTAAAATAACTATCCTAAAAAGTAGTAAAGGTAGAGAAACAAGGGTAAGAAAATTTTCCTATTATGAAAAGTGATAAAAGCTAAAAAGGGCTCTGACCAAGTCAATGAATGTAAAAGGACTCCAATTGTGTGGATGAAGTGGTATGAAGCTCCCTTGGACATGGTAATGCATGTGAGCTTATCACTACAAAATATATCTTGCAAAGGAACATTAGTGGCATATATATGCCTCCTCTAATTGGTTGCATACATGCCCCCTCTAATTGGTTGCATACAAAGGATGCAAGGAATTGGACGAGAGGAGAAAAATACATAAACATGATAAAGCATGGTAAAAGATATCATCATCCATTAAACATATAAACATATAAGTTGGAGATAAGCAACAAGACATGCGTAATAAGGTTGCCCCCAATTTAAACAAATGAGAAGATAAGCATGTAACCTAGTAAAATATATCATCACAAAATGTGCATCTAAGTAGAAGATAATCATTAAGGCATGTGTAATAAGGTTGCCCATGGTATAGGCAAATAACAAGATGTCATGTGCAAAACTTAAACACATAAATATTCAAACAAAACTATTTTTTTAAGGAAGAAATTAACACTTTACTAGATAGCAATGTGCATGCATCATTGACTCGTGTTTCCACATAAACTCAAATGCATTGAGGGACTACATCAATAATATGTGAGGAACAAGAGGGGAACAATTATGTAATGAGGGATACAATCAAGAACTAGGTAAGAGAGGTCATCATCTTGATAGGGTTGAGCCTTAACGATATGAGTTCAAGGCACTCATAGGTGGGGTGGTTAGATACTTATCTAGTAAAAGAAGTATTTATTGTCTAGATTAAAACATTTGTAACAGGGGTAGCATTAACCACTCATATGTTTGTTTATATTGCAAGACTCTCATAACAACTTTACATTAATGATTTTAAGTATATGTGTATACACCTAAAAATGGCTTGAGATAAATTAAAAAAATATTTTATATTTATTTTATTCTTATTTCCTCTATCAATAAATAAATATAGTAATTTATTCATTTGATTCACATTTATCCTATTCTTCCGATAATTAAATAAAATTTAATTTATTTAATTAAATACCTTAAGTCTTCTAAAGTAATCTCTAATTAAATAATCCTAATTATTTAATTATTTTTCTAAGACAAAGTCATATTCCTAAAATCCACATCATTCATCCACATCACCCTACACATCATTTGACACCTCACCTCCATGTTGTACCATAAATTAAATATTAATAATATTTAATTAAACATTTATCCTCAACACATGTCCTATTTCCTCTCAACCATCCCTACTTTGTAGAAGTTGGTTTCTCCACATCATCATGGTCAAAGTTGACTATGAGACACTTGTCTCATGAGCCCTACATTCCCTCTCACATCCCAACAAACATAGACTCCTTCTTCCATCTTTCTCTCATGGTCTTTGTGAGCATCTCGCCATGTGGCTCCTTGTCCCACATATCTCTCCATCTTGTCAATGTAGTAGTCCAACATTCTCCTTCTATATCTCCCCTCATCCAACCAATTCAATCTTGACCCTCCATGTCATAAGACCAATTCCTCAGCAATTGATCTTTTGCCACTTGGATCTAAGACATCCTTTGCCAATAAAAGGAAGCCTCTCATCCTCATTTTGGAGAACACGAGAGAGATCATACTTTCATGCTACTGAAATCATATCAAATATCAAAAGTGTGCCTTTGTCTTTTCATTTGCATAGCATTATCAATTAGCAATCTCCATTGTTGCATTGCATTAGCTTCATCCTATCACTATCATAGTTTAGCATTGTAGAATCATTCACTTTCCATAAAATCCACCACAAGTTCATTCATCTTAGAGTCATCTTGAAACAAAGAAGTGCATTCTGAGAGCATAATTACAATCAGCAAAATCAAGATCTCAAGAAGATAGGACACAATGGCACATGAAGGAGAAATCTGAATTTGAAGGTATAAATCATGTTTTTTTCGAATTCTATGTTTTTCTATTAGTTTCATTGGAAATTTTGGTTTGAGTAGAAATTTAGAGTTTTGTGGTAACTTAATAGGTTTTTACTATTGTTCTCCACATTATCATCAGATTTTGGCACCCACCGTGGGGCTCGAGCCCTAATTTTAACATAAAAATTTGAGTTTTTGTGTGTTTACAGTCATAACAGAGCATTCCTACACATTTGTGTTCTAGTCTTGTGCATCCGTACCAGAAACAATTCCTACATGAGAAAATACTATCTTTCTATGCATTTAACCTCTATTTCTACGCATATGATCCATCTTTCTACACATTTAATCTTTCTATGCATTTGATCCATCTTTCTGCACATTTGCTCTCTATTTCTACGCATTTACATCTGACACTTTGAGTTTATGTTTTTGGACTAATTTGGTTACTAATCCGTGGTGCAGATATTTTTGAATGTCCAAGACTATTTGCTAAGACTACTAACAATTGTTTTACAGGTTTATTGCCTTTGTTAGGATATCATTTTTGCATTCATTCTTGCATTGGTAGTTTAGTAGCATCTAGATGAAGTAGGGGAAAGTAATCTTACACATCTATTTTTCATATGTTCAATACAATCAAAACATAGTTTAATCTAGGGGGTTAATTTGACATTCCTTTCTTTTCTTTGATCATACTAGTATTGCATCTTGTGTGAGTAGCTTAGTTGTACTTAGTTTAATCAAGGAGGTTAAATGAACAAGTTTTTTTTGTGTTTGTGAGGTGATAGGTGTATGCTCTCCCCTTGTGCAAAAACTTGGGTGACAAAAAACCAGACCCATCTCTTTTTATTTTATGTTTATCCCCAACAAAATACCTAGAAACTATCCAAGTTCTTCACTTTGTGGATTATAGATATGATCTTTTGGTTTTGTTCTTAGAAGGGCCTACCTTTTGGAGTGCATTTCATCCAAGATGGGATGACCCTAAGCAGATTTTTCCTTTGGACCGCTATACAAATTGGTCAAGGCGAAAGCAAATTCCTAACCAACATTAGCCTTTGCCATACAGTGCCAATTTGAAAGGAGGCATACTAACACTTTTGTGAAGAAATTTCATATTTGTGTAAGGTATATTACAATCCTAGTAAAGTTGGTTAAAGCTTTTAGTGGCTTGTTAGATGCTCGCAAGGTGTTGGTCCCCCAAAAAGCAACTAGAAACCTCATAGTTAGAGACTACCTGATCTACCTCCAAACATTGCGATAATTTTCAGTGCAAGGGTATTTCACCCCCAAGATACTCACCATAAGGCTCCCTTGCGATGAGATAGAAATCCCTAGCTTACCATAAGCTACTTGTAGCTTTTCGGGGAAAGGGTGATTGGGTCATCCTTCTAGTCCTGGAGGTCCATATCTATCCTCTCTTGCAAAGACAAAAAAGTGTACACACCCACATTAGGTGTGATGACACTCAAGTTGACGGAGATTCTAAGTGTGGGCTGATGTATTGCAGTGAAGTCATGTCCTTAGGTATAAAAAGTGCTTGATTTGTCTTCAAATTTGTGTTATACCTGTGGAAATTTGGGATTTTTGTGAGCCTTGAACATACATTGATTATTGCAAACAACCATTATGTTTATTGTCTATTGTATCTTCTTGTCAAAAATAGAGAAAATCATCCCAAAAATAGTAGTTTACTTAGGAAAACCAACCAAAAACCAACCAAAATTGATCAAACACAATCACTAACACAGAGCTACGCATACAATCACTATTTTTGTGCATTCAATCACTGTTCCTATGCATTTGATCCTGTACATATGCCCTCTATTTCTTTGCATATAAACACTATTCCTATGCATTTGATCATGTGCATACACAATAGAGGATACCTCCCGAGGTCTTGAGCAAACAAACAAAACAGATTAGGATACCCTTTTCATCATAGATTTCATTTCAAAAGTCATACATACGATACAGAGATATCTTACATCCATTTTAAACATTTGTACTTACATTTCACACTTAGCTTCCCAAAACAAACAAACATGATTTTCACAAAGTGCTTTTGAGATCTTATCATTTTAACAAATAATTTAGTTAGTTTCTCTCCATCGGGATTCATCATCCTTTATCTAGGAGCTATAATAAAATCTTGACAAAGTTAGTCTCCATCATAGTGATATCCATCATCCCTATTGACTTACTTTGGATCACCCTTTGATAGCTCTTTATGATAGCTCAAGATTACTGTTTAAACAATATCAAAATAACACTTTAGAAATATTACCATCAACACTTCAATCTAGTCATATCATCTTACACCCAAACTACACTTCATCTGCATCACTTATATCTACACATCTTACATTCAACATCATTGATATAAACTTTGTATGGTTCAGACTAGGGCTCAAAAGAAAAGACGAAAAGAAATGAGTTCATTCAATGGTAGCCAAGGTCATTCTAGTGATGAAGAAGAAGAAGAAATATCCTAAGAAGAAGTTGTTAAATATCAACAAGCCCCAAAGTTTCGAAAACTAATGGACAAAGTCATAGCAATAGATCCACACAAATATTTCCTTATGCTTGCACAATAAGGAGCAAAGTTGCCTCATGATTTTGACATTTCCAAATTGAGAGAAACAATTCAAACAAATGAAACTAAAGCTCCTAAGAACAAGGAAACTAAGTATGTGATAAATCCATTAGATGCACTTACTCAACAAATGTAAGCTTTGTAACAACAATTTGTAGATTTACAAACTGGATCCTCCACAAAATGTTATTCATTAGAGGAAATATCTCCCTATCCCTTTGATAAAAGCTTGGTTATGATACCTTTTCCTTCCAATTTTGAAGTACCTAAATTTGACAAATATAGGGGAAAAGGTGATCCTCGTGATCATATTAGGGGAAGTTGCTCACAATGATACATATCTAATGCGACTCTTTCCACCTAGCTTAGGAGGTGGTTCTCATGTCTACCTCTTGGAATCCGTACATTTAATGAACTAGTAGACAAATTTGTAGCTTACTTCTCCTATAACATTGAACATGATATATCAATGTTAGATCTTTGTAACAATAAACAAAATAGTAGAGAATTCTTCACTACTTTCTTACAAATATGGAGACAACTTGCAAGCAAATGTCTACATCACATCCCTAAAAAACAAATGATAGAAATGTTTGTCTACAATTTAAACATGGAATTAGGATATCAACTTCAAATCCAATATCCCACTTCTTTTAGTAAGGTTATTGAGATGGGATTACTCATATAAAAGGCATTAATAACCAAAGGACAAATTAAGATCTATAAGGATGTTACTAGTTCAAACAACAATACTGACAAATCCAGGTTTTGGACCAAGAATAAGAACATTGTGAATGATGGGGTTGTATATGCCAAACATGTTAAACCAACACAACCCATCTTAAATTTATCAAGTCCACAAAATAATGCTTCTTCAAACAAATCAACCAATAATGAACCTAGACCAACAAACTTTAATCCTCCTCATAGAATATTTACACCTAAGGAGAATCCATTGAATCTACCTTAAGGAAACTCATTGCAAATAATATCATAACGCTTCCTATAGCAAGAGACTATGAACCCAAATTCAAACCCTCATGGTGGAAATATTTTGATTATTGTGAATTTCATAGGAGCAAAGAACATAAAACAAATGATTGTCAAAGATTAAAAAACATAATTCAAGACTTAATAGATAGATGATATATATCGATTGATGGTCATACATCTAATGAAGAAAATGTGGCATTTAAGAATCCACTTCCTAACTATGAGAAGGGAAGTGCCTCAAAAACAAGCAATAATGGTGGTAACAATGCTAATTACATGAAAGTATCTTATGAGTACACTATTAATCACATATTTGAATTGGACTCACATGTGAATGTGATTACCATTAACAACAAGCCTAATTGTAATGTTACTACTCGTTGAGGAAAGATTACTCTTCAAGGTGCTCCACCCAAGCCTTCTTCCATATCAAATCAATACAATGTCTTAGACCAACTCAAAAAGACACCTGTACACATATCCATATTAGAGCTTTTGCATCTTTCACCATCTCAAAAAGCTATCTTAGAAAAGGCTCTACTAGAAACTACCGTACCCACAAATCTGGACCAAGAGCAGTTTCAAGCCATGGTGGGACATCTCACCATGCCTCATTTCCTATCTTTCAATGAAAAGGATGATATGGCCATTAACCAACCTCATAATGCATCTCTCCACATTGAAGTACTCATTCACAAACATAGTATCAAACGAGTCCTTATAGATGGAGGAGTTGGTTTAAATATATGTACCTTAAAATTAATCCTTGCATTGGGGTTTTCTAAAAATGATGTAGATTCGAAATAGAAAATCACTATCATGTTGGAGTATGGGAAACACTAAGAGAGGGGGTTCAATTAGTGTTTCAATAATTTTAACAAGTTTTTACACTTTTAATCACTGGATAGAAGAAGAGAAAGACCTCAAAGATTCACCAAACACATATGCACAAGTATAATGACAAATGATATGATCAAGACCTTAAACAAAGACATTAGGACACAAAACATGAAGACAATCAACATCAACTATAACACAATATTTTCATGAGTGGAAAACCCTCATAGGGATGAAAAACCACTCAGAAAATGACTCACTGGCTTAACCAAAAACATGCCTCACTGGCTGCACAAAATGTCTGGGAGCACCAACTCCTTATGGAGCACTAACTCCAATAACAAACAAGAGCACCAACTCAAACACCAATAAGACAACCAACTCCAATATCAATAGGAGCACCCACTCCCTGACACAGCCTCACTGGAAATAAGTTTGTAGGAGCATCCACTCCTTGACACAACCTCACTAGCAATAAATTGTAGGAGCACCCACTCTCTGCATACAAAAAGATATTTACAAATACAAAGGGTTACTCTATTTCTCTATAATGCAACAACATTTATAACCTCTTCAATGCTCATACTATCTCCTTGTATACAAGTTTGACAATCTCTCCACAAACAAACTCTATCACATGTCTTATGTTTCCCTTATCAGGACCAAAAAGATTCACTTTTCAATACATTACTTATACAAATGTTAATCACCTTGCATACACATCATATCACAATCCAAGATAACATCATTTTGACATCATGCAACAATGACCTTTGGTTACAATTATATCATCAATTCCAATGGTTTGATAATTCAACTTATCAATATAGACTCTACATTTGGATGGGCAAAGAACCAATCACATGAATATCTTCTTCAGATGTACCTATACAATAGTCATATGTCTCAACCTGCAAATGAACATATCCTATCTGTATAATAATCCCCTGCACTCACAATCTTAGTTACTTGTGTCAACCTTATCAAATCATGCAATCTGCACATGGTAGTGTAGGTATAACTCTACATTACCCAATACAATCACCCAACTACCAAAACTCATCTTTAGACAACTTTTATAAAATTTCTTGGCCCTTGTAGTCGGTATCAAAACTGATTGTAGTAGTTGAAACCACCTTTATCTAACTCTGCTCGTCAAAATCAACCATGGAAGATGAACCATTGGTATTTAAATTTAGTTTGAATTGAGCCGTCAATGTACTTTAATGTGCCTTGGTGACTTTACAACATGACCCTCAATCTCTTTTTATCGCTCGAGCTTCTTTTAGGTTACCTGCTATACCGCTTGACTAGGTATGAGGGGCCGGTGGCCCAACGAGTTTAAACCCCTTAACATTGTAACTTAAAAAACCTTTGACCTGTGATAATAGGTCAATCTTAAATTAAAACAAAAAGCAATATACTATAGTGACAGGTAGAACCTTAGGGTTTTCTTGAGTCTTTTAGGATTTTATTATGAAAGTCCTAATGAAAACAAAGGAGACACAACTTTTACATTATGCATGAATGACCATGATGTCTCTGCATGAATGACCATGTGCCTCTACATGAATGACCATCCTGCCAAGTAAAACTCTTTGAACATCTATACCAATGACATCAAAGCATCAAATACCTTGAACACCTCTTCCTTGAAGAACAATACATGTCCTCACTATATGGAATAGAGTACTGATCTCCTGATGATGTGACTTTTTGAAGATCTTTGGAGCATGAATGAATGAAACCTCACTTGCTTGAACATGAACATGCATCATGCATGTGAACCATGTGTACTATTTTTGAATGAAGACATCATGGACCCTGAATAAGACATAATCCAGCACATGAAATTTTACAAACAAATGCCTTATCTTGATTGATGATCCTGATTGAGTGAACAACACTATCCCAAGTCATCACCATAAATGAATGTGAATGAACATCCTTATCTTGAAGCAAAAGCATGATGATCTTGATCTTGTAAACTCTTATTTGGGACCCTTTAACTGCCACTGCTCCTTACTCCTGAATCATCATGAACATGAAGCATAACAACATATGAATATGATCAACTCCAAAAAACATGGCATGGTTGCATAATGAAGAGAAGACTTAATATGACAAACTCAAGACCAAACACCATATGTGATAAGCTATGAAGCATATAGCATCCAGAAAAGAAGCAACGTAATCCTTTGCATCAACCTTTGACTTTGAAGCCCTCTAATCTAATATATATTTCCATTAATTACACACCTTTGACATCAATGACAAAACATCATGCCAACAAACTCCCCCTTTGGCATTGATGTCAACCAATCATTGCACCTGCACCTAGTTGTTCTTCTCCCTCTTTGACAACAATGACAAAGGGTGTAAAGAACTTAACACAATCTACACTAAGGCTCCCCCTATCTGCCATCTCCTTTTGGCATACTTTGCACTATCAATGTCTTCCTTGATACACATAGTCCATACATCTGATTTATTAGACAAACACTCTGCTCTTGATCAATGCACTTGAGTCCCTGTCACTAATTGGACTGAACAACTCATTGCCAATGTCTAAGAAGTCATCTATTTGATGAAATAAGAGAAAAAATGTATATAATTAGACAACACTGCCATCCACTCCAAGATACAGTACACTGTTTTGTCAATATGTCTAGACACTATCTCTAAATATGACAAACACTGTATACTTTGTATAATGCAAATCAGGAACAACCAGACTCATGAACAACCAAACTATATACTAACATCCCTAGCTTATCATATATTCTACACTGCTAACTATACTGACCAAGCATATAGTGGATTTATTTAACACTAAAGAATTATCATCCTAAAATATTATCATCCTGATCATGTATGAAAACATTGACAATCTGGTCGTCCTGTTGTAACACTATGAAGATTTAGGTGTCAATCTTGTTGGCATGTTGATCTTGATACAAACATATACTACTCTGTTATGATCATAACAATATGAGAACTAACTCCACAAACAATAATTCACAAACACCTGTTGGCATCCTCAACCACAAAAACATGGCATTCCAACTATCTGACATTGTTATGAGGAATGATAGGGATGATCATAAAACTATCATATCTAACTGTCACACTAATTAAACATCATGGAAAACCTTGTAAACCTATTGCAAAGAATGACCAAATGCCTATATAAAAAGGAACTATAAATGGAATCCGTGTATTGGAAACTGAGAAGAGACAACTTCCTGCACCTGTACCACCTAAAACATGACAAGTCTATACATAACAACCTCATTGGATATGAAACTACACAACTAATTGTAGAGAGATAGGAATAAAGTATTGGCTCCTTAATTATTTTGCATATGTCAGTCATATTCTACTATCTCACACCAACTGATGTCTTTGAAGCATGACAAGCTCTTAACAAGATCTGACAACAAATCCACCTTTGTCTTCACTTGATTATGACCAATCTAAAACAATCAACTAATATATAAATAATATGTATTACCAACCACTGTATGTCAAGAGATGACCAATATGATGTAAATAAACATTAAACCACGAACATCAATCATTATCACTTCATGTTTTAAAGAATATCCTCAAAACCAATATAGCATTATGAGAATAGATGAACACAACTCAAGGTCCTGATGAACGTTAAATTACTTTTGACATCATTGTCCTAATGTAGCCCTAATAAAAGTCTCACTTGATTTCTCTTATGTCATAAAGAATCTCTGAAATCTAGATGACTTCTACAATAAAGTAAGAACTTGATCATACTCTGTCAATGTTGGATAGCACTATCATTATCTGTTGACTGAGAACTTCATCATTCACCAAACTATCTATTTCAACTACCTCATATGTTTCACCTGTGTTGTGGCAACAAAATTGACTGATCTCATAGTCATATCACTGTCATCAAGAGCCTCATTCAACTTTGTGTAAACCTTCATCTTGAAACAAGCATGAAACACTTTGAATATCACTTTAGAATGACATGAAGAAGACATTATTTCTCTGTGATCACACTGTTCTTAAGTATAACAACATTGTATGCAAGGATACAATCCAAAATCAAATGTTTACCATCACAAGTTGCTTTGCACCAACTATTGTTTCTGTCAAACATGCATTACTCCCCATGAAACTAAAACCACTATACTATTTTAAAAATCATAGCACAGCCATACATTGCTGTCTTAATACAAACATAGGGTCACTGTACACACAAGTTCACTATCCAAACTGCCTACCATATTGTTCATTACCAACACATTCACTTGTCATGACCAACAATGTAGTATAATACCTTTGTAAATTGTATCAAGGTGTTGTCAAGAAATAATATTTGAACTATGTCATTGAGAAAGCACATGAGCCTGAGATGAATAGTCTTTTCAACACCAAGTGAAGTGAATACCAATCATTACATCCTGACCATCAAGAGATGAATACCAACATGAAATGGTCATGTAGCAACAAGCAACATTCAAAGATCCATAAGCACCTCTGTGAATACCTCTATACAACAATGAGTAATTGTTGTAACCATCAATACAATGAGTAAATCAACTCTTGAAAAACTAATGACCAATGACAATCCAAGTGTCGTTGAAAATACAACCTATCAAATCTTGTGCACCTCATGAGGCATTCCATTAGCAAGACATGATCACTAGCACCATGGTAAAGAATAGACAAGCACCTAATATCCCTCAAGAATTCATGCACTCTACATAACTAAAACTCCTTGGGGTTGAAAGATAGGACATTTGACAACTCCCCCTATCTTTATGCTCTTCTTTTAAGTTGTTATAAATGTTTCTTGTGCAACATGCACAAGATTAGACTCTACCTTCTCTTTCACTTGTTTCCTTCTCCAAACCATCATAACACCTATCATCTTATGGTGATTAATTGATTTCATTGGATCACTCTTACAAAACCTAGCAATATGTCCAAACCTATGACATATGTAGCATATGATTTTGTTTCTTCTATTTAACCATTCAAAGGAGTTCTCATTATATCCCATTTTCCTTGCATGCATCCAACAATCCCTTTCTATGTGACCAACTTTATTATAGTTATAACAAACATTGTTATAGTCCTTATTTGTCAAACTATAAGAACTCTTATCCTGATTCCATCTAAGACCATTTCTTGAGCGAGTTCTACAATCTCTAGCTCTATGACCATAAACATGACAAGAATATCAATAACCATGAAACTGAGAGTAGTTGTAACTTATTGAATGGTATTGCCTGACAGGTGGAGGTCTTGAGAGCTTGTTTGGTCTTCCTCTTCCAACATCAACAATTTTGTCTTTGGCTTTCTTCTTGTCTTCATCAGGAGCAGCAGAGTGATAATTCAAGTCTATCTTCTTTCTAGGAGTATTTTTGCCTTTAGAAGTCTTCCCTTCTTTATATCCTAGGCATGTAGTGTCCTTGTGATGCTTTTGCTTACTCAATATGTCATTCAAGCATTCAGTACTCTTGTCAAACTACAGATTCTTGTACAACTTAGAAGATGCTTCTTCCAATTCCTTTCTTAAAGAGACTGTGTCTAACTCTAATCTTAGACATTCATTAGTTTTGACTTCAAGATCAGATTTTGTAAAATCAACTACTCTTTTGGCTTCTTCTATCTCAGTATTTAGTCTGATAATCAATTTGTTAGATTCTTCAACTTGTATCTTTGCCTCTTCTAGATCTAAAAAAACTTTTACAAAATCTAAACATGCCTTGTCCTTGGAATCTTTTTCTTGTTGAAGCTGGTCTTCTAATCTCCTATTTTCTTTTCTGAGTTGTTTGATTGTATCTAGAGCACACACAAGTTCTCCTTCTAAATCAACCTCACACTCTTGTTCATCATACTCTTATTCATAGTCATCTTCACCCACAAAGAGGTCTCCTTCTTCATCATCAATCTCAACAGCAAAATCATCTTCTTTTTCATCAAGTTCTTGTCCACTTACACTCATAATGAAGTCTTCCTTTTTGTCAAAACTTTCAACTGCAAGACCATTCTCTTTATCACACTTTGTGTCAACATTTAGGGGTGACTCATGCAACAACTCATTACTTGACTGGACTGGGGCTTGTTGTAAAACCTTTTGCTTGGCATCTTTCTTTTCTCTATTTTTTCTACAGTTTCTCATGGTACTCCACTATCAGGACCTACCTAATCCTGTTAGACTTCTATAGGGAACCTAGCTCTAATACCACTTGTTGGAGTATGGGAAACACTGAGAGGGGGGGTGAATCAGTGTTTCCATAATTTTAACAAGTTTTAACACTTTTAATCTCTGGATAGAAGAAGAGAAAGATCTCAAATATTCACCAAACACATATGCACAAGTATAATGACAAATGATATGATCAAGACCTTAAACAAAGACATTAGGACACAAAACATGAAGACAATCTACATCAACCATAACACAAGATTTTCACGAGTGGAAAACCCTCATAGGGATGAAAAACCACTCAGAAAATGCCTCATGGGCTTAACCAAAAACATGCGTCACTGGCTACACAAAATGTCTGGGAGCACCAACTCCTTATGGAGCACTAACTCCAATAACAAACAAGAGCACCAACTCAAACACCAATAAGACAACCAACTCCAATATCAATAGGAGCACCCACTCCCTGACACAGCCTCACTAGAAATAAGTTTGTAGGAGCACCCACTCCTTGACACAACCTCACTAGCAATAAATTGTAGGAGCACCCACTCTCTGCATACAAAAAGATATTTACAAATACAAAGGGTTACTCTATTTCTCTATAATGCAACAACATTTATAACCTCTTCAATGCTCATACTATCTCCTGGTATACAAGTTTGACAATCTCTCCACAAACAAACTCTATCACATGTCTTATGTTTCCCTTATCAGGACCAAAAAGATTCACTTTTCAATACATTACTTATACAAATGTTAATCACCTTGCATACACATCATATCACAATCCAAGATAACATCATTTTGACATCATGCAACAATGACCTTTGGTTACAATTATATCATCAATTCCAATGGTTTGATAATTCAACTTATCAATATAGACTCTACATTTGGATGGGCAAAGAACCAATCACATGAATATCTTCTTCACATGTACCTATACAATAGTCATATGTCTCAACCTGCAAATGAACATATCCTATCTGCATAATAATCCCCTGCACTCACAATCTTAGTTACTTGTGTCAACCTTATCAAATCGTGCAATCTGCACATGGTAGTGTAGGTATAACTCTACATTACCCAATACAATCACCCAACTACCAAACTCATCTTTAGACAACTTTTATAAAATTTCTTGGCCCTTGCAGTCGGTATCAAAACTGATTGTAGTAGTTGAAACCACCTTTATCTAACTCTGCTCGTCAAAATCAACCATGGAAGATGAACCGTTGGTATTTAAATTTAGTTTGAATTGAGCCGTCGATGTACTTTAATGTGCCTTGGTGACTTTACAACATGACCCTCAATCTCTTTTTATCGCTTGAGCTTCTTTTAGGTTACCTGCTATACCGCTTGACTAGGTATGAGGGGCCGGTGGCCCAACGAGTTTAAACCCCTTAACATTGTAACTTAAAAAACCTTTGACCTGTGATAATAGGTCAATCTTAAATTAAAACAAAAAGCAATATACTATAGTGACAGGTAGAACCTTAGGGTTTTCTTGAGTTTTTTAGGATTTTATTATGAAAGTCCTAATGAAAACAAAGGAGACACAACTTTTACATTATGCATGAATGACCATGATGTCTCTGCATGAATGACCATGTGCCTCTACATGAATGACCATCCTGCCAAGTAAAATTCTTTGAACATCTATACCAATGACATCAAAGCATCAAATACCTTGAACACCTCTTCCTTGAAGAACAATACATGTCCTCACTGTATGGAATAGAGTACTGATCTCCTGATGATGTGACTTTTTGAAGATCTTTGGAGCATGAATGAATGAAACCTCACTTGCTTGAACATGAACATGCATCATGCATGTGAACCATGTGTACTATTTTTGAATGAAGACATCATGGACCCTGAATAAGACATAATCAAGCACATGAAATTTTACAAACAAATGCTTTATCTTGATTGATGATCCTGATTGAGTGAACAACACTATCCCAAGTCATCACCATAAATGAATGTGAATGAACATCCTTATCTTGAAGCAGAAGCATGATGATCTTGATCTTGTAAACTCTTATTTGGGACCCTTTAACTGCCACTGCTCCTTACTCCTGAATCATCATGAACATGAAGCATAACAACATATGAATATCAATAGGAGTGCCCACTCCCTGACAAACAAGAGAACCAACTCAAACACCAACAAGAGCACCAACTCCAATATCAATAGGAGTGCCCACTCCCTGACACAGCCTCACTGGCAATAAGTTTGCAGGAGCACCCACTCTCTACATACAGAAAGATATTTACAAATATAGAGGGTTACTCTATTTCTCTATAATGCAACAACATTTATAACCTCTTCAATGCTCATACTATCTCCTGGTATACAAGTTTGACAATCTCTCAACAAACAAACTCTATCATGTCTTATGTCTCCCTTATCAGGACCAAAAAGATTCACTCTTCAATACATTACTTATACAAATGTTAATCACCTTGCATACACATCATATCACAATCCAAGATAACATCATTTTGACATCATGCAACAATGACCTTTGGTTACAATTATATCATCACTTCCAATGGTTTGACAATTCAACTTATCAATATAGACCCTACATTTGGATGGGCAAAGAACCAATCACATGAATATCTTCTTCACATGTACCTATACCATAGTCATATGTCTCAACCTGCAAATGAACATATCTTATCTGCATAATAATCCCCTACACTCACAATCTCAGTTACTTATGTCAACCTTATCAAATCATGCAATCTGTACATGGTAGTGTAGGTATAACTTTGCATTACCCAATACAATCACCCAACTACCAAAACTCATCTTTAGACAGCTTTTATAAAATTTCCTAGCCCTTGCAGTCGGTATCAAAAATGATTGTAGCAGTTGAAACCACCTTTATCTAACTCTGCCTGTCAAAATCAACCACGGAAGATGAACCGTTGGTATTTAAATTTAGTTTGAATTGAACTATCAATGTACTTTAACACGCCTTGGTAACTTTAAAACATGACCCTCGATCTCTTTTTGGTGCTTGGGCTTCTTTTAGGTTACCTGCTATACTGGTTGACTAGGTATGAGGGGCCAGTGGCCCAATGAGTTTAAACCCCTTAAAATTGTAACTTAAAAAACCTTTGACCTATGATAATAGGTCAATCTCAAATTAAAACAAAAAGCAATATACTATAGTGACTGTGATAGGTGAAAGTCAGGTGCAGCAGATCAGACATAGTCATGAAACCCTAACCCTACCATCATCAAGGAATCTAACCTAAATGAAATCAAAGAACAATGCAATTCAAGCATAACTTCACCTAGACCGTGCGATTCCTTGTTTAAGAGATGTGGACTGCTTCTTCAACAATGAACAATTGCAATGCTGAAAGCTGCCATGATTGATGACAAAAGCTCAAGTGGATGCTCAAATGCTCAAGATGATAATGTAGATGCTATATGATTGCTGGATGTCTCATATGGAATGAGAGGGTGTTTATAGAGGACTTAGCCAAGATCAATCA
This sequence comes from Cunninghamia lanceolata, assembly GCA_027924645.1. Classification (NCBI taxonomy): domain Eukaryota; kingdom Viridiplantae; phylum Streptophyta; class Pinopsida; order Cupressales; family Cupressaceae; genus Cunninghamia; species Cunninghamia lanceolata. The sequence continues at coordinate 7,324,931 of BSBN01000460.1, forward strand.
ACGGTGGAGATTCAGAGGTTATGTGAATGGCTAGGATTGAAAGTTACTAAATTTAGATTCCATTAATTGTGCATGTGAAGGTTTGTAAATAAAAGTTGTTTTACAACACATGATTGACTGGACAAGTGTTGGAATGTGATAAATGATAAGGGCTTAATTCAAATAAAATATTTGAATTAGTTGGGATATGAGTTGGAAATTAATTAAATAAATAAAATTTATTCAATTAATAGGATAAATGAATGAAATGGGATAAGACATGATGTGGAATTAATTAAATAAATACAATTTATTTAATTAATTGGCTAAGTGAATAAAAATGGGATTTTAATTAAATAAATAAAATTTATTTAATTAATTGGCTAATGGATTAGTGGTTTAACAAGGTGTTGCTAGACATGTACAAATTTGAGTGTCTACATTTTGCCCCTCTTTGATACAATGTTCGATAGAACGTTGTGTCAAAGAAGATGCGATATGCGTTCGATAAACAAGTTATGCCCCAGTGTAACTGGCAGGTGATGCCCCCTCGAGAGGTAAGCCAGGCTAACCAGGAAGGACTGGGTTAGCTCGCGATAGAAGAAAAAGGCTAAAAGGAAGGCTGACACAAAGAAAATGGGAGCTGGATGGAAGAAAATAGGCTGTGGTATGGGAGAATTAGGGTTTTGAGAAGGGCTATAAGTAGGGGCTTCAATGGCAAATAGGCTCATTTGGGCTCATTTGTGCTTAGAAACTTAGAGAAATCCAGAGCTCCAGAGAGTGAGAGTGGCAGAGCTAGCAGGATGGTTATTCCACGCAGAGATCATCGTGCGGAGCGAGTGAGGACACATGGACGACCAGAGGGAGCAGGCGCACCGGTATGTTTCAAACTTTTCCCCAAAAGCGTGTAATTAATAGCCTAAAAGTGTAATTAATGCACACACGTCACCAAAAGCGACTAGGTTAGGGAATAGTCATTATAGGTCGCGTATGGAGGGAAATAGACCGCTTAGAGTATGTCAGGTCGCTTATGAGCGCGGGTAGGTCGCTTAGGAAAAAAGTGGTCGCATCCTGTCGGCGGTAAAATATCGGCGAAAATGCGCATATAGAGAAAAACGAGTCGCTTATAAGCAAATAACAATCGCATAGGGTAAGACAACTCGCTTATGGATAGAAATGGCTCGCATAAGGCTCATAGCGCGCTTTTAGAGCTAGAATGGTCGCACATTGTGAGTTGGCTCGCTTATGGTAATAAGATAGGCGCATTTAGTAAAAGGGCTCACTTTTAGGGAAAAAAGACCCGCATATAGCATATATCACACCTAGAAAGCAAGAAGCAGCGCTTATAGAAGTAAAGCGCGCCTCTAGTGAAACAGTAAGCGCATGATGTAAAAGAGCTCACATATAGGCAAAACAGAGGTGCATGTGGTAAAGGGGGTCGCTAGTGAGCAGGAAAAGATCGCATGTGGTAAAATGGACCGCTTATAGTAGGTGTAGGATAAAATAGCAAATAGGGAAGCAGATGTTGATATGGATGACTAACGAAATGGACTGACAAGGGTAAATGGATGATGCAGGATGTACTACCGCCATTGCTATCACGGGAGCCGCATCCGAGAGATTTACGGCTGGTGAGACGATTGGATGCAGAGGAGCTACTGGTGTTGGAGATCCTAGGCTTGGAGCATGTATCTCGGTTAGAGCCAGTTCAGGCACATCAAGGGCTGATGACAGCGATGGTGGAGTGATGGATGAGCGAGCACAGTTCATTCTTATTACCGACAGGAGAGGCAACCATTACCTTAGAGGATGTATTCCGGATATTGAGGATTCTGATAGATGGGGATCGTGTAGATTATGATCCGGAGATGGGCCCAGCGGCATTCAGGAGATTGTTTGGTACACCAGACATCGGAGTAGAGGGTTCAGAGATTCCGATGGGGAGGATGGAGGAGCTCTGTGACAGATTACAGTGGGTGGTAGTGGCTATCATTAGATGGCTAGTGGGTGATAGGAGAGCTAGAGGGTTTCCCATAGGATGGGGGACAGTGATGGAGGGCATGTTCTCTTATGGCACGAGATATGCGTGGGCAGAGTGCATGTTGGGACAGCTCTATCATTACCTGCATGATTGTGCATACATGTTTGGAGCCAGTATGTCAGCAGGGGTGATAGTTTTGCATGTATGGGCATATGAGCACATTCTGGTGACGAGACCAGAGGGATGGGTTGCTAGAGCAGCAGGAGAGCCATTTGCACGGATGTATAGAGGAGCATTGACTTATCGACAGCGCCGGGGAGTGGTATATTGGCGACGGAGATTGGATGAGGTAGACAGATTTGTATGGAGGCCCTGGCTAGGATGTGAGCAGTGGGAGGAGGAGGATGCGAAGCTTGTCTATGCTAGACAGGCAAGATACATTTTTGGACGCGGCGTGTATATTATAGAGCGCTATTTGCCAGAGAGAGCCCTGAGACAGTTTGGAGAGGCACAGGCAGTACCTGTTGGAGATGCCATTTTTGGGAGGATGAGACAGGAGGTATTTGATTGGGGTCTAGAGGTTGTGGTGGACACAGCATTGGCAGAGAGAGATGGACTACAGCCAGTAGCATGGCAGTGGGGACAGGGTCCTGCAGATCCAGGCACATTGCCAGAGTATGATGCATACTGGGTGACAGCTAGGCCGACGCGATTGACACGAGATGGGGAGATTGGAGAGATTGGGATGGAGAGGCCAGTGTGAAGGAGACGACGACGGGCTCCACCAGCACAGGCAGTAGTGCCAGCGGCACCAGGGATACAGATGCCAGGGCAGGTGCCAGGTCAGCCTGCTATATTAGCACAGCCTCAGGCACAGATTGGAGCAGGAGATGATGTAGGGATTCAGCTGCTGCGAAGACGGATCAGAGAGGAGAGGAGATGGAGGCAGTGGGCATAGATGAGGTTGAGGAGGGTGGAGATGGACAGGCATCAGGCCGTGATTAGTCTGCGGCATGCTAGAGCACAGGCACAGACCTATCAGGCTCAGCTACAGTTGAGAGGACAGGGAGGAGATGGCCAGGATGATGGTGCACTTGCTAGAGTGACAGGAGAGAGGGATACAGCTAGACAGCATGAGCAGATGATGAGGCTGGAGCGAGACACTGCGGTACAGCAGGAGCAGGCAATGAGAGCAGAGAGGGATGGTCTGCGAGCTGAGAGAGATAGAGTAGTGCTGCAGCTGCAGGGGATGACTGGTGAGCGAGATAGAGTAGTGGCTGCCTTGGGGACTGATGGAGCGACCATGTACTTGGCCACACAGTTGACAGCGGTACAGGCAGAGTTGCGGAGAGTGCAGGGTGAGGCTGAGTATTACAGAGGCCTATATTATGGAGCTGTACCGGCAGAGCAGAGACAGCCTAGCTTCAGGAGCAGGTCAGGGGCTTCGAGTTCACGGAGGTCGGGTGGATCTAGATCAGTAGCCTCAGTGATGGGGCCACCGAGAGATGGAGGACCAGGTACAGGACCGAGTGGCGGTGGTGGTCAGGGCGAGGGAGCTGGCAGTAGTCGCTAGGGCATACCTTGTTTATATTGTATTATGACGAGGCCTAGAGCCGTTGTTGTACATTCATTCTTTTCAGGGCTCAGCTTGTATTGTAGACACTTGTATTTTGACACACATGTATATATATATATGGTAGTTTTGGCAATCTGTATGATATTGTAATGGTTTTGATGTTGAGATTATGATGGTTATGTATGTTATGTGTATGGATTATATATGGATTATGGATAGATGTTTATGCAAATGGTAATGGATAGAAAATGTAAATGGTAAAGCTATGGATAAATGTATGCATATAGGCAAATGGTAATGAAAGATATATATGATGGACTTATGTATGTCTAACACACTTGTTTTTGCAGGAACGGGAACATGGACAAAGGAAGATGAAAATAATTGATCTTGGCTGAGTATGATGGAATGAATAGATAGAATGAATAGGTAGGATGATGATGGGCAGCTTTCAAGTAATTGCTCAAAATGAAAAGAAATGCAGTCCTTATGTTTGATATAGCATATGGATGTTATGCACCAGGGTATAAGAGACCAAGGTGTCGAGGTACCCAATGCGCAACTAGCGTGTTACAATCTTGTCTGAACGCATGAGGTCAAGATGTTGAGCCAACATACACAAGCTATGAATAACGACTAGTGTGGGACTTTGACGCTACAAGCAATGGTTTGAGCTTATCTCCACTACACATAATGATAGCTTGCGGGTTATATGTATGGAGTTAGTCTTAACATAGAATAGTCTCAAATGCATAAGAGACTGTTTAGCTTCTCAGATGCTAGAGATATTGATATGTAAGATGCTAATCTCAACACGTACAAGATACCAATACGCATAGGAAGAGAATAAGATCATCCCACAAACACAGCATACGAAAGCTATATGACCATGCCCCAGTCCTTACTTCATCACAACATACCAAGATATAAAGAGATCAAGGCAGTATTGATTAGGCATAGAAAAGGGACAAAAGATAAATCAAAAGATAAAACAAAAGATACTGTCATCACGTTCTCTTGCCAAATTTTGGGTGCTCTTGGATAGATCAAGCTGGCGCCTTGTTAAGAGGAAAGCTACATCCTGTTGAAGGCTAAAGTTGTTGATAAACTATTATAGCAAATGTTGGCTTAAGGCATGCTGACAAATAGCTTCTGGTATACTTGTGATCGGTTAAAGTGCTTGGGCTTCGCATATACACATGGTTGGCTGCTTGTTCGAGCTAATCAAAGAGAGGAAAATGGATGAAGAAGATGGTGGGGATCATCTGTGCTTGAGTACTGGAAACTTCCTTTGTATTCCAGACTGCCTACATACCCTGTATCCACGGGATCAAAGCACATTACGATGAAGATGAGACATGATGAATATGTAGTTCTGGGTTTTATTGATGATGTAAGTGATGAAAGATAGAAGAATTTGAGCTGAAAGATTGAAGGATGGTTTAGACGAAAGATGAAAAGATGGAGGATGAAAGGGACTATCGTCTTAGCCTGAATTAGAGTGCTTCCTTCGCATCTCAGATTGCCTACATACCCTGTATCCACGGGATCAAGGCGTCAACGATAGAGCTGCATGTAGTTCTGATTGATGTTGTTGGCTAATTGGATGTTTGAGCAGGCGACGTTTGGTAAGATTGTTGGATGAATGTGGATAAATTGCGAAGATATGAGTCCTGGTTGCAAGGCGCTAAGTCATATTTGTTGTTGGATACGTGCCGTGGCTGAAGTTGATAAGGTGTGTTGTGTTGTATGCGGAATGGTTTGATGGGCTATGAGCTAGAGATAACAGGATCCACGTCCAAATAAGACTCGACAAATGCCCCCAGTGTGGGATGAGGTTTATTATGCAGAAGCGACAATGCCGAAGAAATGTGGCCAAGAGGCTAAGGTGCCAAAAGATATAGATATCACGACAATGTCTCAAGTGTGAAAGCTAGCATAGGTCAACGGATGAAGATGAAAGGCTATGTGTGGGATTGCGATAGGGCTTATGATTATGGCTTATACAAAATGAAGTGGGGAAATATGATCAAACGAATCAAGCAAATAAGGGAAGCTGGTCATTACACATAGCGCCTGTTTGCCAAGTTTTCACTATGGTACTTATCCAAGGCGCCTGTTTACCAGGTTTTCACCAGAGGACGGATTATTTATTTATTTATTTATTATTATTTTTTTTTTTTGTTTTTTTTTTTTTTATTATTTTTGGGGTAGCTGAGATTTATGGATAAAACTTCTTGAGATGAATGCTGTTGACGGGTTCATCCAAGGGAATGCCTTCAGGTGTTGACAGAGTGTATGCACCGGATCCATAGACTGCTGTGATAATGAAAGGACCAAGCCAATTGGGCTCAAACTTGCCCTGTTTCTCCTGATGTTGTTGATACCTTTGGTTTTCTTTAAGGACAAGGTCGCCAACTTGAAATCTGTGTTCCCTGATCTTTTTGTTGTAGCTACGGCGTAACCAGTTTTGATAGACTTGAAGATGGTTCAATGTTGTAAGGCGGTGTTCATCTAATAGCTCAAGATCATGGAGTCTGGATACTCGATACTCTTCATCTGAGATAGTATGTTGCAAGGATATGCGCAAAGAGGGAATCTCAACCTCGATGGGCAAAATAGCTTCAGTGCCATAGACGAGAGCATAAGGTGTGGCGCCAGTAGGAGTTCTGATGCTTGTTCTATATGCCCATAATGCAGGATGTAGTTGTAGATGCCAATCTCGACCAGCCGCATTAACAGTCTTTTTAAGGATCTTGATGATTGTCTTATTAGAGGCTTCAGCTTGACCATTGCTCTGGGGATAGTAAGGCGTAGAGAATCTATGTTGAATATGGAACTTGTTGCAAAGATCTCTAACCTCTTGGTTCTTGAAAGGGCGTCCATTGTCTGTGACAATAGCTTGAGGAACGCCATAATGGCAGATAATGTAATGTAGAATGAATTTGGCTATTTGTTTACCTGTGATATAGGTCATTGGTATGGCTTCTACCCACTTCGTGAAATACTCAGTGGCAGTAATAATAAACTTATGACCGTTGGAGGAAGTAGGATGGATTTCACCTACGAGATCAAGTCCCCATTGTGAAAAAGGCCATGGAGTGACAATAGGCTGAAGCTCATGTGCTGGTGCATGTATTAGATCTCCATGTTTCTGACATTGTAAACATCTCCTTGCAAATTGCTGGGCATCTTTTTCCATAGTTGGCCAATAGTATCCTGCTCGTAGAAGTTTCTTAACAAGGCTAGGGCCAGCGGAATGCGAACCGCAGATACCTTCATGCACTTCACATAAGGCCGTTTTTGCTTCTTCAGAATCAAGACATCTAAGGAGGATACCATCAAGACTCTGGCGATAAAGAGTGTCTCCTAAGATAGTGTAACGAGAGGCTCAACGGATAAAGGTTTTGCGCTGGGTGTTGGATAGTTGAAGTGGAAAGGTTTGATGGTGAATATACTCGTATATATCCTTGTACCACGACGAGTTGGGACCAACAATTTCACATGTAAGCTCAGATTGTGGAACTTCAAATGCTGGGATCAAAAGCTGTTCAACTAAGAACTCACATTTATAGGTATTAGATGGCATATCTAAAAGAGATCCAATCATAGCCATAGCATCTGCTGCTCTGTTTTGTAGTCTGGGAATTTGCTCAAAGGTAATATCCTCAAAATATCTCTTGAAATCATCCACCATTAACTTGTATGGGAGAAGCTTCTCGTCTTTTGTTTGATACTCATCTAAAACCTGTTTGATAACCAGCTGAGAATCACCAAAGACTTGTAACTGTTTGATAGCCCATTGTACTGCCATGCGTAAGCCTGTGATTTAAGCTTCATACTTTGCTATGTTGTTGGTACAGGGGAATGCTATTCTGTATGATTTAGGTATACAATCGCCTTGAGGAGTAACAAACAAGATACCTGCTCCAGAACCATGTTGTGTGTATGACCCATCGAAGTATAGTTGCCATCGTGCTAGAGAATTCAAATGAAACAATCCTTCATCCGAAAATTCTGTATATATTGGCTGAATGTCTATGATGGGTGCTGCAGCTAATTGATCAGCAATAACTTGTCCTTTGATAGCTTTGCGGTTCACATATTGTATGTCAAACTCACTTAAGATCATAACCCATTTTGCTAATCTCCCTGTAAGAAGAGCTTTTGAAAGGAGATACTTGAGGGGATCCACATTAGAGATGAGCTTCGTTGTTTGGTTCAGCATATAGTGTCGCAACTTTTGGGAAGCAAACACTAAGGCTAAACAAGCTTTTTCCATGAATGAGTAATTGAGTTCATATCCCACAAGGGTTCTGCTTATGTAATAAATGGCTTGTTCTTTTCCTGAGGCATCATGTTGAGCTAGAAGGGCACCCAATGCTGCAGTTGTTGATGATATATAGAGCAGTAATGGACGATCAGGTGTCGGTGGTACCAGCACAGGAGGTGTTGCCAAGTATTCTTTTATCTTATCAAAAGCCTGTTGACACTTTTCATCCCACTTAAAAGGTTCACCCTTACGAAGAAGATGTTGAAAAGGATGACATTTATCTGCTAGTTGTGAGATAAATCTGTGGATAGATTGTAGCCTACCTTGTAAACTGCGGAGCTGTTTGAGAGTCGTTGGTGGAGGCATTTCTATGATAGCTTTTACCTTAGCTGGGTCCACTTCTATCCCTCGTCGAGACACAATATATCCCAACAGTTTGCCTGATGTTACACCAAATACACACTTCTTTGGGTTTAGTCTGACTTGGTACTTTTCTAATCAATCAAAGATTTGTGCCAATACTTGTAGATGTCCTTCTCTTGTCTTGGATTTTCCCAGGATGTCATCAACATAGTCTTCCATGATAGTATGAAAAAGGTCATGAAAAATAACTGTCATAGCTCGTTGATAGGTGGCTCCAACGTTTTTAAGACCAAAAGGCATTACAACCCAGCAATATGTGCCCCATGGACAAATAAAGGATGTTTTATCTTGATCTTCCTCTGCTATTCGGATTTGATTATAACCAGAAAATCCATCCATCAAAGATAGCATTTCATGTCCTGCTGTAAGATCTACAATGTTGTCTATGCTTGGTAGTGGAAAATCATCCTTAGGACAAGCTTTGTTAAGATCTCTAAAGTCTGTGCAGCAACGAACACGTCCATCTGGTTTTGCTACAGGTACCAAATTTGAAACCCATTCTGGATAATCAATAGGCTTTATAAATTTTGCTTCTAACAGTTTCTGAATTTCTGCTTTGACCAATAAGGCAACTTGTGGATGCATTTTGCGCAATTTTTGTTTGACAGGCTTTGCATCAGGAGATACTGCTAAATGATGTACCACAAGTGAAGGATCTAGACCTGGCATGTCTGCATAAGTCCATGCAAAATTTATAGCTCTTCTCAAAAAGAATGCTGTGAAGTTTCTTCGTTCTTGCTCAGAGAGTGATGCTGCCAAAAAAGTAATCTTCGGATTCTGTTCTGTTCCCAAGTTCATGTCTTGTGATTTTTCAACTAGTACAGTTGATTTCTCATGGTAATCAGTGGTAACAGGAAGATCAAATCCCTCATCCTCAAGTGCCTCAGAGAGGTTTTCACCTTCGGATACGTCCTTTATTTTTACTTTTTCACGGTCAAGAGGCGCCTTTCGGTTTTCACCTAGTGACCTATTTTGTTGAATTTTGTTTATTTCACTTTTGCGACTGAAGGACTTGATACTTCTGCCAAAATATGCTAGTTTAGGTAAATCCATCATGAAACCTGCTTTATGATCACCCAATGGAATACCTTGTCTCAAACCCATGAATTCTGCAATGGCTTCGTCATTTTCAAATGTATCCAATATCGGTGCCCCCTGTTGGTCCCAATCGATGAGGTCAGGATATACGAGTGAAAGGTTAATGGAGGAATCATGATGGCTAGAAGAGGTTGCGGAAAACATGAAGATGGAATGTTCTTGAAAAAGGTCAGTGATATGAAGGGAGGAGTCATCAATAATATCTGAGTTAGAAGTCTCTCCTACCGAGGAAGGTCCAACGTCAATATCGGAGATACACTTAATGTCTTTGGGTCGCGGTACTTCCGGTTGGTAACCAAGGCCTTGTTTATTAAACTTCTTAGACACAATGATAGGCTCAATAGGTCCTTGTTCCTGTAGTCCCAAGCCGCCATGTCCTTTGTAGCCCATGTTCTTTATGATACGAAAACCATTGTTGTATCGCTCTACTCCAAGTTAGACTTGGTCATTGTCATCAAAGAATATCCAAGAGTTGATGTCCTCAATGTCTTCATCATCCAAGAAACCACCCTTAATGAATACTGTAGGGGGAGCTTTGATAACAGCGGAGGATGAAGTTGGCTTAGATGCAGAGGGCTTACCGTGGGATTTAGGAGATAATGGAAGAGTACCCACGCAATAAGACTCGTGTAGTTTGTATTCACCAGGGCCATGTTCAGTATATTTGATATGGAGGTTGGAAGCGGCTTTGCTAGATGAGGTCTTGAGAAGATCTGATGGGTTGATATAGGATGAAGACGGATATGCCTCGGTGTTGATAGGGATGCGATTCAGATTCTGATATTTAGCCTGAAAGGCACGACAGAACTCAAATGGATTAGGATCAGCTTGAATGGTAACCTCAACACCCTTATGCGGAAATTTAAGGCATTGGTGGTATGTGGAGGGAACTGCTTTAAGGGTATGGATCCAAGGGCGTCCAAGGATAATGTTGTAAGGAAGATCAATATCAAGGACTTGACAGCGAGTTTCGGTAATAACCGGCCCAACTTGAATAGGCAATAAGATGATCCCTTCGGTATCTCTTTCAGCGTCATCATATGCTCTGATGGTAATAATCTTGGAGGTGTCAACATCTTTCTCAGAGTATCCCAATTGCTTGATAAGTTTCAAAGAACATATATTTAGACCAGCTCCCCCATCTATCAAGACTCATTTGATACGGCGTTGTTTAACAAATACTTCAATATGGAGGGCTTCGTTATGTGACGGATGCATGGAGGGCTGAAGATCTTTATCTGAAAAGGTCAGATGACAAGGGGCGGCAATGCTAGCGACCATAGATTGGAATTGTGTGATATTGATATTATTAGGCACCGAAGACTCTTGTAAGGCTTTATCAAGGATAGCTTTATGTGCGGGAGATATGCGGAGCAGCTCAAGAATAGATATGTGTGCAGGTGTTTTACCAAGGTGATCCAAGAGGCTATAGTCAGAGAGAGATCGAGGAGAGTGAGGAGGAGCTCCTTGAATAGTAACTCGACCTCTTCGCGTGGTTACGGCACAATCAGGTGCGCTCCCTTGGACAGTAATGGTAGAAATGCGAGCATGGTCGATGCGGCCGATGGTAGATGATGCATAGTTATATGGAATAGCATGTCCAGCCTGAAGGTTATTTGTCTGATCATGAGATGGAAGTGGATTCTTGAAAGTCTCTAGATCATAGTTTGATGTGGATTGTTGAGCAGGTTGAGCTGTTGAAGGTGTGACATTGATTAAACCTTGATCAATGCAGTCTTGGATAACATGTTTTAAGCGCATACAACCATTTGTTTTGTGCCCTTTAACTCGATGGTAATCACAATACTCATTTTCTTTGTACCAAGGAGCTCGAAAGAGGGGTTTGCCATTTGGTGGTGCATCGGGTAGAATAATGTCTCCTGCTTGAAGTAGCTTTTGAAGAACAACGTCCATGGCTTCCACTAATGGTGTAAATTGTCGGCGTGGATTGGAAGTTTGGCGTTGGTTTCTTCGTTGTGGAAAAGGCTGTCTTGGTGTAGAGGCTGCTTGAATGTTGATGGGAGCTTTCATAGTTTGAATATTCTTTGCATCTACAATACCGTCACTGACGACATTTTTGTTCTTATTCCAAAAATGAGACTTATCATTGGAATTTTGAGGAGAATCTTTATTGTCGCGAAAGATCTTGATAGTGCCCTTGGCAATTAAGGCTCGTTCAATAATGACTCCTTTGGAAACTAGTTCATCAAAGGTGCTAGCGTTTTGCAATTGTAGTTGGAATGATAGCTCAGGATGAAGATTTTGAACAAAGATGTCAAGCTGCTGTTTCTCAGGTATTTCCCATGATAATTTGCTAGCCATGTTACGCCATCGTTGGGTAAAAGCAGAGAAGGGTTCACCATTGCGCTGTTTGGTATTGACAAGGTCATTCATGTTTACTTCATGTTCAATGTTGAAGGCAAAATGAGATCAAAATTTATTTGCTAATTCCGCAAAAGATTTGATGCCCGGGGGTAGATGAGAAAACCATTCAAGAGCTTGTCCTGCTAAGCTTCGAGGAAATAGTCTCAAAAGATATGTATCGTCATAAGAGACATCAAGACATGCTACAAAAAAGGCTCGAAGATGGTCTTCCGGATTCCCTTTCCCTTTGTATTTCTCAAATTGTGGGATTTCAAAATGTGGTGGAATAGGTATCATATTGAGAGACTTGTCAAATGGACAGGCGCATATGTTTTCGAGAGAAAAAGGTTTCTTGCCTTGTCCTACCCTTTCATCGATCATCTGTTGAACATCTGCTGAAGATAATTGCTGTTGTTGCGAAGGGGGTGGAATATGATAAGAGATATGTTGTGGTTGCGGTTGTGGGATATATGGAGTTGTGACTGTTTGTTGCGGTTGTGTGCCCACAATGTATGTCAAAGGATTGGTATGTGATACGTATGTGGTGGAGGATTGTTGTCCTTGAGACACAAGCGGCAATTGGGTGTGCATCACATGGGAAGTGGATAGTGGATTGATAGTAGCGAATGGTTGGGAAATTGGGATTTGATTCATGACATGGTAAGTAATGGAGGGATTGGTAGATACGACAGAAACATTTGGATTTGTACTCTGGATGATATGAGGATTGGTATGTGTCATAGGTTGGGTGACAATAGGAATTCTTTGGGTAGCATAGGATGGATTGATGGTGCGTGAAGGATTGGAAGAATATGACGACATGGATGTAAGTTGATCAACATAAGCAATCTTATTGTTCGGATTGTCTTGAGAAACGGGGGGATCACTCATGTCAATGAGACTAACGTTGGGATTATATGATAACGTGGAAGGATTAGCAGTTGGTATATGGGATACGGTATTCGTATGAGAGGTACTGGATTGTAATGGGTGTGAAGTATGGTCAACATGTGTTGTTGGAATAGTTTGGGAGGTTTGTGCACTATAAGACATGGGAATTGCTTGTGATGCTCGAAGTGTTTGCGCTTGTGTTACATGGACAGCTTGTGTTACTTGAGGCATGGAAACAGTCATGGTAGAAGGAGAGATATGTTGAGGGACATGAAAAGGTGGAATGTTGAGATTTTGTGACATGAGAGGGAGCACATTAGTGGGCACTATCAATGGTTCTAAAGTATGCTCTGATCGTGGTAGCTCAAATGAAGCAACAATAGGCAAGGATGATGTTTGCAATGTAATAGGAGATGGTGTGACTATAGTAGATGGTCTACTTGCAACAACAGCAGTAGTGTTGGGATCTTGCTCTCTAATAGCAGATATGTCAAAATCCTTAGGTAGTTTAGCACCCATGCGAGCAAGTTGGAGAAAACAACGATCAGGCTCAAATATCATGAGTTTCTCAACTTGGTCCTATAGATAGGTATCTTGGAATTCTGATGAGTCGTCTTGAGATTGTTCTTCGAAAGTTTCCAAGGATGGTGGAGGTTGCATTTGTTGTGAAGATGACTCGCCCATAGTGTATCCTTGAGGTATAAACATATGAGAAGGCATACCAGTTGTGAATTGAGTTGCGTCCTTAAGAGGTGTTGTGAATTGTGTCATCTCAGCTTGTAATTTGGCTTCCATTTCAGCTTTCAATTTGGCTTCTATTTTAGCTCGATATTGATTCCTAGTTTGAGGCATGATGTTGATGATGAAGTTGAGCTTGTCAAAGTTTTGAGACCCAAAAGATGATAGTTGGCTGGTTGATTGATTGGTTGTTGTTTCGGTTTGCTGGTTTGGCTAAGTTGCTTGGTTGATTTGTTTTGGTTGAGTTGTTGTTGGTTGTCCCTAGAGGTAGCTTAATCACTCAAGGGAAAGATTGTTTGTTGTTGATGCTTGTTGGAGCTAAAGCTAAAAGAGATTGTTTGCTGAAGCTAAAGCTGAAGGATGTTTGTTGGTTGAAGCTAAAACTGAAGGTTGTTTGCTGATTGAAATGATTGGGTTGATGTCTGATTTGCTGGTTAGGATCTCAAAAAGATGGAAAGCTCATGAGTTGTGATTGACTGATAAGCTCAAAAACCATAGACAAAGGCCAGGTATTTGCTGTTGATCAAAGAGAAGTCTGAAAACTGATGTTTGAGACTCAAGCAAGCTGGACCTGAGGCTAATTCAGCTGATAGATTAAGGTTTGCAGGTATTTTAGCTACAGGCAACTGATGATAGCTCAAATGCGACTCAAAGGATGCTAAAGGCGATCAATGATAGCTCAAATGCGATCTCGTTGAGGCTCGACAGAGAATGACAGTATTAACCAGAAGTGAATGCTATGCCAGGGGCGACGACTGTTGGTTCAAAGGCGATTTTCTAATGATCAGAGGCGACTCAGGTATCCCTAGAGGTGACAGTATGTTGTTCAGAGGCGATTTTGTTTAGGCCTAAGGCGACCAACTGCGGCTTAAAGGCGATCTGGCTCAGACAAGATGCGATTGGTTATGATTTAGATGTGAGCTTGGTTCAGGAAATAGGCGAGCAGTTGTGTTTTAAAAGCGATTATGTTCAATCCAAAGGCGATCAACTGCGGTTTAAAAGCGACTCCATTCAGGCAATATGCGGGTAGTTGTTGTTTAAAAGTGACGTAGTTCAGTCAAAAAGCGAATCACTACAGTTCAGAAGCGATGTCTGTGGTCTGTGCGAGCAGTTTAGGTTCAAAAGCGACTGTGTTTGTGTAATAGTTGTCTGATTTTGTAGTTTTTTCAGCAAGAAAATAGTGATAACAGTCACTCACACTCACAATAAGCACAAACTGATACAACCTAGGCTAAGATAGGACAGTATCTGTTGAATCCCCTAGTTGCGCCTATTCAAAGTAGGTAGCTCCAGGATCTTGGTAGCACCGGCTCCTCCTTACATTTGCACACACTTCTCACGCATACCAAGATCTGGGTTTCTTATAAGGCTTGACCCTCTCCAAACCTTTAGATTGTCCCTGCTACCTTGGCTAAGAACCGCATGAATCAGGGCCGCTTCAAGGGTTTTGCCCTCTGCGTCAACAGATAGAAGGTTTTTGGCTACTACACAAAGTTGCTAATAAGGGCATCCGTTCGGGTGGCTATATGTGCGGCAGCGCTACTCTCCGTTATGGAGTCTCCCAGCCTCCAAGGGTTGTGCCTTGGAGGGTTTTGGGGGAGGTTGGCTGTCGGTATAACACAACTGCACCCATTGTTTGTGGCTTTCGACACAAACACTTTTCTTATATAGCGGTTCGGAAGGACTTGGCTTTAGCCCGTTACCACTTGGGTCGTATCCCTTCTCACACCGGGAAGGCAGGCCCTCTAAAGATAATGACAAGTTCTCATACACCCAAGATCCATTTGATAGGCAAGGGGAGAGGATACTTTTGCCATTAAATTTGGGTTACAATCAGGCGCATGCAAGCAATCAAAAAGATAAATCAAGCACGGAGCAAGCAATGATTCATTTTAAGCACCAAACCCAAATATGCCTAATTTAGTGAAAAGCACAAATCTTGGACCGATCGAACCTGCAACAGATATGTCAGTAGTTTAATAACCTCCTTTCTTGGACAGATCGATAAGATGCTGCGCAAATACCCAATTAATAGCCAAAAATTCAACTAGAACTGAAATAGATTTGAAAACAACAGTACTTACCAGATGCGGTTCACTGCTAATCAAAAGCGACCTCTATTATACTAGAGGTGAAAGACTGCCGATCGGATGCGATGCGGGAAACACAGGATGCGGCACCTGTCAGCTCATAAGCAATGCATATTTTCCAGAGGCGATCAATTGAGGACCAAACGCGAACAGTATCTACAAAACACAGTCTGCACACAAAAACCCTAGTCTAACAGGCGATCATTGTCAGTTCAAAAGCGACACCAATTAAATCGAAAGCGGCCTCTGTAGACTCAGAGGCGATCCAGTTACCCCCAAAAGCGACCGACTGCGAGACAACAGTGACATGTATCTGCAAAAAAGACTAAACCCTAACCTACACAGGTGATTGTTATAAGTTCATAAGCGACACATATCGGTGTAAAGGCGAGTACTGTTAGGTTAAAAGCGATGCCAATATTTCCAAAAGCGTCCACTGTTAAGTCAGAAGCGATGTGAATATGTGCGAAAGCGGCAGCTGTTAAGTCAAAAGCGGTAAACAGAGTTCGAAGGAATCACGAAAATCACAGGTGAGCATTGTAAAAACAAAAGCGATACGTTTTACCTTAAGCGACGACTGTTTGTTTAAAGGCGATCCAGGGAGCTGCATGCGGCCTGTTCCAGCTTGAAAGCGGCGCAGAGATTCGGAAGCGGCGGATGTTTGTTCAGAAGCGACCAGAATTTACTGCGAGCACCTACAAAATCTGATCTTCAAAGAAAACAACTCCAAAAAATGAAGTCAATCAAGGACGTGAGTCCCACCGGGCGTGCCAAAATGTGATAGGTGAAAGTCAGGTGCAGCAGATCAGACATAGTCATGAAACCCTAACCCTACCATCATCAAGGAATCTAACCTAAATGAAATCAAAGAACAATGCAATTCAAGCATAACTTCACCTAGACCGTGCGATTCCTTGTTTAAGAGATGTGGACTGCTTCTTCAACAATGAACAATTGCAATGCTGAAAGCTGCCATGATTGATGACAAAAGCTCAAGTGGATGCTCAAATGCTCAAGATGATAATGTAGATGCTATATGATTGCTGGATGTCTCATATGGAATGAGAGGGTGTTTATATAGGACTTAGCCAAGATCAATCAACGGTGGAGATTCAGAGGTTATGTGAATGGCTAGGATTGAAAGTTACTAAATTTAGATTCCATTAATTGTGCATGTGAAGGTTTGTAAATAAAAGTTGTTTTACAACACATGATTGATTGGACAAGTGTTGGAATGTGATAAATGATAAGGGCTTAATTCAAATAAAATATTTGAATTAGTTGGGATATGAGTTGGAAATTAATTAAATAAATAAAATTTATTCAATTAATAGGATAAATGAATGAAATGGGATAAGACATGATGTGGAATTAATTAAATAAATACAATTTATTTAATTAATTGGCTAAGTGATTAAAAATGGGATTTTAATTAAATAAATAAAATTTATTTAATTAATTGGCTAATGGATTAGTGGTTTAACAAGGTGTTGCTAGACATGTACAAATTTGAGTGTCTACAGTGACAGGTAGAACCTTAGGGTTTTCTTGTTTTAGGATTCTATTATGAAAGTCCTAATGAAAACAAAGCAGACACAACTTTTACATTATGCATGAATGACCATGATGTCTTTGCATGAATAACCATGTGCCTATGCATGAATGACCATCCTGCCAAGTAAAACTCTTTGAACATCTATACCAATGACATCAAAGCATCAAATACCTTGAACACCTCTTCCGTGAAGAATAATACATGTCCTCATTGTATGGAACAGAGTACTGATCTCCTGATGATGTGACCTTTTGAAGATCTTTGGAGCATGAATGAATGAAACCTCACTTTCTTGAACATGAACATGCACCGTGCATGTGAACCATGTGTATTATTTTTGAATGAAGACATCATGGACCCTAAATAAGACATAATCCAGCACATGAAATTTTACAAACAAATGCCTTATCTTGATTGATGATCCTGATTGAGTGAACAACACTATCCCAAGTCATCACCATAAATGAATGTGAATGAACATCCTTATCTTGAAGCAGAAGCATGATGGTCTTGATCTTTTAAAATCTTGTTTGGGACCCTCTAACTGCCACTGCTCCTTACTCCTAAATCATCATGAACACGAAGCATAATAACATATGAAGATGATCAACTCCAAACAACATGGCATGATTTCATAATGAAGAGAAGACTTCATCTAACAAACTCAAGTCCAAACACCATATGTAATAAGCAATGAAGCATATGGCATCCAATCAAGAAGCAACCTAATCCTTTTGACATTTTGACAAGACAATGGACAAGTTCCTTTGCATCAACCTTTGACTTTGAAGCCCTCTAATTTGATATCTATTGCCATCAATTACACACCTATGACACCAATGACAAAACATCATGCCAACATATCAAAGGATATGATGAAGAGGAAAGAGCATCTAAAGGATTTACTATCTTACCCATAAGAATTGGACCAGTTGAAAAAGATGTGGTTTGTCAAGTCCTTGATATGGATTTAGCCTATAATATTCTCCTTGGACATCCTTGGATTCATGCAATGAAACCCATACCATCTACTTATCATCAATGCATAAAATTTCCATACAATGGTCAAGAGATTACAATCCAAGGTGATCGCAATCCCTTTCAATATTGTAATACCATAAAACCTAAACCTAAAGTCATTATACCCACTAACCATGTAGCCTCATCATCTACATCCCATGTTGATATAAGCTCAGTAGTCCCTACATCCAAATCTTCTGAAATGAAAGTTAAGCTCAAGGACAAAGGTGTTGGAGAGTATTCCATTGAACAATCCTTTTCTATCGCACAATTACCCCTTTCACCAAAATCCTATGGAAAACCATCCATGTCTAAACAATAGTCATCAAAGCATCCTGAAGGTCTCTTTATCAAATGGGGCAATCTATCAGAAGAAAGTGAAGAGAAAGACATCCTCCAATGGTTATACAAGGAAGAAGAAAGTGAATCCAAGTCACAAGAACAAAAACCACAATTACCAACTGAACAATATGGCATGAGTTTCACTATTATGCAGAGAATGGGATATGATGGCCATAGTCCCATAGGCTTAAGAAAAGATAGAATTATTGAACCCATACAACTTTCTTCATTATCAACTTGAGACACTGAAGGACTAGGTTATAAATGAGATGTCATAGAAAAGGCTACTACAAATCTAGTGGAGCAAATTCATAAATTCCAAGAGGGAAGTGAAACAGATTCTAATGAATGGGAATGGGAAAATCTAAGTTATCTTATGAAGATAAGCCCATTGATGTAGTTCAATCATACAACTCCATCAATACATACCATGAGGGACAAAGTTCGAGGTCTAGACCAATGGAGTTAGATTCATAGAATATCAAGAGTGATTCTCATGAGGAAGGTCAGCAATCCCATCTGATAGATAATCTTGAGGAGAGTATTATTTTGGACCTTGAAGATACCACCATAAACCTAGAGAAAATTTCTGTCCTAACCATTATTGCCCTTGATCCAGATCAACCAAATGATCCTCTTCCACTCATATATCCCAAACTTATAGATTGGGAACAACAAGAGGCCGCCCCTGAACTCGATACCTTTCACAACGATGATGCTATTATCGACTATCTGGGTCTTAGGGAACATCTACCTCCAAGAGATCATAAAGTAGGCTTCACTATAGAACTTAATAACATGGCTTATTTTGGAGAGAGTGCCAAACCTTTTAGTCACAAATATATAACAATAAAAAATGGATCTAATGGTGAAAACCGCTCTGCGGTAGTACTAGATCATGAAACAAATAAAATGAAGGACGTATCCAATGGTGAAAACCTCTCCAAGGCATCAAAGGATGAAAGAGTTGACACTCTCCCCAACCCTATACATCAGGAGAGGTCTCCAATCTTAGTAGAACCAACAGAACCAGTGAACATTGGTACAAAAGATAGCCTAGAGATAATTCATCTAGCAACATCTTTATCAGAGCAAGAAAAGAAAGAATTAATCAAATTCCTTAAAGAAAGACATATTAATTTTGCTTGGTCCTATGTGGATATACCTGACATTGATCCAGATCTCATTATGCATCATTTATTAGTAGCTTTAGGAGTTAAACCAATGAAACAAAAGTTAAGAAAAATGCATCCGCATATAGCACTTTTAGTCAAAGAAGAGTTGAAGAAGTTGTTGGATGTAGGTTTTGTCAAATCGATTGATTATCCTGAATGGATCTCCAACATTGTTCCTATTTCTAAACCAAACAAGAGAATTAGACTTTGCACATATTTAGAGATTTGAATAAAGCATGCCCTAAGGATGATTTTCATTTACCCAATATAGATATCATTGTAGATTTGATAGCAAGACATACTATGTTATCTCTAATGGATGGATTTTCTGGTTATAATTAGATCAAAATAGCACCAGAAGACCAACACAAAACTGCCTTTACATGTCTGTGGTGTACATATTGCTGGAATGTGATGCCGTTTGGGTTGAAAAATGCAAGAGCTACCTATTAGAGAGCATTGACCACCATTTTCCATGATATGATGCAAACTATTATGGAAGATTATGTGGATGCCATTCTAGGAAAATCACTCACACGGGAAGAACATCTACATGTATTAGACAAGATATTTCAGCAACTAGAGAAATTCATTGTTCATTTGAATCCAAAGAAGTGTGTGTTTGGAGTCACATCTAGTAAGATTTTAGGATACATAGTTTCAACAAATGGAATTGAGGTGGATCCTACAAAAGTGAAAGCTATAATGGAAATGCCACCTCCTAAAAATATCAGTCAATTGAGATCATTTCAAGGAAAGTTGCAGTCTATTTGCTGGTTTATCTCACAATTAGCCGACAAAAGTCATCCCTTCACTCTTCTACTTCACAAGACTGTTCCTTTTAGGTGGGATGAGATGTGTGAATAAGATTTTCAACTCTTGAAAGAATATGTGATGAATCCACCAACATTGATGCCACCAATCCAAGGCAAACCATTATTACTTTATATTTCAGCTACAACAACCTCTCTAATACCTCTACTGGCACAACATGATTATGAAGGAAAATAATGAGCTATCTATTACATCAATTGGACCTTAGTAGGCTATGAGCTACAGTATACACCTATTGAGTAAGCATCTCTTATTGTAGTCTTTGCATCTCAAAAGCTAAGACATTATATGCTAACTCATTCTATCAAGTTAGTAGCCAAAATAGATCCGTTGAAACATCTACATAGTAAGGCAGCTCTGACAGGTAGATTGGCAAAGTGGGTCATGATCCTAAGTGAATTTGACATTGACTATGTGGATAGAAAGGCAATAAAAGGACAAGTAATTGCAGATCATCTAGAAGATGCACCACTTAATGATAAAAATCCTTTAAGTTTTGAGTTTCTAGATGAATCCATATTCAATATAACAACTCAAACATGCAAGCTTTATTTTGATGGATCTTACACACAACATGGTTCAGGAGCAGTAATTTTTTTACTTACACCTCAAGGAGATACCATACCAAAATCATATAGAATATTATTCCCTTACACCAACAACGTGGCAAAATATGAAGAATTGGTCATTGATCTCAAGATGGGTGTAGAGTGGAAAGTTCAAGAGCTGCATGTTTATGGAGATTCACAACTAGTCATCAATAAGGTAAATGATGATTATAAGACTAAGGATGAGAAGATAGTACCTTACAAGCATATGGTAGATGACTTCAAAGAGTAATTTGTCATGATTTCTTTTGAACAAATACCTAGATTGGATAATAAAGCTGCAGATGCCATGGAAACTATTGCCTCACTCCTAGATATAACTCAAAATCAGTTGCGTTATGAGTTCTTAGTGGAGAAATTGTCTAATCATGCGTATGATAACCCTGAAACACGGATTATATGTCAAATAGTAGGATCTGATTCCCCTTTGTATGGAAACCTTTATACCTACCTAAAAAAAACACATTGCCACTTGGCCTATCAAGTAATCAACGTAGAACCTTTATCTGTCAAGTCGCTTGTTATACCATAGTTGCCAATACTCTTTATTGACAAGGTCTTGATGGTACTCTCCTTAGGTGTTTAGAGCATGAGGAATATCAAACCGCCTTAAGGGAAGTTCATGAAGGTATTTGCGTAACACAATCTAGTGGTCCCACCTTGGCAAAGAAACTTATGTGTATGGGATATTACTGGCCAAGTATGGAAATAGACTCTTATCATTTGGTCAAAAAGTGCAAGAAATGTTAGATCCATGGAAATCTCATACATGCACCAATATAAGAACTACAACCCTTAAATACTCCTTGGCCTTTTTGCCAATGGGGACACGACCTTGTGGGAAAGATTCATCCCCCTTCATCCAATGGCCACAAATTCATAATAACTGCCACTAAGTATTTCACTAAGTGGATTTAAGTCGTACCCTTAATCAATGTCACAGGCAAGCAAATAGCCACATTTATCCTGAACTATATCATTTGTCATTATGGAATTCCTCTATCCATTATTACCGATAATGGAAGACCTTTTAAAAATTAGGATGTCCAAGAGCTCTATGATAGGTTTAATATCCAACACAATTTCTCCAGACCATGCTATCCCCAAGGAAATGGTCAAGAAGAGGCTTCTAATAAAATAATTTTGAAAATCTTAAAGAAGACAGTCAATGATGCCAGCCATGATTGGCATGTACAACTAAATCCCAGTTTATGGGCCTACCGCACCAGTATCCGCACACCCATAGGTGCAACAACCTATGCCCTTATCTATGGCTCAGAAGCAATCTTTCCTATCAAGGTCGAGTTACCCTCTCTACGAGTATCATTAAAGGGTTTAATAACTAATGAAGAGTATCCAGTTTCCAGACTTCAAGAGTTAGAGTTGTTAGAGGAAAGATGACAAAATGCTTTTAATCACTTCAAGGCCTATCAACAACATATGTCAAGAAGCTACAATCATAGAGTGAAGCCCAAAGTTTTTCAAATTGGTGATCTAGTTCTGAATGAAAACCCCAAAAATCAATAGGATAGAGAAAAGAAGGGTAAGTTTGAACCAAATTGGTTGGTCCTTACGTAATTTGTGCTACTTATGGATCAGGAGCATATCAGTTGGCAACATCAGAAGGTGAGCTATTTGATGATCCCATCAATAGTATGCATCTCCAAAAGTTTTACACTTAGCTTTAAGATAAACCATGATGCAAGGGAACTAAAAAAAATGGTGCAATAAAAGTAAATGGTGAAAACCTGGAAATAGGAACTATTTGTGATAAACTAGTCTCCTCCATCTTTTAGGATTCTAGTTTTCATCCATGATAATCTTTTCTTTCCCACATCCATAATACACATAAAGATACTTATCATGGCTTGTTGCTCGCTCACTTTTTACTACCTTACCAAATAAAGTGTATCCCCCTATCCACTAATAAAGTTATCCATCTAGTCCTTCATCCATCAGTTCATCGATCACACTCCATTGTCAGTGTCAGTCTACATGGTCAAACTAAGTCACCTCTGAGCTTTCACGTAGGCAAGGTCATCTTTGACGAGCCCCTGAGGCTTCCCACCCCCCAGGTCTTAGGTCACATAGAGTCTACATGGTAAAACTACATTACCTCTGCAACTTCACATAGGCAAGGCCATCATCAATGAGCCCCTGAGGCACTAGGTCAGTGCCTTAGGGCCCATCACATCAAAGCTTCCATCCATACCTCTCGTCTTACCATAATCTATTATACTCCATAAATGGTCAAACTATGTCATCTTTGAGCTTTCACGTAGGCAAGGCCATCTTTGATGAGCCCCCGAGGCTTCCCACCCCCTAGGTCTTAGGTCACACAGAGTCTGCATGGTCAAACTACATTGTCTATGTGACTTCACATAGGCAAGGCCATCATCGATGAGCCCTGAGGCACTAGGTCAGTCCCTTAGGACCCTTCGCATCGAGTCTCTCATCAGTTCATCCATATATTTTCTTCCATAATAAGTAGGTCCTTTAGTTGACTAGGGGAAAAATCCTTGACCTAGTTATAGAATTGGATTCTTAAGTGTCACAATCTAGAGGATAACAACTGGATCATGATACTACCTTTAGACATAAAACAACATAACAAGAAGCTTTTAAACAGAATCTTGACATAAGAACTTAACCTATACTAGACAACAACAACTTGCCTAAACTATTAGGATGATTATATCTATTATAACAAGAAACCAATATCTATGGCAAGAAGATTTAATGGTTGTTATAAGTGTAGGTCCTATGTCTTGATTTTCATTATTATGTTTCTTATGCTACTCAAGGATGTCCTAGACTAGAGGAGCTATGATGGGGCATGATTGTTTCATTTGTTTGTTGTTTGTGGGTTAATCTTTAGTAATATGAGGACTTGTCTAACGACATGATTAGCAAAAGCTCATCGAGGATGTTATGGGTCTAAACATGAAAAGGTACAATCCT
Organism: Cunninghamia lanceolata; assembly: GCA_027924645.1. Classification (NCBI taxonomy): domain Eukaryota; kingdom Viridiplantae; phylum Streptophyta; class Pinopsida; order Cupressales; family Cupressaceae; genus Cunninghamia; species Cunninghamia lanceolata. Next base: position 7,348,839 of record BSBN01000460.1, read on the forward strand.
TGTTTGTTGATACATGCAAGCAATACTTAGGTCATCTTGGTTCAATTATACCTAGATGCTTGTATTAAGTTGCTAAATCAAAATCCATGTAAGTGATATTCAGGTCATCTCAGTTTAATTATACATAGATGCTTGTATTCCCTTACAACATTTTAAAAGCTCAATGATGAAAAAGCACTTCAAACATGTATACAAGATGACTAGGTCTCATTTGTGCATATTAAGTTTGCATTTCATTTCATGTATAAGCATTTCATAGTTATCATTTTCCAAGTGGATTAACATCCAAATCCTTTCTTTCATTCCTCCAAATTGTTCTTTTATCCAAGTCATTTTCTATTTTTAAAGTGATCTTTTTTTCATGATTGAGTATACTTGGAATAACAAAAACAAATCATTATCATTATGCATATTATAGGCATTGCAATTATAAGTTGATTTTCTAAAAGAATTTAGATCATAATTTCAAAGCAATTCATATAGTGATGTCATATATCAACATAGGTTTCATACATAACATTATCATCAAAATCAGAAACACTAATACCATTGTCATAGCATTTGAATATTATATTATCAGACATAGAAACTTAAAACATCATGTATTGCATTTGGGAATCATTAGAATATGCATATACTATAAGCATATAAAGTCATTTCCATAACATTACTCATAGAAACATGTTATCATAAGAATCATGGAAGCATCATATCATAAATACCGTACGTATCATAGAATCAACATGATAGAACTATCATAATAGAATCATCATCATAAGATCAATCATATAGAAAGCACTCATACATAGAGAACATGCATATAGTCTGTCAAACTCATATATATATATCAATAAAAAGTCCAAGTATACAATGATATCATGAATCATAACTCAAGATATCAAAACAATGAGTATACAAAATGATATCTGTCCCAGTGTCTATAAGGCACTACCTCCAGAAGGTGCTAGCTGATGAGGTAGATAAGCTGAAGGTGGTGGTCCTCGAGGAGGTGGAGGCCCCATAACCCCTCCACTCTTGGTCTGTGCCTATTTATATCTATCATATGAACTCTGAGTAAAGCTACCTATGCTCTACTCAGGGGGCACCCCCTACTCATATAATTATCTCCAGTAGAAGATCTCCTGCCCTACATGAACAATCTCTGCTATTGTCTGCCCATTGGGACCCTAGGCTGCAGTTTGCTGAACCTGCTGTAATAGAGCCTCTACCTGAGTATACCTTTGTATTGCAGTATCTCGCTCTAGTGTCACTACCCCCACCTATCCTTGTAGCTAAGCAACCTGCCCCTACAATTGAGCAGCCTATCCCTGTAATTGAGCCACCTATGCTTGTAATGCTGCCACCTCTCCATCACCTTGAACATGAGCCTACACATGTGGCTGAGGATGTACCTATGGAGGCCTCTGCACTCTCTACTAGACTCTCCTCTATCTACCTCTATCATCTCGATCATCTCCATCCCCACTGCCTCCTCCATCCTCTCCATCTCTACCTCTCCCACCTCTGCCACCTCATCATCTCCTCCTCCTTAGTGGAGTCTCCTCCTTATCATCCTCATTCTCTAGTCTAGGATCTCTCTCTCCAGGTCCTAAATATCTTGGGAAGGGATGCTCTACAAAGTGTCTAGCATAATCTGTTGTCATCCTGACATCAACAATGTCACTCCTCAAATATCATGCCTTATATGGGATGGAAAGAAAGTCTTCTCATGCCTGCTCAAAAGAAGCCATAGGACCCCACACTGTGCGCTCCTTGTGCATTTGAGCAAATACAACAATACCCTAGGGCATCCCCTAAATCTTGTTGAACTGTCAAAACACACGAGAAACAATCTAATGATCAATGATATATAGAGTCCTCCCAATCAAGCATCTTGTCTAAAAGAAAAATGGAAACTCTGCTGCATCATCCTCCCAAGGTTCACAATCTAGATATAGGCACCAATCAACTGCATCCACATTATCCAACGCATGTCTCTAGTACTCCAACTTTCCTATCTTGTGCTAGGAAATCATGCCCTGATAAGCACAATCATATGGTTGTCCCTCACCTCTAACTCCCATGCATATATGACGTGCCACTGCTATATGTCCCCATGCCCATATCTATAACATTAAAACTCTGACAAACAAACTAGCTTTCCCATCATATACAAACTAATGTAAATCATGGTATAGGTGGGCCAGTAAGTAGACACCCCAGGCATACCGAGTCCCCTCGGTCACCATCTACTCCAAGGTCTTGCCCCATCCAACTGCTAACCCGTGTGACCTCCTATTGAGGAAAATCACACCTCCAATCAATCCTACCAATATAAATGACAGTGGCTCATAATAATCTACCATAACTATCCAACTAATCTTCGATCCCTCTAGATCATCATCATCGAATACTCTACGGTAGGCATCTAGACCATCTCCTGCATGCTGCTCATAGGTCACAAGCTCACCATATATATGAATCCTCAAAATCTTGTACACATCGTCTAAGGTCACAGTCATCTCCCCAATAGGCAAGTGAAAAGTACAGTACTCACTATGCCATCTCTCTGCCAAAGTAGTCAGCATGCTCAGATTAGCCCAAATCTCAGGTATAAATGTGACATACCATAACCTTGTCGATCCCAGCACAAAATGTTCAATCTCTATCAAGTATGCTTGTAACAACTGTGTGGGTGGAAATCTCTCTTGAGACATCATACCATCTAACTCTTCCTGCAAACAATAATACAAGCGCATTAATCAACAATCAACTAAGCAGCATATTTATCAAATCTATCAAATCAATTACTTAGCTATCCTATCAAACCTATCCTATCATCTCTTCTAAGATTCTATCAATCTCAAAGAGCACCTATCACTTGGCCAACATCAACCACGATGCCGACTCAATCAACCCGCTAAGTAATTAACCTATCTTAATCATACGCACAACTTTAGTAATCACATGCACCACTTTAGCGCATATGCATAGAAAGAACAATCATATGCACAAAAACAAGAGTCATATGCACAACTTTATAATATATGTGCAACAACAGGAGTCATATGCACAACTTTATAGCATATGCGCAACAACAGGAGTCATATGCATAACTTTATAACATATGCGCCATTTCAGGGCATATGCACTGAAACAAAGGACATATACGCAGTTTGGGCATATGCATAGTTGCAGGGTTCATATGCACAAATTCGGGACATATGCACAGTCACATTACACATATGCGCAGGAACATTCAACCTATTCATATGAAACCAACCACTTTGACCCTAGATTTTGACCCTAATAAATGCACTTGATATCAAAATGACAATATACGTACCGGGGGACCATACTCTTCTGGGCGGTCGAATCGACAGATTTGCTTGAACCTGTGACTAGCTACTAGAATCTGCATTTTCCCTTGGACTGCTCTGCTTTGGTATGCTCTGAGGCTCTCTATAATCACTCTTCTAATCCCAACTATGCAAATGACTTAGAATGGGTCCCCTCATCACTATTTATATCTTAATAAACCCTAATTGGAGATTTCTTGACCTTGCCTATTGATGACATGTGTATCCTTTGCTATTCATCCATTTCTCATTTTCCATCACCTACATTTTTCACATGATGATCCTACCATTCATTCTTCTTCATCGTGAGATCGTCTGTTATTATTCCACAATTTTTATCCCGATCGATCCCCCGAGGGCACATACTACCAACACCAAATCTATATCAGGGGAAAACTGGGGCATGTATCATAATCCTATAATTTTTATTCTTTGAAACAATGTGATAAAACACATTGTCTCAAAAAGGGGCAAAATGTATACACCTAAAAATGGCTTGAGATAAATTAAATAAATATTTTATATTTATATTTATTTTGTTCTTATTTCCTCTATCAATAAATAAATATAACAATTTATTTATTTGATTCACATTTATCCTATTCTTCCAATAATTAAATAAAATTTAATTTATTTAATTAAATACCTTAATTCTTCTAAAGTCATCTCTAATTAAATAATCCTAATTATTTAATTATTCTTCTAATACAAAGTCATATTCCTAAAATCCACATCATTCGTCCACATCACCCTACACATCATTTGACACCTCACCTCCATGTTGCATCATAAATTAAATATTAATAATATTTAATTAAACATTTATCCCCAACACATGTCCTGTTTCCTCTCAACAATCCCTACTTTGTAGAAATTGGTTTCTCCACATCATTATGGGCAAAGTTGACTATGAGACACTTGTCTCATGAGCCCTATATTCCCTCTCACATCCCAACAAACATAGACTCCTTCCATCTTTCTCTCATGTTCTTTGTGAGCATCTCGCCATGTGGCTCCTTGTCCCACATATCTATCCATCTTGTCAATGTAGTAGGAACATCCTCCTTCTATATCTCCCCTCATCCAACCAATTCAATCTTAACCGTCCATATCTTAAGACCAATTCCTCAACCATTGATCTTTTGCCACTTGGATCTAAGCCATCCTTTGCCTATAAAAGGAAGCCTCTCATCCTCATTTTGGAGAACACAAGAGAGATCATACTTTCATGCTACTGAAATCATATCAAATATCAAAAGAGTGCCTTTGGCTTTTCATTTGCATAGCATTATCATTTAGCAATCTCCATTGTTGCATTACATCAGCTTCATCCTATCACTATCATAGTTTAGCATTGTAGAATCATTCACTTTGCATAAAATCCACCACAAGTCCATTCATTTTAGAGTCATCTTGAAACAAAGAAGTGCATTCTATGAGCTTAATTACAATCAGGAAAATCAAGATCTCAAGAAGATAGGACACAATGGGACATGAAGAAGAAATCTGAATTTGAAGATAAAAATCATGTTTGTTTCAAATTCTGTATTTTTCTATTAGTTTCAATGGTGATTTTGGTTTGAGTAAAAATTTAGAGTTTTGTGGTAACTTAATAGGTTTTACTATTGTTCTCCAAATTATCATCACAATATGTAACCTATGGAAGTATTTAATTAAAGTAGCTTGATATAATTTTAAAATAAAGCTCAAACAAATGCTTCTTTTTCTTTTCCATTTTAAATTATAAGAATTAATTCTACATAATAATATAGAACCTAAAATAAAATACATTTAAAAAACTTAAAGTTAAATTTTAAGAATATAGATAAATGATGATTATCGCACTAAGGATGAGAAGTTAGTACCTTACAAGCATATGGTATATGACTTCAAAGAGTACTTTGTCATTATTTCTTTTGAACAAATACCTAGATTGGATAATAAAGCTGTAGATGCCATGGCAACTATTGCTAAACTCCTGGATACACTAGAAAATTAGTTGCATTATGAGTTCTTAGTGGAGCAGTTGTCTAATCCTATGTATGATAACTCTAAAACACAGATTATATGTTAAATAGTAGGATTTGATTCCCCTTTGTATGGAAACCTTTATACCTACCTAAAAGAAAACACATTGCCACCTGGCCTATCAAGTAATCAATGTAGAACCTTTATCTGTCAAGCCGCTCATTATACCATAGTTGCCAATACCCTTTATCGACAAGGTCTTGATGGTACTCTCCTTAGGTATTTAGAGCGTGAGGAATATCAAACCGCCTTAAGGGAAGTTCATGAAGGTATTTGTGGAACGCACTCTAGTGGTCCCACCTTGGCAAAGAAACTTATGCGTATGGGATATTACTAGTCAAGTATGGAAACATACTCTTATCATTTTGTCAAAAATTGCAAGAAATGTTAGATCCATGGAAATCTCATACATGCACCGACACAAGATCTACAACCATTAACTACTCCTTGGCCTTCTTGCCAATGGGAACTTGACCTTTTGCACAAGATTCATCCCCCTTCATCCAATGGCCACAAATTCATAATAACTGCCACTAAGTATTTCACTAAGTGGATTGAAGTCGTACCCTTAATCAATGTCACAGGCAAGCAAATTGCCACATTTACCCTAAACTATATCATTTGTCATTATGGAATTCCTCTATCCATTATTACTAATAATGGAAGACCTTTCAAAAATCAAGATGTCCAAGAGCTCTGTGACATGTTTCATATCTAACACTGTTTCTCCACACCATACTATCCCCAAGGAAATGGTTAGGTAGAGGCTTCTAATAAAATAATTTTGAAAATCTTAAAGAAGATAGTCAATGATGTCAGCCATGATTGGCATGTACAGCTAAATCCCACTTTATGGGCCTACCACACCAGTATCCGTACACCCACAGGTGCAACACCCTATGCCCTTGTCTATGGCTCATAACCAATCTTGCCTATCATGGTCGAGCTAACCTCTCCACGAGTATCATTAAAGGGTTTAATAACTGATGAAGAGTATCAAGTTTCCAGACTTCAAGAGTTAGAGATGTTGGAGGAAAGACAGAAAAATGCTTTTAATCACTTCAAGGCCTATCAAAAATGCATGTCAAGAAGTTGCAATCATAGAGTGAAGCCCATAGTTTTTCAAATTGGTGATCTAGTTCTGAATGAAAACCCCAAAAATCAATAGGATAGAGAAAAGAAGGGTAAGTTTGAACTAAATTACATCAGTCCTTATGTAATCATTGCTGCTTATGGATCAGGAGCATACCCGTTGGCAACATCAGAAGGTGAGTTGTTAGATGATCCCATCAACAGTATGTATCTTCAAAAGTTTTACAGTTAGCTTTTAGAAAAACCTCGATGCAAGGGAACAAAAAAAAATAAAAAATGGTGCAATAAAAGCAAATGGTGAAAACCTAGAAACATGCAATATTTGTGATAAAATAGTCTCCTCCATCTTTTAGGATTCTAGTTTTCATCCATGATGATCTTTTCTTTCACACATCCATAATACACATAAAGATACTTATCATGGCTTGTTTCTCGTTCACTTTTTACTGCCTTACCAAATAAAGTGTATATGCCTATCCACTAATAAAGTTATCCATCTAGTCCTTCATCCATCACACTCCATCATTAGTGTCAGTCTACATGGTCAAACTACATCACCTCCAAGCTTTCACGTAGGCAAGGTCATCTTTGATGAGCCCTTGAGGCTTCCCCCCAGGTATTAGGTCACACAGAGTCTACATGGTCGAACCATGTTGCCTCTATGACTTCATGTAGGTAAGGCCATCATCGATGAGCCCTTGAGGCACTAGGTCAGTCTCTTAGGACCCATCACATCGAGGCTTCCATCCATACCTCTTGTCTTACCATAATCTGTTATACTCCATTAATGGTAAAACTACATCATCTCTGAGCTTTCACGTAGGCAAGGCCATCTTTGATGAGCCCCTGAGGCTTCCCACTCCCTGGGTCTTAGGTCACATAGAGTCTACATGGTTGAACTACGTTGCCTCTACAACATCACGTAGGCAAGGCCATCATCGATGAGCCCCCTAGGCACTAGGTCAATCCCTTAGTGCATGTTGCATCGAGTCTCTCATCAGTTCATCCATATATTTTCTTCCATAATAAGTAGGTCCTTTACTTGACTAGGGGGAAATCCTCAACCTAGTTATAGAATTGGATTCTTAAGTTCCATAATCTAGAGGATAACAATCTGGATCGCGATAATATCTTCAAACAACAAACAACATAACAATAAGATTTTAAACATAATCTTGACATAAGAAATTAAGCTATACTAGACAATAACAACTTGCCTAAACTATTAGGATTATTATATCTATTATGACAAGAAACCAATATCTATGGCAAGAAGATTTAATGGTTGTTAAAAGTGTAGGTCCTATGTCTTGATTTTCATTATTATGTTTCCTATGCTACTCAAGGATGTCCTAGACTAGAGGAGCTATGATGGGGCATGATTATTTCATTTGTTTGCGGGTTAATATTTATTAATGTGAAGATTTTTCTAATGACATGATTAGCAAAAGATCATCGAGGACGTTATGGGTCTAAACATGAAAAAATACAATCCTTGTTTGTTGATACATGCAAGCAATACTCAGGTCATCTCGGTTCAATTATACCTAGATGCTTGTATTAACTTTCTAAATCAAAGTCCATGTAAGTGGTACTCAAGTCATCTCAGTTTAAATATACCTAGATGCTTATATTCCCTTACAACATTTTAAAGCTCAATGATGAAAAAGCACTTCAAACATGTATACAAGATGACTAGGTCTCATTTGTGCATATTAAGTTTACATTTCATTTCATTTTTAAGCATTTTATAGTTATAATTTTCCAAGTGGCTTAAGATCCAAATCCTTTCTTTCATTCCTCCAAATTATTCTTTTATTCATGATTGAGTATACATGGCATAACAAAAACAAATCATTATCATTGTGCATATTATAGGCATTGCAATCATAAGTTCATTTTCTAAAAGCATTTAAATCATGATTTCAAAGTAATTCATATAGTGATGTCATATATCAACATAGGTTTCATACATAACATTATCATCAAAATCAAAAACACAAATACCATTGTCATAGCATTTGCATATTATATTATCATACATAGAAACTTAAAACATCATGTATTGCATTTGGGAATCATCAGAATATGCATAAACTATAAGCATATAAAGTCTTGTCCATAACATTACTCATTGAAACATGTTATCATAAGAATCATGGAAGCATCATATCATAAATACCATACACATCTTAGAATCAACATGATAGAGCCATGATAATAGAATCATCATCATAAGATCAATCATATAGAAAGCACTGATCCATAGAGAACATGCATATAGTCTGTCAAACTCATATATATATCCATCTTCTCCACATCATTATGGTCAAGTTTGACTATGAGAGACTTGTCTCATGAGCCCTATATTCCTTCTCACATCCCAATAAACATAGATTCCTTCTTCCATCTTTCTCTCATGGTCTTTGTGAGCATCTTGTCATGCGGCGCCTTGTCCCACATATCTCTCCATCTTGTCAATGTAGTAGGAACATCCTCCTTGTATATCTCCCCTCATCCAACCAATTCAATCTTGACCCTCCATGTCATAACACCAATTCCTCAACCATTGATCTTATTCCACTTGGATCTAAGCCATCCTTTGCCTATAAAAGGAAGCCTCTCATCCTCATTTTGGAGAACACAAGAGAGATCATACTTTCATGCTACTAAAATCATATCAAATATCAAAAGTGTGCCTTTGAATTTTTGTTTGGATAGCATTATCAATTATCAATCTCCATTGTTGCATTGTATTAGCTTCATCCTATCACTATCATAGTTTAGCATGAATGGAAGCTAGGTGTGCGGAAATCGCTTCCTACACTAATCTAATGAGGGGAGGAGAGTGCAAATTCAATTTTATCCTTACTATTACAGCAATGTTAAATCACTAACAGAGATTGCAGCAAACACATAAACAAGAAAGTGAGACAGAAGAAGAGAGACACAAGATATACGTGGGGAAAACCCTTATTGGGTGAAAAACCCCACACTCCAAAACCTGCACAATGTATTATCAAAACTGAAATGGTTTACAATACACTTGCAATGCAAGCTCTTAGGAGTATTCGAAACTCATATTTCGAGATAAACCAGTAGCATAATAGTAACTATCAAACCTGTAATACATCTCTCAAAAGCACTTGTTTATATAACAAATATAAGGCAAATATGGCTCCACATAGGGATGGGCATCCAACATGGCCTCATGACCCAAAAACCATGCCTATGGACACTTGTCCTACTTTGTAGGATGCTCCTGACACTTGTCAAGTCACCCCATCCCAAGGAGGTCACCTATTTCCAAAATGGGCTATGACAGATGCTCTTACGACTCTTACAACCGTCATAGAATCTATCATAGCTGTCATAACTTACAACTGTAAGAGAATTTGTGATACATAGGATATAAATAGCATATTCTCTTACAACATATCATAGTCCACCTTGGGGTGCCCAAAGATGCCTTTTTTAAAGATGCTCTTTCACACATGTCTTCACCTGTCATAGAATATCCTATTTCTAACTCTTACATGTCATAACTTCGTCATAGGAATCTATCGTGACCGTTATGGTCAATATTCCCTTACACAACTTCCAAGATGCTGACACATGGAAAAATATTACTACCACTAAGTGGGACACCTATCTCCTCATGTGAGGACAAAAATACATGTGGTCATATGCCATGTAGGATGACACATCACCATGCCAACTCCCACAATATGACAACATAGGATTTGCATCCAATTAATACAATAGGCAAATAATAAATAAATACAATGTAAAAATACAAGGAATTACCAAGGTTGAGACACCTTAATTCCCAACATAGCATTTTTGCATTGCATTAGCTTTAGAACAGGAGGCTAACTTACCTCATGTGCTAACCAATGTGGTGCACTAGATATTGGCCCTTGCTAACCGGTTTGCTCAATGTAAGCATTATGTACATTTGCATCATTCTCCTTTGGAGCTTCTCCACTTACATGTTGCTGACTTTGATCTTTTGGAACCTCTATTCTGATTTACTGCTCAGCATCCTTGGATGTCATATTATGACCTTGTAATACCTCTTTTATCGGCTCCTGATCATCCTGCACATTGCTCCGAATATCCTCATCTTGTTTACTTTTATCTTCAAGGGTATCCTCATGTACGTCCATGTCTAGATCCTTTGTATCTTGTTCCTCTTGGATCTTGGGATCATCTTTATTTGCATTTTGTTCCCCTTGGTGACTATTATCTGAAACATCTGACTGCATGTACTAATCTGTTCTTGTTTCCTTTTCTTTCAGACCTATTCTGTCACCTTTGTCCTCCAGACCTTCATGTCTAGATATTGATGTTTGTTGTTTCTTTGGACCTGCTTGTCTAGTTATAGACATTTCTGCTTTATTCTTTGGACCCCCTAGTCTGGATATTGATTCTGGACCTCCTTGTCTAGATATAGGCATCTGTTATTCTTTTTCTCTCACCTCAATATGTCCCTCTTCATTTACCTGAACATTTTACTCTAGAGGCTCTATCTAGATGTCCATGTCTTGAGCTATATTATCCTCATTCTACACATTATTCATGGCTTCATCTTTTTCCTCATCATAAGCCCCATCATATAAGTCAATAAATTTTGGGCTTGTTACAATCTTCACTAACACATCTACATTTAAGGTCTACACCATTGCCTTTAGATATTATTAGGTGCTTGTGGTGACCTTGGGGTGTTAGGGCAGTATGCCTTAGCAAGTTTTCAAAGGGATTAGATGTCACATCATCATCTGTTAAATCAATGCTTTTATCTAATGGCAAGGAATGATCAACCACCTTCTTCCTTTCTTCTTCTCTTGCTTCCTTGGCTGATTCTTCCTTAAGTTTAACTATGGTAGGAATGGGCACATTGTGTTAAAACTCTATTCCAAGTATGTGCTAATTGGTGTTGTCATTGCTGTCAACATATCTGTGCTGTCATTTGTGTCAACTATATCTTCTGGCACTATTGTTTGTTGATTGATTGAAGAACACTATTTGAGTATTTTTCTTCATATATTTCTTGTGTTGAAGACTAGAGTATGAGATTTGGATATGATTTAGAGAAGTGTTTGTAGATGCTAAATCCAAAATTTGGTGGTTTAGATCACTGTGCAGAAAAAGTTTTATTCACCAATATGAAGACTCTTCCTGGCAAGGTTTGCAGAGTGACAGGGAGAAAGTGTTTTTCTTCGCATTTCTTCGTAGATTAGAGTTTGGCTTTGTGGTTCTAGACTTAAGCTTATAAGGTTCTTAGTCATCTTCATTCCAAAGGATATGTGATTTGAAGCTCCAAAAAACAAGTTTCTAATTAGTAGAGTTTGACAGTGTCTAATTGAGAATAGTCTGTGATCCATCTTCAAGTGAAATAAGTTGAGATCTATTGTAGTTGGATTTTTTGGTTTCCAAATGATTTTTTGATGTTTGTAGATGTCCCCTGAATGTATTAAAGGCATGTACTTGATCCACAAGCTGTAATGAAGATCTTGGAAGCGTGTGTTCAAGTGTTCTTGGTGATTGCACCTGTCTGGCCAAACTAGATGATTAACATTCTTTCCGGATAAATTTCCTGAATTGTAGAAGTGTGTGGTAGCATGTGAAGATGTAATTGAGTTCATGTTAAGACATGAAGAGTTCCTCCTTTATTCATTTAGTCTGCAAGTTTTTTTAGGTCTAGTCCTAATTTGATGTATGTATGTATGCCGACCTTGGAGATTGTTCCAATGGTTGATGATTGTAATGCTGACCTTGATGTACATTCCAAGGTTGATGAATTGTATAAATACATGTAATGAATTCGTGTTTGAGGCATGGGTATAAAAATCATGTGAAGATAAGTGTGAAGAGTAAAAGTAGAGCAAAGCAGAGGAGTTTTATTTCGTTTCATTGGAACTAAACTTAGGCATGGAATAGATGCTTCTTAATCAGTTCAACCCTTGGTAATGAGCCAACCCCCGATAGTGATCCAACCCTCGGTAGTGAGCCCTCCTTTTGGGTAGTGAGCCACCATTTGATATCCGGTATTGTTACTATATTTATATTGTGAGCTAACACTCACTGTGGTTTTTCCTATTTAGGGTTTTCCACATAAAAATATGGTGTTCATGTGTATGTGGTGTTAATGTGTTTATGTTTTGACTCTACTATTCATGTTTAATGCTCATAATAGAATAAGGAAATAAGTTATGTGATTGTGAAGTTGTTTGTGGTTTAAAGAAGTTAAAGTTTTTGATACAATTGATTTACCCCCCCTCTCAGCTATCTTGTGCCATTCAACAATTGGTATCAGAGCAAGGTTCCTTTGAAGAAAGCTTAACAACTTAAGGTAGATCCAGGATGGCACATAGGAAAGACATTCCCCAGTTTGATGGAACTAATTATGCATATTGGAAGGTATGAATGCAAAGTTATCTCATTTCTCTTGGTTATAATGTTTGGGCAGTGTTCAAGAATAAATACATAGTTCTTGAAGATCTAGATTTTGAAGAAAAGGTTAAAACATGTGAGGATAATCACAAACCTAAAAATGCTCTATTAAATACCCTATCCAACACTGAAATGGCAAAAGTTGACAATCTAGAAACTACTTATGAGATTTGGGACAAATTGAATAAAATCTATGAAGGTGATGCATATGTGAAGAAGGCCAAGTTGTAGAATTTAAAGACCACATATGAAACCATGCGAATGGGTGAAGATGAGAACATAACAATTTACTTAGGAAAAAAATTGTTGAAGTTGTCAGCAGCATCAAGGGTCTTGGTGGAGAATTAAAGGATGAAGATGTCATAGACAAGATACTCAGAACTCTTCCCAAATCTTATAGTCACAAGGTATTTTCTATTGAAGAATCGTTGGAAATGGGCAAGCTTACAAAAGATCAATTACTTGGCAAACTGACTACTTTTGAAATAAGGGAGTTTGGTAATTGTCCTGCTAAAACAGAGACTGCTTTCAAGGCCAAGGAAGGAAATAAGATTGCTAGATTAGATAAATATGCTATGGAATCATATGATGAAGAATTTAAAGAGCTAGAAGCCAAATTTGTAAGCAGAATCAAGAGGGGTAGCAAAGGAAAGTTCAAAGGTAAGTTACCTTTCAAATGCTTCGATTGTGGTAAAATTGGTCATTATACTTCAAGATGTCCTGACAAAGATTTGAAGATTAATGAAAGGAAAGGAAAGATGATAAGAAAGAGTTATTATGTTATAGATGATGAATCTAATTCTGATGATGGCAATAGTAGTGAATTCTTGTTTATTGCACTTAGAGAAGAACCTGTTTCTGCTAATCTTGCAAGCTGTGTGAAGGAAGAAAGTCTAGGGGAGTTGTTTGCATTCCATATTGAAAAATAAGATGAATGGATCATTGACAGTGGATGCTCAAACCACATGACAGGAGACAAAAGTAAGTTTGTTAAGTTTGAAAAGTATGATGGAGGACTTGTTAGGTTTGGTGATGATGCAACAAGTAAGATTTGTGGAAAAGGATCTATTACTTTTGATGGTAAGAATAATACAGATGATGTTCTTTATGTTAAGGGCCTGAAGCATAATCTATTAAGTGTTGGACAAATGTGTGACAAAGGTTATAATCTTGTGTTCAAGGACAATGGGTGTAAGATACAGAATAGCTCTAGAACCCTAATTGCTACTGGTAAGAAGACACATGGTAATGTCTATCACCTAAAAGGTGCTAAAAATTGTTGTTTGTTGGCTAAGTCAGATGAAAGTTGGATATGGCATAGGAGAATGTGTCACATAAATTTTAATAATCTAGTAAGAATAAGCACTATTCAATATGTAAGAGATCTGCACAAGATTGTGAAGCCTGCCAATGTGATATGCAAAGAATGCCAGTTTGTGAAGATGACAAAGACCACTTTCAAAAGCAAAGAACAATCCCTACCATTTTGTTGGAGGTGGTACATACAGACCTATGTGGTCCCACAAGAACAAGAAGTTTGCAAGGTGAAAGGTATTTTATGGTTCTTATTGATGATTTCTTAAGAATGACTTGGGTTACTTTTCTTAGAGAAAAGATAGAAGCTTTAGATAAGTTCAAGGCATTCAAAGATATGGTTGAAAATGAATTGGATTTAAGAATCAAATGCTTAAGGTCTGACAGAGGTGGTGAGTTCACCTCAAATGAGTTCAATGCTTTTAGTGAAGGACATGGAATAAAAATACAATTGTCTGCTCCTCGGACTCCTCAACAAAATGGAGTGGTTGAAAGGAAGAATAGAACTATTCAAGAAGCTACTAGAGCAATGATCAAGGAAGTAGATCTATTGGAAGTGTACTAGAAAGTAGCAATACATATTGCTATCTACATTTAGAATAGAGTGCAAGTTAGAGCAGAAGAGACAAAGAAACCTTATGAACTGTGGTATGGTAGAGCCCCCACTGTCAAATACTTCAAAGTTTTTTGAAGCAAATACTACATCATAAGAGATGAAGAACTAGGGAAGTTTGATGCCAGATTTGATGAAGGCATATTCCTTGGATACTCCACTAAGAGCAAGGCTTACCGGTGTTATAACAAAAGACCAATAAAGATCATTGAAAGTGCAAGTGTGAAGGTAGATAAAGACCTCCAACAAGATGGATATGAGTCAGATGAACCTGTTGGTACAGAAAAGGTTGGAAAAGGCAAAGAAAAGGAAGTTCAGAGTGAAGAACAAGCTCCACAAGAAGAAGAAGAAACTCAAGCTGAGGCTCCGGTAAGAACTCCTAAAACTCTAAGGTATGTGCAAAGAGATCATTCTGAAGACCAAATTATTGGTGACAAAAGAAAAGGTGTGATGACAAGAAACAAGATTGTAGAAGAACAAGTAAATATCTGTCTACTATCAAAGGTAGAACCTAAAATAGTAAAAGAAGCATTCAATCATGAGCATTGGGTCAAGGCAATGAATGAAGAACTACAACAGATTGAGAAGAACAAGAGTTGGGAACTCGTTCCCAGACCTACAAAAAAGAATGTGATTGGAACAAAATGGGTTTTTCGGAACAAAATGAATGAAGTTGGAGAAGTTGTGAGAAATAAGGAAAGACTTGTATGCAAAGGCTACTCCCAAGTTGAAAGAGTTGATTATGAAGAGACCTATGCTCTGGTGGCAAGAATGGAGGCTATTAGACTATTTTTGTCATTTGCAGCACATAAGGATTTCAAAGTATATCAGATGGATGTGAAATCTGCTTTCCTAAATAATGAGCTAGAAGAAGAGGTCTACATAGAGCAACTGGATGGGTTCTAGTTATAAGATAAACCAGATATGGTATGCAAATTGAAGAAGTCCTTGTAAGGATTGAAGCAAGCTCCTAGAGCTTGGTATGCATGATTGGATAAGTATCTGCTGCAACAAGGTTTCAATAAAGGGTATGCATATAGCCATTTGTATATCAAAGTAAGTAATGATCAAATCTTAATTATTGAAGTTTATGTGGATGATATCATATTTGGAGGAAATGAAGAGATGTACAAGAATTTTGCAAATGAGATGCAAAAAGAGTTTGAGATGTCTATGTGTGGTGAGATGAATTTCTTCCTTGGACTACAAATTAATCAAAGAGACAAAGGTATTTTCATTTCTTAATCAAAATATCTCAAGGAATTGTTGAAAAAGTTTGGAATGGAGGACTCTAAACCAATATGCACTCCTATGGTTACTGGTTGTAAACTGAGAAGAATGATGAATCTCCTAAGGTTGATCAAAGCAATATAGATCAATGATTGGAGGACTGCTTTACTTAACTACTACTAGACTAGATATCATGCATGCAGTCTATCTTGTGGCCAGATTTCAATTAGATCCCAGAGAATCTCATGTGATGGTAGTTAAGAGAATTTTTAGGTATTTGAAGGGCACTCTTGATCATGGATTATGGTATCCTAAGAACAATGACTTTGCTCTAAGTGCCTACATAGATGTAGATTGGGTTGGATGTGCTGATGATAGGATAAGCATAGGTGGAGGTGCATTCTTCCTTGGAGATAGAGTAGTGTCCTGGTATATCAAGAAATAAGAATCAGTTTCCTTGTCTACTATAGAAGTAGAATATATTGTTGCAGTATCATGCTGGACTTAGGTAGTCTGGATGAAGCAGACCTTGAAGGATATCCAAGTTGAGTTTGATGGACCAATTCCTATTCTTTGTGATAGTACAAGTTCCATAAACATTTGAAAGAATCTAGTGATGCACTCAAAGACAAAGCACATTTCAATCAAATAACACTTCTTGAGGGAGAAAGTTGCAAAGAATGAGGTAAAGCTTGAGTATGTGCCTACAAAAGATCAAGTTGTTGATATATTCACTAAGGCTCTTCCAAAAGACACATTTAAGTATCTTCGAGAGAAATTAGGGGTTATTTCCCCTCCCTCATTGAATTAGATACATAAGGAGGTGCATCAGTCCAATGTGCCTCAAAGCACATTTTCTCTCATGGACTGATGTTGAAGGCTACCTCTTAGGGGGTAGGTAATGGTTTAAGAAGACTGTAACATTCAGGGGGGTAAAGAATGGTTTCAAACTGATCAAAGCAGCATTTTGCAAGTATGTGTAGTAGAAGAGATGTGATTCCCTTTTCCATTGATGTCAAAGGGGGAGAGAAATCATGTGAAAAACTTAGGGGGAGTAAGAGTACAAAAGTATGAAAAGAAAGGGGGGGTCCTGAAGCAGAACTGTGTCTTGATGGTGGAATATGTTTTTCACATCATATGTTGCCATCAATGACAAACGGGGAGATTCTTGCAAGTATGTGCTAATTGGTGTTGTCATTGATGTCAACATATTTGTGATGTCATTTGTGTCAACTATATCTTCTGGCACTTTTGTTTGTTGATTGATTGAAGAACACTGTCTGAGTATTTTGCTCCATATATTTCATGTGTTGAAGACTAGAGTATGAGATTTGGATATGATTTAGAGAAGTGTGTGAAGATGCTAAATCTAGAATTTGGTTGTCTGGATCACTGTGCAAAAAAAGTTCTATTCACCAGTATGAAGACTGGGCCTGGCAAGGTTTTTAGAGTGATAGGGAGAAAGTGTTTTGCTCCACATTTCTTTACAGATTAGAGTTTGGCTTTGCACTTCTAGACTTAAGATTATAAGGCCCTTAGTCATCTTCATTCCAAAGGATATGTGATTTGAAGCTCTAGAAAACAAGTGTCTAATTAGCAGAGTTAGACAGTGTCTGATCGAGAACAGTTTCTGATCCATCTTCAAGTGAAATAAATTAAGATTTATTGTGGTTGGATTTGCTAGTTTCTAAATGATTTTTTTATGTTTGTAGATGTCCCTTGAATGCATTAAAGGTGTGTGCTTGATCTCCAACCTGTAATGAAGATCTTGGAAGCATGTGTTCAAGTGTTCTTGGTGATTGCACATGTCTGGCTAACTTGGATGATTAACATTTTTTGTAGATAAATTTCTTGAATTATAGAAGTGTGTGGTAGTGTGTGAAAATGTAATTGATTTCATGTTAAGGCATGAAGAGTTCCTCCTTTATTCATTTAGTCTACAATTTTGTTTAGGTATAATCCTAATTTGATGTATGTATGTATGCCGACCTTGGAGATTGTTCCAATGGTTGATGATTGTAATGCCAACCTTGATGTACATTCCAAGGTTGATGAATTGTATAAATACATGTAATGAATTTGTGTTTCAGGTGTGGGTATAAAAATGATGCGAAGATAAGTGCAAAGAGTAAAAGTAGAGCAGAGTAGAGGAGTTTTATTCCGCTTCAATGGAACTGAACTCAGGCATCGAGTAGATCCCTCTTAATCAATTCAACCCTTGGCAGTGAGACACCCCTAGCAGTGAGCCAACCCCCAATAGTGAGCCAACCCTCGGTAGTGAGCCATCCTCTTGGGCAGTGAGCCCTTTGGCAGAGAGCCACCATTTGATATTTGGTATTATTACTACATTTATATTGTGATCTAACACTCACCGTGGTTCTTCCCTGTTTAGGGTTTTCCATGTAAAAATTTGGTGTTCATGTGTATGTGGTATTGATGTGTTTATGTTTTGATTCTGCTATTCATGTTTAATGATCATAATAGAATAAGGAAATAAGTTATGTGATTGTGAAGTTGTTTGTGGTTTAAAGAAGTTAAGGTTTTCGATACAACTGATTCACCCCCCTCTTAGTTGTCTTGTGCCATTCAACAAACTCTTTGGATACTGCCTCCACATCCTTTGGGACTATAGTTGCTATGGATATGCTAGCTATATCTTCCTTTATGGAAAACATCCTTTCCATCCTTGTGGGTTCTTCTTCATTCTCCTTGAGTAGGACATCTAATTTCACATTGGTGGATCCCCTCGTTATGGGTACTTGTCCTTTCTTTTGCTTAGTGATTCTTGCCCCTTTCAGTATATCTTCACCTTTCTTCACAGTTGCCTCTCCTTCATCTTTCTCAATGTCTCCATATGAATCCTCAGGCTCCTCCACTTGCCTTGTAGTTATGGTGATAGTAGGGATAGGATTCTCTCTTTGAGGTGAGGACCCTGTGGCTATTGTAATGCCACTGGTGGTGAATTCTTTAGCTACTTTTGAAGAATCTGGTTTGGATAGCTTGGCCTCCATAATTTGCCTTTTGTGAATTAGGAAGTCATCAAAGTTAGGATCTGCCAACTCTTGTCTCTTTCTCTTCTTATCAACAGTCAATGCCACTCCCTTTGCTTTTATTGCAGCCAAGTTTTGATCTACCCATTTCCTTGTGAGCTCCAGGACTTTAGCTGTGATTAGCTCAATATATGTAACCTCAGGTTGATCCCAATTTGGAGGGGAGATAGTTTCCTTATATATGTTTATCTTCATATTCTTTATTCATCAATTTACCATCATTAGAGTTCAGCTATGGGGGAACATCAAAAAATTCTATTGTCCTAATCTGATTAAGAGTTAATCTCTGATAGCTTCTTCTCCTAACTTCTACTTCATCTGGGCAATTTGCCCAGTAATCTTCTAAATGCAATTCATGCCTTAGCTTTTTATTCACATACCTTTCCATGTGGTGGTATGGATCATAATATATAGCTAAGGAAAATTACTGCAAATGGAGCATATGCAATTATTCCTCTGAATGTTTTGCTCCATCAATGGATGCACATACATACGATCCCAAGAATAGTGGAAACCTGACATTGCCTCTTTTGTTCTTCTTCACATATGCCTCATAAGAGGATATAATCTATTTAGTTAGCTCCAGTAATATTATTTTTGTAGTAGGATATCTTGGCAACATGAAAGGTTGCCCCTCGAATCCCTCCATCTAGATATATGTAAAAGTTGGGAACTATATAAACTGAGTTCCATTCTTTGTGATTACCTCTTGAGCATCATTGTTCAATCTCTTTGCTCGATCATCCTCCATCAATCTAACCAAGTGCATGATAAAACAATCATTCACTCTTCTTTAATTTTGGGTGGAGGCCTTCCCTTCTAATTGGGGATAATGATCCCATAAGGCCTTCTCTCCTAGATTCTTCCCACTCTGCCTACTGTTTGTAGACCAGAAAATGTGTACTAAGTTGCACATGTGTACACCACATATGAAGACATGTAAAATAGGCATGAATTGCCCCCAAATTGCCACATGCCCTCATCAAGGCTGTCACTAATCAGGGATGCCCATTGTACTTTTGTGTTAGTGGATTGTACCATCCTAATGAGCCCATACATCCATGGCTCAAAATTATCTGAATCTAGGTTTCTAATCATTCTGCTCACCATCATCATTATGTATTGTACCTCTTTAAACAATTTACTTGGCATCTTTACCACTACCTTGGCTTTATTGTATGCAACCCTCTAGTATATGAACATGATCTTTCTGTAATCATTAGATTTATTCTTATACTAGGCCTCTAAGTTCTCAATTGTAATTCTGAATAGATTAGGGCTTGTGGGAAGTTGAAATGCCTCTATAATCCCCTGGATAGAGAAGTTTGCATAAATCCTTCCATCTTTCTCTATGATTCTATTCTCAGAGTTATAATTTTGTGCACATGCCACGACCAACTCTATGGCATTAGCTACATATGGGAACTCAACTACGTTCCACATCCCAGAGTTGTAAATCTTCTATAAGATGGGGTTTCCATCTCCCCCAATCGATTTGGTGGTCCAAGCATCCAAGACTATGTTTCCAGGATGGGTGTCCCCTATTCTTCCAAACCAAAAGCCGTTCTCTCCAAGGGATGGGAACATGGGTTTTTTAAACTCTGTATCATTCTGGTTCTTTCTGTCCTGCATTATGTCCTGTAATTCGCTGATGTACATACTTTAACCTAAATTATCTTTTAATTCTTCTAACATTTACTTTTCTAGATGTTCTAATTTTATTATTTCAGAGCATAATCATGTGCATATGTAGACAAAATTTATCCTAAGTACAAATTTTACCTTGCATTACTTCTGCGAGCATACGACAAAAATAGGAGAAAAAGGGTTTTGTCATTTACATACCTATTTCCAGAGTTTAAAACCTGATTTAATGTGTCTAGATATGTTCTTTTCACTATGAAATCACCATTCACTATTCTCCATTTGTCATTTGCACTGTTCTATTCAGGATGGGAGTCACTATAATAATCGCTGTAAAAATCGTCAGAGCTCTATAAATTCTCTTCTGAATGCTTTGGTGAGTTTAAAATGATCTAAATCCAACTTTTATGCTTTAAAATCATGAATTAGGGCTTAATAAATACTAAATCGCATTGGCTCATGGATATCCACTTATGCATTTGGGAGGTCTTTACAAGTGGCAAGTTCTATTTTGAAATTTTGAAACACCAACAACTCTCTTTCGCGACATTGAATGAGGTCCGGATATGGGATATGCACATATAAACACTTAAGTAGTATACTCACTCTCAAAATGTCCATATGCGTATCCATATGACATCATTAATCATTTGGTCAAACGTTGACCCCAGGATGGATATGAGGACATAAAAATCCTAAGGCAATTTCCTTTGATTTTGAATATCGGGACATTAAAATGTCCACTTTGAAAAGTTAGTTGCATGCTATGTGGCATCGTTTGGTCAGTCCATGGGAGGTTGCTAGTTTAGTTTGTAAAAGACATGGATATGGATATTTAGAAATATCTGTATATTAGACCTCATGAAATATCCCTAAGTTTGAATGTCCTGATGATGTCACCCCTTTTAAAGTGATTCTTGATTATGAGAAAAGTGACGTCATCTGGTTATTAGGAAGATCTAGAATTTAAGATATTGTCTGGATGCCCGATTGTCTAGATGATGTCATCATTGTTTGGTGTTTCTTTGAAATTAAATTTGATGTTGACATCATCCAGATATTAAGTTTCTATGCGAACTGTCCATAGTCTAATGTCTATTTGAAAAGTCAAATAGGACACATCATCAAGATATTGAAAGGGTTTGCACATTAACAATGGGTGTGGATATTAAGGAATGTATGGACATTAAGGAAATGTTTGGATATTAAGGCAATGTATGGATATTACGATTGAATATCTAGACCATAAATATCCATGCATATGATGGCTTCATTATATTGATAGGGTAAATTTGACGGGTGCATATCTGGATATCAGGATATGACCTTTTACTTAGAATTTTGTTCAAGTTTTTAGTCAAGATAATTTGTCTGGATATTAGGAAATGTGCAAACCTTAAGTGTAAATGTGAATATCCATATGACTGTTAACCAAGACTTTGACCTTGAATATCTTCATGGGTTTAAGAAATTTCTACATACTCGAAAAGGCAAACCTGCTTAGAATTTCATTCGCTGTCATTTAGCAAGCTTCATGAGAGAGAATTCACACTTTCAAATTTTGATCCATAATTCAAGATCCAGATTTGCCTAAGACAAGACCTAGACACACCATTTGATAATACTTTTACCATACCGCCTGAAACAAAAAGGAAAGTAAAACAAGCCAAGCACAGTAGAAAAAAGTTGGGTCCCTATTTTGCTAGGGCAAAATGGGGTGTGTTGTGTAACCACACAAAAACTTGCCACCAAATAAAACCACCAAATTCCAATCAATTCAAAAGAGGAGGAAAAATTAGAACATAAATTTCCAACTCTTATCATACATAAGCATCTTGACCTCTCCAAATGATATCATATTCATTAACAAAACTATATGATGAGAAGGAATTCATATGTGTGCATTTGATTCATTTCCTTCTTCTTGAGAAAGGTTGAAAATGATAGTAGTTAGTGTTAAGCTACATGATTGGATTTAACCCTCTATGCCAAACTTGGATAGAGCCTTGCTGCTAGTTAGGCATCCATAGCCTTGTCAAGGTTATCTTTGCAATTCTCCCAAGTAGAGCCTCATTGTCAATTAGGTGTCCATAGCCCCAGTAGAGTTACTTGGATGACCTAAAGAATTTCTTTTCTTTGGATTTTCAATATTTATTTTTAGTTTTCATATGATATGATCTTGTAAGCACATTTGCAAGGTGTAGGCACTTGCTTGTGAGGCCGGGAATTGCAATGGTAGCAAGCGCAAACCTTTAGATTTTTCACTTAACATAGACACTAGTATTTTCAACTAATTCAAGGCTGTTAGATGTATTCTTGTGATGATTTCCTTGAACAACAAAGGTTAATATTGATGACTATGGTTTGATAGATAGAATCCAAAGTACTTAAGCTTACAAAAATTACAACTCATGTGAGAATTTGTAATTCTTTCTTGAATTCCAACAATTTTAATGTTTTCTAAAGTGAAAAGGTGTTCCATATTGCCTAACCAAAACAAGGACTCAACAAGCACACAAAAATAAAACAAACAAACAACAAATGATACAAGCAAGTATTCACATAATATACATGGTTCTGACTTTTCCCTATTTAGGCTTGGAAATAATGCTTGAGAAACTGCCCATTGACACACAATAGATCATCTTCTCCAGTTAAAGTTTTTTATCCTATAGGTGTACTGTCACCTAGTATTTCAGAAATCTGAAAGGGACTAGTCCATAGTTTGTCAAATTTACCATGGTCTACTTTCTTTTCATGGGCTTTATCCCAAAATAGCACCAGGTCTGAGATCCTAAATGCTTTGATTTTGGACCTCTTGTCAAACCAACATTTAACAATGTTGCAAGTATGTGCCTAATCGGTGTTGTCATTGATGTCAACATATCTTTGTTGTCATTGGTGTCAACTATGTCCTATTCCACTACTTGTTTAAAAGTTGTGTATGTTGAGGATATTGAGAAAATTGGCCTCTTGAGAAGAAACAAGTGAGTTTCAGTGAAGTGCAGTATAAACAGTGAGTTGTATACTGAAGAATAGTCCTGTAGATTATTCTGCATTTTCTATTGCTTGAAGATCTTGGTCTAAGGATTGGAAGTTATTTAAAGGGATGTCTAAAGATGCTAAATCTTGAGTTTGAGCCTCTAGTGTGAAGAATTGAGAGAGTTGCATTCACCAGAGTAAAACCTACCTTCTCTAATTATTCTCTGGTGATAGGAAGAAAGTATTTTGCTCCGCATTCCTCCGCATTAAAGTGTTTTTCTCTGCGGTTCTAAAGGAAAGTTTGGGATGATGATAAGTGCCTATAATTGCAATGGTTCATGTTTTGGTGGTTCGCAAGCTATCTTTCTTTCATGACAATTGAAGATAGTGAAGTTCATGTGTTTCGGTGTGAAGAATCTTATGAATAAAGTGGTTTGTGTTTGTGCAGTTTCTCCTGATGATTTCAACGTGCTTGTGGATTCCTCTTGATCATGTTCCTACCTTTACATTGGTCTGTGTTAAGGAAATGAGATTGTGTTTGAAGATTACTCCCAGATAATGTAGAGTGCAACCAGTCTTAGCCGACTTGGTTAATTCCAGTAATTGCGAAGATCCCTTGAAGATTGTGGAAGCGTGTTATGGCATGGAAGATCATGTTTGAGTCCCAGCTAAGGCATGGCATGATCTGTATACATCTATACTACAATTCCTTAGCATATTTTTGTATAAGGTCAAGACCTATTTTGTAAATGTTTGTAATGCCGACCTTGGAGATTGTTCCAATGGTTGATGATTGTAATGCTAACCTTGATGATCATTCAAAGGTTGATGAAGTGTATAAATACTTGTAATTGAGTCATGGAAAAGGTGTCCTTGTGCAAAAATGGGAAGATAAGGAAAAGGGAGAGAAGATAAGGCAGAGTAGGGCAGAGCAGAGCAAAGGAACTATTGTACTTCAATATATTAATCTCAAACATGAAGAAGATGGTGATTTTCGTAGTGAGCCTAGCAGTAAGTCACCAGTAGGGTTTAGCAACCCTCAAGGTTTAACAAGCCTCAAGGTTTATATTATAATCTTTCTAGGTTTAGGGTTGAGGCAGTGAGCCTGCTAGACCTAGTTGTACTTCATGGCAGTGATCTAGTATGTTCTAGGCTTGTGGAGTGACCAAGCCTGAACATCATTTTTCAAAGATTGCAATATATTTTGAGAGCTAATCCTCTTTGTGGTGTTTCTCCACCTTGGGGTTTTCCACGTAAAAATCCAGTGTCTCTTATGTTTGATGTTGCATCTGTGTTTAAGCTTCTAATTTCATGCATTCTTTGTTTAATCATAATAAGTGTAGATAAGTGTTTAATGTTTAAGTACAGAAGTATTTGAGTTTTTGGGACAACTAATTCACCCCCCTTTCCAGTTGTCTGGCACTTTTCAACAATTGGTATCAGAGCCAAGTTCCTCTAAAGAAAGTCTAACAACTTGAGGAAGATCCAAAATTTCTTATAAGAAGGAAGCGTCACATTTTGATGGGATGAATTATGCTCTTTCGAAGGCATGAATGAAAAGTCATCTTGTTTGTCTTGGTTACAAAGTATGGAAAGATATAGAAACAAAATACACCTTGCCTCAAAATGGTTTGATGACTAAAGATGAAATCAAGGAATATGAAGTGGATGTTAAAGCAAAAGATGCTCTGTTAAGTTCATTGAATGACTCAATACTGACAAAAGTTGTGGATCTTGAAACTGCAAATGAGGTATGGGAAAAGCTAAAAAATCTATATGAGGGAGATGATTCTGTGAAGGAGGCCAAGCTACAAAGTCTGAAAGTGAAATATGAAAGTTTGAAGATGAATGAAGATGAAAACATAATAGCCTTTATGTAAAGAGTTGATGAACTTGTCACTGGAATAAAAGGTATGAGTGGAACTCTCGGTGATAAGGAAGTTGTGATGAAAATTCTCAGATCACTACCAAAGTCCTACAATCACAAGGTAGCTGTAAGTGAAGAATTTATGCAAGTAAAGGCTATTGACAGAGATCAGTTGCTTGGTAAGATTATTGCCTTTGAAATGAGAGAGTTTGGTGATGCCCTGCCAAAAGTAGAGTCTGCCTTCAAAACCAGTACTTCTGGGAAAACCTCCAGATCAGAAAAGTACAAGGTAGAATCAGATGATGAGCTTGATGAAATTGAAGCCAATTTTGTGGATAGACTATAAAGAGGATCCGATAAGTTCGAAGGTAAATTACCTTTTAAATGTTTTTCCTATGGTAAAGTAGGCCACTTTTCTTCCAGATGTCTTGAAAGAATTGAAAGAAATAGGAAGAGATATGAGAATAGGCCTAGGATCCAAAAGAAATGCTATTATGTTGAAGATTTTGATGATGATGGAGTATCAGATAATAGTGAACTAGATAATTTGTTAGTACTTCTAGCAATGAATGCTTGTTTATTGCTATTAAAGAAGAACCCGTGTCTACTAATCCTACTAGCTGTGTGAAGAAAGAAAAACCAGTGGAAAGTGCTTTGGCTGCCGAGGTTGTTGAAGACAAAGATGAATGGGTTATTGATAGTGGCTGCTCTCACCACATAACTAGTGACAAAAGTAAGTTTGTGAGTTTGGAAAGATATGATGGTGGACTGGTTAGGTTTGGAGATGATACAACTGGTGAGATTTGTGGAAAAGGATCTATTTCTTTTGATGGCAAGCATAATACCGAAGATGTCTTGTATGTGAAAGGATTAAAGTACAATCTTTTGAGTGTGGGTCAAATGTGTGACAAAGGTTATGACTTAAGCTTCAAGGACAATGGATACAAGATTAGGGAAAGCTCTAGAATAGTCATTGCAACTGGTAAGAAGACCAGAGGTAATATCTATCACTTGAAAGGAACTGATAACTATTGTTTGTTGGCTTAGACTAATGAAAGTTGCCTATGACATAGAAGGTTGTGTCACATCAATTTTGATAACATTATAAAGATAAGTACTGCACAGGCTATTAGAGATTTGCCTAAGCTTGTGAAGCCTGCTAATCCTATTTGCAAAGAGTGTCAATTTGGGAAACAAACAAGAACAAGTTTCAAAAGCAAGGACCAATCAGTTGATGGACTACTAGAGCTAGTGCATACAGACTTGTGTGGACCTACTAGAGTAAGAAGTTTTCAAGGAGATAGGTATTTCATGTTTCTTATTGATGATTATTCTAGAATGACTTGGGTTACTTTTTTGAAAGAAAAATTAGAAGCTCTGGATAAGTTCAAGGCATTTAAGGCAATGATTGAAAATGAGATAGATTTGAAGATCAAATGATTAAGGTTTGATAGAGGAGGAGAGTTCACATCAAATGAATTCAATTTCTTTTGTGAAGAACATGGGATAAAGAGACAATTATCTGCACCTAGAACTCCACAACAAAATGGAGTCATTGAAAGAAAGAACAGAACAGTTCAAGAAGCTACTAGAACCATGATGAAGGAAGCCGATCTTCTAAAACTATATTGGAGAGAGGCAATTCACACTGCTATATATATCCTAAACAGAGTCCAAGTCAAAGGTAACAATTCTAAGACTCCTTATGAATTGTGGTATGGTAAAGTTCCTACTGTGAAATATCTCAAATTTTTTGGTAGCAAATGTTATATCAAAAGAGAAGAAGATTTAGGCAAGTTTGATGCTAGGTGTGATGAAGGAATCTTCCTTGGTTACTCAACCAAGAGCAAGGCCTACTAGTGTTATAATAAGAGGTTGAATAAGATCATTGAGAGTGCAAATGTCAAAGTCGATGAAAGGGTCTCCAGAATCAAGTGGATATGAATCAGATAAACCAGATGTTTCAGAAGTGGTGCAGCATGAAGATAGCTCAGATGAAGAGGATTAAGCTCCGAAAAGTGCTACCAAGACACCAAGGTATGTAAAACTTAATCATTATGAAGATCAAATTATAGGAGATAAGAGTAAAGGAATTCTGACCAGAAGAAGAGCTGCAGAAGAATAAGTAAACTTCTGTCTAATTTCCAAGATTGAACCTAAGATTGTGAATGAAGCTTGCAATGATAAGAATTGGGTAAAGGCTATGAAAGAAGAATTGATGTAGATAGAGAAGAATCAGACCTGGGATCTTGTTCTCAGACCAGTAGATAAAAATGTAATTAGTACCAAGTGGGTTTTTAGAAACAAGATGAATGATAATGGTGAAGTAGAAAGAAACAAAGCAAGGTTGGTATGCAAAGGATACTCTCAAGCTGAAGGAATAGATTTTGAGGAAACATTTGCACCAATGGCAAGGATTGAAGCTATAAGAATGTTTCTAGCATTTGCAGCCTATAAAAATTTTAAGGTATACCAGATGGATGTAAAGTCCACATTCTTGAATGGAAAGTTGAAAGAAGTCTATATTGAACAAATGGAAGGATTCCAGTCATCACATTAGGGTGACATGGTATGCAGATTGAAGAAGGCATTGTATGGGTTAAAACAAGCCCCCAGAGCCTGGTATGCTAGATTGGATAAATATCTGATATAGTTAGGATTCACCAAGGGTACCACCGACAACAATCTCTACTTCACGATCGATAATGAACAAATCCTAATTGTTATAGTCTTTGTTGATGACATTATCTTTGGAGGAAATGAAGGTATGTGCACAGTTTTTGCTGGAGAATTGCAAAGTGAATTTGAAATGTCTATGTTTGGTGAGATGAATTTCTTTTCAGGTCTGCAAATAAATCAATCAGATAAGGGTATCTTCATTTATCAATCTAAGTATGTGAAAGAGTTGTTAAATAAGTTTGGGATGGAAGACTTTAAACTGATAAATACTCCCATGATAACCTGTTGTAAGTTGAGTAAAAATGATGATTCACCTATGGTAGATTAGAAAAGGTACAGATCTATGATTGGAGGATTACTTTATCTGACTCAAACCAGACTTGACATAATGCATGTAGTTTGTCTTGTGGCAAGATTTCAAGCAGAGCCTAAGGAGTCACATGTGATGGCAGCCAAGAGAATTCTAAGATATTTGAAAGGCACAATGGATTATGGTTTGTGGTATCAAAGGGACAATGATTTCACTCTGAGTGCATACGCTGATGCAGATTGGGCCGGAGATGTAGATGATAGAAAAAGTACAAGTGGAGGTGCATTATTTTTGGGAAAAAGGCTGGTATCTTGGATAAGCAAAAAAAAGACTCAATATCTCTGTCCACTACAGAAGCAGAATATATTGCAGCAACATGTAGTTGTACTCAAGTGTTGTGGATGAAGCAGACATTGAAGGACATCAGAGTTGTGTATGAAGATCTAATTGCAATTTTTTTTGACAATACAAGTGCCATAAACATATCAAAGAATCCAGTAATGCATTCAAGGACAAAGCACATATCCATAAGATATCACTTTCTGAGGGAAAAAGTGACAGAGAATGAAGTCAAGTTGGAATAGTATCTACAAAAGAGCAGATTGCAGACATTTTCACTAAACCTCTACCTAAGGATACTTTTGAGTATCTTAGAGAAAAGTTAGGGGTTATTACCCCTCCTACTCTAAACTAAGATGCACAAGATTGCATCAGTCTAGTGGTACTTAGATTTCTTTACATCTAGATTGATGCTTTTAGGGCTACTTCTCAAGGGGAGTAGTCAGAGAGTTCAAAAGAGAAATTGAATCACAGTAGAAGAGTGCAAGTATGTGCCCTTTTCCATTGATGTCAAAGGGGGAGAGAAGTCATGTGAAAAACTTAGAAGGAAAGAGTGCAGATGTGTAAAGAGATAGGGGAGAATCTTGTCTTGATGGCTGTTGCAGTTTTTCACATGATATGTTGCCATCACTAACAAAGGGGGAGGCTGTTGCAAGTATGTGCCTAATCGGTGTTGCCATTGGTGTCAACTGTGTCCTATTCCATTACTTGTTTAGAAGCTATGTATGTTGAGGATATTGAGAAAATTGGCCTCTCCAGAAGAAGCAAGGGAGTTACAGTGAAGTGCAGTATAGACAATGAGTTGTATGCTGAAGAACAGTCCGGTAGATTACTTTACATTTCCTGCTACTTGAAGATCTTGGTCTGTGGACTAGAAGTTATTTAAAAGGATGTCTGAAGATGCTAAATCCTGAGTTTGAGCCTCCAGTGTGAAGAATTACGAGAGTTGCATTCACCAGAGTAAAACCTGCCTTCTCTGATTATTCTCTGGTGATAGAGAGAAAGTATTTTTCTCCACATTCCTCCGCATTAATTTTTTTTTCTCTGTGGTTCTAAAGGGAAGTCTGGGATGATGATAAGTGCCTATAATTGCAATGGTTCATGTTTTGGTGGTTCGCAAGCTATCTTTCTTTCATGACAGTTGAAGACAATGAAGTTCATGTGTTCCAGTGTGAAGAATCTTATGAATAAAGTGGTTTGTGTTTGTGCAATTTCTCCTGATGATTTCAATGTGCTTGTGGATTCCTCCTAATCATGTTCCTACCTTTACATTGGTCCACGTTAAGGAAATGAGATCATGTTTGAAGATTACTCCTAGATAACGTAGCTTACAACCAATCTTAGCCGACTTGGTTAATTCCAATAATTGCGAAGATCCCTTGAAGATTGTGGAAGTGTATTATGGCATGGAAGATCATGTTTGAGTCCTAGCTAAGGCATGGCGTGATCGGCATACATCTATACTACAATTCCTTAGCATATTTTTGTATTAGGTCAAGACCTATTTTGTAAATGTTTGTAATTCTGACCTTGGAGATTGTTCCAATGGTTGATGATTGTAATGCCGACCTTGATGATCATTCAAAGGTTGATGAAGTGTATAAATACTTGTAATTGAGTCATGGAAAAAGTGTCCTTGTGCGAAAATGGGAAGATAAAGAAAATGATGAGAAGATAAGGTAGAGTAGGGCAGATTAGAGTAGAGGAACTATGTACTTCAATGTATTAATCTCAGACATGAAGAAGATGGTGATTTTGGCAGTGAGCCTAGCAGTGAGCTGCCAGTAGGGTTTAACAACCCTTATTTTAATTTTTCTAGGTTTAGGGTTGAGGCAGTGAGCCTGCTAGTCCTAGCTGTACTTCATGGCAGTGAGATAGTATGTTCTAGGCCCGTGGAGTGACCAAGCCTGAACATCATTTTTCAAAGATTACAATATATTTTGAGAGCTAATTCTCTCTGTGGTTTTTCCCTACCTTGGGGTTTTCCACGTTAGAATCTGGTGTCTCTTATGTTTGATGTTACATCTATGTTTAAGATTCTGATTTCATGCATTCCTTGTTTAATCATAATAAGTGCGGATAAGTGTTTAATGTTTAAGTACAGAAGTATTTGAGTTTTTGGGATAGCTGATTCACCCCCCATCTCAGTTGTCTGACACTTTTCAACAAACAATGGCCTAATGTTTGGAAAAGTGATCAATTGCTCGATCCCTCTTCTATTCCAAATGTAGCAATTGTAATAGTCAAACTTTCAATTTATCTTCTATGCCTAAATATTCTTGGACAAACTATAGGGTTGGGATCTTCAAATTAATGGGCAAGATAGGATCCACTCCATACACCAATTGGTAAGGGGAGTTGCCTAGGATTTTAACCTTTGTCTTAACGATGACATAATTTGACAAGGATAAATAGGATCTAATTACTAAATATATGTGTGTGTGTGTGTGTGTTTCCAAATGGCATAAGAATCATTGCATTCACGCGATCTAGCATCCTCTCCATAGTGAAACTCTCTCTCCTCATATCAGAGGGAAAACAACACTCTTCCTGCATCCACCTCAGTTACATGACGATAGTTTGTCCATTTCATCATTTAACCACATGATCATTAATAATGTCATAAACAATTATTTCTTGCATATAAAGTAAATACATTTTCCATAATTACTATAATCATAATATTTTCTCTGACTACTATCCACCTTCACGAAAATAATGAAAATAAATGCATTAGTTTAAAAATGGGGTGTGACAATGTTGGGGCTTCAGTGTCAAGTATTTTTAGTACAAAAACATTCTCTTATTTGACCCTCATTTTTTGCATCAATCCCTATAGCAGTATGAAAATTGAATGATGCCAATAAAAATATATTTGTTTATGATCAAGTGTTCTATAGAACTATTCAAGCTTTGAAAATAGAGACATTATTTGTTGTCAAAGGAATTTTTTTGTGCACTAATTACCAAGCATTATAATATCTAAATAGTCAAAATAAGCTGATTTCAAAGCTTGCCAAACATGTTGAACTTTTGTAAAGTTATTCATTTATACATTGAAACATAAAAGTGGCAAATCTAGTGCCATACTTAATGCAATGCGTAGAATGTTAGATGCATAGGACAGCTATGAGCGGGGGTTGAATCAGTTGTACATTAAATCATTAAACCATCAAAGCTATTCCAAACTCTTATTAAGCATTAGCAGATTGTAAACATATGAAGCATCAATGCAAACACATCAAACACATAAGAACACCAAATTTACATGGAAAACCCAAGAAGGAAAAAACTACAATGAGAATTAGCTCACATGTATATGAATAGAAACACCAAAAATAATAGGCTCGCTGCCAAGGGCTCACTGCCCAAAAGAAAGGCTCACTAGAAGGACTCACTATCCAGAAGAGAGAAGAATAGAAGAGGACTATTACAAGGAGATTCACTATCTCAAAGAAACAGAAGAGATCTACCACTACAACTTCATGCCATCCACAACCTTCAGCTCACTACCTCCAGCAACTTCAAGCAAACTGATATGTAGACACCTTATGCTAACTGCATCTGGAAGTCATAAGCATTTAAGATCATACTTAATTCACTACCCTTGACTCACATTTGCATCATCTTCTCTACCTTTCTCCACTCCTTCATCTTGCATTTATACCATCCATAACGAAAAACCATCTCACTTAGGTCGGTCCTAATGAAATGTATGCACCTCAAACATGCAACAAAAAAATAGGTTGGCACTAAACACTTCCACGGTAGAAAGATGTGAAAGTGGACCATACTAAGGGTTAACTAGGACTCAAATCTATATCACCATGCTTTTCATCACATCCACAATCCATAAAGTACTTCCACAAATAGCACTAGTAAGCCAGGTCGGCCAAAACTGAACTAACACTACAAGCGACCACAAACACACCTCTCCAAGTGTAAAAACATAATGCAAACCATAGAGAGACACTCCACATCATCCTCATAGCTTTCTAGAATGTTCAACATCATCAGAATCTTCTGCAATACTGCCGCAACCACCTGAAACAAAAAATGTCTTCATTTTTCACATCAAGTTACACTATTATTGAACTCTAATACAAGAATTGAGTTTGTAGATCAATCCAACACTAGAAACTTCTAGGGAGGGTAGATACAGACAATTTAAGCACATTTCGAGATCTGCAAAACAAGAAACCTCAATATGGAGAAATGCAGAGCAATCTCATTTCTCCTAGACAATCTTCTACACAGGTAAACACTCTGTCAAACACATCTTCCACTGCCACATGATCTAGATCTTGAAACTCTGCATATAACACCTCTAAATACCTTTGATCAACACTTCCAAATTGTACAATCATATCTTCAACTAAGACTAAATGCAGAGCACATCACTGAACATACCTCGGTTAGACTACACAGCTTTTTATTCAACTTTTCTCAAAAGAACTTGGAAACCAAATGAACCATTTGCTAGAGGTTGACATCAATGACAACATCAACAAGATTCCAACAATCTCCCCCTTTGTCATTGATGGAAACACCACTTTTTTGAAAAACCATCACCAACAAGAACAACCAATCAACATCCCTACAAATAGTAGTACTCCCCCTGAGTGGAGCAACTCTTACTCTTTACACACTTTTCTGCACAATGGTTTTTCAATCACTTCAACTCTCTCCCCCTTTGACATCAATTGAAAAGGGCAACACCAGAAAGCACTTCCTCCCACTCCATGACTTTCAATTTTCTGCCTCTCCCCCTTAGGGTCATAAGATATTCTCCAACTGATTTCACCAACGAACAATACCACTACCTACTCCCCCAGAGAGGTAACCTTCAACATCAGTCTAGGACTAAGAATGTTGATATGTTGTGCAGTTTGATCAGTATCCAAGTGGGAGATTATTGTTATATGGAGCCTAATCAGACTTTAAATTTTCCCCACTTTATCAGTTTGGTTTCCCCCCAAATTATTTAATGGGGATTTTGGGGTAGCGCCCCTTGTAGGGTCCAGGGGCAGTGGGAGTTATTTTTTCTATTGGCTGACATAAAAAACCCTATTTTGTAACTGACATAAGTCTTGATAAAAATAGCTAAGGGTTAGGATTTCCGTTGGTATTGTATTGTAGTATTTGCAGTGGTATTGAGTTGTAAGGATTGCTGGTTGTAATCAGTTTGATTTGCTAGATAATAATATTGGACTCTCTACTAGTGGATGTAGCCTGAGTTTGGGTGAATCGCGTTAAAAATTGTCTCTCGCTGTTATTATTACTATGTTTTTTTCATTCTTCTGTTTAATCTTTATTTGCATTTAATTGATATCTTCTACATGCAATTCCTAACAAATGTGTCTTGAAATGTTTCCCAGATAGATGCACACACTTATGCATCTACTCAAAGGAAGGAGGGGCAAAATCCCTAACTTTAGCTAGAGATACTCAAAAGTATCTTTAGGAAGAGCCTTTGTAAAGATATCTGTAATTTGATCCTTGGTAGGCACATACTTCAATTTCAATTCATTCTCTACAACCTTTTCTCTTAGAAAGTGATACCGGATTGAAATATGCTTTGTTCTTGAATGCATTACTAGATTCTTTGAAATGTTGATAACACTTGTATTATCACATAAGATAGGAATAGGTTCATCATATAATACTTTCATATCTTTCAATGTTTGCTTCGTCCACAATACTTGTGTGCAACGGGATGTTGTTGCAATGTACTCTGCCTCTGTAGTAGATAATGATACTGAATCCTACTTCTTACTCAACCATGAAACTAGTCTGCTTCCAAGAAAGAAAGTACCACCACTTGTACTTCTTCTATCATTTGTACATCCTACCCAATCTGCATTTGTATATGCACTCAAAGAGAAATCAGTATCCTTGGGATATCATAATCCAAAATCCAAAGTGCCTTTCAAGTATCTAAATATCTGTTTTACTGCTGAAACATGTGATTCTCTGGGATCTGCGTGGAATCTAGCCACAATACAAACTAAATGCATGATATCTAGTCTAGTAGCAATTAGGTATAATAGTCCACAAATCATTGATCTGTACTTGCTCTGATCAGTCTTAAGAGATTCATCATCTTTGTTTAACTTGCAACCAATAGTCATGGTAGTACATACCAATTTGGAGTCTTCCATTCCAAACTTTTTTAACATTTCCTTAACATACTTTGACTATGAAATGAAAATGCCTTTTTCTGATTGACTAATTTGTAACCCAAGGAAGAAATTCATTTCCCCACACATTGAAATTTTAAACTCTTTATGCATCTCTTCTACAAATCTTTTGGACATACCTTCATTTCCTCAAAAAATTATATCATCACCATATACCTCCACAATCAAGATTTGATTTTTTTCAACTTTGAAGTACAAATTTCTATCTGCAATGACCTTTTTGAATCCTTGTCATAGAAAGCATCTATCCAATATTGCATACCAAGCTCTAGGAGCCTATTTGAGTCCATACAATGCCTTCTTCAATTTGCAGACCATATTTCGATCATCTGATAACTAAAATCCTTATGTTTGTTCAATGTATAACTCTTCTTCCAATTCTCCATTCAAGAATCTAAATTTCACATCCATCTGATAAACTTTGAAGTCCTTATGAGCTGCAAAGGCCAAGAACATTCTAATGGTCTCCATTCTTGCCATTGGGGAATATGTTTCCTCATAATCTATTCCTTCCACTTGTGAGTAGCCTTTACACACAAGATTGGCCATATTTCTAACTACTTCTCCATGCTCATTCAATTTGTTCTGGAATACCCATTTAGTTCCTATTACATTTTTGTTTGTGGGTCTTGGGACAATTTCCCAAGTCTAATTTTTCTCAATCTGCATCAATTCTTCTTCCATCGCTTTGATCCAATGTTCATCTTGTTATGTCAGAAATTGTCCTTCTATATGGAATGGTATAATTTCTCATAGTTTATCTCCTCTCCTTTGGTGACCTTTCAACCTAGTTTATTTTAGACCTTCCTAAACCCTGATTGCCTATGTCTAACTAGAATAATGTCATATTTTGGAATAACTGAAGACTGAAGATGAAAAGTGAGCTTAGATTTGAGATCCCCTAACCTCCTTGAGGTAGACCTGATTAGGAAATTAAGGCTTGGACTTGGGCGCTAGCACCCTTGTCCTGCCCTATTTCTTGAGGTTTTGAATTTTGGAGGGATGTTGGCCCCGCTGTGCATTCCGAGATTCCATTTTTAAAATTTCATTTTTCGCGCGATGTCGACATCTTATTTTGAAATTTGAAATTTTTAAGGTTAGATATTTAAAGACATTTAAAAATCATTTTATTACACATAATCTATATGAAAACTTTATGCCAAAACTCTGCTAAAATTGCCATTAAAGACCAGTGATTTGTTGAAGCTCTTTAAAGTTATTTGAATTTGCTATCATGGAGACAATGGATGGTGATGCAGAGTGGCACAAGGGAAGCACAACACAAAGGTTTACTCTATTGTCCTTTGCCCACTCACCCACTTCAACTAGCCTTCAACCAACCAACCAACCAAAGGCACATACAAGGCATATGAAGGATTTGATGTCCAGACTATTGTCCAACCCCTAAGGCTTCTCCAACACCTTAAGATAGATCAACAAACAGCTTCTATGTAGTTGGTTTGATCCCCAACTTCCCAAAACTCTCCAACCTATACCTTGACTAGTAAGGCTACTAGCCCTCCAAACTAGGTTTTCTCAACAAAGCTTGACAAAATCCCAAAGGTCTAGGCAAACAAATGATGGAATTGAACATCCTTCAGGGGACCCTAACAAACCTCCAAATCTCCTGCTCCAACTCTACTCCAGCAATCTAGAACGCCTACTAGGTCTCTAGGCCTAATTGATCAATTTAGGCTAGGTTACAAAGCAAGTGCTCAAAATTGGGTGCATAGGTCAGGGGCAGGAACTTGGAATGACTCTACCATCCCCAAAAAACACAAATACACCATTCATTTGCTCATCCTCTTAGGGTTTTGTCAAATACAACAATAAATTGCATAAATTCAGTCAAATACATAGAGATATTTGACCTAGGGCATCACATTAAAAATAGTAAACTATATTTTCTCAAAAAATGCTTTTGGAATCAAGTATTATACACCCCTAGCCTGCATTTCACTGAGTGGCATGAAATTTCATCGGTGGAAATGCATTCTAGGGCCAAATTTGTGGGACTGCCCTAGAAAACAGGGTTTCTAGACCAGTTTTGAAAGAAAATTCAATGACTTTTGACTCCGACCACTTCAAGACCTCAAACTAGTTGCATTTGAACCCCGACTCTCTCTAGTTTTAGAAAAAGTACATTAGACCAAGGTTTCAGTCCGTACAATCCGTACACAGCGAGAAAAATAGTGAAAAATAGTCAGTTTTCTTGATTTTTGTGCCCAAATTCCGTACAAAAACTTCCTCCTCCGTAGTGGAGTCAGATATCCACCATATTAACCCATCCAAGTTGGTTTCCAACTTCTACAACAGCATTTAACTGCCCAAAGTGGTTTTTGAACCGACCCAACACATAACACCTTTGACAACTATGGTGTTTTGCATTAACACAAGGAGGTTGATTTGTTTGGCTTGTCCAATGGAGTCCAAATGATCAACACACTCCTTCCAACATACTAAAACATTAAAACAACCAAAAAAACTCAAAAACCAATCCTTAGACCTTCTAGGCCTAATTGGCACAACTAGGTCCAAGTGGACTAAGAAGGATATGAGGTTTATAAAGTTACCCCAGACCTCTTGACCACACAAGAATAGACCTTCCAACATGGCTATGAAAAGCCTTATTACAAAACACATTAAACAAATATCACAACCTTTCAACAAAAATGCAACCAAAGTGACTTTAGGAACCAAGGTGCTCCTAGGTGCCCTGCACCAGATGGAGATTAGGAATCAAGATCGTGAGACTATCTTTCTCTTCCTAGGGTTTGTATACATTTTACATGATCAAGAGAAGGGTTAAAGCCCCCAACATCAAGCTTAGGAATCCTTCACAGATATGGCTACATCACCTTCTTGTTCATACCATTCTTCATTTCCTTCATCTTCTTGAGGTGAAGTTGTGTGTTCATTGAGTGAAGCAAATTGTTGATCTTTCCTTGATGCTTGAGTCATCTAGGGTTTTATGTTTATGCATGCACCTTTGTTAGATGAACACACACATTTTCTGATCTTTATCTTGGGCTATTGTTGAGGTAGGAATACTAAAAATGGGGCTTGACTGAGGCAAACTCCTATATAGCCACTACCATATTTCTCCTCCTTTTGCATGTATAGGTTGAATTCGTCAAGATTTGGCAGAAAGGAGTGACAAGAAGATGGATATTGCAAACACAGTCATCATAGAATTCAGATTTCAAGATTTTGAGACTTTCAGGACACTAGCACTAACGCCCTAGTCCAATTGGGTGATTTCTTCAAAATCTAGAAGCCTCTAGAGATTAAAAGACATCTGTTGCAGAAAATCTTGACATTAAGATACTTTCAGAATACTGCCATTAGCGCCCTAGTCCAACAGCTCCTCTATTTCTAGGTACACTGTCTCTGTACTATTTTTTTGCATTTTTGTAATCATTTCATTCATATCTGTGTCATAAATTAAGTTATTTCAGTTTGGTTGGCAAATTACAGTTTCATGCTTAGAGAGAGATACTAGCTTGTAAAAACCTGACTCAAACAGTCACATAGAAATAATTAACATGAAAAGGGAACATTGGAAATTAGTAGTTTATCCCTAAGCTTATCCCTTGCTTCCCTAATGCTTTAGTGTGTGAAAGTGTGGGACTTGAAGTCTTCTATCTCGCTTCCCCATTCCCCCTCTAAAAAATTTGGTGAACCTATGCTCTAAAGAATTAGCACCCTTTTAAACATCAGATCTGAGTTAGTTTATTGTCCTAAAACATATTTAGGATGCAAATCCTCTATTATGAAAGTACATATATTGAAACTTGAGTGATTTCCTTTATCCTTTCACTAAAAGAGATTGAAATTACAACTTTGTGTGTTGCATAATGTATTATATTTTCACAAAGTTTATGCTTAATCATTGTACATTTAAGTCTTGAGTCAACTTGAGCATGCTATAATGTCGGATTACTTTTTTCAAGACTTTCATGTGTATGATGAGCCGTGACTTCAATATGTTACATGAAGCCCTTGAGGACTTTATCTTGATTGAACATTCCACTACGACTCCTAAACCATCGTTGTTCCAAATATTTGTAAATGCAATTTATGTTCCTAAAACTCAAGAAGAACCTGTTAAACCAAAAATAGTGATCACTTTGTGTTTAGATGTGGTTCAACCTCCTTCTAAACTAGTTCTCACTATTAGAAGTCTTTCACCTTCTTCCTAACTCCTGATTACATTTATAACTATGCTAAATAGATAACACATCAAAATTCACAACAACCTAGTCATACTGTGGTTGTTCATACATACAATACTCATAATAACAAGCAAAGAAAACAACATTTGAGCATTATGATCTCTTTACTAGCTTCTCAACCAATGCTTCCTCAAGCACCTTGTTTAACACAAAAAGTTGGTCGATATTATGATCTTGTTGAGCAGCTTCATGCTACTCCTGCTAAGATATCTCTTTGGGAACTTATACAAACTTCACCTACATACCATGGAATGCTCCAAGAAGCTTTACAAAAGGTGATTGTACCACCTATTGTAAAACCTAATGATGTGTTAGCTCTTTTAGATTGTATGCATGCGACAAAAATAGACATTCTGTTTCAACAACATGAGTTGCCATCTCTTGAAGTTCAAAATCGGTATGATCCTTTGATTATTTTCATTACAATAAACAAGAAGCTAATTAAATGAGTTATGATTGATAATGGATCAGCTCTTAATGTTTGTGGCATCAATTTATTACATAAGATTAAAGTTGATACATCTTTGATTAAGCTAGATAAGATAAGCATCCATGGCTTTGATAATGTTGGAAGACAATCCGTAGGCACTATAAACTTACATGTACAAGTTGGGCATGTAACTTTACCTACCCTAATTCATGCCATGCCTTGTTCTTTATCTTACAACATGATTCTTGGTAGACCATGGATTCATGTACTAGGGCTAGTTCCTTCTACTTTGCATCGTTCAATCAAGTTTCTTCATAAAGATAAACTTCATACTATTCATGCTGATCTTGAACTAGATATTTGTTTACAAATTGAATCACAAAAGCAAGTTGTTCATCATAAGATCTTAAACAATCTAAAAGTTGATTCGTCAGCTTCTCTTGCCATAGATAATGTTATACAAGACTCCAAACAATTGAATGCATTCTTTGATGACAATTGGGGTTTGTTAGATTTTACATCTCCCTCTATAGGCAAATATAAAATTAAACCCTATTCTTGAAACATCAAATGTTGCATTGATCTCATCTAACTATTCAAATACAAAACCTAAAATTTCTTTGCTAACGAATACAGACAATACTCTTACTTACACTACAGATTATAAGACTTATGAAGCCCCACCTTCTTCCAAAGAAATGGCTTCTCTCTATGGTCAAGGATTTCAGATCCTTTATAATAATTGTGACCATGTAGGTAATGGCTACGATATTAATCAACAAGGCATTTGTGTACACCTATAGAATCCACTTCACAACATTACTCAAGTGGCATTGGATATAACCCTTTCAAGGAATCTAAATCCCATAGACATCCTACTCTTAATGTGAATACAATATCAGTGCTTAATTCGATCTTTCCTGAGATGATTGACATCAATTGTCCTCTAGGGGAGATCCCTTCAGATACCTTTTCAATAGATGAAGTGATAATTAAATTCTTGGGTGCTTATGACAATATTCCCCATTACCATCATAAAAGTGGATTGCCTTATTGTTTGAATAGTGCTACATATTTTGGAAAGTCCACTAGCATGATAAATACTACTCTAAAATCTGACGAAGAATCTGAAGAGTTACCACAATCACCTGATCTCCTAGACCACCATACTCTACTTAATGGAAATACTGTTGACATTTTCATGGAGAAAGATAACATTGAAAAAGTTATCCCTATAGGTGTTTGCTTAAATGTAGAAGGAAAAGAAGATATGACAAAGTTCTTACGCGAATTTTCTGAATTGTTTTCTTGGAATTATTCGAATATGCCTGGTATTGATCCTTAGATTGTAACACATAATATTGTATTGAAACGAGATGCTAAGTCATTTAAACAAAAGATTCATAAAATTAATCCTAAGATTGCATTACTTGTAAGGCTGAGATAGAAATTTTTTTACAAGCTGGCTTTATCCGCCCTATTGACTACTCACCTTGGATTTTGAATACAATGGCTGTCACTAAACTTAATGGTCGTATTCTCATGTGTACCAATTTTATAGACTTGAATCTTGCATCTCTAAAAGATGATTTCCCACTTCCAAACATTGATATGATTGTTGATTCAATATCCGTCCATGAACTACTTTCCTTCATGGATGGATTTTCAGGATATAATCAAATTTTCATAAACCCTCATGATCAATATAAAACAGATTGTAAAACACCATGGGGAACATTTTGTTGGGTAGTCATACCGTTTGGACTTAAGAATGCTGGATCAACTTACCAATGTGCTATGACTCTTCTATTTCATGATTACATGCACAATATTTTAGAAGACTATGTTAATGACATCTTGGTGAAGTCTATTAATCACCAAGATCATACTATGACTCTCCAACAAATCTTTGAGCGAATAAAGAAATACAACATGTGATTAAATCCCTCTAAGTGCGTATTTGGTCTTGACAGTGGAAAACTATTGGGATTCATAGTTTCAAATCATGGTATTGAAGTAGATACGTAGTTTACAAGGGAAGATACAGGTCATTCACTGATTTTTCTCACAACTCACGGATAGAACTCACCCTTTTACTCAACTACTGAAGAAGGATTCAAAATTTCAATAGAATTATGAATGTTAGAAGGCTTTTGAAGACTTAAAAAGTTATCTCGCTAAACCTCCTGTTTTACAACTTGATGTTTCTGATAAACCTTTTATCCTTTACACCTCAACATTTACTAATGCTCTCGCAACTTTATTAGCACAACATGATACTAAAGGCAAGGAACATTCTATATATTACATCAGTCAAACATTGCTTGATTATGATGTGCGATATACTATAATTGAGAAAAAATGCTTAGCTCTTGTCTTCACAACACAAAAGCTTAGGCATTATCTCCTAAATGTTGAGATACATGTAATGGTAAAATTTGATCCTTTGAAACATCTATTTTCTAAAATAGATCTTTCTGGTCATCTTGCTAAATGGGTTATGTTGTTAACTAAATTTGATCTCAAATTTATATCTCAGAAACCAATTAAAGGACAAGCATTAACCGACCATTTAGCTGAAGCACCTTCTCCTTTCGCTATACAAAATCAATAGACATTCCCTAATAATCAAATCTTAGCTATTGATAAGAAAGATAAATGGGAATTGTATTTTGATAGATCAAGATGTCAAACTAGCTCTGGGGCTGGTGTCATACTAGTACCCCTGTAGGTAAGCTGATTCCTATGTTTTACCACCTAAATTTCTCATGCACAAACAACATTGTTGAATACGAAGCTCTTATTGCAGGACTTTGTGCCACTTTGGCTCTAAACATCAAAAACCTCACTATATATGGTGATTAACAACTAATTGTAAGAAAAATAAATGGATCATATCAAGGTAAACAAGACAAATTATCTCAATATTGTGACTTCACTTTGTCCCTATTAAAGCAATTTATGTCCTCTTCAATTGTTACTATTCCAAGGAAAGACAATTGACATGCAGATGCAATGGCAAGCGCAACTTCCCTTATATCCCCTAATGATTCTCCTGATGAATTTATCTTTATTATTCACAACCTTAAAACATCGGCCATAGAAGATCCTATGGTTACTAGTACTGATCTCTATTGTGATATAAATCCGATGAATGGTTCTCCCATATATTCAACTATTTGTGCAATGGAACCATCCCTAATTCAACATCTAAAAATGCTTGAGTTCACTTACATAAACTTGCAACACAATATATCATTCTATCTAATGTCTTATATAGATGAAGTTATAATGGTGTTCTTCTCCGATGTCTTAGTAATTTAGAGATTCTGATAGCTTTAGAAGAAGCTCACTCTGGCACTTGTGGATGACATTTTGGAGGAAAATCATTGATACAAAAATGAATACGTATGGGGTATTATTGGCAATGTATGGATTATAATTAGTTTGATTTACTGGATAATAATATTGGACTCTCTGTTGGTGGATGTAGCCCGAGTTTAGGTGAACCACGTTAAAAATTGTCTCTCGCTATTATTATTTCTATGTATTTTTCATTCATCTATTTAATCTTTATTTGCATTTAATTGATATCTTCTGCTAGCTAACCCTAACAGGGAGCATACGACTACTGGTCTCCCCTTGCTCATGCTAGCTTGATCTCCTCACTTTTACAAGGGCTAGACCATGAGCTCTAGACTATGGCTGAGACTCTGCCTCCTCATTGCTGTTTGCCTCTTACTGATCTCATCTCTGTCTAGCCCTGAAGACATACCATGATGGGACCTCCTCCTCATCGTCATCATCCTCATCATCGTCTAGATCATAATAGCCAGCAAAGTCACTAATGTCATCCTTTACCCCTGTGTCACTCGCGTGACCGACCCAAGGTCAAGGATCACCTGTTGGGTGACTAGGCGGATAGATAGGAGTAGGCCATGTTGTCTGCCACTAGATCTTATACGCTCAAGTAAGTCTAACATCATCTGCATCAGATATGTCCTTTATACCATCATCATCGCTAACTCCTAGATCTGCTATTGTCAGCCATCGGGCATTGTTTGCCTCGACTGTGCTACGCACATAGCTTGGATGCATCATATGTACATCCCACCAGCATCTGAACTGTCATGCTACCTGATCAAAGTAAACCAAACAACAATATGATCAAGGTGACCAGCCATCAGTCAATCCCTCTGCATCCTCACTATCTTTGCTGACCTGGCCATGCTATATAGCCATGATATGGTCTCCAGATGATATCGTTGGGTTGTAGTCTATCAAATACAACCCTCCAGTACAATAGATCACCATGTCTCCAGCATTTGACAAGAGGATAGGCATGCACTTGTGGATAGGTAAACGATGGCTCTACGGGAAAACTTGTAGGCCACGTGCATCTAATATTCTCAAAGGCCCTGACCTGTAGTAATATGCAACACATCAAGTCGTGTGCCTCATAATGAACATACCGTCCCAACTCACAATAGAGGTGTTGGAAACAAGGAAGATAACTAAGAGGGGGGGGATGAATCAGTTATCTCAAATATCTTAACTTTCTTTTCTCTTTTGATAATTAGTGAAGCATCAAAACATATAAGCATATATGATCATAAGAGAAGAAATAAAATCATCACACATAACACAAGGATTTTTATGTGGAAAAGCCTATTAAGGGAAAACCCACAAGGTGACTAACCCAAGATTGTATTCTATGTTAAAATAATAAGAAGTACAAAATGGCACTTGCCAATTAGGGCTCACTGCCTGAGCACATTGCTCACAAGAGGCACACTGCCTACAAGAGACTCACTATCTACAGAACTTACAGAAGGTAATCAGTTGTTTGAACTGATGAGAGGCATCTACAAATGCTAGAGTTCAATTCCAGTTAGGCACAATATACTGATCTGATGCACTTCATTCTTCCTATGCTCTAGTGATGTTTCTCTGTCACATACCAGACTTGTATTTCTACTTCCACACTTGTCTCTTTTTTTCTTCACACTTTATTTTGTCATATCTATACTCAAACACACCTACATACTAGAATCCATCTGGTATATATATCCACATCAAGGATTTCAACAACTTTCTATTCAGCAACCAGAATACTCAAGATATTTACAAATTACTGATCTGT
This sequence comes from Cunninghamia lanceolata, assembly GCA_027924645.1. Lineage (NCBI taxonomy): Eukaryota > Viridiplantae > Streptophyta > Pinopsida > Cupressales > Cupressaceae > Cunninghamia > Cunninghamia lanceolata. Next base: position 7,393,810 of record BSBN01000460.1, read on the forward strand.
CAGCTGAATCCATGCTTGATTTGTGATGCGTATCAAAAACATAGGCATTGAAGTCATCAATCACGTCAGCCAACAATGTATGATTCCTCAAATTGCTTTATCAACATCAATTACTCATCTAGATTGAAGTTTGATACTCTACCGATCAGCTCTTCCTTAGTCTGCTCTGCCTGTCTAGAACCCAACACTCAGATGCTCATATCTTTTCAATGTTTTATCACCAGAGGCTCAATCTCTGGAATATAGTAGTCATGATACTCTTCTTGACTTGTCCAAGTCTACAACTTGTTGAGGTACACAATCTAAGAGATTCAGACCTGATTGTCGGACCTTGTTGCATGCTCTGTTCTTGTTCACCGGACCAAAACAATCTTCAATTTGACTTTCGGTATAGGCATACTATGTGTTGTGGATGTGTGGGATAGACTTTGTTGCCATCAATGACAACACTCATTAAGCCACACAGTGTCTCTTGCCAACAATCTCCCCCTTTGGCATTGATGGCAACACTTAGTGAAAAATGACTAAGTGTCGCAACAAACTCCCCCTTGGCTGATGCTCTGTCTTATGAATTGTTTTACCAAAGCTCCCCCTTAGTTGGACTCCACATTTTTCACTACTCCTCACTTCCCTTTTGACATCAATGGCAAAGGGAGGAATCCATACACCAAAATTTGCAAAAATTAACATATACATGGCCACATTAGTATATATACATGTTATACTTACATATACTTAAGTATATCCGCAAAAGTGGCCTTCAACTATACAAACTCTGTGGTCCAGCTCTGCTTCATCCTATCTAAAATGGAGATGTGACCATGCAACAAAAATGCAAATGCTTCTGCCCTTCTTAAATCTTCCGAATCACTGGTCCGGGCTGTGGTCTGAGCATCTGTTAAGGCCTCATGCATTTCCTCTAACTTAGGGATAATTATCCCTCTGAGTTCACTCATCTTGTTTATTATATTCTTCTTTTCTTTCTCCGGCCTCTTTATTTCATTTATAATGACAATAGCTTGGCATTCTTGATTCATTAAGGATGTAGTGAGGGGATCAAAATTTTGAGATAAACTTGATAGTTTACCTTCTTGTTCTTTCACCTTCTTTTTAATATCCTCTGTCACTTTGGGCCAAGATAGACAAAATTTGTACATGTCCCCACCATCTTTACGAGCATTTTCAAGGCTCTTTATCCCAATATGTCGGGTCCTCCTATCATTAGCAATGAGTCCCTGTACTTCATGAATCTTTTTCCCAAAAACTCCTTTCGGACCTTTGCTTCTGCCGATTTCTCTAAAGAATCAAAATGAGTGCTAACAGAATTTACCAGAGATTTCAAGTTACCGGATGGAGAGGCCAAAGGATCCTTTTGAAAAGATGGCATGATCTTCTCCAGCATCCCGGATGCAATCTCTAACAACTCATAGTCTTCCATGTGAGATTTTAGAAGTTTTTCTTTTGCTTTGGCTTGAGCAAAAGATGCTATTTTCATTGTTTGGACCGGAGAGAGAGAGTCAAAATTTAGTGGCCCTTGAAATAGTTCAAGCTCATCTATATCCATCATTTATTTGTTCAAGAAGTTCTTCACTGCCTCTGCAATTTCTCTTGCTAGTGACTGAGTCTTCTTTTCTTTTGGGATCTCAGAACTGTCATCAAAGGTCTTCTCTGCTTGTTTTTCTTCTTTTCCCTTTGCCTCCTCTTCTTGACTCACTTTCTCCTCATTTCTTCCTTCTCCTTCAGATGAATCTGGAATGTTTGCAGTGGGATCCAGAGGAGAGATGGTACCTATATTTACTACTTCATGAACTTCCTCTTCCAGAACAGAGGAATCCAAGTCCTTAGACTTCTCTTCACCTATCTCTTTTGACCCTTCTACATTTTTGTCAGAAGATTCTTCATTGGCTGCATTTAATCCTTCAACATCCATGGTGAAAGGTTCTTCATCTATTTCCTCTATAATAAGAAGATTGAATCTTTTGAAGGCATTCCAGAGGATGTCTTTTGTTTCTCTTTCTACTTGGTCAATTTCTCCAAGCATAAGTTTATTCATTCTTGCTTTGCTCTGGAATTCATCCTTACAATCCTTAAAGATCATGTCTATTTGCTTTGGAGTAATAGAAGGATAGAGCTGAATTGCTATTTGTTCCCTAATCTCTAAGTCCTTTTATTTTGCATTCTCTTTTCTTAGTTCAAGTACCTTCTCTAGACTTTTGGGAATCAATGAAATAATTCCAATGAATGCTTTATTGTAAATATTTAGGTACCTGACTGTAGCTTCTTCCAAGATCCTCTTGTCAGTATCACTATATTCATCATAGAATTATGTTACTGGTTGCATATTCCCATCCACAGTGACTGCCTTGATGATATCATCAATGGAAAGAGTGGGCTTTTCAACAAATTCTTCTACTTTTTCTTCTTTGTTTTTGCTAGCAGAGAATTCCCCAGATGTTTTTTTCTTCTTTTTCTTCATTTTCTTAATTTCCTCATCAGACTCTATTTCTTCATCATCCTTGTGACTTGTGTAAGACCTTGTTGCTTTTGTTTTCGTTCTCTTTTCTCCCTTTCTAGATGTCTTGACTTCTAGTTTGGTGGCTCTTGAGCTCTTAGGAGTGGTAGGTGCAGAGCTCTTGGAGGATCTAGTCCAGGATGAGGCTTGTACCGGAACACTTCCTTTCTCTACTTCTTGTTTCTCTTTCTCAACTCTTTCAATTTTCTCTCTGTTTGCATCTACTACCTCTTCTAATATGCCATATCTTTTGGAAATTTTATCAACTTCCCTTCTAACTTTCCTCTTTATCTCCAGTTGTCTTAGGTCAATATGTATTTTTACACTTAGTTCTTGAAAGGTTCCAAATCTTTCTGCCCCAGGGTCCTTAGGCTGGCTCAACAGGTGTTGAATATGTAGCTCCAAGATTTTCTCATCGACCTCGTATCTCATTGGCATTATCCAAACTGTTCTGGGCTTAACTACCTCCATTAGGCATTGATCAATATCTACCATGAAACACACCGTATCCTTGTATTTCTCAACTATGGATTGAGGTATCCTCTCTCTAGCTTGCATCATGCTTTGGGAGTTCTTAAAGTAACCCCAAAGTGCTGTACTTTGAGCTTTAGCATCACCAAGTCCATACATATAGTCTCTAATCTATATTGCAACTAGTTTGTCATTTTGCCAAACCCAACCACTTGATCCGGGCAGCTCATTCATGTAGTAGAAGAATAGACATAGTATTAAACAACCATACTTGAAGGAGTTCTTCTTATCTTTCTTGATCTTCTGCAGGTTTTCTAACAGTTGGTTTAAAAGAAGATCACATAGGTCATAATCTGCATTTTCCCTCAACATCTGATATGCTACATGTATTGCAATCCCAGATACAGAATTCTCCTTGCTAGAATGATAGATCTTATAACCCAATTATCATTGAGGAAAATTTGACATCCGGATCTGTGATGTCATCTATGGTCATTGGTCTCTTGTCAAACTTAGATCCGGTAGCTTCAGTTACTGTCTGGTTCTTGACAGATTTGAGTGTAGGCAACCCACTGGATGAGTGTAGTCCAGTTACTGCCCTAATGGCATCTTTTGTTATCTTGAAGGGCCTCATTAACCACATGAAATTATCATGCATTCTGCTAAGGACATATCGAACCCAATCATCTTCTGTAAAACAGGGAAAGTGGATGCAATGTCTGAAGTGTTTATCCTTAAGTGCCTTGTATTGAGGTTTGAGTTCAAAACTTTCATCTATTAACTGTTTATGATAGATCTCCATCAACTTAGAGTCTCCAAATTCCTCAATGTTGGCATGGATGTAGACCCTAACATCTTTTACATGCAATACCCCATGCGGAATGCTAGAAAAAGTGCCTAAAGGATCAACTTCTAGGGATTTGTAGGGGTGTTTCTTGAATTTTGGGCATGGCCTATCAGTGATCATAACAACCATTGGAGTAGCCATTTTGCAAAAGATTCAAAGAAAGATTTTCATAATGGAAGTACCTTTTTACACTTTAGGGTTCGAAATAAGAGCCAGAACAAATCACTAGTTGAATTGGATTTTGCAGTTGATCTTTGAGAGAGTTGTAGAAACTTGATGCAGAGCTCTTCTTTTCTTCTTCTCGAATGCAAATGTGCAAATGATGAGTGAAAGAACCCTTTTATTCTTGCACAAACCCTAATTTCCTTTTGCAATAAATGCACAACTTAACTTATCCGGTTGCCCTGTTCTAAGAGAGATATTTTCAAATCACTGTGTTGCACTTAGAATCATTTTCAGTGAGGATTGACAATGCATCTTCTTTTCTCCAATCATGCCATGGATCTGTAGATCAAAGTATTTCAATTTTGAATCATACCAGATCTGTCTGTGAAAATCCTACTTTACCGAATGGCTGTCAAACCAGATCAATCTTGGATGATTAAACACTTGCAAAACTCCATGCGGATCTTTCATATTTTTACCGAGGGTTATTTGGATATTTTTCTGAGAACCCTTTAATCCACAACATTCCATGTGCCAAATTTAGGCACCAATTGACTGGTTGGGGGAATTTATTTTTCTTTGTGACTCCCCCTGAGCCAGAGCTCATTTGTTTAGTTTCCGGAAGGAATATCAGCACCGAATTCTAGTGCAAATCCATCCCCAACATTTTCTATACTCTTCTTCACCCAAATCTTGCTCATCTCCCTTTGGACTTCATCCGCATTCACTTTGCCTTTTCCCTTATCATGTTTTTTATTATGATGCACTGGACCCCTTTTATCCTAATTTTTACTTCTGCAGAATTTGGCAATATGACTGGATCTATTGCAATTGTAACAAACAATATTTCTTTGCATATTTGACTATTATCCTCTTGATCTACATTGATTAGCCATATGTCCCTTTATATTGCATGCAAAACATCTACCATTGAATGAATTGTTTATTTGCATATTTCTACATTCATGAGATTTGTGACCATATCTTTTGCAGTTGAAACATTGTCCGGAGAAGGATGGATTAGTTTGATTCATTCTCCTTCTACACTGAGTTTCTTTATGGCCGAAGTTGTTGCAATTGAAGCAGTATCCATTGAAGGATGGATATCTTTGAGCATTGGGTTACCTTACCGGGGGTCTTCTAGGCCTATTTCTTTGATTTCCTGATCCAAAGTTCTTCTGACCAGATCCAGAGTTTTCACCTTTCTCATATCCCAGGCCATGCTTGTCATCTACCCTCTTTTGGATTTCAAGAACTTCAAGTTGAGTTGAGCTTATCTTGAATTTCTCTTTGTATTCATTTGTTGTTTGTAGATCTTGTTTAAGAGTGTCTATCTGATTCTCAAGTTGTTCTTCATGATCTCTAGCTTCTTCAAGATTAGATTCAAGATGCCTGATTATTCTATCCATTTTGTGGCAGTCCTCTATTTTCTCCTTAAGGGATTGTTTTAGATTATCTTTAATTTTCCTTTTCTCTTCAATTTCTTGGGTGAATCTCATAACCCCTGGTTCCATCTCATTCCTTACCATAATGACCTCTTTTGATAGCTTCTCACATAGCTTGTTTTTCTCATCCAGATCTTCATTAGTATCATTGGCTTCACTCTAACTTGCTAATTTTTTAAGTAGTTCCTTTCTCTTTTTCATAGAGATACTCAATTTTTCTTTTAGCTCATTTATGAAATCATCAGCTTGTTTGAGTCTTTCTCTCAAGTTATTGACTTCAGAGTGGGATTGTTCAAGATCATCTAGGGTAGACTGAAGTTGTTCCTTCATACCATACATATCCATTGAGATTCCTAGATCTTCCTTAAGATGTTAGGCTCTATTTAGAGGAAATTAGCTCTGATACCAATTGTTGGAAACAAGGTAGATAACTAAGAGGGGGGGTGAATCAGTTATCTCAAATATCTTAACTTTCTTTTCTCTTTTAATAATTAGTGCAACATGAAAACATATAAGCATATATGATCATAAGAGTAGAAATAAAATCATCACACATAACACAAGGATTTTTACGTGGAAAACCCTATTAAGGGAAAACTATGGGGTGACTAACCCAAGATTGTATTCTCTATTAAAAGAATAAGTACAAAATGACACTTGTCAATTAGGGCTCACTACCCGAGCACACTGCTCACAAGAGGCACATTGCCTACAAGAGACTCACTGTCTATAGAAATTATAGAAGGTAATCAGGTGTTTGAACTGATGAGAGGCATCTACAAATGCTAGAGTTCAATTCCGGTTAGGCACAATATATTGATCTGATGCACTTCATTCTTCCTCTGCTCTAGTACTGTTGCTCTGTCACATATCAGACTTGTATTGATGCTTCCACACTTGTCTATGCTTTTCTTCACACTTTATTTCATCATATCTGTACTCACACACACCTACATACTGGAATCCATCTGGTATATATATCCACATCAAGGATTTCAACAACTTTCTAGTCAGCAACCAGAATACTTAAGATATTTACAAGTTACTGATCTATCGGCTGAATCCATGCTTGATTTGTGATGCGTTTCAAAAACATAGGCATTGAAGTCATCAATCATGTTGGCCAACAATGTATGATCCCTCAAATTGCTTTATCAACATCAATTACTCATCTGGATTGAAGTTTGATACTCTGTCGGTCAGTTCTTCCTTAGTCTGCTTTGCCTGTCTGGAACCCAACACTCAGATGCTCATATCTTTTCAATGTTTTATCACTGGAGGCTCAATCTCTGGAATATAGTAGTCATGATACTCCTCTTGACTTGTCCAAGTCTGCAACTTGCTAAGTTACACCATCTGAGAGATCCAGACCTGATTGTCAAACCTTGTTGCATGCTCTGTTCTTGTTCACCGGACCAAAACAATCTTCAATCTGACTTTTGGTATAGGCATACTATGTGCTGCGGATGTGTGGGATAGACTTTGTTGCCATCAATGACAACACTCATGAAGCCACACAGTGTCTCTTGCCAACAAGAGGTGCACAAGCAAACTATGCCCCAATGCATAGATTGTCCCCTACTCCTACATCACCTTGATAGTGTGAACAAGGCCCCCATGAAGGTGAATGCCTCATCCATCCAGTGTGACTGCTAATGCCACTGTCACAATCATAATCCTTCGAATCAGAGGGATGTCAGTACATCTCTGCTCTAGTAATCGAAGATAAATGTGCCCACACTCTGCTCGAGTGAATATGCAACCTAAATAGTACATTTGACTCTCCCGTGTGTACTCCACTGAGTGACACTCTACGATCCTCACTGTCTCCCCACATATAGGTAGGCACAAGATCTGGTAGACATCCTCTAGTGTGATAGTCATATCTCGTGTGGGAAGATGGAATGTAGAAGTATCTGCATTCCACCTCTCCATCAGTGCCATCAGCATACTACAATGAAATCTAATTGTGGGCATATCAAACACCCACTAGAGCCCTACTAACTGTAAGTGGCCTCTCTCCACGTTGGTCATGGTACCGATGTAATCTTGAAGAAGCAACATTAGGCAACCACCTGTATGCTCTCGCATCATGAGAACAACCTGCACAATATAAATAGTGAGAAGTTCAATTAGTTTACAAGCATAAAATCATCACCTAGTATATACAATAGCAATCAGTACCCTATCCTTGTGGCCCTTTCCCTTACTAAACTTTGGTTCTCCAAGAGGACCTGGGTGCCCAAGTCAAACTTGAGCACCTAAGGTGGACTAGGGCGGCCCAGAAGGACCTAGGTGCCCTGAGTGGACTTGGACACCCCTAATGGGGAGTCCACAATGTCCTAAATAGCACACAAAAATGACAAAACTTCAAGATACATAAAGAATGATTTCACAAGAAAGGATTAGGATTCTACCTCAGCCTCAAAACATCTCTTTGCCACTTGGGCTCAGAGCATCTCTAGTTGCAAAAGCTGGTACAGACATTGGGTCAACATTGTCAATCTCTCCCTCCATCTCCTTCTCTCCTCTACACAATGACAAGTAAGAATGAACAGTAAAAAGTGAAAACTCCCTTTACATATAGTAAGTGGATGAGAATTCCTATCACTATCTAGCTGCAAAATCAAACAATTTTACTCTTACACCTCTATCTTGAGCTGTCGAACTTAGATTTTCATGTCGTCTGTTGCATTGGAAACCTGGTTCTACTTCCTATCCTACCTAATGTGTTGTGCTTGGGTGTTGTTTGTCCAAACAACCCTCACAACACATTTCTCATCAAGGTTCCTTGAAATCGACGCATGTAGATATCTCCTTCTTTCTACTTTTCAGACTAAGAAAGTAGAAAGAAGGAGGGCATATATCTACCTCAATTTCCTCCATCATCACATCTCATCAATCAACCCCCTTAGTGTTTATGGATTGACTTATTGGTGGTGGTTGCAAGTTGATTTGATTTTTTATTTTCTAACAAGTTTTCCTTTGTAGGTTGTCATTCCTAACTTTATGGTCTTGTAGGATTACAGACTTGGGGGCTTCTTCCTCTTTTACAACAACCCTTCAGCATCCTCTACAGTATCATTTTGGGTATCCTTTTCATGATTGATGCATTTACTTTCCTTTAGTTGCATATGCACGTAGTGTCATATGCCCACTAAAGTGGGGGCCAAATGTTATGTCAGAAATTGTCCTGCAATATGGAATGGTACAATTTCTCATAGTTTAGCTCCTCTCCTTTGGTGACCTTTCAACCTAGTTTATTTTAGACCTTCATAAACCCTGATTGATCTATGTCTAACTAGAAGAATGTCATATTTTGGAATAACTGAAGACTAGAGGTGAAAAGTGAGCTTGGATTTGGGATCCCCTAACCTCCTTGACGTAGACTTGATTAGGAAATTAGGGCTTGGAATTGGGTGCTAGCACACTTGTCCTACCCTATTTCCTAGGGTTTTGAATTTTGGAGGGATGTCAACCCCCGCCGTCCATTCCAGGATTATGTTTTCAAAATTTCATTTTTTGCGCGATGTCGACGTCTTATTTAGAAATTTGAAATTCCTAAGGCTAGATATTTAAATACATTTGAAAATCATTTTATTACACACAATCTATATGCAAACTTTATGCCAAAACTCTACCAAAATTGCCATTGAAGATCAGTGATTTGTTGAATCTCTTTGAAGTTATTTGAATTTGGTATCATGGAGACAATGGATGGAGATTAGGAATGAAGATCTTGAGACCATCTTTCTCTTCCTAGGGTTTGTAAACCTTTTTCATGATCGAGAGAAGGGTTGAAGTGATGCAGGAGCATCCCTAGTTCAAGAGCAATCTTGCATCAACCAAAAACATTTGCATTTCAGTTTGTTTACATTTCAGTTCTTTCATTTTCCAGTTTAATTCAAGCAGTTCAGTCATAAGCAGTTTTAGTTTGTGGTCTGGTATTGGGATTTCACATCTTGCGGATCTAGAATTAGCATCTACATTCATTCATCTACATCATATCAAGAATTTAGAGCATTTGGATCAGTTACCGGAAAGATATCGCTATCAGAAGATCAACTATTTTCTCAGAGCAGAGCACCCTGATAGTCTCAAACAATCAGCTAAAGGAGAAGGCTTTTGGATCATTCCTTGACTTGCAGATCTCAATGACACATCATTCAATGTCCTTTGGTTCATGGCTAACCTTCCCCAAGGGACCGCACGTTGTTCTATTCATTTAAGGAAGTGTTCTATGCATTTAGGTCTGACCTATCTGTGTACACATTACAGCTCTTCATTAGAGTTTGTGACCTTCTTTAGCTGATGCAGAGGAATATATTGGTCCAGAAATGATATATATTGATGTAATAGATCCTTAGGAAAGGAGTTCATAACATAGTGATAGCTGAAAGTTTAGATTTGTGTGAAGGAGCTTCAAAGCTTTATTTTGCACATGTATGTAATCAGGTCTGTGAGCCCACAATTTGTCGACCAGATTGTATTTGAATTCTTTGATAGACTGAATGACTGAATCTGCATTTGTTCCATTTCTTTGAGTTGTTTCCATTGTGTTTACTCTTGTTGCATGGTTCAGACAGTTCATTCTGTGAACCCTCCTACCACGACTGCACCAAGTGGTTACAAAGTGGGACCGGATGGTGACAAAGTTGAAGAATTAGTTTATACCTGTTGACTGTGAGTTGGAATTGTTGAAGAGATTACAAAACCTAAGACAAAAGGAGAAATCTGTGAAGGAGTACACTAAATAATTTCATAAAATGATTATAAGGATAGGATATAGTGAAGCAAACAAAGAGAAAGTGGCTAGATACATCAATGGACTGAGATTGAACATTCAAGAAGAACTAAGCTTGGTAAGGATGACATCTTTGGAGGAAGCATATTAGTTTGCCCTAAAAGTTGAAGAGAAGCTGAATAAGAAGCATGATCAGAGACAAAGAGGTAGAGGAGGTAAATTTTAGAGAGGTAGGACATTTTCCAGAGGAGACAGATCATATTTGAAGCAGAACAAGTTTGACAACCCATTTAAGAAGGATGACAGAGATAACAATGCTTACCAGAGAGATGACAAAAAATTTTACCGGAGAGGAAATCCTAGTGCATACCAGAATGAAGGATACAGAAGAGAAGGAAGAGGATTGGATAAGAGAACATTTAGAGGTACTTGTTTCAAGTGTGGAGGTGAAGGACATAGAGTATTTGAATGTAATCAGGGTAGTACAAGTAAGAGGACATAAAACAATGGAAGAACAACCTATGTGGAAGAAGAACCTATTGAATCACCCAGTTCAGTTGGCAATCAAGAGAAAGGAGAATCATTGATGATTAGAAGAGCACTATTTCAAGTAGAGATAGATGAGGAACCACCGTAGAGGAAAATCTTGTTCAGAACTAGATGCAAATCAAGAGGTAAGTGTTGTAAAGTTGTAATTGATAGTGGTAGTTCAGATAACCTAGTTTTAGAGGAGATGGTGACTAAGCTGAAGTTGGAAAGATTGAAACACCCTAAGCCCTATCAGATAGCATAGATTCAGGATGATCATAAGGTATTGGTGAGTGAACAATGTTTGGTGAAATTTCATATTGGATCTTATCATGATGAAGTCTTGTGTGATATTATGCCTATGGATGTTTGCCATATCTTGTTGGGTAGACCTTGGCAGTATGATAGACAAGCTATACATGATGGGAGAAAGAATACATACACTATAACAGCAAATGGAAAGAGAATTACTTTGATTCCTTTGGAGGATAACCCTAAGAGTGAAGTATGTGGGAATGCTAGGATCTGTTTGGTAGATGGAAGAAAATTTCTAGATGGTTTGAGACATGAGAATATGTGTTATGCCTTGATTCTTAAGAAGCCTGAAACATTGAAGAAGGAGGCTAAAGAATCACAACTGGAGGAGATAAGAGAGTTGCTAACAGATTATGAAGACATCATATCAGATAATGTGCCTGAAGGATTACCACCTATAAGGAGTATCAGTCATTACATGGATCTTATACTGGGAGCAAGTTTGCCTAACAAAGCAGCACATAGAATGACACCAACAGAGAATGAAGAATTGAACCGGCAGATACAAGAGTTGTTGAGAAAGGTTTGATCAGAGAACCTGTAGTGTTAGCACTGAAGAAGGATGGAGAATGGAGAATGTGTACTGATTCTAGAGAAATAAATAAGATCACAGTTAAGTATAGATTTCCTTTACCTAGGATGGATGATATCATGGATTGTTTGATTGGAGCAAAATATTTCAAAAAGATAGATTTGAAAAGTGGATACCATCATATCAAAATCAGAGAAGGTGATAAATGGAAGACTACTTTTAAGAAAAATGAAGGATTGTATGAATGGTTAGTGATGCCTTTTGGACTGACAAATGCATCGAGTACTTTCATGAGATTGATGAATGAAGTTCTGAAGAAATTCTTGGGTAAGTTTGTTATTGTATACTTGGATGATATTCTGATTTTCAGTAAGACAAAAGAAGAACATTTGTGGCATATTAGACAAGTTTTATAGAGACTGAGAGAAGAGAAATTGTTGATAAACATCAAGAAGTGTAGTTTCATGAAGGAAGAGTTGTTATATTTGGGATTTGTGATTTATGTGGAAGGATTAAAGATGGACCCTGAGAAAGTGAAAGCAATTGTTCAATGGCCTACACCGGAGAGCATTGGAGAGGTTAGATCATTTCATGGATTGGCTAGTTTCTACCAAAATTTCATCAGAAATTTTAGTTCAGTATGTAACCCTATGACAGAGACAATGAGAGGTGACAAAAATTTTAAGTGGACATCAGGAGAAAATAAAAGTTTTGAGTTGTTGAAGCAGAAAGTGACAGAGCAACCTATTTTGGCATTACCTGATTTCAATAAGGTATTTCAAGTTAATTGTGATGCAAGTGGAAATGCAATTGGAGTAGTGTTAAGTCAAGAGGGTAGACCAGTAGCATATTTCAGTGAGAAGTTGAATGATGCAAGGAGAAGATATTTAGCTTATGATCAGGAGTTCTATGCCATAATACAAGCCTTGAAGAAGTGGAGACATTACTTGTTGCCAAAGGAGTTTGTGTTGTATACAGATCATCAAGCTTTACAATATTTGAACAATCAAGGTAAGTTGAATCAGAGACATATGAGATGGGTAGAGTTCATGTAGAGTTATACTTTTGTGTTGAAGCATAGGAGTGGAAAATCAAACAAAGTTGCTGATGCATTGAGTAGGAGAAGAAACTTGTTGACAGAGATGAGAGTTGAAGTGTTGGGTTTTGATGAATTGAAGAACATGTATGAGAGAGACACTGATTTTATAGAACCTTGGAGAGCATGTAAGGAACCTTTTGTGACAGATAAGAGTAAGTGGTTAGACTATTTCATTCAAGAGGATATGTTGTTCAAAGGAAGTCAGTTGTTCATACCTAGAAGTTCAATGAGGGATAATTTGATCAAGGAGAAGCATAGTGGTGGATCGGCAAGACACTTTGGCATTGATAAGACAGTGAATTTGGTGAGTGAAAACTACTTTTGGCCTTAGATACATAAGGATGTTCAGAGATTTGTGTAGAGTTGTAGAGTTTGTCAAGTTGCAAAAGGGAGTAGTCAGAATACTAGATATTATAAACCTTTGATAGTACCAGAGAGGCCTTGGGAAGACATAAGTATGGATTTTGTGATGGGATTGCCTAAGACACAAAGGGGACATGATTCAATATTCGTAGTGGTTGATAGATTCTCAAAGATGGCTCATTTCATACCTTGTAAGAAGACAACTAATGCAGTGCATGTAGCTGACCTATTTTTCAAGGAGATTGTGAGATAGCATGGATTACCTACAAGTATAATTTTAGATAGAGATACAAAGTTTGTTGGATATTTTTGGAAGACACTTTGGAAGAAGATGAAGATAGATTTGAAGTTCAGTTCAAGTTTTCATCCACAGACAGATGGACAGACAAAGGTAGTGAATAGGAGTTTGGGAAACTTGTTGAGATGTTTGGTTGAAGAGAAAACTGGAAGTTGGGATTTGATTCTTTCACAAGCAGAGTTTGCATGCAATAATTTAGTAAACAGGAGTACCAGAAGAACACTTTTTGAGATTGTTACCAGAGTAAATCCTAGAGGAGTTGCAGAATTGAGGAACATCAGTACAAAAGAAAAGAGAAGTGCAAAAGCAGAAGAATTTGTAGATCATATGAAGATAATGCATAATCAAGTGAAGAAGCATTTAGAGAATATGAATAGTAAGTATAAGGAAAAGGTAGATGAGAAGAGAAGACAAGGAATTTGAAGTGGGTGATGAAGTGATGGTGAACTTGAGAAAAGAAAGATTTCTAGTTGGAACATATAACAAGTTGAAGATGAAGAAGTTTGGACATTGTAAGATACTCAAGAAATTTGATTCAGGAAATGCATATGAAGTGGAGTTACCATAGACATTGGGTATATCACCTATTTTCAACATTGTAGATCTTTACCAACATCATGAAGTAGAGTTTAGTAACAACATGGAAGAAGACTTGAAGAAGCAGTTACCACACAAAGCACCGGAATAGATTGAAGACATTTTGGATAGCATAGTTGGACGTAGCACTAGAGGAAGGCAATACAAAGAATATCTTGTGAAGTGGAAAGGCAGACTGGAAGAAGATTCATCATGGATTTCTCAGGCTGAGGTGGACTGTCTTGGTTCTCCCTTAGCCCTAGCAAAGTGAGGGACTCACTTTTTCAATAACCCTGGATGTCTGATGCAGGAGCATCCCTGGTTCAAGAGAAATCTTGCATCAACCAAAAACATTTGCATTTCAGTTTGTTTGCATTTCAATTCTTTCATTTTCCAGTTCAGTCAGAAGTAGTTTCATTTTATGGTCTGATATTGGCATTTCACATCTTACAGATCTGGACTTAGCATCTACATTCATTCATCTACATCATATCAAGAATCCAAAGCATTTGGATCAGTTACCGGAAAGATATCGCTATCAAAAGATCAATTGTTTTCTCAGAGCAGAGCACCCTAACAGTCTTAGACAATCAGCTAAAAGAGAAGACTTGCAAATCATTCCTTGACTTGCGGATCTCAATGACACATCATTCAATGTCCTTTGGTTCATGGCTAACCTTCCCCAAGGGTCCGCACATTGTTCCATCCATTTGAGGAAGTCTTCTATGCATTTAGGTCTGACCTATGTGTGTACACGTTACAGCTCTTCATTGGAGTTTGTGACCTTCCTTAGCTGATGCAGAGGAATCTATTGGTCCAGAAATGATAAATATTGATGTAATAGATCCTTAGGAAAGTAGTTCATAACATAGTGATAGCTGAAAGTTTAGATTTGTACGAAGGAGCTTCAAATCTTTATCTTGCGCATGTATGTAATCAAGCCCGTGAGGCCTAATTGTGAGCCCGCAAGTTGCCAGCTAGATTGTATTTGAATTCTTTGATATACTAAATGACTAAATCTGTGTTTGTTCCATTTCTTTGAGTTGTTCTGTTGTGTTTACTCTTGATGCATAGTCTAGACAGTTCATTCTGTGAACCCTCCTACCATGACTGCACCATGAAGTCTCCAACATTGAGCTTGGGAATCCTCTGCGGATATGGCTACCTCACCTTCTTGTTCATGCAAGTCTTCATTGCCTTAATCTCCTTGAGGTGAAGTTGTGTTTCTTCATTGAGTGAAGCAAATTGTTGATCTTTCGTTAATGCTTGAGTCATCTATGGTTTTATGTTTATGCATGCAAATTTGTTAGATGAACACACACATTTGTATATCTTTATCTTGGGCTATTGTTAAGGTAGGAATACCAAAAATAGGGCTTGACTGAGGCAAGCTCCTATATAGCCACAACCATTTTTCTCCTCCTTTTGTATGTATAGCTTGAATTCATCAAGATCCAGTGGAAAGGAGTGATAGGAAGACAAATATTACAAACACAGTCGTCACAGAATTTGGATTTTGAGATTCTGAGACTTTCAGGACACTGGCACTAATGCCCTAGTCCAACTAGGTGATTTCTTCTAAATCTAGAAGCCTCTAGAGATTAAAGACATATGTCACAGAAAATCCTGACATTCAAAAACTTTTGAGACACTGGCATTGACGCCCTAGTCCAACAGCTGCTCTATTTCTGGGTACATTGTCTCTGCATTTTTGTAATCATTTCATTCATATTTGTGTCAAAAATTAAGTTATTTTAGTCTGATTGGCAAATTAGGGTTTCATGCTTAGAGAGAGATACTAGCTTGTAAAAACCTGATTCAAATAGCCACATAGACATAATTAGTAGTTTATCCCTAAAGTTATCCCTTGCTTTCCTAATGCTTTAGTTTGGAAACTGTGGGACTTGAGGTCTTCTATCTTGTTTCCCCATATTTTTCATCCTAAACACATATTTGCATGTTTCAATCACTATTTTGTCTTCTATTTTAGATAGAAAAACAAATTTACCTATTCATCTGCCATAGCAATTTTCCTTCTTGTTAATACATCTTTGTTTTTATCTCCAATGATTCAATCTTTAGAATGATTCTTTTGCACATATTTGGAAGTCTTAGAAAACCTTTCTGGAGTATCTTCTTCATTAACTTGCATCTCCTTTTCCTTTTCTTCTCTTTGTTCTTCTCTGCAAGGGGTGTTGCAAGTATGAGGTGAACCAGTGTTGTCATTGATGTCAACATACTCATATTGCATTGACAAGACGGATTGGATGAGTAGTGTGCTAAGGATATTGAGAAAATTAGCCTCAGTCAGGAACAGTGAAGAACAGTGATGAGAAGAAGGCAAATGTACTGTATATGATGAGAACTGGAGGATACAGATTAAAGGGTTTGTAGATATGAGTCTTGAGATGCTTCAATTAAGATTTCAGAGGTCCGCATGAAGATCTGAAGGAGTTGTGGCTGTCATTATGGAATCGGTTTCGGTAAATGTTCAGAGGTAACAGAGGATCACAGAAACGTCCGGTGAGGTCTGGAATTGTGTAATCCTAATCTACAGATTGGAAGGAGTGTTTGGGATGTCCTTGTGATGTGTCATCTTGAGTTGTGTATGCTTTTGAGGTTCGGAAGTACCTTTTGCATTGTGACAGTGACGACAGACTGTGTTCTTGAAGTTTCAGATGAGGAAGAGAAGAGATTCCAGTAAGTAGAGGAAGTGCGGATGTACCTGATCATTCAGGAAGGCTTGTGAAGGTCCTTGGATCATGTTGAGGTTGTGTTGTTGGTCCGCATTGATGGTAGAGCCCGGAATTGAAGATATTCTTCCAGATGAAGTTCCTGTTCAGACTAGCCGACCGAATGAGTTGTTCATCCTGTGAATGTTCTTGTGGTGGCTGACCAGATGTGTTATTCATCTTGCAGATATTCTTATGGTTGATTTCCAACTTAGATGATTGTTCCTAAGTCGATGTCCTGTATAAATAAAGGTTTGTGAGTTCATCTCAATGTGTGGATTGTGTGATGAAAATGGTATAGAGAAGAGAAGTGTGAAAGACAGAGCAGGGGTTTTTGAGCTTAAATGGAACTGATCTAGACATGGTAGAGATGTCATTCTCCAGTTCAAGACTGTGATTCTTATCACTTTGTAGACAGTGTGTCTTCTTGTAGGCAGTGGGCCTCTTTGTGAGCATTGTGCTCGGGCAGTGAGCCCTAATTGGCAAGTGCCATTCTTTTTCTTATTCTTCTAACAGAGAATAATCCTTGAGTTAATCACCCCATGGTTTTTTCCCTTAACCGGGTTTTCCACGTCAAAATCTTGGTGTTCAATGTGTTGATGTTTATCTGCTCTTGTGTTTGTGCATTATGCTTTCATGGATGATTAATTGATATGCTGTTAACTAACAAAGAAGAATCAAGTGTTTGAAGTAGAAAGCAAGTTTTTAACAACTGATTCACCCCCCCTCTCAATTGTATGCCCTAGATCCAACAATTGGTATCAGAGCCAAGTTCCTCTGAAAGGAGCTTAACCGCTTGAGGAGATCCAGGATGTCGTCATACAAGAAGGATAGTCCGAAGTTCGATGGAACCAACTTCACTCTCTGGAAAGGTCGCATGAAATGTCACTTGGAATGTATGGGAAAAGCATACTTGGCCATGGTCTCAAAACCATATGTACCTCCACAGGGTGGTCCGACAACTCTGAATGAAATCACAGATGCTGAAAATAATCTGCGGACCAAAGAAGCTCTTCTAAGCGCACTGAATGACTCAGATCTCTCAAATGTTATTGACCTACCAACTGCATATGAGATCCTGACTAAACTAGAACTTCTGTATGAAGGAGATGAGTTTGTCAAGAGAGCAAGGTTGCAAAGTCTGAAAGGGAAATTTGAAAGATTGAAGATGAGAGATGATGAAAACATCACTACTTTTATGCCACGAGTGAATGAGCTGGTGTGTGGAATTAGAAATGCTGGTGGAACTCTGGATGAAAATGAGATTGTTTGCAAAATCCTCAGATCCCTTCCTACTGCCTACAAAATCAAGGTTGCTGCCATTGATGAATTCAGAGCTCACACAACTGTCACAAGAGAACAATTGGCTGGCAAACTAGCTGCATTTGAAATGACCGAGTTTGGAGATGATCCTCCCAAGACTGAATCTGCTTTCAAAGCCAGTGCCTATGTGAAAGGCAAACATAGATTTGATCTAGGTGAAAACTCTTCAAGGAAGATGTCATGGTATGATCAAGCAAGAAGAGACATGGAAGAAGAAGAAGCAGAAATAGCTCAACCTAAAGCCCTCATTGCAAAGAGACTGCCAAGAGGATCCGGCAAGTATGAAGGAAAACTACCCTTTAAGTGCTTCAACTGCAATAAGATTGGTCATTTTGCTTCAAGATGTCCGGAAAGATCTGCAAGGTCTAATACTAATAGACAAAGATTTCAAAAGAACTGCTATTATGTTCATGAAGAAGATGACAATGAAGGAGTAATAGATGATGAATCAGAACTAGGAAGCAAATCCGGAAATGAATGGGTGTTTATTGCCATCAAGGAAGAAGATTCAATATCCTCTGAATCTGTCAATCACAAGGTTGTGGAAAGAGCTTTGGCTGCTCAAGTGGAAGAAAAGGATGATTGGGTTATTGACAGTGGATGTTCTCACCATATGACTGGTGACAAGAATAAGTTCTTGGATTTGGAAAGGTATGAAGGAGGAATGGTAAAGGTTGGTGACAATTCTGCTGGCAGAATTAGAGGTAGGGGAACTATTTCCTTTGATGGAAAGAGAAAAACAAGTAATGTACTATATGTTGAAGGATTGAAGCACAATCTTCTCAGTGTTGGTCAGTTAGTGGACAAAGGCTATGATCTCCGGTTCAAGAATGGAAAATGCAAAATCTTTACAAACTCCGGAACTGAAATTGCATCCGGTGCTCAAACAAAAGGTAATATCTTTCATCTGGTTGGTTCAAATAAAAGTTGTCTGTTTGTTCAAGTTGATCAGAGTTGGTTATGGCATAGAAGAATGTGTCATGTGAATTTTGATAACATCATCAAGATAAGCAATATTCAATGTGTAAGAGACCTTCCAAAATTGGTGAAACCTACAAATAGTTTGTGCAAAGAATGTCAGCTAGGTAAACAGAGCAGAGTCTCTTTCAAAAGCAAAGATCAGTCCTCTACCGGATTGTTGGAATTAGTACGTACTGATCTCTGTCGTCTGACAAGAATCAAGAGTCTGCAAGGTGATAGATATTTCATGTTGTTAATTGATGACCATTCCCGGATGATGTGGGTTACCTTCCTAAAGGAAAAATCAAAAGCCCTTGAAAAGTTCAAAATCTTCAAAGCTATGGTAGAGAATCAAACTGGATTGAAACTGAAATGTCTAAGGTCTGATAGAGGTGGTGAATTTACATCTGGTGAGTTCATTGACTTCTGTGAGAAGCAAGGTATAAGAAGACAGTTGTTTGCTCCTAGGACTCCATAGCAGAATGGAGTAGTTGAGAGAAAGAACCGGACCATCCAGGAAGCTGCTAGGACAATGATGTTGGAAGCAAATGTTCCTCAAATGTTTTGGAAAGAAGCTATCAGCACTGCAGTCTACACTCTCAATCGAGTTCAAATCAGAAACAACACCGGTAAGACCCCCTATGAACTTTGGTTTGGCATCACTCCTACTGTGAAATATTTCAAAGTATTTGGTAGCAAGTGTTATATTAAAAGAGATGAAGATCTAGGAAAGTTTGATGCTAGAAGTGATGAAGGAATTTTCTTGAGTTACTCCACTCAAAGCAAAGCATACCGGTGTTACAATAAGAGATTGAGGAAGATGATAGAAAGCACCAATGTGAAAGTTGATGAAGGAATTGAGAAGCCTTCAAGATTTTATGAGTTTGATGAAGATGATCAAGATGGTGTTCAGGTTCAAGGGACTCAATCCTCTCTGGTAAATTAGAATCAACCTGATCCAGTAAATCAGGAAGAAGAAATAGGTCAGAATGAACCTGATCAAGAAGCAGTAGGGCAGGATACTCCCAAAATTCCAAGGTATGTAAGACAGAACCACTCTGAAGATCATATCATAGGTGACAGAAACAAAGGTGTGCAAACTAGAAGGAATGTTGCTCAAAATCAGGATGAATGTTGTCTGATTTCAAAGATTGAACCTAAAACAATAAATGAGGCTTGCAATGATGAAAACTGGACCAAAGCAATGGAAGATGAATTGATGCAAATTGAGAAAAATCATACTTGGGATCTTGTTCCCAGACCTAGAGACAGAAATGTGATTGGAACCAAATGGGTCTTCTGGAACAAACTGAATGAAGCTGGTGAAGTAATCAGAAACAAAGCTAGATTGGTCTGCAAAGGCTACTCTCAAATAGAAGGAATTGACTTTGAAGAGACCTTTGCTCCGGTGGAAAGAATTGAAGTAGTCAGATTACTTCTTGCATTTGCTGCCTTCAAAGACTTCAAAGTATATCAGATGGATGTCAAGTCTGCCTTCCTAAATGGTGATCTGGAAGAAGAAGTTTACATTGAACAACCGGATGGATTTCAATTGTCTGATAATGATGATATGGTCTGCAAGTTGAAGAAAGCTTTGTATGGATTGAAGCAAGCCCCAAGAGCATGGTATGAAAGGTTGGATAAGCATCTTGTGTAGATTGGATTCAACAAAGGTTTTGCTGACAGTAACTTATATTTCAAAATTGATCATGAAAACACTTTGATTGTTGAAGTGTTTGTGGATGATATCATTTTTGGAGGAAGAGATAGTATGTGCAAAACTTTTGCAAATCAGATGAAAAGTGAGTTTGAAATGTCTATGCTTGGTGAAATGAATTTCTTCTTGGGTCTGCAAATTACTCAAACAAAAGAAGGGATCTTCATTTCTCAGACCAAATATGTGAAAGAATTGTTAAGGAAATTTGGTATGGAAGACTCAAAGCCAATGAACACTCCTATGGCAACCGGATGTAAGTTGAGCAAAGATGATGATTCTCCAAAGGCAGATCAGACAAAGTATAGATCAATGATTGGTGGATTGTTGTATCTCACTCAGACTAGACCAGATATAATGCAGGCTATTGGTCTTGTGGCAAGATTCCAGGCTGATCCTAGAGAATCTCATGTTATGGCAATCAAAAGAATTCTTAGGTACTTGAAAGGAACAGTTGAGTATGGTCTATGGTACCCTAGAGATTTGGATTTCTCTCTTCATGCTTACACAGATGCAGATTGGGCAGGAGATGTGGATGACTGGAAGAGCACCAGTGGTGGAGCATTCTTTTTAGGGAAGAGATTGGTTTCTTGGCTAAGAAAGAAACAAGATGCAATATCTCTGTCTACAACTGAAGCAGAATACATTGCAGCAGTAGGTAGTTGCACTCAAATCTTATGGATGAAGCAGATGCTAAGAGACATTAAAGTTGAATATGAGGAGCCTATCATAATTTTCTGTGATAATTCAAGTGCAATTAATATTTCTAAGAATCCGGTATTGCATTCTAAGACTAAGCACATATCTATCAAGTTTCACTTTTTGAGAGAACAAGTGAACAAGGAAGAAGTCAGATTGGAGTATGTTCCCTCCAAGGATCAGATTGCAGATATCTTTACTAAACCTCTTCCCAAGGACTCTTTTGAATATCTCTGGGAGAAGTTAGGGGTCATGGCCCCTCCGGTGATGAACTAGGATGCACTGAGGTGCATCAGTCCGGTGGATATCACAGTCATATCTTGTGATCCGGATTGATGATAGGGAGCTGCTACTAAGGGGGAGCAGCTGGTATGATTCTAATGTGTTAGAATTGCAAGTATGAGCCCTTTGCCATTAATGTCAAAGGGGGAGAGAAGACATGTGAAAAACAAGTAGCTGATGGTCAAAGGGGGAGCAGTAAATGAGGAGAAGACATGTTGCTGATAGGGGGAGCTATGACAGAAAGGAGAAGTTCTTGTCTTGATGGTTTTTCACATCATATGTTGCCATCAATGACAAAGGGGGAGATTGTTGCAAGTATGAGGTGAACCAGTGTTGTCATTGATGTCAACATACTCATATTGCATTGACAAGACGGATTGGATGAGCAGTGTGCTGAGGATATTGAGAAAATTAGCCTCAGTCAGGAACAGTGAAGAACAGTGATGAGAAGAAGGCAAATGTACTATATATGATGAGAACTAGAGGATACGGATTAAAGGGTTTGTAGATATGAGTCTTGAGATGCTTTAGTTAAGATTTCAAAGGTCCGCATGAAGATCTGAAGGAGTTGTGGCTGTCGGTATGGAATCGGTTCCGGCAAATGTTCAGAGGTAACAGAGGATCACAGAAACATCTGGTGAGGTCCGGAATTATGTAATCCTAATCTGCAGATTGGAAGGAGTGTTTGGGATGTCCTTGTGATGTGTCATCTCAAGTTGTGTATTCTTTTGAGGTCTGAAAGTACCTTTTGCATTGTGCCAGTGACGACAGACTGTGTTCTTGAAGTTCCGGATGAGGAAGAGAAGAGATTCTAGTAAGTAGAGGAAGTGCGGATGTACCTGATCATTCAGGTAGGCTTGTGAAGGTTCTTGGATAATGTTGAGGTTGTGTTGTTGGTCCGCATTGATGGTAGAGCCCAGAATTGAAGATATTCTTCCGGATGAAGTTCCTGTTCAGACTAGCCAACCGGATGAGTTGTTTATCCTGTGAATGTTCTTGTGGTGGCCGACCAGATGTGCTATTCATCTTGCGGATATTCTTATGGTTGATTGCCAACTTAGATGATTGTTCCTAAGTCGATGTCCTGTATAAATAAAGGTTTGTGAGTTCATCTCGATGTGTGGATTGTGTGATGAAAATGGTATAGAAAAGAGAAGTGCGAAAGACAGAGCAGGGGTTTTTGGGCTTAAATGGAACTGATCCAGACATGGTAGAGATGTCATTCTCTAGTTCAAGACTGTGATTCTTATCACTTTGTAGATAGTGTGTCTTCTTGCAGGCAGTGGGCCTCTTTGTGAGCAGTGTGCTCGGGTAGTGAGCCCTAATTGGCAAGTGCCATTCTTTTTCTTATTCTTCTAACAGAGAATAATCCTTGGGTTAATCACCCCATGGTTTTTTCCCTTAACCAGGTTTTCCACGTCAAAATCTTGGTGTTCAATGTGTTGATGTTTATCTGCTCTTGTGTTTGTGCATTATGCTTTCATGGATGATTAATTGATATGCTGTTAACTAACAAAGAAGAATCAAGTGTTTGAAGTAGAAAGCAAGTTTTTTACAACTGATTCACCCCCCCCTCTTAGTTGTATGCCCTAGATCCAACAAGGGGCTCATCAAATTCATATCATTCTACCGGTACTAAGCTTTGATGTGGTTCTTCATCCACTTTGAAATTTTCACTTTCAACTAACTTCTTTAGCCTCTTGTTGTAGCACCCGTGAGCCTTGCTCCTTGTAGAATATCCAAGAAAGATTGCTTCATCTGATCTTGTATCAAACTTTCCCAAATTCTCTTCATCTCTCCTAATGTAGCACTTGCTTCAAAACACTCTAAAATATTTTATAGTAGGAGTTCTTCCATACCATAGTTCATATGGTGTCTTTGAGTTGTTGACCCTTGCTTGTACTTTGTTTTGTATGTAGACTACAGTGTGAATAGCTTCTCTCCAATAGATATCCAGTAGATTCGCTTCTTTCAACATTGTCCTTGCTACTTCCTGAACTATCTTGTTCTTTCTTTCCACAACTCCATTTTGCTGAGGAGTCCTAGGGGCTGACAAATGCCTTTTTATTCCATGATCTTCACAAAAATAGTTAAATTCATTGGAGGTGAACTCACCACCTCTGTCAGACCTCAAACACTTGATTTTCAAATATATTTCATTTTCGACCATAATTTTAAATGCTTTGAACTTATCTAGAGCTTCTAATTTTTCTTTGAAAAAGGTTACCCAAGTCATTCTAGACTAATCATAAATTAACAACATGAAATACCTATCACCTTTAAAGCTTCCTATTCTTATGGGTCCACATAGATCTGTATGTACCAACTCTAGGGGTCTTGTGGTAGGATACTCTTTTATTTTGAAATTCTTCCTTGTTTGCTTTCCAATCTAACATTCCTTGCAAATTGCATTGATAGGCTTTGTAATTCTTCGCAAATCCCTCACAACTTGAGTAGAGCTAATCCTCACTAGGCTATCAAAATTTATGTGACACAGTCTTCTATGCCATAGCCAACTTTCATTAACTTGAGTCATGAAACACATACCATTAGCACCTTTGAGCTGATATATATTTCCTTTTGTCCTTGTTCCTCTAGCAACCAGAGTTTTGGAGTTTTCTTTTTTGATTTCATAGCCACCATCCTAAAACACAAGGTTATATCCTTTGCTACACATTTGTCCTACACTTAGAAGATTATGCCAGAGACCCTTGGCATAAAGAACATCATCTGTATTGTGCTTACCATCAAAACTGATTGAACCTTTTCCATAGATCTTAGCAGATGCATCATCTCTAAACTTAACAAAACCTCCATCAAACTTCTCAAGCTTCACAAACTTATTCTTATCACCTATCATATTATTTGAACACCCACTATCAATTAACCAGTGGTTCTCCTCTTCTCTTGCATGAAAAGCAATTACCAAAGCTCCTTTTATGTTGTGTCCTATTTCTAGAGCAATTTCCTTCATACATCTTTCAAGATTAGTATAGTTAGTTCCAACATTCAAAGCCATGAACAAGCATTCATCACTTTCATCATCTGGATAGTCAAATTCATCATCAAATATGCTGGTATATTCTTTAACATAATAACTCCTCTTGAATGATTTTCCTTTTTTATCCTTGTATTTGTCATTCGATATTTTGACTGGACATTTTGAAGCATAATGACCTATCTTTCCACAATTAAAACATTTGAAGGGTAACTTACCTCTATATTTTCCAAAGCCCTTTTTAAATCTACTTACAAAATTTGCTTCTATTTTATCAAAATCATTTGAATCTGATTCATTATTCTTTTCTATTTTGCTAACCTTAAAAGCAGTCTCTTTTCTTGAGTCATCTTGACCAAACTTTCTTAATTCAAAAGTAGTTAAATTACCAAACAATTGATCCCTAGTATAAGTATCCAAATTTTGAATTTCCTCAATAGCAAAAACTTTGGAAGATTTTGGAAGATTTCTTTGTACCTTCTTTACCACTTCACTTTCCTCCAACTTTCCACCAAGATCATTGATGGAGTTGACAAATTCATCCACTCTTTACATGTAGCTTGAAATATTTTCATCCTCTAACATCTTTAGGGTTTCAAACTTGGCCTTCAAATTATGTGTCTTTGCTTGCTTGACCTTGTCATCTCCTTCGTAGATACTTTCTAGCTTCTTCTAGATCTCATGAGCAGTTTTGTAGCTCATTACCTTCACTAATTCAGAATCAGAAAGACTATTTAGAAGAGCACTCCTTGCCTTGCCATTGTTCTCATATTCTTTAATCTCATCTTCATCCTTTGGACCATTAGTAGGTATAGTATATTTTTTATCAACTACCTTCCATATTCCATATCCTAATGAGACAAGAAAGCGTTCCATCCTGGTCTTTCAAAAAGCATAATTTGTTCCATCAAACACTGGAACCTCAATACCTTTCCTATGTGCCATCTAAATCTACCACAAGTGGTTAAACTTCTTCAAGGAACCTTGCTCTGATACCAATTGTTAGATGCACAGGACAACTGAGAGGGGGGATGAATTAGTTGTACATTAGAACATTAAACCCTCAAAGCTATTCCAAACTCTTATTAAACATTAGTTGATTGTAAAAATATGACGCATCAATGCAAACACATCAAACACATAAGAACACCATATTTACATGGAAAACCCAAGAAGGGAAAAACCATAGTGAGGATTAGCTCACATATATGAATAGCAACACCAAAAACAAATAGGCTCACTACCAAGGGTTCACTACCCAGAAGAAAGGCTCACTGCCAAAAGGACTCATTGTCTAAAAGAGAGAAGACTAGAAGAGGAATGTTACAGAGAGATTCACTATCTCAAAGAAATAGAAGAAATCCACCACTGCAACTTCATGCCATCCTCAATCTTTGGCTCACTGCCTCTAGCAACTTCAAACAAACTGATATGCAGATACCTTCTGCTCATTGCATCAGAAAGTCATAAGCATTTAAGCTCATGCACAATCCACTACACTTGATTCACATTTGCATCATCTTCTCTACCTTGCTCCAATCAACTTCATCTTGCATTTATACCATCCACAACCAAAAACCATCTCAATTAGGTCATTCCTAATGAAATGTATGCACCTAAACCGTGTAACACCAAAATAGGTTGGCACTAAACACTTTTGCGGTGGAAAGAAATGAAATTGGACCATGCCAAGGGTTAACTAGGACTCAAATCTATATCACCATGCTTCTCATCATATCCACAATCCACGAAGTACCTTTGTAAATAGCGCTAGCAAGCCAGGTCGGTCAAACCTAAACTAACACTACAAGCGACTGTAAACATACCTCTCCAAGTGTAAAAACATCATGCAGACCATAGAGAGACACTCCACACCATCCACACATCTTTCTAAAATGTTCAGCATCATCAGAATCTTTTGCAATACTACTACAACAACCTGAAACAAAGAATATCTTCATTTTGCAGATCAGGTTACACTATTACTCAACTCTAATACAAGAACTAAGTTTGCAGAGCAATCCAACACTAGAAACTTCTAGGGAGGTTAGATACAAATAATTTAAGCACATTCTCAGATCCGCAAAACAAGAAACCTTAATGCATAGAAATATGGAGTAATCTCATTTCTCCCAAACAATCTTCTACATGGGCAAACACTATGTCAAACACATCTTCCACTGCCACACGATCTAGATCCTGAAACTCTGGATATAACACCTCTGAATACCTCTAGTCAACACTTCCAAACTGTACAAGCATATCTTCAACTAAGAAGAAATGTGGAGCACATCACTGAACATACCTTTGTTACACTGCACACCTTTTTATTCAAATTTTATCACAAGCACTTGGAAACCAAGTGAACCATCTACTAGAGGTTGACATCAATGACAACACTAGCAAGCTTCCAACACAAAAGACATAGTTTATTCATGGACATGAGAGTTGAAGTTGTTAGTTTTGATGAGATGAGGAATTTGATTTTGGTAAGGAATGCCCCACATGTAAGACACTAGTAAGTGTTGATAGAGAAAAGTAGTTGAATTATCTAATTAAAAATGATTTGTGTTTACAATTAATTAGCTATGCATTCCTAAGAGCTCCATGAGAGACAATTTGATCAAAGAGAAACATAATCATGGATTGGCAAGGCATTTTAAGATTGATAAGACAAGTTTTGGTGAATTAAATCTTTTTTTTCCACAAATGTATAATATGTGAAAAGATATGTGTGGAACTATAGAATTTGTCAAGTTACAAAGGGTAGTAGTCAAGATATTGGATCATATCAGTCATTACCTATACTTAAGAGACTACGGGATAATGTAAACATGGATTTTGTGTTGGAATTTCTAAGATTTCAATGAGGAGTTGATTCTATTTGGTAATTGTTGATAGATTTTCTAAGATGACTCATTTTATTGCCTACAAGAAAACTAGAATGATGTTGTATATATAGCCCTTTTTTAGAGAAGTCATGAGATTACATGGGTTACCTAAGAGTATTGTATCAAATAGGGATGTGAAATTCGTTGCTCAGTTTTAGAGAACCTTGTGGAAGAAGTTAAATACATAGTTAAAATTTAGTCTAGCATATCATCCATGAATTGATGGATAGATAGAAGTAGTAAACAAGAGTTGGGGTAACACATTGAGATGTTTGACAAGTGAAAGGGGAGGTAGTTGGGATATATCATTACTACAAGATAAATTCTCTAACAATAACTCAATAAAAATAAGTACAAGTAAAACAACATTTGAGATTATATATGGGTAGAATCCTAGAAATGTTTCTGAGTTGAGAGGTTTCACTACAAATGAAGAAATTTAGGACTTATAAAATCATTAAGAAGTTTGATTTAGGAAATGTGTATATGAAATGGCGTCACTGAAAGATCTTAGTGTATACTATTGTTTGGCATTTCAAATTTATATGAGTATTATAAAGGAGATTTAGAAGGAAGCAAACTAGAGACAAAATGGAGGAAGCAAATACCAAAATTGCAAAGAAAAAGAGATTGAAGAAATACTGAAAATAATTGGAAGAAGAACCAAAAGTAAAAGTATGAAGAATATTTGGTCAAATGAAAAGGAAGGCCTATTTAAGATTCAACTTCATTATCTTTAGGTAAGGTGAACCATTCTGGTTTTCCTCTAAGGGTAAGTGCAAGATAATGGGTCCACATTAAGGAGAAAATATGTGCAATATGGTTGATGACTTTATTTTTAGTATTTTTTGATGAAATCAAAACCCATTATAGATGAGAATGAATAGTTTTGAAATATGTAATTTTGCTAAAACTTTAAACCAATTTTTATATTTACTTATTAATTTTTAAATATAAAATCTCATAATCCTAAAATAAAATATATTTCTATTTCTTTAATAACTTTTTATTTTAAAATTTATTTTTTTTAAATATATATGTGACCAATCTACGCATAATTATAAGCACACTTAAAAATTCATGTTATGATTATCTTAGTCATAATTATGTGGGTTTGAATCAAGGGGTTTTAACTTTACCACTTAATCCCACTATATATATAACAAAAAACTATCCAAACCAAACATCATCATCATTTGCATATGCCCATGAAAAGATTTTTAAAAATACTTTAATTTAGTACTTTTTATATGAGTCGTACATGTGCATGTTTTGGCATTCAACATACTTTTTCAGAAAGACCACTTTTGTACATCCTTTACTTAACCAACTTTTATCATATAGGTATTAAAATAGTTTACATATTTGAAAACTAGAAATAAAATCTTACATTTCATATTTTTACACTATATTAATGTTTTATCTAGAAGTGCTTCAAATCTTTACCCCAACTATAACAAACATCTCAAGAAAAAAATTGTCACTTTTTGGCCAAAAGTGGATGCATTGTCTTGTACTTACCCCTAACTAACTCAAAGTGGGGGACACATTTTTCAATTACCTGATATGTCTAATGCAGGAGCACTCATGGTCTAAAGTAATCTTGTATCACTAAAAATGTTTTCTTTAACATTTGTTTGTTTTGTAGGTATTTGGAGTGATTTCTAGTTGATTTCCAATCAAGTGTGACAATTTTCTAGCACTCTATTCTTCTACACTTATTTCTCTTTCAAACAAGCTTCATATCTATCACTGCAAATACAATCAACATCTAGTAGTTTTATGGTAGTGAGTTTTGAATATCTTGAGTTGTGGTTTGGAACATAAGCATCAATAAGCATTCTACACATTTCATTTAAGTTTCATGAAGATTTGATCATGAAATCCATGTTTTCTATCTTGACAACCTAAATTAGACCAAGCAATTTACAATAGAATCTTTGTTTGGACTTGTAGTGAACTTCTCATGCCAATTCCTAAGGAACTACAAATTTGAATTTAGGTCCTTAGAGAGGTCATATATGACATTGAATTGTATCTCCTAGCTCGATGCACATCATTGAAGGTGAATATGCATGTCATTATTGCACCACACATCATAGAAGTGGTTGTGCCAAATTTAAAGGTGGACTAATGATCAAATCATTTAATATTGGGATTGGTGATCCTTATTGCATTCCCCTAAGTCAATGTAAGACATAGACACATAACATTCTACATCTACCTATAACAAGAACAAGTGTACATAAGAAAATGACCATACATAAGAAAAGATCAAGCTAAGTAGCAATTCATAACAAATATATTAAAAGTATAT
Organism: Cunninghamia lanceolata; assembly: GCA_027924645.1. NCBI lineage: Eukaryota > Viridiplantae > Streptophyta > Pinopsida > Cupressales > Cupressaceae > Cunninghamia > Cunninghamia lanceolata. The sequence goes on from BSBN01000460.1 coordinate 7,423,621, forward strand.
AATAGAAGATTGAGATGAGAAATAGCACATGAGATATGATTTTATAAGGAAATTAAAGGAAATTCTAATTTTAAATTTTGAAAGATCTCATGTGCGTTATTTTTGCAACGAAATGGTTAAGGCCTAGCATGTTGCAAGCTCATTGAAGCTTCTTTGTGATTTTTATTTTATTCATTGATCCTTCACACTTGGTTATTAATTATTGTGTGCATTGTGTTGATGTTTAATTTTGCAACAAATCACCAACAATGGGAAATTCCAAGAATGTGGGACTTGATTCTTGAAATGACCTCCAGATTTTAAAGAAGCTAGCTCTTCTCTATTGTTTTGAGGTAAAGGGAAGAAAAAACAAGATTATAAAGGAATACTTAAAACTGGTAAGGCAATGCACCAAAATCATGTCTAAATCCAATAGCACAGTGATTAAACTTAATAGAGTCTACTGGTAAAGTTAAAGAGCATAAAGTATGATTAATATTTCTAGCATATATATAAGATCAACCAAAGGCTCAGAATAGAAAGTAAGAAACAAGAATCAAAAACATATTACAATTTGCACAGAACACCACTCTCTCTTCATTGATTGATATGAGAACAAAGTACAATAGGCAAAGGTTTGCACAAAATACAATATTCGATCCCTCAGGAGAGGCACCTATTAAGGCAGTAAAATGCTTCTAATCTAGCTCTACTAAAACTCTCTGATCATATGTATCTCCTTCTATGTCTTTGATCCATCGCTATTTAAATCACAAAAATCTTTCAAAGATCCTCTATAACTTCTAAAATCTTCTAAATACCAATCCTGTAAAAATTAGCTCTGATAACTGATTGCTCCAGTTAACTGACTCTTTTATGTTTTGGCTCCAATGTTGCAGATCTTCCTAAGAATATTGATTCTCTATTCATTTATGTCATTATAATTGTCTCAACTGTGAGCTCCTAGGCGTAGAGACTCAAAAAACTAACACGTGTCAACCTCCGCTATTCTCCGATTCATATAATAATAGTATAGAGCTATATTTAAAAAATATATCTAAAGTACACCAAGAAGTATCCATCTTGAGGCGTCTTTTAATCAATTTATTTTAAATTATAATTGTAATTATTGTATACTTTAATAATTTTAATTCATAATAAAGTAGTATAATATTAGTAAACATTATAATAATGTATTTATATTATTATTTTATTATAAATGTTTATTATTTTATGCTCAAATAGTTTCATATTTTAAATCAGAATAATCAATTTAAATTAGAATAATTATTTCATATTTTAAATTACAATAAATAATTTAAATTAGAATAATTATTTTAAAGTTTCCTAACATAATTAATTCCTAAAATTTAGGACATGATTGAGTGATAATAAAAATTAAAATTATTTTAACGTTTCATAACATATTTAATTTTTAAATTTAATGACATGATTGTGTGATAATTAAAATTTAAAAAATGGTATCAGCATTAGTACAGTTAGAATAACATTTATAAATAATATTATATTATATTTATATCTAATTCTAATCACTATAATTTTAACCCTAACCTTAATTTTAATCCTAATGGTAAAGCTAATCCTTATTATATCTCTAACCCTAATTTTAATCATTATTGTAATTGTAACCCGAACCCTAACCCTAACAATAACCCTAACAGTAACATTAATAATAATTCTAATTCTAACCTAACCCTAACTCTAAGCTTAACACCAACCCTAATTTTAATCCTACTTCTAATCCTAACTCTAATTCTAAACCTAAACCTATCCCTAATCGTAGCCCTAACCTTAACCCCAATTCAAACCCTATCCCTAACATTGATTCTGATTGTAATCCTAATCCCAACCCTAAACCTTAGCCTAATTGTAACCCTAACCTTAATTTTAATCATAATTATAATTATATCCCTAATCTTAATTCTAATCCTAATTATAATTAAAGCATTTAGGGTTTAAATCAATTCTAACCCTAACCTTAATTTTAATCATAATTATAATTATATCCCTAATCTTAATTCTATTCCCAATTATAATTAAAGCATTTAGGGTTTAACAAAGAATGTAAAGTAATTCTATCTATAACCCTAATTCTAAGCTTAACACCAACCCTAATTTTAATCCTACTTCTAATCCTAACTCTAACTCTAAACCTAATCCTAACCCTAAATTTAACCTTCACCCTAAATCTAATTCTAACCCTAACCCTACTTCGAATCGTTACACTAATTTTAATCCTAACCATAATTCTAACCCTAACCCTAATTCTAATTCTTACCCTACATTAATTCTAAACCTAATTGTAATGCTAATTTTAATCCTAACCCTAAGTATAATTGTCATCCTTACTCTTATTCTATTTGTAAGGTTGATTCTAACCCTCTAATTCTAATCGTAATTCAAGTATCATATTTAAAATATACTTTTAAAGTATAGAAGTTTAAGTTGATAGGTTAAATATCCATTTCCCTTTTTTTAGTAAATCGATTTGTATTTTATAGTATATTAAAACTAAAGCTAACATCTTCTTTATAGTATATTAAAACAAACATTTTCCTTTACCACATAGTTGAGTGGTGGAGTTTTATATTTAAGAGATTTTAATGTGTCATTTCTAGTAAGTTTTTATCTTTTAATATTTTAGATTTGTTATACTTACTTTACTTTGTCCTTTAGATGGATTTTTTTTATCTATATACTTTTTTCTACATTTTTATTTTATATTTGCTACTTCATTTTTTCATATTAAAATGATAATTATTTTAGAACTTATTCTCTTAAAATCTCTATAATACTTTTGTCGTGATATTATGTTAAGTTAAAAATTATAGATTCAACCAATTTGAATGCTATATTTTATTTTATAGAAGCCAATGGAAAGTGTACAACATTAATTGATTCCTAATTGAACAAACATAATTAGAGAACACCAAAGTATAGAGATAGATTCTAAATGTCTCTCTTCCATTATTTTCAATCTCAGCAGATAAATTTGACCATAACATCTCCAATCACATTGAAATTTGAAAACTTTGTATCCGGCATTTACATGTCTGATAAGCAAAGTAAATAATCACTAAGACATTGGACACAGTTTTCATAAGCCAGCTGACATATCTCTCTGGTGAAACATAATCTCAACATTATTTGGCATTTTATTATCTTGCATCAGCCTACAAAACGTTTAACTATAGAAAGAGCAATACCTTAAAATTACCAAAGAAAATCATAAGTGTTTCTACATCATGAATGTATCTCATGTCTCTTATGACACATGATTGTCATATTACATAGGTTTGATAACTTATTTTACCATAAATGCCTCTTCCCCATCATTGACCATTTTTTAATACCAGAAATGATTTTTTCTATGTTTCCTTATTGAAATTCCCACTTGTTTTGGATGGTGTTGGGTTCATGTGTGCCATTTCTAGGTAGACTAATGCCTTTTTTCTTTTCTCATTACTAAAAATTTATGGTAGATAGGCTGCACCACAGCTCTATAAAATAGAAAAGGAAAGATACATATCTTTAGTAAAAAGGATTAAAAAGTTAAAATATGTTGTATATATTTGGAATGATTTGTTAATTATTTATGTATGTTATAATTAAATAGTTTCTCACATTTTGGTAAACTCAACTGAATGCTCTAGTCTTCTCACATTTTGGTGAGGTTACCCAAGAATATTTTTTATTCCATACCTTATCCTCTATGGAACAGACTCTTCTATTAAATCTGAGATATATATTTTTAATAGTCATTGGTACTCATCATGTTGATGAAAACAAATATAAGGACATCACTTAGCTCGATAGCTATTGAACGTGAGCTTATAAATTGTATCATGTTAATACAAACTGTAAGCATGCAAATATTTTCTCAGAGGATAACTATGCAACATGGCATTGGAGGGCTAGTTTCTTGGAAGCCTTTTTATATTTATAGTTGTATAATACTCAGCTTTACAGCATAGATAATGTTCTTTAAAGCTGGGAATGAGAATCCTAGAAAAAATGTGGCAAATCTGCCACCTCTAAATTTTTGAAATAGATGAACTTACATGTATGTACATTTCTGATTTATACTAAGAATCAACCCTAGAAATTACATAGTCAAAATGTTGGGTTGCTATTCTCTCTTACATTGATAAATAGCATTATCCGTCAATTATAGAATTACAAAGAAGATTTAAAATATAGATTAGAAAAGAATTATAAAGGTTTATATGGAATTCACCTCCCAAATCCCACTCACCCACATGAATATCTCAATGCAGGGAATTACAATTCCATTTTCATGTGATTAATTTTGAAATGCCCTAAAACAATGTGTAAATTAATTAGTCTTTATTGTTTTGAAAGAATGCAAACAATATATATTTTTTATAAGCATTACATTAATATACATAACCGTTGAAACGGAATGCATTTTCAAAAGTTACTTTAGACGAGCATTGCTACTGCCAAAAAGTTAATTTAAAGTGATAGCTATTGTATTGGATAACAGAAAGGAGTAGAGCAGAGCACACAATAAAGTGGGGAATATAAAGAAAAGTCATACAACTTACTTTATTACAACCAGGCACCAAATCCTACAAATATTTCATCATTTCCCTAATCTTTTCTCTTGTGACCTATACACCAAAACCTTTGAAGTCTTAGAAAAAGATTACAAATCTCAATCATTATACATATGGGCATGCATTCACAACACGCATTATAGTAAAACAAAACATTAAACAAAGGTGAAAAGTGGCAGGCATTCTAAAAGTAAAAATACTTTTTCAGTTTTGCAGAAACTTCAAGTAAAATATTATGCACTAAGTTGTGACAGGAGTGCAACTCCCACAATTTTCTAAGACATTTGTGGCAAACCATTGTAAATCTGAAAACATGGGTTGTTGCCCTTTGTAAATATGAAATATGAAAAGGGGTAATATGTAGAAGCCTAAGAATGCGCTTGTTTTGAACATGTTTATTATGAAGGGAGCAAGGTTAGTGAAAAATCCATACCCTTTCAGCTAAGCTATGACTATCAGTAACCTGACCTCGTCTAGCTCAGACATGGATGTAGTCCTATTTTTGATTCTCAAAAGCCTTTGAATTTTCCTTTACAAACTTTTGAGTGGAATCTACTGAATTGTCACTATTACTCTGCTTTGTTTTGCTCTTTCTCAAGTCCTCTTTTTCCTTGGCACCGTTGTCACCAGATTTAGTCCTTTTTCTCTTTGGATTCTTTAGAATCTGCTGCCTAGATTGCATTTTGCCAAAAAAATATAGTAAAATAGTGGACATTAACTTTCAATTTTGTAAGTGTATGAATAGATCCAAAGTATTGAGGTCCACAATGAAAAATTTCAAAATATATCAAAATCTTTACATAAGAACTGTAGTCTATCGAAGATCTTTGTAAAATTCATAGGAGAGGCATAAATTTAGGTAGAGGAACAGATAAAAACAAGAAACTCTTAGAGTAGAATATTGGCAGAGTTCTTACATATATTGTATTTTTTCCAACTATACTTAATTCTAAAATAATTTTAACTTTGTTATAAATGTTAAAAACAAACTCTATTACTAGCAAGAAATTTTATTTAAATCCATTTAATGGGAAATATTTATGTATCTGATAAAGAAGATACAACTTTATATAAAGAAAGGGTTAGAATTGTATAACTGACTGAATAATTTAAAATTAATAATGTTTCCTCTTAAATTATGAAAGAAATAGAAGAAATAGAAATTATATCAGTATAATAAAAATCCAAAACAAAGTCCACCCAAATCATATTAGATCTTTGATACTTCAAACTTACAAGAATTTTATTTTCATCCAAAATAATTTGCACAACCTTATTCAGCAGATCTACAAATGAATTAAAAACTCTATTTTCCCCTCTACACCACATATGGTAGTATATATGATAGGACTAGCATAACAGATAATCTGAAATCCATTCTTTATTAAGTGACAGATTAAGTCAGATTAAGGGTAGTAGCAACAGAGGATGTCAAGGCAGCATTCATAGGTCTCATAATAGTAGAAGCAGAAGCACAAAGCAAATGCACTGCAAGGAAAAAAGGGAATCATAATTGAAATTGTTTTGTAAGAATAAACTATGTTTGATTTTAAAAACATGGATAAAGATGCACAATTTGTAATAATGATAACAAACTATTTTTTTTTATGTAGAGATGTCAGATTATTACATACCAATTGTACAAACAACCTTTATCATCCTTTCTTTTCTGAATATGTTCATAATAAGACATTTCTTGAGCACCTGATGCATCCATTTCTCCTCTGAAATTTGATCTACCACCCAAAAAAATTAGTGATTGAAAGACCCACACTTTGGATTATAGCAAAACCTCAACATAAGTCTTGGAAAACCCCCTGTTATATGCAAATAATATCCTAATTACCTGCTTGAAAAAGTAGTAGTTTGTTAAAATCCAATGGCTTAAAGAAATCATAGCACATTGATCCATGTAACTATCACATGGCCAGCTGAATACATGCATTTGACGTATTTGATTAGGACTTTTCCATTACATAATGGTGGGACTTACAGAGTTGGATTGTAAAAAATCCTCAACTTAAATCCTGGAAAACCATTGTTATATGCAAATCATATCCAAACTACCTGCTGGAAAAAGTAGTAGTTTGTTCAAATCCAATGATTTAAGGAATAATAACACAATGACCAATGTAACTATCACATGGCTGGCTGATATGGTTGCAAGGATGGGTCATGAGCTTGCACTGTCAACCTAACCTTGCCACACAATCATACCAATTTAGCCATAAATTAGTCATCATAATGCAACATATATCATATCACTTAAAAGAATGTTGTGAATTTTGTAGATAATAAAATAGATAGTGCAAATAATTTAAAATCCATAACAGACCATAGAAAATGAAATTTAGGGCATGGAAAGAGTCACAAATTTTGTAAGTGCACAAACACAAAAACAAATTGAAATCACGAAGGCATCTTAAAGAGCCATAATTATAGAAAAGGTCAAAAATGACATAAGAAAAAATAGAAACAAAGGACATCTAGATATAAGGAATTCTGTTAGCTGCCGTTGCACCAAAAGATCAACCTATTAATGCCTGATACAACCACTTGACTTAACAAGCACGGAGGCGGTTAAGCCCTTGTCGTAAACCACCGCAGCGCAATGCTAAACAAGGAGACCAAGGGTCACACCTTGCAACAATCCCCCCAATGCAAACGCAGGGTTTGAACTCGTGACCTTGGCTCTAATACCAATTGTTGATAACTGAGAGGGGGTGAATCAGTTATCTAAATTATTTCAGCTTTCTGAACTTTCTTATTAATCAATGCAGCATTAATTCAAATAAGCAAACATAACCATGAAATGGAAATACACATGACACAATATTTTTGACGTGGAAACCCTATTAAGGGAGAAAACCATGGGGTGATTAACCCAAGAATGTATTCTCTGTTAGAAGAATAGAAATACAAAATGGCACTTGCCAATTAGGGCTCACTACCCGAGCACACTGCTCACAAGAGGCCCACTGCCTACAAGAGACTCACTGTCTACAATTTATAAAGAGTGTAATACAATACTTGAACTGATAAGGAGCATCTACATATGCTGGAGTTTAGTTCTGGTTAGACTCAGTATACTGATCTGCTGCACTTCATCCTTTCTCTTCCTTAGTGCTTCTGTCCTTTCACATACTGGACCTGCCTTACTGCTTTAACTCTGATCTGTTGGCTGAATCCTTGCTTACCAAGTAATGCGGATCAAGGATATACTTGTAGAAGTCATCAATCATGTCAGCCAATTATAACTTATGCCTTAAAAACCTTTACCATCATCATTAACACATCCAGAATAATGTCTAATGTTCTGCCAGTCAGTTCTTCCTCTATCCACACTGCCAATCAGAACCTGACACTCAAGTATTCATATCTTTTTCTTCATCTATCACCAGAGGCTAAATCCTTGTAATCTATCAGTCAAGGTAGTCCTCTTGACTTCCCCAAATCCACACTTCACCAAGATACTTCCTCTGAGAGATCCAGACCTGACTGTCGAACCTCGCCACATGCTCTATTTTTGCTTACCGAATCACAACACTCTACAATCTGCCTTCCGGTAGAGACTCATCATGTCCTACAGATGTGTGGGTTAACCTTTGTTGCCATCAATGACAACATTCATGAGTCCATATAGTGTCTCTTGCCAACAATCTCCCCCTTTGGCATTGATGGCAACACTTAGTGAAAAATGACTAAGTGTTTACACTATGCTCCCCCTTGGCTAATGCTATGTTTTTATATACATTTTTTAGAGCTCCCCCTTAGTTGGATTCCTCATTTTTCACTGCTCCTCACTCCCCCTTTGACATCAATGGCAAAGGGTGGGAACCGCGCATCAAAATTTTCAAAAATTTAACTATACGTAGCCGCATATAACATACTCACATATACTGAAGAATGTCTGCAAAAGTTGTCTTCAATTGGACGAATTCTGCTACCCAACTTTGCTTCATTCTATCCAAAATTGATATATGACCGCTCAGTAGGAATGCAAATGCATCTGCCCTTTTTAGATCTATCGGATCACTGGTCCGGGCTATGATCTAAGCTTCTTTTATGGCCTCATGTATGGCCTCTAACTTAGGGATAATTATCCCTCTGAGTTCTCCTAACCTGCTTATTCTGCTTTTCTTTTCCTTCTTAAGCTTCTTGATTTCATTCAAGACTACAATAGTTTGACATTCTTGATTTATTATGGAAGATGAGAGAGGATCAAAATTCTTTGATAGATTTGTCAGTTTGTCCTCCTGTTCTTTTACTTTCTTCTCGATGTCCAATGTTACTTTGGACCATGATAAACAAAATTTGTTCATTTCTCTGCCATTTTTAAGAGCATTTTCTAAGCTCTTTATCCCAATATTCATATTTCTTCTATCATTTGATATTAGACTTAGTACTTCAGAGAATCTTTTATCCAAAAACTCTTTCCGGACCTTTTCTTCTGCTGATTTCTCTAGAGAATCAAAATGTGTGTTAACACTATTGACTAGAGATTTGAGATTTTTGGATGAGGAGGCTGAGGGATCCTTTTGAAAAGATGGCATGATCTTTTCTAATACTCCGGATGCAACTTCTATTAACTCACAGTCTTCCATGTGAGACTTCAGGAGTTTTTCTTTAGCCTTTGCATTAGCAAATGAAGCTATCTTCATTGTTTGTACCAGAGAAAGAGAATCAAAATTAAATGGCCCTTGTAGAAGTTTCGGTTCATCAATCTCCATTGTCTCTTTGTTCAAGAATTCTTGGATAGTTTTTACAGTGTCTCTTGCCAGAGATAGATTTTTCTTCTCTTCTGCATTCTTAGAGCTGTCTCTTGGAGCTTTCTCTCCTACATTCTTACCACTAGCAGTTGTGGTCTTCTCTGTTGAAGTCTTCTCTCCTTCTGCAACCTTGGTACTGTCATCTTCTTTTTCCTTCACTCCTTTTTCTTTATCCTCTATTCTTTCTTCTCCTTTGGATCCGAAGTCAGCAGGGGAAACAGGAGGAGTGATGTTTGTTTGTTTAGAGGCCACCTCTTCCGAAGCAGAGGATTCCAAGTCCTTATCCTTTTCTGCACCAGTGTCCATGACTTCTTCTACCATTTTCTCAGTCGATTCCTCTCCAACACTTGTGGGCGAGGGATCAGCACCCAAGTCCTCTATGACAGGAAGATTGAATCTTTTAAAGACATTCCAGAGGATCTCTTCTATTTCCTTGGCTACCTTGTCAGTCTCACCAAGCATGAGCTGATTCATTTTGGCTTTGCTCCAGAATTCATCCTTACAATCTTTGAAGATCATACTAATCTGCTTTGGGGTGATTGAAGGATATAGCTGAATAGCTATCTGCTCTCGGATCTCTAGGTCTTTTGCCATGGCATTATTCTTTCTTATTTCTAACTCTTTTTCTAGACTTTTAGGAATAAGAGATATGATTTCAATAAAAGACTTATTATATATATTTAGATACTTAACTACAGCTTCCTGCAAGATCTTCTAGTCAGCTTCATTATAATCATCATAGAATTCAGCCATTGGTTAGAGATTTCCATCCACAGTGATTGATTTGATGACATCATCTAAAGATAGAGTGGGCTTTTCAACAAATTCCTCTGCCTTTTCTTCTTCACCTTGACCGGTAGAGGATTTACCAGATCCTTCCTTCTTCTGCTTCTTCATTTTCTTTATTTCCTCATCTGATTCAGTTTCTTTTTCATCCTTTTGGCTTGCATAGGACCTCGTTGCCTTTTTCTTTGTTCTCTTCTCTGCTTTACCGGATGATTTTGCTTCTGGTTGTGACACCTTTGAGCTTTTAGCAGTGGTAGGTGTAGATTTCTTTGATGATCTGGTTCGGGTGGAAGGTTCTACTAGAGCACTTTCCTTACTTTCCTTTTCTACCTTTTTCTTCTCTTTCTCAGCCCTTTGCTTCTTTTCCCTGTTGGCATCAAGTGCCTCTTTTGAGATGCCAAAGCTTTTGGTGACTTCTTCAACTGCTTTTCTCACCTTCCTCTTGATCTCTAGCTGCCTTAGCTTAATATGGATCTTCACACTTAATTCTTCAAAGGTTCCAAACCTTTCTGCCTCAGGATTCTTTGGTTTATTAAGCATGTGTTGAACATGTAGCTGTACGATTTTCTCATCCACCTCATACCCCATTTGCATGATCCACACTGTTCTTGGTTCCACTGCCTCCATTGGGCATTGATCAGTCTCTACCATGAAGCATACTGTGTCTTTGTATTTCTCAACTAGAGATTGGGGAATTCTCTCTCTAGCTTGCATCATGTTCTGAAAGTTTTTAAAGAAACCCCAGAGAGCTGTGTTTTATGCTTTGTCATCACCAAGTCCATGCAAATAATTCCTAATTTGTATGGCAACCGGTCTATCATTCTGCCATACCCATCCACTAGATCCAGGTAGCTCATTCATAGAGTAGAAGAATAGACAGAGTATTAGACCACCAAATTTGAAGGAATTCTTCTTGTCCTTCTTTATCTTCTGTAGGTTCTCCAAGAGTTGGTTTAGAAGGAGCTCACACAGGTCATAGTCTGCATTTTTTCTCAACATTTCATAGGCAGTGTAGATAGCAGTTCCAGGTACTGAATTCTCCCTACTAGAATGATGTATCTTGTAGCTAATGATCATGGATGCAAACTTGACATCCAGATCAGTGATGTCATCTACTGTCATTGCTCTTTTATCAAACCTAGATCTAATAGCCTCACTTACAATCAGATTCTTGATTGATTTGAGAATAGGTATACCACCAGATGAGTGCAAACTGGTAACTACCCTAATGGCATCTTTTGTGATCTTGAATGGTCCATTCAACTACATGAAGTTGTCATGTATTCTACTCAAGACATATCAGACCCATTCATCCTCAGCAAAGCAGGGAAAATGTATACATTGTGCAAAGTGCTTCTCCCGGAGGGCCTTGTATTGGGGTTTGAGCTCAAATGAATCATCTATTAACTGTTTGTGGTAGATATCCCTCAATTTGGACTCTCTGAATTCTTCAATATTTGCGTGAATGTAAACCCTAATATCTTCTGTATGCAAGACACGATGCAGAACACTGGAAAAAGCTCCTAGGGGATCTACTTCCAAGGATTGTAGGGATGTTTCTTGAATTTGGGGTGAGGCCTATCAGTGATCTTCACAATATTTAGAGTAGACATCTTTTAAAAAGATTTGCAGAGAGATATTTTAAGAACAAAAAATACCTTTTGCGTCTTTCGGTTTCATGGAGTTAGCCGGATCGATTTCTGGATGAATTGACTTTTGCAAATGATCTTTGATGAGCTTGAGGAATTTTTTTGCAGAGCTTCTCTTTTTGTTTCTTCTTGAATGCAGAATGAACAAATGCTTAATGAGAAAACCCTTATATTGCTCCGCAAACCCTAATATCAAGTTGTAATAAATGCTTGACCTAAGTCATTCTGGTTTGCCTTATTCAGATGACTTGAAGAATTGGATCAATCTTGATCTTAAACATCTTGCGGATCTTCCAAATCTTAACCATAGTTTATTTGGATGTTTCTCTTATGAACCCTTTAATCCGCAACTCTTCTTGTGCCAGTTCCAGCACCAATTGACTGGCTGGGGGAACAAGGTTTTCTTTGTGTCTCCCCCTAAGCCAAAGCTCACTTGTTAATTTCCAGAAGGAATATCAGCACCAGAGTCTGGTGCGGATCCATCCCCTACATTCTTTGTACTTTTCTTCACCCAAATCTTGTTCATCTCACTTTGAACATCATCTGCATTCACTTTTTGTTTTTCCTTATCATGATTCTGATTATGATGTACCGGACCTCTTTTGTCCTGATTCTTGCTTCTACAGAATTTTGCAATATGATCGGATCTATTGCAAATTTAGCAAACAACATTTCTTTGCATATTTGATTGATATCCTCTTGATCTACATTGATTAGCCATATGACCTATTCTATTGCATGCAAAGCATCTACCATTGAATGATTTGTTCATTTCCATATTTCTGCATTCATGAGATTTGTGACCATACCTTTTGCAGTTGAAACACTATCCAGAGAAGGATGTATTAGTCTGATTCATTCTCTTTCTGCACTGATTAGATTTATCACCAAAGTTATTGTAGTTGTGGCAGTATCCATTGAAGGATGGATACCTTTGAGCGTTAGGCTGCCTTACCGGAGGTCTTCTAGGCCTGTTCCTTGGATTTTCTGATCTAAAATTCTTCTGACCGAATCCAGAGCTTTCACCTTTTTCATACCCCATACCACACTTGTCATCTACCCTCTTTTGGCTTTCAAGAAGAACTTCAAGTTGAGCAGAGCTTATCTTGAATTTCTCTTTATATTCATTTGTTGTTTGAAGATCCCTTTTGAGAGAGACAATTTGATCCTCAAGTTTTTCTTCATTATCTTTAGCATCTTCAAGATCAGATTCAAGATGTCTGATAATTCTATCCATCTTGTGGCAAGCTTTTGATTTCTCCTTGAGAGATTGTCTTAGATCATCTTCAATTTTTCTTTTCTCTTCAACCTCTTGGGTAAACTTCATAACTCCTGATTCCATTTCATGTCTTACCATAATGATTTCTTTTGATAACTTTTCACATAACTTGGTTTTCTCCTTCAGATCTCCATTTGTATCATTGGCTTCACCTTGACTTGCCAGTTGCTGAAGTAGCTCCTTTCTCTTTTTCATAGATAGACTAAGTTTCTCTTTTAATTCATTTATGAAATCATCAGCATGTTTGAGTCTTTCCTTCAATTCATTGACTTCAGAATTTGACTGCTCAATATCATTTAGGGCAGACTTAAGTTGCTCCCTCATACCATACACATCCATTTGAATTCCCAGATCTTCCTCAAGCTGTTAGGCTCTGTTGGGAGGAACTTGGCTTTGATACCAATTGTTAGCTGCCATTGCACCAAAAGATCAACCTATTAATGCCTGATACAACCACTTGACTTAACAAGCATGGGAGGCGGTTAAGCCCTTGTCACAAACCACCACAGCACAGCACTAAACAAGGAAACCAAGGGTCACACCTTGCAACAAATTCCCCATCACATTGCATAGGCATCTATGGTAGAAGGACTGGTTCAACTTGATCTTTTATACAATTGTCTCATAGGCCATATTACGAAGGAAATCAAGGGCTTGAAGTGGCTGCAGGCTCTGTTTCTGTCACATAATATTTTAATAGGGGAATTGCCTGATACAATTGCTGATATGATGTATCATATAATAGGTTATTGATTTGTCATATAATAGGTTATCTAGGTTTCTACCTGTTTCATTGGTTCAATGTTTTTAGCTTCTCCAGATCAAGCTAAGTCGCAACAATATTTCTAGGGCAATTCGGTCTGATTTTGGGCTCTAGACATTAGTAACAATCAGTTGTTAGGGGGAAATCCAATTGCCTCTGGCAGGATGTTCCAAGTTGGAAGTGGTCGATTTGAGCTGGAATTTCACAATCTTGGGAATGTTACCTCATTAGACTCTATTCATCTTTCACACAACTTTCTGTCGGGGTAAATACCAGCTGAGGCTTGTAATCTTCCATTCTTAATGGATTTTAACTTGTCTTATAATGCCTTTTCAGCAGAAAAATCTTACCATCAAAATTCTAGAGATGCAAAAATATGTTGGTGTGGAACTGGGTAATGAACGAATTGGATATAAAGGTTCCAAACTCTTGGATATTTTTTCACCAAAACTCTACAAGGATAAATCAAACTATAGAATCTCAATAGGGGTAGAGTGAAGCCAAAGGATACTATTTATAACATTTTCTATGTACTGGACTAGGTATTTGATTTCTAACATTTATGGGGTGAGAAAGAAGTAAAATGATTGAATCGTAAAAAAATAATCAGTAAAGTCGATGTGGGGAATGTTTCTCTAGAGGATTTTTCATATGGATAGAAATGGATGGCATCTTTTATAAAGAATATCATAGCACAATAAATGTAAGGCAATTTTCTCTATCTCCATTCCAATTCAAGTACAGAGACTTAAAATTCATTTCAATTCAAACCAGTGATGTAATGAAATGCATACCCACATAGAATACCTGAAATGTGTAAAACAACTCTTAGAAAAAGGAATGGGATACACAAGAATCACATAGAAAATGGTCATCAAAACAATCTAAAACATCAGGCACATGTACATACTGGGTTCCCTTTTTATCATTTCTGGTTGCTACTTCTTTGGATTTTTTGCAACCTACAGACAATCCTGATAGCTACAAATTCTCTTGACTGCCACTTGACCCAAAGTGCCTTCAAATATAAAATATATTAGAAGAATCAGTAATACCAATTCAGTCCAGCAAGGTAAAGAACCCATTAATTCTTATAATCTGGAAGAAGAATTACCTCAAGGAATTTGTTTTTCCCTCTCATAGCTGCCACTTCCTCTGTTCTGCCTCTTCTTCTACTACCTCACAAATACAAAACCAAAAAACCCAAAAAAAACAAATCACATGTAAACAACATGGACAGACCAATGTGCACACTATAAGAAACCCTAATAGATAAATGGAAAATCCTAAAGAAAAACAAACGAAAAAAAACTTAAGAAAAAACACAGAGAGAAACACAATACATTAACCCAAAAAAATATAATGAGATACATAACAAAACACTGAACATTCACTAGAAAAAAAAGTGCTTACAAAGCTAAAATGGGGTTTTGTCATCATCCAAAAACCTTAAACCTCATCTCTTAGTTCTTCAACAACTTCAGACAACAAAATGAGCAAAACTATTGAAGTACTACCTAGAATCTGTAATTTGGGGAAAGATTGTATCGATTGAAGTTGTCCTGTTGTGAGGGAAAAACTCCAATAAAGCCCCATGGCTTGGCACCTCAACAGGATTCTTTTCCTAAGGAAGAGCTATAGAGGAAAGAACTTGCTACATCATCTCCAGTTTTATTCATGATAGACCTTGGATGGCCGCTACATACATCACAAAGATGTTAGGTTCTACTCTTCTTTTTCTCTCTTATGTTTTCATCTAAAGAAACACCTTTTCCAATAAAACTTATATGATGGCATAGTAACGTAATTATTATTTTTTTTTTTAATATGACAGTTCATTATACGTCAATTTAAATAGTGCGAATAAAAATATACACACATCCTTGTGCTGCCATTGTAAATGCCTCCAGGCTTCACCTCTCGGTGTAATCACAGATTCTCCTTATGACTCTTGTCCCAGAGCTAACATCTGTCAATAACAACCAATGGTGCAACAAACAAAATTCTTTACAAATGACGCACAATATAAGACATGCCATTGAAACACGTGGAGTCTTCCACTTTCTCAACAAAAAGGATGCACGGTAGGATGGCACATGCTCTACAAAACTTTACCAAAAAGACTCTTCAAAAGAGCACCTTGCCAATAAGTGGCTCTTTCCGCTACATTCTCTTTGATAAGAGTTGGGCCCTATTTAATCATTGACAGTGAGACATGTGGAAGGCTCTCGCAGTAGCTTGAAGCTTTAACAAAAAGGGACTCTATATTATGCATGGTGCTGACACATGACATCTTCCACTATCATCTGCTAAGAGTTATGATTTATTAAATGCTGACAATTACACCACCAAAACATTCCTTCACCTTTTTCCCTTTCAAACCTTAGAGACCTATTGTTCCACCATGTGGAGCCCTGGTGCAAGCCACAAGAGTCTTTGTTTTGATAGCTCTTCAATTAAGCACCAAGCTGACACTTGGTAGCTTCCGCTACCTTCTAGACTCTTAAAGAATATTTTCCACTACATGCTCCAACATGACTCAAAACATTAATATTAGCCAAATAATATATATTCAAAACGTACAGTTTAACTCTACAGTTCATGGTGATCCACTAGGGACTCTGTGCCTTCATAGAAAGAACCACAATCTACCTGCCCTAATCAAAAACAGAGAAAACAAAATTGTACTTCTTACCACAACCCCTTTAGAGCTTCTGCAAGGTGGAATAAAATCTAGCCCATTTAGTCTCTGATGGGTATTCCATCCTTTGAAGAGCTTGAAAAGCTCTATCTAATTAAATAATTTCTCTATGAGAAAAGGCTTGGAGGCTCAGCACAACTGCATGCAACTGGAATTCTAACTGGGCCATTGGAAGTAAAATCATTTCCACCTAAGCAACACTTGATGAATCACTCAAAGTCTAGAAAATAGTTTGGTCATTCTATTTTGTGGCCAATAGAGTCTTGATTGGATCCTCCATTAGGACTATACTATCATCTGGAAATGGTGAGGGGAGTCCTAATTGGACCATTTTTTCAATGTGTCCCTTCATTTCCTTTACTCCTTGTTTCAAAAGATCTAACAAATTCTTACATTTCATGGAAGCCTTGTTGCAACTTAGAATCTCACTCACCTTGACAGCTATCATCCACCTGTTAGTAACTCCTACAACTTGTAAAAATTCTTCGGAAACATCATATAATTTCTGAACCAACAGTTGTGATTCAATGACCTTTGCAACAATTGAAGATGGGATATTCTCCACAGAAGAATCAACTTTCTCACAAAGATTCTAAGCATCTAATATAAACTTAAGTGCAAACTTAAGTTGGGTCACTTCACCTGAGATTCTTTGCCAATAGGAAACATAAAGCTTTGTTGATGATGATGTTAGTCATAACAACAATGATAAAAATTCACAAAGAAAACTGTTATCTTCTTGAAGAATACGATGAATTTAGGATGAATTCATGATTCCAAGTCTCCGTTGATTAGATCATAATCTCCTGACAATCTCTTAGTCAGTTTGATGTGAATTGTTGTATTCCATTTTGGGGCCTTACGCATGAATCTGAAGTATTTATATCTTGATATGCATATATTTACTCTATTCCACCTACTTTGTATAAATTCTCAACAAATGATGTTAAATCTTACAATATTTAACCATATCATGCATATATCTATGTTAAGTTTGATCAATACTTCTGATCTTTACTATGGTTAAGACTATTTATGATTATTTTGATAACTTTGATTAATTCTTCTGAAACTATCTCCAATTTACTCAAATTTGAACTAATTTATACTTGATTTTTCTTCTGCACTTCAAATTATTCTAAATAATGTGCCTACAAGCAGATATTTCTATGATTCCTATCATTATTTACGATTATTTGCATGATATTTGCATTTCCACATGCTTTCGGTTCAAATATGCTTAGGATATTCATGTATCTATGGATGCCTGCATATTTAGTGTTCTTTTTATTTTCAGTATTTTGTAGTTCAATGATGGTGATTTAATGAAATTTAAAGAAATTGAAATGAAATTCTAAAATTCAATAAAATTAAGTGAAGTTCGGTCACTGATCCACATGTATTCTTGATACTTTCATGAAAAACAAGAGAATCAAACCATATTTCACCAGGACATTCCACAGCTACATATGATTGATGTGTATCTTCAAAGGTAAAGAATGAAAACAACATACACCAATTGAGATGCACTCCAAGGGATGCAGCAAATCACAGTGACATATCAAGAACTCATTCATAGATTATGTAAGATGTACGATAAGTTGTAATCAAAAGTCTTCATCTTTATTAAGTATGCAAAAGAAATACAAGTAAACCATTGACCTTGAGATAGAATCATGAAACTCAACAATTCAGTCTCATTTAAGCTTCTAATGTTTTAAAAATGGCAATCCTCCTCCTTTTATAGAATAAGGAGAGGATGCGTGGTTACAACTTAATCCAAGGGTCAGGATTACATGTGGCACATGATTGGTAGTTGGCAATCAATCTATGGTGTATATTTGGCATCTAGAATATTCCTCAAAATCTTTGACTTGGTCAATAGGACATCTTCTCTACATTATCAACCTATTCTTCATCCGTAGAAGGCTCATCTTCTATTAATCTGCATCTAGCTCCCTGGATGAATTCATAAATATGGGTGGCTTTATCTATCTCCACCTCATCCAATACTTTGGCTTTCTTGGCCACATATTCTTGAACCTTCAACTGCTCTTGTAAAGATATCCACCTATTTGTTCTACTATCCAACTATTATTTGTATTTCTCTATTTTATCTTTCCCCCTCATAGCCTTGTCAATCGTATCCTCAGAGAAATGCTTCTTAGGGTTTTCTGTTGCAAGCTTAAAATTATCTTTAAATGCTTTTTTAGCAAAATCTTCATCTTGATTCTTGACTTTTCCTTCTACCTTGCCCTCAAGGGCTTCCAAATTTTCAATCTCCTCGGCTAGGAGGCCATGAACCTTGATGCAAACATCTACAACCTTATTATTACATCTCCTCAGGATATCCACTTCAAATTTTTCATCTTCACACCAACCATCTAGCAATGACAATGTCTGAGGCGTTAGGACATTCTTTGTCATCAGGATGCTAGTATTCGTTCCCCTCATCTCTTTTAGTATTGCCAACTACTTATCACCTTTTATTAATCTTTGGCTGACATCCTTCTTCACTTTGTCTGCCTTGCCCTTTAGGTTTCCCAATAAATCGCAATTAGATAATGAGATTCTTATTACTTACTCACCCTCAGACAAAAATTTGGTAAACCAGCAAACCATGATATTTGCCTGATGTTTCTGTATATCCAGAGCCACTATCTCTTCTTGAGATACTATTATTAATGAGGTAGAGGATGATATGGGTACATTGGTGGGTGCCACCAATCCTTTGATAAATGCTTGCATCTGAGCAATTTTCTCTTTATGTTCTTTATTCTTTGCCTTCTCCTTGGCTATACTTGTAAGCAGGGCATCTATGCTATCCTTAGCTTTCTGACCTTCTTGCTCTGCTGTAGCGAATCCTAGGTCCAATGTGGTTATCTAGAATTCACTAGCCCTTATCTCCCCCTTAGTTTTATCCACAATACGTATAGCTACCTGAGTTGTTCTCTTTCCTATAGTAGGGTCTTCTTTATTGCAGAAGTAGCCCTGGCTCTTCTCTTGGGCTTTGTTGATTCTACTAAAAATAATGAAGATATGTCAAAATTAGAAGAATCAATAATCAGAGTCTGATTTACCTCATGTCTGAGCTAATGTGGCACATCCAGTTTGAACCCTAATTGGTCTGTTTGGTCAATGTGAGCATCATGTTCCTCTACATTCTGTTCCTTTGGGATATCTTCTTCCATATTTTGTTGTTGCTACTATTGTTCCTCATTGATAGGAACTTATTCATCTATTTGTTGTTGCTACTCTTGTTGTTCAACATCTTATAAAGTCTTATCCTAATTTTTGGATTTATTCTTATCCAGCTCTACAGCCCCTATCTGAACATCCTCATTCTACTTATTTGTGTCAGCATGCACATCATGAGGTGTCACCGAATTCTTATCCTCTACTTGGTGATCATCCTGGGGTGGAGGAGTGTCTGCATCAAGTCCTTGATGACTAGGATCTTACTTATCTTGATCTATCCTTTGGTTACCATCTCTTATCATCTCCTCTTCTCTATTTTTATCATCCTTGTTTAATAGACCCTCTTGTCCATATATTGGCCCTTCTGTATCTTTAGGATCTTGAGATCCAGATGTATCCATTGGTTGTTCCTTTTCAATCACTTTAGCCTATTCTTTATTATCATCATGTATATCTTGTTTTGCAAGATCCTCTGTGTGAACTTCCATATCCATGGCTGAATTGTTTTGAATCTCTTCATGCTCCATGGTTTTATCTTTTTCGGTATCCTTAGCCTCAACATATGTTAGGTCAATATTTATTGGGCTAGTTACCTTACCAATCAATCGATCTAGGCCTATTTTCTGAGTTTTAGCCTCTGGATTGTCTAGTTCTTCTTCTTCCTCCTTCCTTGTACTTTGTTGCGCCCAAGGTGTGGCCTAAGGAGTCATAGAAGTATTTGTAACCAATACCTCCATAGGACTTACTGCTACATCCTTTGTTACCTCATCATCAGTGAGGTCTATTGTATCATCTAGGGGAAGAGATTAATCATTTACTTTCTTTTCTCCTACTTGGCCTCTTCAGCTAGTTCTATCTTAAATTTCACAATTGTTGGAATGGGGACATCATGTTGCAAGATTTGATGGGCATCCCCTACCATGGAGATTCCTTCACCTCCTTGTCCTTTCAATAGGATATCTGGTTGCCCACTTGCAGACCCCATCATTATTGGTGGCTACCCTCTCTTTTGTCTGGGGACATTAGTCCCTACCACTATATCCCAAGTTTTTTTCTTCTTCACCAGAGGTACATCATCTTCTTCATATTCCAAGTCTTGATACAGTCCAAGGTATGGATCTGCCTCAAGCTAAGTCTCTAATAACTCCTCCTTCTCATCTCTACATCATTAGGTCAATTAGCCCAATAATCCTCTAGGTGCACTTGATGTAAAGGCTTCTTATAGATATGCTTTTCCATTCTTTTATAGGGATCATACTGGCTAGCCAGTGAAAAAGGTTGTAAGTACAACATCTGCAGTCCCCCTTCTACCTCCTTAGTAGACTCAATATCTAGGCACATGTACTACACAATATATATAGGAAAGATGACATTTGGATTCTTATTCTTCTTGGCAAATGCCTCATATGATGGCACTATTTTCCTTGTCATCTCCATCAAGATGACTCTATCTGTTAGGTATCTAGGTAGCATCAGGGGTTGTCCACCAAATCCTTCCATCCTAATATATGTAAAAGTCAGGAACTAGATGAACCAAGTTCCATTCTTTGTTATAACTTCCTGAGCTTCTATGCTTATCTGTTTGGCTCTGTCATCCTCCATGAGGTGACCCGAATGCATGATAAAACAATCGTTTACTTTTTTGTAATGTTGGAGGGATTCCTTCCTCACTAGTTGTGGGTAATAATCTGATATGTTCACATCACTAGGATTTTTTCCAACTTTGCCTATTGTTTGCAAACCATCAAAAGTTCCTCTGGCTACACAGGGATAAACCACATATGAGGACATGTGGAATAGGTTGGCCTTTCCGCTTAGTCTTTTCATCCCTGAATCCAAGCTATCACTTATGAGTGATGCCCATTGAATCTTCATGTCTATGGTCTCCACCATTCTTATGAGCTGATACATCCATGACTCGAAGCTTCTTGCATGCATTCTTCCCCTCATCTAGCTTAGCATGACCATCATGTATTGTATCTCCAAAGAAAAGTCAAATTTGTATAGGTTCACAGGAAGTTTTGCAGCTACCTTGTAAGTGCTATCTTGGCCCTCTTGGATGAAAACATTATTTTTTTCAATCTCCATAGCTACCCTTGTATTGCTTTTCTAAATCCTCACTATTAATCTTGTATAATATGAGACCCGGAGGCAGATTAAATGCAGTTGTAATTCCTATAACTAAAAAGTTTGCATATATCTAGCCATGCTTCTCCACCCTTCTAGTATTTGGATTATAATTATTTACGCATACTTCCACTAGCTCAATTGCCTCTGTAGTATATGGGAATCCCCTTACATGCCACATTCTTGAATTTTAAATACTAATAAGCAAAGGGTTTCTACCACCCCTCTCAAATTTAGTCACCCATGCCTCCAAACTGGTATTCCCTGCATGGATATCACCTATTTGCCCAAATCTGAAGCCAGACCCACTGGGTTGTGCATACATGGGAGCCAAGAACTCTGCATCAAATCTATTCTTTCGGACCTCCATGATATCCTGCAATGGCAAATCTATATATTTTAACCTAACATGCAGTTTCTACTTTTAACCTATTTATTTCTTGATATCATGACTTCTAACAACTATAGAGCATGTTCATATGTGTGTCGTCATTCGAATTTACCCTAAGTGAATGTCCATTTACCTTTTACTTGTGAAAAACTAACAAAACGAGGGTTTTACATTATATACATGACCTTCTGTACTTAAACCTTGATTAAATGATATCTGAATATGCAGATTCACTGTTTGAATCTCCCTTTACCGTTTGTCATCCAATATACACCCCGTTCCATTGTGATTGGGTATCTCAGTAATGGTCATCATAAAAGCTCTGGTTCTCTATAATTTCATTCTTCAAATGCTTTGTGAATGTTAAAATGACCAAAATCTACCCTTTAAATGTTAAAAACCACAAGATTAGGGCATGATTAATGGAGAATTGTTCATGTTTGTGGATATCATCATTGAGTCCTTAAGATCATAACAGGTGGTGCTGTATGATTTGAAATTTCAAATACCCACCTACCATTTTCATGGAATTTATTACACAGTCTACATATTAGTGAATATCAGGATGTTTAAACATTGTGACAGCTTCTTGGAATATGCATATGCATATGATGTCATCATGACGTTGGTCAATGCTAACCATGGGTGAATATCAGGTCATAAGTATCCAAAGGTATTTTACCTTTTACATTGAATGTCAAGACATTACGAAATGTCCACATGGGAAAAGTTAATGTGCCATGTGGCCCCATCTGATTGGTCTGCACAAACCTATGCATTTTTGTTGTGGGACGAGGATGTGGATATTAAGAAATATCTGGGTATTCAGTTTTGTGAAACATCCCTCAGTCCAAATGTGAGGATGATGTCACACTCTTGAAGGTTATTCTTTGTCAGGCATATCATGACATCATTTACATATTAACAAATGTCTGCATACTAAGTTAATATGCAGATGTTAAGGTTTGTTAATATGTTCTGAACCTTGAATGTTTGGATGACATCATCATCCTTTGTTATTCCTTTACGGTGAAATTGAATGACGTCATCAGGACATTAGTGAATATCAGGATATTGAGTTAATAACGAGACATTGAGCTTTATCATTATATTGGAGCAAGTCTGCACATTGGCTAATGTCCAAACATTGAGATTAAATGTGCATACCCACGAACTATTCATGTATTCTGACGGTTTATTGCATCTTGGGTTAAAATTTGATGTGCGCACATTTGAAAATGTGTAGATATTGAGTTTTCTTTAGTAATTTCATGGTCAAGACATTGAGTTAATGTCTGGATACTAGGAAATGTGCAGATATCCCTAAGAATGTTTGACTAAACTTTGACCAAGCATAACTTCCTGGTTTTAGGGAATTTTGGGGTGCTTCAAAAGGCAAACCTGCTTAGAATTTTCCACTATTTCACTTGATAGGATTCATGATGACAAATTCTAATTTAAAAATTGGACCTATATCATGAGGTCTTGATATGCATAGGATGACATCCTAACACCCTGACACACATTTGTTACTGATTTTTACCATACCACCCAAAAGCAAAGGGAACAAGCAAGCTCAGCGAAAGCAGAGAAAAGTTGGGTCCCTGTTTTGCTAGTGCAAAATGGGGTGTTTTGTGTAACCACACAACTTGTCACCAAAGAAAATAACTAAAATTTAAATAATTCAAGAGGTGAAGACAAATTAGGACATACTTTTCTCATTCCTATCAAATATAAGCATCCTAACCTTCTTGAATGATATCATGTTCATCAATATAACAATATAATAATAAGGAATCAGGTGTGTGCATGTGATTCATATCCTTCATCTTCAAGACAAGTTGAGAGCACTAGTGACAGGTGTTAAGCTACATAGTTTGATTTAACCCTCATAGGCAACCTAGATAGAGCCTTGCTACCAGCAGGTGTCCATAGCCCTGGCAAGGTTATCATTGCAATTATCCCAAGTAGAGCCCCACTGCCAGTCAGGCATCTATTTCCCTGGTAGAGTTACTTGGATGACCTAATTATTTCTTTTGATATTCAATATGTTTCTTTTTTTGTTTCCAATTTTCATAAGATATGATCATGTAAGCTCATATGCAAGGTGTGGACACTTGCCTGTTTAGGTTGAGAATTGCAATGGTAGCAAGGGAAAACCTTTAGATTTTTCACTTAATGCTACACTAGCATGTTCAACAAATCCAAGATTGTTAGGTGTATTCTGTGAGGATCTCCTTAAAAAAAGAGTTACCACTGATGAATAGGATATCACAGACCTAATCAGAAGTACTTAAACTAACAGGAGCTACAACCTATGTAAGAATTATGTTTATTTCTTGAATTCTAACAATTTCACTAGTTTTCTAAAGTGGAAAGGTGCACTATCTTGCCTGACCAAAATAGAGACTCAACAACAAACAAGCAAAACCAACACATAAAGCAAACTATACAAACAACTATACAAAATGTACATATGATACATCATCCTAACTTGACCTACCTAGGCCTGAAAGTAATGTTTGAGGAATTATCCATTGACTAGCAATGGAACATCCTCACCTGTTAAAGTCTTGACCCTGTGGGTGTTGTCACCTAAAATTTTTTATATTTGGAAGGGGCCAATCTAGAGTTTATCAAATTTTCCATGATCACCCTTCCTTTCATGGGCTTTTTCCCATGATAAGACCAAATCCAAGATCCTAAAAGATTTTACTTTGGCTCTTTTTTCAAACCAACATTTGACTATAGCCTGATGTTTGGCAAATTGGTCAATTGCCCTATATTATTTTTCTTCTAAATGCACCAGTTGTAATAACCTGACCTCTTGTTTATTATCAATGCCTAAGTATTCCTAGGCAAATTGTAGGGTAGGGATCTTCAAGTTGATAGGGAGGATGGGATCCACCCCATAAACTAACTGGTAGGGAGAATTTCCCAATGCAGTTTTCATTTTAGTTCTGTCTACCCATAAGGCATATTTGAGTAGAGTGTTCCACTCTCTGGGGTTCTTTTCAATTAGCATTTTGATGATATTCAATAGGTTCTTATTAGTTGATTCAACTAAGCCATTACCCTGGGGATAGTAATTAAATGAGAACTTCAAAATTATCGCATGGTCAAATGCCCAACTTGAAAACTTGAGAGATGCAAAATCCGATCCATTATCATAAACTAGAGCATAAGGGATTCCATACCTATTTGTGATGTCGCCTTCTAGAAACCTAATCACATCCTCTGAGGTACAAGTCTTGTTGGTGATAGCCTCAGTCCATCTGGTATAGTAATCTATAATTGTTAGTACATACTTGTGCCCTATGGAGGATGGAGGATTGATTGGACTGATGAAATCCATGCCCCATTGTGTGAATGGGTGCATCTCCATCACAGGTTGCAATGGTTGGGCTGCATACTTTTCCTTGTTTGAGGCAATTTGACATGTATGGTAGAATTTAATGTGCTCAGCAGTATCTTTAAAGATAGTTGGCTAATAGTATCCTACCCTCAAGATGCCATGTGCGGTAGCAAGGTGTGATCCATGAGTTGTACTAAACTTATCATATAAATCAAGAAGGACTTTGGTAGCTTCTTGCTTGTCCAGACACCTGAGATATATCCCCTCGTAGTTTATTTTGAATAGGACTCCTCCTTTGATCATATATTTCTATGATTTTATCCTCAGAGATCTCTTTTGAGATGCATGCTTATTGGATGGACACCTCCAAGTGATTAGGACATGTCTAATGTTGCATTACCATTCATCATGTATTTCTGTGTCCACTGCATATTGGTGACTTGTCAGATTTGGATCTATTTCAGCAATCATCTAACTAAGAGCCTATCCCCTGACTAGCTTCATCAAATTTATATCCATATCATATTATTGTAGTACAGTTATCCACTTAGCTCTCTTCTCCCCTAGTTCATTCTGCATAAGGAGCATCTTCACAGCTGAGTCTGGTACTACTACAATTATTTTGCTTCTTAGGATATAATGCCTAAATTTCTTCACAGCTCTAACAAAGGCAAGAGCCTGCCTTTCTACATCTATATACCTTAGTTTAGCATCTCTAAGGAGAGATCATGAATGCAATGGGCTTTTCCCCTTTTTCTTCACTCCTCTACATCAAGACTGTTGCACATGTATGTTCTGAAGCAAATGAGTAGATGTAGAAGTCTCTGGTATAGTCTAGACTAATCAAGACTGGGACATTTGCAATGGCCTTCTTGATATTCTTGAATCCTGCCTTTGCCTCAGAGGTCCACTTGATCTTAGCATCCTTCTTTAGCATGGTGTTGAGAGGTCTTATGATCTCTGCAAATCCAGTGATGAATTTCATGACAAAGTTGATCTTACCAAAGTAAGATTTCAACTCCTTTTTGCTTCCTAGGAGCTGCAATTTCATAATTGAATCTACCCTTGTAGGGTCAATGGTTATCCCATTTTCAGATATGAAATTACCAAGCAACTTACTAGTGGTCACCCCAAAAATACATTTCTTTGGATTCAGGGAAATGCCATACTGCTCGCATTTCTTAAGTACTTTTCTAAGGTCATCTATGTGATCACCTCTTTGTTTTGAGAATACTATCAGATCATCCATATAAATGATGATGCATTAGCCTAGCAGTCCCCTAAATGTTATGTCCATAGCATGCTAGAAGGTTGCTCCATCATTGATTAGGCCAAATGGCATGCACCTTTAAGCGAAGATCCCCCACTTGGTGGTGAAAGTTGTTTTCAATCTATCTATCTTATCCACCATTACTTGGTTATATCCTGAAAAACTATCCAGAAAGGAAATCATCTATGCACCATTTACCATCTGGAGCACTTCATCTAGAGAAGGAAAAGGATAATAATCCTTCTCTAATGCATGTTTAAGTTCCTAAAGTCCCCACATAAGCGTATGTCTCCATTCTTCTTCCTAACAAGAACCAGATTGGCAACCTAGGTTGAATGCCTGACTGGAAATATGATCCATGTACCAAGCAACTTCTTCACTTCTTCAAAAATAAGAGGTTCTAGCAAAGTGTTCACCGGTCTCTGTTTCTACCTAAAAGGATTTGCATCAGGCTTTAGGGGTATAGTATGAGTTATAATGGACATGTCATAAGTTTTCAATTCATCATATGTCCATGCAATGACATGAATATAGTCTTTCAAGGTTGGGGCTATCTCTGTTCTTTCTTCTTCAAAGCAATCTTTGCCTATCAAGACATTTCTTGTATCCTCTCCTTGTCCTATGTTGATAGGTGCATACTCCCCTCCATCTATCTTGGGAAGATCTTTTTGTTTTACCATGTTATCCAGATCAAAGGATCTCTCCAGTTCAATCATGCCCTTAGGGATCTTGTTGCTAGGTAGATCAACTATATCCTCTTCATCCCAAATGGTCATCCAAATTTTTCTCATCTACTATCTGGGCTTCAAATATGTCTCTATTGGCAATGAAGTCTAGAATGTGCTGATCATCGTCAAACACCTAAAAGTTGGTGACATTATCAAGAATAGATGGTGTTGACACCAACTCTATGGAGAATCTCTTCATCCCAGATATGGATAAAGGTTCTAATGTGCTACCAGCCTGTGCTAGTGCATCTTCTTGGTGGTTAAGTTCCTTGGGGACATGCATAATATTGAAAGCGTCAAAGCTTTCTATCAGGTCCCAGACTCTGTGTCTGTAACTTGATAACCTCTTGTAGTTGCATGCATATATATTTCTAACTTGCTTCACTACCAGTTCTGAGTCTCCATAGACGTGCAAAACCTTTACTTTCTTTCTTAGAGAAAACAATAAACCATGTATCAAGGCTTCATATTCAGCCACATTGTTGGTGCAGGGAATTGTAGCCTATATGCTGCAAGGAACAACTTCCCTGATGGAATAATCAGGTCTATACCTACACCAACTCCTTGTTTGGACTTGGTACCATCGAACCTTAGGATCCATGGTTTTTCCTTTATTAAAGGCTTATCAAGACCTTCTCTTTTCTTCTTAGCACGTGTAGTTGCACCTACAGATATCCACTTAATCTTCTATGGTTCATCTCTACCCACATCGAGATGTTTTGGTGGAACTAAAACATCTGCCTTCTATTTCTTCTAAACATCATCATGCTAAGAATCTTCTCTTTTCATGGACCTGATGTCATCTTTTCTATTATTAGGGGCTATTGCAATCTCCTTTTTTGTATCTTCAAGGATATTTTTGACCTTATGCAATTTGTTACCTGAGAACAATTGTTCTTCCTTGTCCAATATATGAAAACACAGAGCACAGGTCATCTCTGAGTGTAGTGCCTTGAATGTAACCTACACCATCCTTCAATCAGCGCATGATGTGGAGGAATTCCTTGTAGAATGTGTCTTTGAATTTTCTTAGATAGGAATACCCCAAACTAAGTCAGATGACTCCCTCTATCCTCATCTGATAACTCATAATCAGACTCAATGAGATAGTCAGTCACTGGAGTGATAATGTTATTCTTACCATCAGAATGTATATCATCATATAACAAGACCTCTTCTGAGTTAGGCATCAGGACATCATCGTGATGCACCTCTTGTTCATGTTATTTTGTATATGAAGAAAACAACAAATGGTCATGATCATCAGCATCAAGTATTTCACTTACCTTAGGCAATGATGATCCATCCTCTATGCATACTCTTTATTATTCGATCATGTCTAGACATGCTTCACACGCACTTTTAGAGTGTGCATCCTCATGTAGCCTACACCATTTAGTTATCAAGATATCCTCTATGGATGTCCCTGTCAATTGACATCTCTAAATTTCCTTAGCCAGGTACCTCTCAAATTCATGAAAGTGATCTACCTTATCTTCATCAGTTGAGCTATATTCTAATCCTATTACCAATCTTTCCTTTGGCATAATTTCCTCCTTTTCACTACCTTCAAGTGCATGACATGATATCATTAAGACTTCCTCTATCCTGACTCCCTGGGAGCTCAATGCATACACCCTTGGCTCAACGTCTATGTACAATATTTCATTGTTTTGATTGTACTTAGTAATCATGTGTTTCATCCAAGGTTCAACTTATATTCTAAGTTGGTTAGGGACGTACCTTTTCATGGCAACCACATATGACTGAAATTGACAGCCATGTAGCCATTTAAGGTTTTGGACCAATCCCTACTAAGGAGTATATTGTAGGTGTCAGGTATGTCCACTACCTAAATATCTATATAGTATTGCACCCTTGAATCAGACGCCAGCTGCATGTGAATGTGATTTAACTCTCCTACCACTCTTACTTCTGACTTGTCTAGTTGAGTCACTTTCTTAAGAGATTTTGTTGGATGCAGACCTACAGTTTGACAGATAGATAAGGGCATCACATTGGTTGAGGCATCTAGATCCACAAGACAATTGTGTAGGTTCTTACCAAAAATCTTAAGTGTGAGTAAGAAAGGAGGTGACTTAGATTTATCCCTGTATAAGGTCATCTGTGATGCATTAGCAACGAGAATAGTGGCTCGTACTTTTGGTTTGGTAGGATTATCTCTAGGTGTAGGGTCTCTAGTTAGGATATGACTAGGAGTATGACTAGGGCCTTCTTCCTTGGGTGCATGTTCATCTAGCAACTTCAAAAAGGATTTATTGATGACAGGGGTTTCCAATAAGTATGATAAAGAGAGACTGGTCTTTATCTTCTTCATTTCTTTAGCCAAGTAGGTGACAAGCTTGTCAGATTCAGGCAGTTGACTCATAGCTTTTTCTACTATTGTCTATGGTATAAAGTACTACATATTTACCTTAAGGGGTCCACAATTATTTCTAGACTTGGGATCTGGAGGTGTGTTGAAATTATTAGGAGGGATGGATGTGGTCAAAGGACCAATAGGGTGGTTTGCATTGCTCCTAAGGTTATAGTTATGTATTCCCTGATATTGTTGCCGATACGCATTAACTTCTTTAGCTTCTTGTTCAAGCTCATTTTCATCCTCAAAGGGAAAAACATAATTTGTTTCAAAGGCTAAAGAAAACTCCTCACATGATAGAGTATAGTTTTCATGTGTTGTAGTTATCTGATGATGTTGATAATCATTAGAACTCTCAAGTACTAAGGTAGACTCATATCATAAGGGAACAATTTCATTACCTTTAGGAAAAGGTGGATCTCTTGCATTGTTTGATACCTCAACTTGGAATATGCTAGCTACTATTTTGAACTATGGACAGTCCAACTCAACATGTGCATTTGTGTTATGCATCCTGCACCAGTTAGTGAGTGTATCTTCTGCCAAATTAACTCTAGTTGTTTGTTTAGGTTCAGCAGGGGGTTGATTATCTAGGGGTGATCGTAATGACCCATTATTTAGCTAGGTATTCCATACTCTAGGTGGCCTAGGGGCATTTCTATTACTATTGTTGAAATTTCTCTCATTGTTATATCCCCTATCAGGATATCTGAACCTCTCATTATTGTTCCCATATCTTCTATCAGGATATCCTCTATTTTGGTTCTGGTTTTGTGCATTAGACTAAGAGTAAAAGTTTTGACTTCTCAGATGAGTGACTTCAATGGTCAAATTTCTTAACTATGCTGATATCTCCTTAATATCATCCTTTTCTTCTTGGACTTTGGCTACTACATTGTCCTGATGTGGTTGGAAGAATGAACTACCATTACTATTTTGTGCAGCCTCTTGACATGAATGCCCAGGGTGAGGTATGATCATACCATTACCCTAAGGAATCATGATGCTAACTAGAGGTGCTTGCAATGGATTAGCAGGAGGCATCACAGCTTCACTAGTTGGTAATTGGTTAGGATATGCAAGATATCCTAGGTTAGGTTTAAAACCTAGTGTTAACTGCTTGTTAACATTAATAGCTTCTTCAAAGGCACCTGTTAGGGATGTAATGGCAGGGTGTGTCCTCCTAATAAACATGGATGTCAAAGGATCTAGGGCTAAGTAATATACTAACCTGGTTGCTTCATCATCAACATTATAGGGAGCTATCAGGGGTAGGTGCAAAAAGTTGGGGGGCCAAAAAGTGGCCAATTTTTTTTTAAAATAACTTCTAAGACACAACATGAGTGCATTATGGTTTAGTATTTTTTAAAAAGTGCATTTGTGCTCATTTGTTCATTTCATTTTCTCTGCACCCATGGCCTACAAACCCTAATCCCTCAACCTTCAACCCTAAACCCTATCCCTAAAGACTCAACCATCAACCCTTAATCCTCAAATCCTAAACCATATCCCTAAACCCTCAACCATCAACACTATACCTCAAACCCTAATCCCTCAACCCTAAACCCTAATCCCTTAACTCTAAACCCTAATCCCCTATCCCTAAACCCTAAACCCTATCCCTAAAGTCTCAACCCTCAACCCTTAAACCTTAAATCCTAAACCCTATCCCTAAACCCTCAACCCTCAACACTCTACCCTAAACCCTAATCCCTCAACCCTAAACCCTATCCCTAAACCCTCAACACTATATCTCAAACCCTAATCCCTCAAGCCTAAACCCTAATCCCTCAATCCTAAACCCTAATCCCTTATCCCTAAACCCTAAACCCTATCCCTAAATCCTCGACCCTCAACCCTTAAACCTTAAATCATAAACCCTATGCCTAAACCCTCAACCCTTGACACTATACCTTAAACCCTAATCCCTAAACCCTAAACCCTTGACCCTCAAGGTCCTTAAACCTTAAATCCTAAACCCTATCCCTAAACCCTCAACACTATACCTCAAACCCTAATCCCTCAACCCTAAACCCTAATACCTTATCCCTAAACCCTAAACCCTGTCCCTAAAGCCTCAACCCTCAACCCTTAAACCTTAAATCCTAAACCCTATCCCTAAACCCTAAACCCTATCCCTAAAGCCTCAACCCTCAACCCTTAAACCTTAAATCATAAACCCTATGCCTAAACCCTCAACCCCTCGACACTATACCTTAAACCCTAAACCCTATCCCTAAAGCCTCAACCCTCGACCCTTAGACCTTAAATCCTAAACCCTCAACCCTAGACACTATACCTTAAACCCTAATCCCTTATCCCTAAACCCTAAAGCCTTATTCCTAAATCCTCAACCCTCAACCCTTAAACCTTAAATCCTAAACCCTATCCCTAAACTCTCAACCCTCGACACTATATCTTAAACCGTAATTCCTTATCCCTAAACCCTAAACCCTATCCCTAAAGCATCAACCCTCAACCCTTAGACCTTAAATCCTAAACCCTATTCCTAAACCCTCAACCCTAGACACTATACCTTAAACCCTAATCCCTTATCCCTAAACCCTAAACCCTATCCCAAAAGCCTCAACCCTCAACTCTTAAACCTTAAATCCTAAACCCTCAACACTATACCTTAAACCCTAACCCCTCAACACTAAACCCTAATCCCTCAACCCTAAATCTTTAAACCATCAACACTTATCCACCCCTCTCATCCCCTATCTACCTCACCCCATCTCTCCCCTATATTTCAACCCTTAGCCATCTAGGTCTCTCACTTATCCCCAAAGCCTCAACCCTCAAACCTTAAACCTTAAATCCTAAACCCTTAACCCTCTACACTATACCTAAAACTGTAATCCCTTATCCCTAAACCCTAACCCTATCCCTAAAGCCTCAACCCTCAACGCTTAAACCTTAAATCCTAAACCCTATCCCTAAACCCTCACCCTCGACACTATACCTTAAACCCTAATCCCTCAACCCTTAAACCATTAATACCTCAACCCTTAAACCCTCAAACCTTAAACCCTAAACCCTTAAACCCTCAACCCTCATCCACCCCTCTCCTCCCCTATCCGCCTCACCCCCAACTCTCCCCTATCTCTCTCACCCTCTCTCCCTAGGTTGTAGGTCTCTCACTTTTATATCTCTTAGGGCTCTCTAGATATTTCCCTTCCTCTCCACCTCTCTCCCTCGTCCTTACCCATATTTCCCTCAAGTTGTCAACTTCACTCTCTCATTTTCTTCTATCTCTCCCCTCACCTCTCTATCTCTCACCTCTATCTCTCCCTCACCTCTCTACCTATCCCCTCTCTACGTCTCTCAGTCACTCCTTGTCTACCTCTCCATCCGTCCTTAGCCATCTAGGGTGCAGTAGGCAAAGGCACAGCTAGCACAGGCACAGGGGCAGCTAGCGCAGGGACACACAGAGTTGGTACAGGTGCAAGGGCAGCTAGCTCACTTAACCCTAAACCCTAAATCCTATCCCTAAAGCCTCAACCCTTAAACCTTAAATCCTAAACCATATCCCTAAACCCTCAACCCTTGACACTATACCTTAAACCCTAATCCCTTGAACCTAAACCCTAAACTCTATCCCTAAATCCTCAACCCTCAACCCTTAAACTTTAAATCCTAAACCCTATCCCTAAACCCTCAACCCTCAACACTATACCTTAAACCCTAATCCCTCAACCCTAAACCCTAATCCATCAACCCTTAAACCCTAAACCCTTGACCTTCAAACCCTAAAGCCTTAAACCCTCAATCTTTATCCACCCCTCTCCTCCCCTATCTGCCTCACCCTCATCTCTCCCCTATCCCTCTCACATCTCTCTCCCTAGATTTTAGGTCTCTCACTTGTATATCTCTCAAGGATCTCTAGATATTTCCCTTCCTCTCCACCTCTCTCCCTCCTACTTAACCATCTTTCCCTCAAGTTGTCAACTTCACTCTCTCATTTTATTCTATTGATCTCTCACCTTTATCTCCCCCTCACCTCTCTACCTCTCCCCTCTCTATGTCTCTCAGTCACTCCTTGTCTGCCTCTCCATCCATCCTTAGCCATCTAGGTTTATCACTTAACTCTAAACCCTAAACCCTATGCCTAAAGCCTCAAACCCTCAACCCTTAAACCTTAAATCCTAAAACCTATCACTAAACTCTCAACCCTCGACACAATAGCTTAAACCCTAATCCCTTAACCCTAAATCATAAACCCTATCCCTAAAGCCTCATCCCTCAACCCTTAAACCTTAAACCCTATCCCTAAATCCTCTACCCTCGACACTATACCTTAAACCCTAAGCCCTTAACCCTTAGCCGTAAAGCCTCAACCCTCAACCCTTAAACCTTCAACCCTAAACCCTATCTCTAAACCCTCTACCCTTGACACTATGTCTTAAACCCTAATCCCTCAACCCTTAAACCCTTAATCCCTCAAACCTTAAACCCTTAAACCCTAAACTGTCAACCCCTAAATACCCTTAAACCCTTAAATCCTATACCCTATAAACTTAACCTTAGACACTCAACCTTTAACATTATCCCTAAACGTTCAAACCTCTACCCTATACCCTATACCCTCAACCCTATACTTATACCCTAAACCCTTAACCCTCATCCATATGCCTTATACCCTCAACCTTAAACCCTAAACCCTATATCTTAGACACTCAACGTTGAACATTATCCCTCAACTATAAACTCTCAACCCTCTACCCTATACCCTCAACCATATACTTAAGCCCTAATCCCTCAATCCTCAACCCTATACCTTAAACTCTGAAATCTACACCCACAAACCCTCATCCCTATACCCTATAACCTCACCCTTATACCCTAAACCCTGAATATTGTGCCTTAACCCTATACTTAAAACCTAAACCATACATTCTCAAGCCAAGTCACCCTATGCCTTATATACCCTCAATCCATATTGTAAACCCTAAACCCAATATCCTAAACCCTAATCCCCATACCTTACACAATTAATCTTATACACTCAACAAGCTGAATATTATCCCTCGACTGTAACCCTCAACCCTCTACCCTCTACCCTCAACCTATTACTTAATCCCTAATCCCTTAACCCTCAACCCTATATGTTAAACCCTAAACCCAAAAACCTCAACCCTCAACCCTAAAAACTCTACGGGCTCAAGTCCTTATAATATACCCTAAACCCAAAACCCTTACATACATACATACATACATACATGCATGCATACATACATACATACATACAAGCATACATATATACATATGTACGTATGTATGTATTTATGTATGTATGTATGTATGTCTATATATGTGTGTGTATATATATACACATACATACATACATATATATACATATATACATACATACATACATACATATGGGCATACATACATACATCAATACATACATACATAATAACCTTGAACATAAAACATTCCAAGGGAGACATAACGCGAGCGTGTTATAACGCGCTTTCATTATGTCAAACTTGACAAACATCAGGCAAGCTTTTGCAAAAAAGGAAAAAATGCAAAACAAAACATAATGCGAGCACGTTATAACACGATCACGTTCTATTTTGCTTTGGGAATCCCAAGCCTTAGGCTTGAGGTTTGCTTTGGATTTCCCACCCAAAGGCTTGGAGTGCCTTCCCAATGTCCAAAGACATGTTTTTTCATATTCTACAAGATTTCATATAATTTTGTTCATGCTAACCCTCATATTTGCACGTGTTTCAAGGTAAAACAAATCAAACACCTAGGTAATGTTAGGCTTTCTCTTAGCTATTTAATGATGTAATTCTTTTCACATTTTAACAATGTTAAGCCTTTCATCTTTAATTTCTTTTGTTTGTGTGTCTGTTTTTGGGAAAAAACCAATGTTTGGTCTTTTTTTCATTGTAAATTAACTGTTCATTGAAATTTCAAAAAAATTCAATTTTTTATAATCTAGACTCCATTCTACACATATTAACAAAAATTAATATTCAATTAGTTTTCAAAATTTACAGGGGTAGCACGGCCAAAGTTCTATTTTTTAGGATGTGTCCGCTTTGAAAATTAGTAAAAAATCAAATATTCATTAAAAAATTATCAGAAAAATTAGGCATAAACTACATGTTGTTAGCTAATTTCTCACTGAAGTGATTTTAAAAATACCAAAAAAAAGTTAACCTTTTGAGGGAGCCACAAAACATGCTATGTTATGTTTTTTGACAGAAACAACACTAATTTCTATGGCTCCCTTTTTTGAACCCCTTAATCTATACCATTTTCAAAAAAATTAGTAGTTTAGAAAGTAGACTCGGAGCACTACGAACATTGTTTTTATTGCATCTTCAAATTTTTAGTGTAACTATGTTCAATTTCTCATCCATGGTTAGTGTTTCCTAATTTCAGAAAAAAAAGTGGCCACTTAAAACCCCTTTTTTGGCCCCCCATCTTCTTGCACTTACCCTCTGAAGTTTAGAATACATCTTTTGGAATCTAGAATTAAAGTTGGAGATCAACTCTCCCTTAGCTCTTTTAATTGTGCCAAAGAGGTGATACATCATAGTTGCATCTATAGGTATTTTGAATCTTCCCTTGAAAGCTTTCTCTAGGTCATCCCAAGAATCTATGGAAGACTGAGAAAGGTTGATATACTAGCTATATGCCTCTTCTCCTAGTGAATATGGAAACAACCTACATACAACATCTTCATGTTGTATCCTGGCCCTAAAATAGGATTTCTTATAAGTTCTGATGTGATCGTTTGCATCTTGATACGGGTGATATTCAAGACAAATCTTGTCAAAAATTTTTGGCAAGGTATTACAAGCAGCAAAGAGTAGTGGTGACTCAACAGTGAAGAACGACATTGCAGGTAGTGTTGGAGGTATTACAGTAGCTACTACTAGAGATACTAGTGAATTTAGAATGGTAGGGCTATGATAAATATTTGTTGTACGAGATCTGAGTCCAAAGATAGGCAATTCTTCTAAAGGTCCAGTGGATCTCGTCCTTGTATTAGGTCTATGAGCTAGTGCTTACAGTTCAAGACGGACTTTGGATATTTTGATACAATCTTTACAAATATGTGGATAATTATTCCTCTAGAGTGGATATTTATGGATACTTGTCTTGGATGACAAGATATTTGCAATATATTTGTAGAGAGTGCAAATATCAACTCAAACTTGAAATTCCAGACAACTATCTATAAATATTATGATGAATGACCACAAGGACGAGATATTTGCAATTGAATTCCTCAAATTGTCAAAGATAGATGGAATCTTTGTGCAAAAACACGAGATTGAGAGTATTGCTAAGAAATTTAATATCTCCTTACTTGAGGGCGAGGAATGATATCGGGACAACAAATCCTCAAATCAAATTGCTCAGCCCTCCTTGTAGTGCCAAAAACTATTGATGATGATGTTAGTCATAACAACAATGATAAAAAATCACAAAGCAAACCTTTATCTTCTTGAAGAATACGATGAATTTAGGATGAATTCATGATTCCAAGTCTCTATTGATTAGATCATAATCTCCTAACAATCTCTTAGTCAATTTGATGTGAATTGTTGTATTCCATTTTGGGGCCTTACGCGTCAATCTGAGGTATTTGTATCCTAATATGCAGATATTTACTCTATTCCACCTCCTCTGTATAAATTCTCAAAAATCATGTTAAATCTTACAATATTTAACCATATCATGCATATATTTATGTTAAGTTTGATCATTTCTTCTAATCTTTACTCTAGTTAAGACTATTTATGATTATTTGATAACTTTGATTAGTTCTTCTGAAACTATCTCCAATTTACTCAAATTTGAACTAATATGTACTTGATTTTTCTTCTGTACTTCAAACTATTCTAAATAATGTACATACAAGTAGATATTTCTATTATTCCTATAATTATTTATGATTATTTGCATGATATTTGCATTTGTACATGCTTTCAATTCAAATATGCTTAGGATATTCATGTATCTATGGATGTCTGCATATTTAGTGTTCTACTTTTTATTTTTAGTATTTTGTAGTTCAATGATGGTGATTTAATGAAATTTAAATAAATTAAAATGAAATTCTAAAATTTAATGAAATTAAGTGAAGTTTGGTCACTGATCCACATGTATTCTTGATATTTTCATGAAAAAGAAGAGAATCAAACCATATTTCATAGGACATTCCACAGCTACATATGATTGATGCGTATCTTCAAAGGTAAAGAATGAAAACAACATGCACCAGTTGAAATGCACTCCAAGGGATGCAAAAAATCATAGTGACATATCAAGAACTCATTCATAGATTACGCAAGATGTATGATAAGTTGTAATCAAAATTCTTCATCTTCATTAAGTATGCAAAATAAATACAAGTATACAATTGACCTTGAAATAGAATCATGAAACTCAACAATTCAGTCTCAATTAAGCTTCTATGTTTTACAAATGGCAATCCTCCTCCTCTTATAGAATAAGGAGAGGATGCGGTTACAACTTAATCCAAGGGTTGGGATCATCACAAAAGATTCAACGGTCAGGATTACATGTGGCACAGGATTGCCAGTTGGTAATCAATCTATGGTGTACAACTACAATTTGGAATATTCCTCAAAATCATTGACTCAGGGTCAATAGGACATCTTCTCTACATCACCCTATTCTTCATCCGTAGAAAGATTATCTTCTATTACTCTACATCTAGTTCCTTTGATGAATTCATATGTATGGGTGGCTTTATCTATCTCTACCTCATCCAATACTTTGGCTTTCTTGGTCGTATATTCTTAAACCTTCAACTGCTCTTGTAGAGATATCCACCTATTTGTTCTACTATACAGCTCTTCTTTGTATTTCTCTATTTTATTTTTCATCCTCATAGCCTTGTCAATCATATCCTCAGAGAAATTCTTGATAAGGTCTTCTGCTGCAAGCTTAAAATTATCTTTAAATGCTTTTGTAGAAAAATCTTCATCTTGATTCTCCACTTTTCCTTCTACCTCGCCCTCAAGGGCTTCCAAAATTTCAATCTCCTTAGCTAGGAGGCAATGAACCTTGATGCTAACATTTGCAATCTTATTATTACATCTTCTCAGGATATCCACTTCAAACTTCACATCTTCAAACCAACCATCTAGCAATGGAAATGTTTGAGGTGTTAGGACATTCTTTGTCATCAGGACGCCGGTATGTATTCCCCTAGCCTCTTTTAGTACTACCATCTGCTTATCACTTTTTATTAATCTTTGGCTGACATCCTTCTTCACTTTGTCTACCTTACCCTTCATGTTGCTCAATAAATCCCAATTAGATAATGAGATTCTTATTACTTGTTCACCCTCAGACAAAAATTTGGTAAAACAGCAATCTATGATATTTGCTTGATGTTTCTGTATATCCAGAGCCACTATCTTCTCTTGACATACTATTGTTAATGAGGTAGAGGATGATATGGGCACATTGGCGGGTGCCACCAATCCTTTGATAAATGCTTGCATCTGAGAAATTTTCTCTTTATGCTCTTTATTCTTTGCCTTCTCCTTGGATATCCTTATAAGCAGGGCATCTATGCTATCCTTAGATTTCTGACCTTCTTACTCTACTGTAGCGAATCCCAGGTCCAATTTGGTTATCTGGAATTCACTAGCTCTTATCTCCCCCTTAGTTTTATCCGCAACAGGTATAGCTACCTGAGTTGTGCTCTTTCCTATAGTAGGGTCTCTCTTTATTGCAGAAGTAGCCTTGGCTCTTCTCTTGGGCTTCGTTGCTTCTATTGAAAATAATGAAGATATGTCAAAATTAGAAGAATCAATAATAGGAGGTTGGTTTACCTCGTGCCTGAGCCAATGTGGCACATCTAGTTTGGACCCTAATTGGTCTGTTTGCTCAATGTGAGCATCATGTACCTCTACATTCTATTCCATTGGGATATTTTCTTCCCTACTTTGTTGTTGTTGTTGTT
Organism: Cunninghamia lanceolata; assembly: GCA_027924645.1. Taxonomy (NCBI): domain Eukaryota; kingdom Viridiplantae; phylum Streptophyta; class Pinopsida; order Cupressales; family Cupressaceae; genus Cunninghamia; species Cunninghamia lanceolata. Next base: position 7,463,570 of record BSBN01000460.1, read on the forward strand.
CCTCGTTGATAGAAACTTCTTCATCTATTTGTTGTTGCTCCTCTCATTGTTCATCATCTTCTAAAGTCTTATCTTGATCTTTAGATTTATCCTTATCCAGCTCTACACCCCCTATCTGAACATCCTCATTCTACTTATTTGTGTCAGCATGCACATCATGTCACTAGATTTTGATCTTGCACTTGGTGATCATCCTGGGGTGGAGGATTGTCTACATCAAGTACTTGATGACTAGGATCTTGCTTATCTTGATCTATCCTTTGGTTAACATCTCCTATCATCTCATCTTCTTTGTTTTTATCATCCTTGTTTAACAGACCCTCTTGTCTAGATATTGGCCCTTCTATATCTTTAGGATCTTGAGATCTAGATGTATCCATTGGTTATTCCTTTTCAATCACTTCAACCTATGCTTTGTTATCATCATGTATATCTTGTTGTGTAGGATCCTCTGTGTGAACTTCCATATCCATGGCTGAATTATCTTGAATCTCTTCATGCTCCATGGTTTTATCTTTTTTGGTATCCTCAGCCTCAACATATGTTAGGTCAATAGCTACTAGGCTAGTTAACTTACCAATCAATCCATCTAGGCCTATTTTATGAGTTGCAGCCTCTGGATTGTCTAGTTCTTCTTCTTCCTCCTTCCTTGTGCTTTGTTGCACCTAAGGTGTGGCCTGAGGAGTCATAGTAGTATTTGTAACCAAGGCCTCCATAGGACTTGCTGCTACATCCTTTGTTACCTCATCATCAGTGAGGTCTATTCTATTATCTAGGGGAAGAGATAAATCGTTTACTTTCTTTCTTTGCTCCTCCCTGGCCTCTTCAATTAGTTCTTTCTTAAATTTCACAATTGTTGGAATGGGGACATCATGTTTCAAGGTTTGATGGGCATCCCCTACCTTGGAGATTCCTTCACCTCCTTGTCCTTTCAATAGGATATATGGCTGCCCACTTGCAGACCCCCTCATTACTGGTGGATGCCCTCTCTTCTGTCTAGGGGCATTAGTCCCTACTAGTATATCTCAAGTTTTCTTCTTCTTCACCAGAGGTACATCATCTTCTTCATCTTCCAAGTCTTGATAGTTGACCCCATGCTCACCTGCATTTATCTCTTGGGCTATAGGTGCTTTAGATGTTGAACTAGTAGTAGAAGTTAGAGCTTGCTTCTGTTGAGGAGATGGTTTAGGGGATATACGGATACCAACATCCATACTCCTTTTCTTGGCTTCTTTGGAAGAAGCTCCTTGGGCTTTCTTTTCCAGAACCTACCTTTTGTCTTCTAAGAAATCATCATAATCTTCCATAGATAGTTCTTGTCTTTTCCTTTTCTTATCAATTGTGATGTCCACCCCCTTGGCCTTGAGAGTAGGAACCTCCTGATCTACCCATACTTGGGTCAATTGCATGACCCTCGATGTTATGATATCCAGAGATGTCTCCTCTGGTTGGCTCTAGTTAGGTGGGGAGATGACATCAATATATATCTTATTGCTTTCGTATTTGTCTAAGATGATTGCCCCATTGTCTTGATGCAATTGAGGGGATACAGGAATATAGTCCAAGGTACAGATCTGCCTCAAGGTGAGTCTTTGATAACTCCTCCTTCTCACCTCTACATCAACAGGGCAATTGGCCCAATAATCCTCTAGGTGCACTTGATGTCCGGGCTTCTTATAGATATGTTTTTTCCATTATTTTATAGAGATCATACTACCTAGCCAGTGGAAATGGTTGTAAAGTGCAACATCTGCAGTCCCCCTTCTGCCTCCTTAGCAGACTCAATATCTAGGCACATGTACCACTCAATATATATAGGAAAGATGACATTTGGCTTCTTATTCTTCTTGGAAAATGCCTCATATGATGGCACTATTTGCCTTGTCATCTCCATCAAGATGACCCTATCTGTTGGGTATCTAGGCAGCATTAGGGGTTGTCCACTGAATCCTTCCATCCTAATATATGTAAAAGTCAAGAATTGGATGAACCAAGTTCCATTTTTTGTTATAACCTCCTAAGCTTCTATGCTTATCCATTTGGCTCTATCATCCTCCATGAGGTGAACTAGATGCATGATAAAACATTCACTTTCTTGTAATGGTGGAGGGATGCCTTCCTCTCCAGTTGTGGGTAATAATCCCATATGTTCACATCACCAGGATTTCTTCCAACTTTGTCTACTGTTTGCAAACCATCAAAAGTTCCTCTGGCTGCACAGGCATAAATGACATATGAGGACATGTGGAATAGGTTGGCCTTTCCACCAAGTCTTTTCATCCCTGAGTCCAAGCTATCACTTATGAGTGATGCCCATTGAATCTTTGTGTATGTGGTCTACACCATTCTTATGAGCTATCTTAGCTCGAAGCTTCCTACATGCACTATTCCCCTCATCCGACTTAGCATGACCATCATGTATTATATCTCCAGAGAGAGGTCAAATTTGTATAGGTGCACAGGAAGTTTTGCAGTTGCCTTGTAAGTGCTATCTTGGGCCCTCTAGGATGAAAACATTATTTTTCTATAGTCTCCACGGTTTCCCTTGTATTGCTTTTCTAAATCCTCAATATTGATCTTATGTAATTTGGGACCTAGAGGTAGATTTAATGTAGTTGTAATTCCTACAACTGAAAAGTCTACATATATTCGGCCGTGCTTCTCCACCCTTCTGGTATTTGGATTATAATTATCTATGCATGTTGCCACCATCTCAATCGCCTCTGTAGCATATGGAAATCCCCCTGCATGTCACATTCCTGAATTGTAAATACTAATAAGCAAAGGGTTTCCACCACCCCTCTCAGATTTAGCCGTCCATGCCTCCAAACTGGTATTCCCTACATGGGTATCAGCTATCTGCCCAAATCTGAAGCCAGACCCATTGGGTTGTATGTATAGCCAAGTACTCTACATCAGATCTGTTATTTCAGACCTCCATGATATCCTGCAATGGCGGATATATATATTTTAACCTAACATGCAGTTTCTACTTGTAACCTCTTTATTTCTTGATATGATGACATCTAACAACTACAGAGCATGTTCATATGTGCATCCTCATTCAAATTTACCCTAAGTGAATGTCCATTTACCTTTTACTTGTGTAGAAACGACAAAAACAAGGGTTTTATGTTACATACTTGACCTTCTGTACTTAAACCTTGATTAAATGATATCTGGATATGCAAAATCATTGTTTTAATCGCCCTTTACTATTTGTCATCCAATATGCACCCCGTTCTATTGTGATTGAGGATCTTGGTAATGGCTGCCGTAAAAGCTTTGGTCCTCTATAATTTCACTCTTCAAATGCTTTGTAAATGTTAAAATGACCAAAATCTACCCTTTAAACGTTAAAAACCATGAGATTAGGGCATGATTAATGTAGAATTGTTTGTGTTCATGGATATCATCATCAGATCCTTAAGATCGTAACAGTTGGTGCTGTATGATTTGAAATTTCAAATACCCACCTATCATTTTCGTGGCATTTATTACACAGTCTACATATTAGCAAATATCACGATGTTTAAACAATGTGACCACTTTTTGGAATATGCATATGCATATGACATCATCATGACATTGGTCAATGCTAACCATGGGTGAATATCAGGTCATAAGTATCCAAAGGTATTTTACCTTTTACATTGAATGTCAATACATTATGAAATGTCCACATGGGAAAAGTCAATGTGCCATGTGGCACCATCTGATTGGTCTGGGGAAACCTACACATTTTTGTTGTGGGATGGGGATGTGGATATTAAGAAATATTCGGGTATTTGCGAAACATCCCTCAATCCAAATGTGAGGATGATGTCACACTCTTGAAGGTTATTCTTGGCTGAGCATATCGTGATGTCATCTGCATATTAATGAATGTTGGCATACTAAGTTAATGTGTGGATGTTAAGGTTTGTTAATATGTTTCGAACCTCAAATATCTAGATGACATCATCATCCTTTGTTATTCCTTTATGGTGAAATTGAATGACATCATCAAGACATTAGCGAATATCAAGATATTGAGTTAATATTAGGACAGTGAGTTTTACTGTTATATTGGAGCAAGTCTACACATTGGCTAATGTCCTTACATTGAGATTGAATGTGCATACCCATGGAGTGTTCATGCATTCTGATGGTTTATCGCATCTTGGGTTAAATTTTGACGTGCTTACATTTGCAAATGTATAGATATTGAGTTTTTTTTTACTAATTTCATGATCAAGACATTGAGTTAATGTCTAAATATTAGGAAATGTGCAGATATCCCTAAGATTGTTTGAATGAACTTTGACTGGGCATAACTTCCTGGTTTTAAGGAATTTTGGGGTGCTTCAAAAGGCAAACTTGCTTAGAATCTTGCACTCTTTCACTTGGTAGGATTCATGACGATAAATTTTGAATCTAAAAATTGGACCTATATAATGAGGTCTTGATATGCATATGATGACATCCTAACATCCTGACACTCATTTGTTATTGATTTTTACCATACCACCCAAAAACAAAGGGAACAAGCAAGCCAAGAGAAAGCAAAAAAAAGTTAGGTCCCTATTTTTCTACGGTAAAATGGGGTGTGTTAAATAACCACACAACAAGCTACTTTACCATAGACAATACCCCAACAGTTTGAGGTTGATGGGCAAGCTCTAGAGTCAATTGTTTCACATTTTCTTCTATAGTTTGGCACTTACTCTACAAGATACTATTCTCTTTCTTTGTAGTTGTGAGATTCTGATGAAGCTAAGTGACTTCTTCATCTTTGTCACTGTATTTCTTCTCTAGGAGACTCTTTTCTTGCTCCATAGAAGTGATTGAAGCTTTGGCCTTGTCTAGCTCTATCTGCAGTTCATTTACCTTTCCTTGTGAAGCCTATAAGATTTCTTTGGACACAGTCCCCTTAAGATCCTTATCAATATGGCTGATCTCCTAGTCCTTATCCTTAGCCTCTAAGGTTAGGTGATTTATAGTAGTCTTTGCTTGGGCTAACTCAGCTTCTATTTTATGTAATTTCCTAGAGACTTTAAGGAAATCAGTAGTCACCACAACTACATTTTCTTTTATGAGCTCTACTTTATTCTAAGGCTAAAACTGAATGAGATCCATAGCCACAGCATTCATGGTTTAGTCTTTAGGTTTCATCTATTCTAGTGGCTTGACTACATTGGGGGCCATATGGGTAATTGTCAGGGAGTGCTAGGTAGGGTCATAGAGAGACCTCATATGTGGGATAGTTGAAGATCTTCATGTTGAATGTCAAGAACACTGAGAGGGGGGGCTGAATCAGTGTTCTATAAATCTTTTCATGTACTTTCACCTTTAACCATTTCAAAAGAATAATCCAATAGAAGCAAAATATACAACTGAACAACATCCACAAAAGCATGACACATAACACCAAGATTTTACGTGGAAAACCCAAAGAGGGAAAAACCACAGAGAGGATTAGCTCTCATAAATATATTGCAATCTTTATAGAAATGATGTTCAGACTTGGTCACTCCACAGGCCTAGAACATGTTGGCTTACAGCCATGAAGCACAACTAGATTTAGTAGGCTCACTGCCTCAACCCTAAACCTAGCAAGATTACAATCAGGGCTGTTAAACCCTACTGAAGGCTCACTGTCGGCTTACTACCTTGATGACAAAAACTTGCTTCCAAACAAATTACACATGATAACTGAATACTACTTTAGCATCTACCACTATGCTAGGGTGCAGTCATTTAGCAACTAAATTTTGAATCCCAAGTCTTCATCATTGCTTCTCTTCTAATTCTACTCTTCTATTCACATGCTTGCTTCTCACACACCTCTATGCTCACACACCACACCACTCAACTGAAGATCATCGCTCTTATATATCTGCATCATGATTTAATCCATAATCAAGTCGGCATCCAAGAAGTGAAACATGTACATAGAAAGATGTACCTTGTCGCTCAATCCAATGTGTTATGTATCACACGGACCCAAACATGTTCATATATGTCATCTCTAATCATTCAATTACTTGCATAGATATTTCACAAGCTAACCTTTCTCCGTGCTCATGATTTATCTCACCAGTCAGCTTGTTCCTCAAGAGCATGCTTAACAAGTTCATCTGCTGGCTTACAACTTCTACTGCTGATCACAAAACACTTCCAAAATCATATTAAGGACTCTTTATACATTCCCAATCTTACCCTCAGAACTTCAAGGCATCATATCATCCTGCGGAGAAATGCGGAGCATCAGAACTCAGACTATGTCTATATCAAGCTCTGTCAAACACTGTGCTGATACTTAACAACTTGTAGCTATCCTTCTGCTGAACCTTAGATCTCCTAACTCTAGAATAAGACACTTCATAGAAGTGTTTACAACACCTCAAAATAGCATAATGAAATACTTGTCTATGGAGAAATGTGGACCACTACACTAGACCCTGTTCACTTTTCCTGCTTTACCTTTGCTTGTCCGGACTTAAACATTTCTTCAAGATGACTTTTGGAGAGGATTAGGACTTAATCTGTAATGCATAACACTATCAAAAACCAACTGACATCATACCTGAATCGCATTACTAGATCATCATCTATGGAGGCATACTGTCTAGCTTACTGTCCTCTACTCTGCATACTTTCCATACTTAGCCATTTTCTATCAAACAGACCTGGAATCTTGTTGTCCTCAAAATCAACTGTGCTCATTTTGTAGGATGACCCCTACGAAACTTTTCCATTTCGTAGCCTACACTCTAAGTTTACAAATCAAGGCAAGTTCTCTTGGCCTCATGTGAAGTTATTTGACACCGTAGAATAGCTTGTGATATTCCCCTAGGTCGGTTCCTCTAAATTCATGAAAATTGACTAGGTTATAAGCTTGTCAAAATATCAATTTTGACTATTTTAGGGTGTTAGAAAATTTTCAAGTTTTAACATGCACTGGCGGTTAAATCCACCGCTTGTGCATATTCTTATATTATTTTGGATTCACATGTAGAATCGGTTGAAAATACCGTTCTTACATATGTTTTGGGATAAATATGCACAAGCGGTCGTAGCGACCAAGTGTGTGTTGATTCATTGATATGCAATGTCAGTTATTTTTGCAGCCCAAGCAGATCTTAGTGAAATCAAGTTCAACTGAAGTGACATTAATGTCACTCGTGTTGCCATTAATACACCCTTTTAGACCTTTTTAAGGTATAAACTTGTTTCATTTTGTTATTTCTCATTCCCTAAATCTTCCAATCGTCTATTCAAGTCTTCCTGAGATCACTCGATCACACGAATTTTAGATTTGAATGGATTTTGGTCTCCAAGGTTGCACTTAGGGTTTCGGTTTATTATCTGAGGTAAGTTGTTATTTTTCATTTTGAGTTTCTATTTTAAAACTAGGGTTTCATTAATCATTTAAAATGATTGTTTTGTAAACTATATTGTTTCGATGTTTTGTTGTTTAATTCATCATCGTTTATGTTTATTAATAAAGCATTTTGGAAACCGTGGTATAGTTTGTGTTTCTTTTTATTATTGTCATTTTAAAATGGTTTATTTTTCCATGGAACCCTAGTTTTTCATTTTTTCTGGATTTTCCTGAATGGGTCTTAGGTTTAAAACTCGTTTTCAACCCATGTGTATCATCAGTATTTGTCGCTGATGATGCCTTGTCTCATATGAGTGTCATCGAATGTAGTGGCGGTGAAATTTACCGACCATGCTTCAACATTAACCCTGAATGTAAGGGTGGAGAAATTCGCTACCCTCACATTCTTTCTGAGATCAACCCACATGTATCAACGGAGAAAACCACCACCAATACATATGCCTTGTCTTTGTTTTACCCTCATGCAAGGGTGGTTAAAAATGCCACCCCTACATGGAAATTAAACTTTTAATATTACATGCTCAAGCGGTAAAAACTGCTACTACTACATGTGTTTCAGGTTTCGACAAGAAGGTGTATGAGCAGTCATTTCGACCGACTTCACATCTGAACATTTGTTTTTCATCCAACATGCCTATATGGGCATTTTCACTGCCTATGCACATAGTGCCTTGCATTTTTACCCTCATGAAAGGGCGGTCAAAATGACCACCACTACATCAAACATAGTTTTTTTCCTCATATGCAATGGCGGTCAAAATAACCGACCTTGCATGCTAAGTGACCTACTCCACATGCAGGAGCAGCCATTTTGCCCACCCATGCATATTTTCTTGAATTTTTTCCTAACTCTGGAAACTTTTTCCAAATGATACCTATAGCCCGCTTTCGCCCTGTTTTCTCAACTTGTGTGCTCTCTAGCCCATTCAAGCATGTTCCCGTGTTCATGATCATCAATTCGTAGTAACCCTAATTTGTCTATTTTTCCCCTAACTACGAGATCATGAATTTTTGCAGTTTCATCAAGCATTCATGGTCAACGCTATTTCCAGTTTTCTTCTCAAAACTAATGTCAAAGCCATCTCCATCAAAGGACAAAATCATGAAGTATAAGTACCAAGGGGTTTTCTCCGTTACTTCATTGCAATCCAATGTGCATGAGATCAGAGATACAAAAATTGGGCATGTAGATATCGTTGAGTTCGTGGAAAGGCAAAGCAGTCTAATCCTCCTCGCTACATGCAAAGGATTGTTGAGAACAATATACACTTGGTGGCATCTTTTCCTGTTGCTGCACATAACCTAGAATTTGTTCTCCAAGTGGCGAGCCACTATAATAGGGATACCAGGACTGTGTTTGATTCTCAAGGGAATGTAATCATGAGATTAGATGCAGAATTTCTTGACAAGATTTTCATGTGTCCTCCTATTGAAAATGTTGGGGAAATAGATTTTGCTCAAGGTCAGAGAGATTTTGAGAAAGATGGGAAGCTGCAAAGAAACATATCAATGGTAAGTGGCTAAAAACTCCTCGGAGAAATTTGTCTAGATGGCCTAAAGATCTCCCTAGAAGTGATTTTGTCGAGGAGGTAAGTGATTTGATTACACTATTGAGTTGGATTAGAGGTCTTCCTTCTTCATCCAAGTTTCATGAATGGATGTATACATATATTAAGGTGATTCTCAAGGGCCAACAGAAGATCTTCTAGGGAGAATAGATCAGTAATGCTCTACATGATCAATTGATCAAAGTCAATACAACTTTTAAGTTTTACATGACTTCATATCTGGTATATGTTGCTGCAAGTATGAGGAGTTTTCCAGGTCTAACTCAAAATGGTGATCGGAGGTTAGTTCTACTTTTTCAATACTATCCACAGATTACTCTCAAAGGATCAATTCATCATTTTCATAGAGTTAATGATGCTTTCTTTTTAGTCTTTATGTGTCTATGGGACAGTGAGCTTGAGCAGAAGAGAGTATCCGATGAGGCTTAGGAAGTGGTCAATTCTTTTGGTTGTTTGTTTTTGCAATTTCCAACATTCACTTACCTAAGAGTTGGATATTATCCTGGATATCCATACATGCTGCCACAATATCTCAGTGATAAGATTGTTCTGATGGAGTTATGTAGACAATTGATTGTTGTGCATAATAAACAGATGGAACTGAAGAAATCAGGAATTAAGTTTCCAGTGGAAATTAGTAGGTACTCAATGCAATCAGTCACCAAGGCTAAGGCAATTGAATTAGAAATGCATTTGGTAACGATGAAACAGTTCAAGAAAAGAGATCACTTTGATTTTCAGAGGGTACAAGACAAGACAAAGAGAAACGTAGTGTTTCATGTTCCTATGGTTGAGGATATTTGTGTTGATCTGAGGACCCAGAATGAGATCAGGAAGCTGGATTATTGCAGACTTCAACTGAGCTAGATTAAGGAACTGGGATTGGCTGATGTTTCAGAAGGTATGGATGATGAAGGTGATGTTCTAGACTCTGGGTATGACATCAACAATATTGAAGCTTCAGCTTTGCCAGAGGTCAAATAGTCGGTAAAAGAAGAAACTTCTATTAGAAGGAGATTTCAACCTATACTGGCTAACACCAATTTATGGTTGCAAAGCAAAGGTCTCAGTTTGAAAGAATTCCTCACCGGATCAGAGACAGAGACTCAAGAACAGACCAGAAAGAAGGTAGAAAATAGGACAAAGAACAAAAGTGATGATCCTTCTTCTTCTAAGGTGCACAAACCAAAAATTAAGTTTGTCTCAAAAGGAGGGAAGGCAAAAGAGATTGAAGGAACTTCCATTGTTATAGATTCAGGTGCTAAAGAAGCAGATGTTGATAAAATGGAGCTTCAAAATACTGATATGGAACAACAAAATGTTGAGGAACCTAATAATATTGAGCAACTAGAAAGGGGTGAAAAAATTGATGAGGAAGGTGATAAAGAAGATGAAAAAGAAAAGGATGTGGAACATGAATAGCTTGTTGGCTCACTAAAATCTCTGTGGAAAGGTTTTCCATTAGAGCCACAAGTTTCTATGCCCTTACCTCATGTTTCTATTTTTGATAATCCTCCAATAGTTTCTAATGTTCCTGTTGTCATTATATCTTCTGATAATACTCCCCCTCTATGAGAACAAGTTTTGGGACTATTTTGGATCATTTTCTTGATGGTTCAGGGAAAAATGTTGATACAGGTGCAGTTTTCACCAACACTTCTCCTATTGTCACTATAACAGGTGTTAGTATGGATCCCGCTAAGCAGGTAGTTTATTCTTCTCCGAATGTTAGTACACCAACACTACCTCCATGGTTGTCTTCCTATACTTCCAAAAGGAAAAAGTGGGCTATTTCACCGGATGATATTGATATTGAGAAATTACTGCCTGTTAAACCAAAGACTCAGAAGAAGAAGCCTAAAACTGTTTCTAGACTAATTGATGAAAAAGGAATCAGGTATGCAGAAACTGCTAAACCACCAGATGATGCTACTACAGATACCTTTGATCTAAATGATTATATTGTTTCAAGAGTTGAGTTAGGTAAGATAACTCATGAAGGTATCAAGGTAGATTTTCAAGCTACAACAAGCTCATTGCTTGTAAAATATGATGAGGTAAAGAAGGAAAAAGAGCAATACAAAGCAAAGGTAGAACAGCTTGCAGCTGTCCTTTAGAAGATAGTGAAATCATCCGAGATCGTGGAACCAATGGCAGTTACTTAGAAGACCCTTTGATTCAAAAGGTTGAGAAAGCTCAAGCCAAAGGATGAGTGGTTGGTGGCATTGTCGAATAGTTGTTGGCACAAGTTAGAGTTCTCTTGAAGACGACAGTGGAAAGAAAAGAAAAAATGGCAAAGGTAAAAGCTGGGGTAGATGATATTGTTGATTCACTTTCTCAAGAACTTTAAAATCAAGAGGATAGTTTAGAGGAATGGATTGAGATGAAGAAAATCAAGATAAAGAATTTGATTGCCATTGGTGTAATTTCAATCTGAGAGTCTTATCTCAAGACTAAAGAATCTATTACCCATCACATCAATGTGATAAGAGGTTTACTGGATGACTTGTGCCAAGTACGAGAAAACAGTGAAGATAGTGATGTCTCACTTCTACACAAGTTAGAGGAACTACCATGCACTCTAACAGGTGAGGATCACAAGTTCCTATCTACAGAGGAGATTATTGATTCTTTCAAGAAGATGGTTCAGCAGAAGTTTGAAGATGAAGTGCTTATGGTGGTTTCAATGGATAGCCTTTATGATCATCACTCAACCTTTGACAATCTAAAGGATAATCTTGAAAAACATGAGAAAGTGATAAAGGAGGAAGGATGCAATTCTCAGGGCTCGTACCATTTCAGATAATACAGTAGGGCCTAATGTATGTGACATGGCAGTAGTGCGGACCATGTACCTGTTGTGATGTTCACAACACGCCCCATTATGCTCCTTAGCAAAATGGGGACCCCTGCTGATGTCTTGCTTTTTGCTTCTGCTTGTGTTTTTTCTGCTTCCTGGCGGTCTAGTAAAAATGAAGGTCAGGTGCATCATCATCATGATATATGATGAGGTAGGTCATCATCATGAGGTCTATTTGTCAAAGTTCATATTTTGTTTCTGTGACCTCATATTTTAAAAGAGCTTGAAATTCCATGCAGGTTTGCCTTTTACTTCACTTGAAAATTCGTCCATATGTGGAAGTTATGCACGGTCAAAGTCTTGGTCAAACCTGATATTCGCAGGAGGATCATCATATTTTTATATCCTAAGTCATGTTGACAGGATCATCATGATCTTGGTCTATCACCCGCTAAAAATCATGCAGTCGCAATATCCGGACGTCAATTTTAGGTGGTAGTTCCCTTTACCCGTCAAATGGCCTCAGGCGCATCATCAGCATCATGATTTTCTTAGAAGCGTCATATTTTATAAACCTGGTTTTGCTGTATGAGGACATCATCATCATATTTGAAACGCCCCCCCCTGACAATATCCTGAGGTTCAAATATCATGATGACATCGGCTTTAAGTCAAGGTAAGTTCCCCGTCGAAGTGGTCTTTTGTATCGCAAGCATCATCATGATAATTCAACATTACCTGATCTTATATTATCATGCTGATCACCCAGACTTAGAAAAATCCACCTTCGGCATATTTGCGTGCGCGTGTTATAATCCTATCGCAAGGTTATCATCATGATATTTGCTGAACTTCGAATTATGATGATGACGACTCCATATCATCTTGATCTTTCACGGGTCATTTGCTGAAATTCGCTAAGTGATGGGGACAATATCATCATAAATCGAAGAGGATCATCATCTTCATATCCTCCTAATCTCCGGTTAGCGAATATCATGATGATCACCCTATCTATTCAGAAGTGGTCGATATTACATTTCTCAACAGCATCATCATATTTTGTAATATCACCCTAGCGCAAATATCATGATGACCTTAACTCATCTTTGTGCTCCGAAGACAAATTATGATGATGACGTCATCTGGATAACTCGATAAGGAGGATCATCATCATACATTTTTTATCCTGGCATATCATCAACATCATCATGATCTTGTTTGTCCACCTGATATTTCGCAAAGTCCTCCTGCCGAGAAGAACGACCTTTTCCAAATATCCTGATGATCATCATCATCCTGATTTGTCTTCGGCAGGATATTTTTTCCCAAACATGATCCGGTTGGCGAAATATGATGATGACGTCATGTTTTAAGTTTAACAAAGGCCCCGGATATCATGATGACGTCATCCCGATCTGATAAACGAAGAAGCTAATATCCTGATGATCATCATCATCATTTTTTCTTTCAACAGGATATTTTCCAAAACATGATCAGGTTCACGAAATATGATGATGACGTCTTATTCCAAGTTCGACAAAAGCCCCAAATTCGATGATGATCATCATCATCCTGATCTTTCGAGAGGGTTACCTTGGCCGCGAAAGGGTCATATTCACTTCATCATCCTGATCATGCCCCTTAGGTGACCCGATATCACAAATATCCCCCTGATCTTAACCGAACATGATGATGACGTCATCCTTAGCATTTCAATGAAGCCCGAATATCATGATGACGTCACCACATCTTCCTTTCCTCGGCAGCATGATTATATTCATATCCTCCTATTCTTCTTCAACATGATGATGATGATGATGTTGTTCTTTTCTCCAATATGCAGAAGCGAAATATCATGATGATGAAGTATGTCGGCTAACATGTTTTTTTTGACGCACCGACAGGGATAGTCATGCCGATGGGCGGGAAATGAGGCGGTGGAATTTTAAAGCATTTTTTTTGGCGCCTCTGGCATTTTTCGGTCAGCGATGGTTGACCCGTGAATCTTGAGCAGTCTGAACGCATTTTTTTGACGCGTTTTGAGAGGATTTCTGGATCCGATTTTCTCCATCTTGCGCAGTCACCTGGGTTTAAACGGTTATTTTAATTTCATGCTGTTTTTATGATAAATGTGAAACTTATTGCTTGTCTTGTCTTGCAGGCTTGCAGTTGAGGAAGCAGCTGGAAAGTCAGTGCAGTGACCTCATGGAGGCAGAAGATCTGATCTCAGGAGCAAGAAGATAGAGATGAAATGCAAAAGGTCAAGGCCATTCAAGTAAAGAGGAAGGTTGCAGCTGAGGGTATTATCACAAAAGACAAACAGAAGTTATTACCCAGCTGCCGGAACTTCTCAGAAGGGGCAATATTTCGCCCAGATTTGACCACTGCTCTGAGATATTTTTGAGAACTGGTTCACCTGCATTTATTGCTGTAACTAGGGGTTTGAACCAGGGGTTCAGTTAGGTTTTTTGCTGTAGTGAGGACAATCAGAATGTCTTTATATTGTGCCTCTCTACACTGTAATACTTTACAACAGGGGCTACACACAGGGATTTTAGGATTTTGCCAGAATTGTAGAGTCTTTCTGGGCATAGTTTAGAAGTAGAAGAAGGAGGTCGCCTGTTTGTCTGCAGTAAGGTGCGCGTGGAATGTCTGGCTGCCTTACTGTATCTGTAAAGCTTGTAAGTTCTCTGTAGTATGATCAATGAAACTAAGAGTCATTCTTACATTGTAAATCATGTATGGCTATTCGTTTCTAATACAATAGAATCTGGAGTTCTGCATCTATCTTCTGAGTGTTCTCCTGCTCTTCTTTGTGTTTTGAAATATCTTCTTTGAGAGCTTGCAATTTTAAATGTATGTTTGTGAAAATGCTCAGAACTTACATTTAGGGTTTTTACTGTGGATTTGATCAAACTACTGTGGTATTTACATAGTGCATAATAGAAACACTTAGATCCTTTGGTAGATTAAGTGAGGTATAGATTAGATCTTTCTAACTTTTCCCAACCCATCTAAAATATTTAGCTGAAAACGTAGAAATCTAAAGGAAATTGTCTCAAATTTGAAGAAGCATGCATAACAGAGCTATAAGTAGACAGTTTTCATAAACAGATAAAGAAGAAAGCTGCAAAAATCCAAGAAAACCCTCTAAAACTTGCAGCCCAGTATCACTTGTATGCAAATAAACAGAATACTTGTTGAAATCTATGACCTCTTTGCATATTCTTAGTCCAGTAAACCACAAAATAAACCTAAACTACGTAAGGCCCCTTGAACATTACAGCTTCACATTGACCAACTGAACTTGACCAACCGAACCATTGTAGACTTGGGATTAGTTGAATCACCAGATGATTCCTTCTTGTCTTTCAAGTATAGTTTCAGTTCATTTTATGTGAATTTTAACTTATTGTTATGATTGCATCAAAACAGTCATCAACAGTACCAAAACTTCTTGAAAAAGAATGATGGTGGCAGTTTAAATTCTTTTTCATGCCTTACTTGATTTTCATTTTTGTATATGCAATTTGTATTTTGTTTTGGACATATTCACATGTATTTTCTCAAAATGTAATTACATGTGAGACAAAAGAAGTCACAAGTCAAATGTCATGCCCACATTTCCCATGTGGTCATGACACGCAACACACGTGTCATGTGATCATGACATGAAATATCAAAAAAAAAATTGCGTATCCCTAGAAACCCCCTTGCATGCATCTGCGTGCTCGGTGGCAATACGCATTAGGCGTAAACATGTCAATCGTATTCAAGGAAGTGTGTCTACCTATGCAATCCCTTGTGTGATGAAAACTGACTAGGGGGTTATGCGACGCGATGTCTGCTACTTCTAGGGTTAGAATAGATTTAATTCAACCCTAAGTTTCCTAGGTGAAAGAGATGATTTTGACTGAATCAAACTTGAACCTTAACTCTAATGAAATAATAAAATTGAATAAAAATAACGCGTCCAATGGTATGTTGGTCGCATGATAAAATAGAATGATTAAATGAAAGTCATAAAAAATGCCATAAAAATAAAACCCTAAAACTTGGGAAAAATTTGACAGCATAACGCGTTATTAATAATTGAAATAAATATTTTAAAAAGGAAATCCCCAAGAAGTAATCATTGCAAAAATTAAAATAATTAAATATAAGGATAAATTAAATAAATTTCTAAGGTCCATTAAATTCATCCACTCAACAAAATTATAAAATTCGAATTAAAATAAATGACCAAAATAAGACTCAAAAATCAAGTCCATTAATAAATATAATTTCAACAATTACATTTATTAATTAACTCAAGTTAAAATAAATAAAAGGGGGATAAATTAAAATATCCCCTCTAGGATAAAATTGATTAAAATAAAGTTAAATTCAATAAAAAGATTTCCCACCACATTAATTTAAAACGTACTAGAAATTAAAATAAATGCCCAAAAATAAATAACTTACTAAGAGATAAAGCATCCCATCTAAAATAAAAACAACCCATTCCCACTAATTAAATTTCCACATGGAATTAAAACCCAACCCAAAAATAATATTAAATCAACTAAATACAAACACAAGGAAAGTCAAATAAATAAAAAGGACTTGAAAAGCAAAAGAGAGGGAAACAAGAATTCCCATGCACATGGTAAAATGAGGAAAATAATTAAAATGCATTTCTGATTTTCTCCCTCATTCACAACTCATCCCTAACCCATTATTATAATAGTTTTCTCAAGAATGCTCTAAACTTATATTATTATTTCCTATGGCAAGAAACCCTAACATCTCTATCTTATCTTTTTTTTTCTCTTCTCCTCTTTGCTTTGTTTTTTTTTTTTCTCTTTTCTTTTCTTCTTGCCTCCATTTTTGTTACAGGTTGAAGGTTTGTTGAGGAGGCCACCATGAGCAACCATTACACAGAAGTATAATTTTGTTGGTCAAAGCCAGTAGGGTTTCATTTTTTTTTTGTGTAGTATACACAGTGAACAATAGATATATATATAGTTATTCTGCAAGTAGAAAGGGGTGATAATGGCAAACCAGAGAGAGAGAGCGAACAGTGTAATGCAAGGCTGACAGTCATATTGCCCATGCCAACGCGAATGCCAAATTTTATTTTGAAAATAAAGGCGGGGTTTTTTTGCATGTGCAGTGCGTAGTTTACTTGTGTTACTACGAAGTCTTTGGTGTGGGCAGGGAGCCGAAACCCCAACCCACACCCATGGGTGTGGGTGGGGGTTTTGGCCCCCTCCCCACACCCTCTATGAAACAATGAGCATAACAGGTGGGCGGCGGCCTCATCAAACACTTTTTTTTTGTTTCTTTTACTATCTCAGACCCACAGCCTGGCAGCGAAGTTTCATTTCAACATTTTTTTTTCTTTGATATATAGTATGCCCTAAATGTAGTCGAAACCTATATTATTAAAAGTAGTTTGATATATATATATATATATATATATATATATATATATATATATATATATATATATATTTCTTCAAGGGGAACCTATATACACAGATTTGTAGCTAAATAAAAAGAACCAGTAGTATTTAAAAAAAAAAAACAAGTATACAGCAACACTATTCTCTTTTTTTTTTTCTAACCTTTCTTTTGACAGAAAATTAATTAAGACAGAATCACATATTTTCATTTGACTACCAATATTCACCTTACAACTATTGTTTTTTTTGTCCATAGCAAGTAATTTACAGTCCTAGTTCTATTTTCTGGGAACATGAAAAATTGTTTGAATAGCAACTTATTTTGTTTCAAAAGCCCATTTCAACAGCACCAATTTGTTTGCTTTTCTATTTTTAGTATACAACAATTTCAAACTACAGCATATATAATTTTTTTTTGAATAAAAGGAAAAACATCAACTATATTTCCCTTTGGTAAACTTTACAATAACCATCTAGGCACAACAGAAAGTTAATAAACATATAATTTCTTTGAAATACATAACAACAAATTTATACTTTCTTTGTCAACTTTCCATAAACACATAAACACAATAGCATAGCATAATGAGCATCTTCTGAATATACAATAAAAAGTAAGTCACATTTAAATTTCCTTTCACATCAAATACAATAAGGAGTACAAATTTTACAACTCCAAACAGTAAGGCCTCCAAGGCCATGGCTCACAACAGCCAACCAAAAAATAAGGCAAATAAGGTAAAAATGCACTTCTCCAAAGCTCCATTTCTTCAATAAAACCTGCAACAATACAATACAAAAAAGGGGAATCAAACCACTAAGGAATTCCCTCCTCCCTACCATAGACCCGCTAGTGGGTCACCCCCGAGCTAGGGAGGTAGGAATCACACGGTTTCACAAACAAGCAAAATTTACTCCCAAGGATGTGTACATAACAATACTCAATAAAATGAGTTTGAAGGGGGTAGGGGAGTGGACCTCTCAACTCAAGAGGTCACCCCAAGAACTCTAAAAAACACAAAATCTCAAGGCCTCAAGCCATAGCAAAAATATACATATCTCCATAAATCTCAAAACCATCATGGCACTCTTGCCATCCAAATTTCTCCCAAACACCATAGAATGCCCTAAAGGCTATAAATAGTAAAACAATAAGGAGGTGACCTCGAGGAGGTTCACTCTCCCCCACCCCATATGAGTTGAGCCTTACCTCCAAATGGAGGTGCTCTTACCAACTCCCAACCCACACAAAAATGAAAACAACACCAAACATAAATTTCCAACACATTCAAATAAATAAAACATGCATAGGGAAATGGCTATTGCCATGGAGCTTACCTTGAAAATCCCTACAATGGAAGCACATTTGAAGAAGAGCTCCAAGCTTCTCCAAGTCTCCAAGCCTCCAAAATTTCTCCAACACTCCCCAAAACCTCCAAGAATAGAAGAAATTTCTAAAAAAAATAATAACCCCCAACTCCTCTCCAAGAGGAGATAAAATAGGCCTTCAAATTTGGCCTTGAGGAATAAGAAGGTGACACTTATCACCTTCTCCTTCCTCATCCCATGCCACTTGCAAGAGAGGAGTGTGAGGGTGACAAGTGTCACCCTCCAATCCATTCAAACCCTCACCTTATCCACTTGTGCTCTCACACAAGGGAGAAGGAGTGTGAGGGTGACAAGTGTCACCCTCCAATCCATTCAAACCCTCACCTTATCCACTTGTGCTCTCACACGTGTGAGAGACCAAGTGGAGAGGTGGCAACTCCCTTCAAGACTCCATGAGGATAGGGATGCCACATGGCATCCTCTTATTCTCCAAGAGAGCCATCTCCCTCCAAGATGCTCTCACACGTGTGTGAGAGTCTTGGAGGGAGATCCCACACACTTGGGGGTCTTGAAGACCTCCCAAGTCTTCTTAGTGAATGGATGCCCAAACTTTGGAAAGGGAGATGGGTCTTTCCCAAAGCATGACTCATCTCCCATCCTTAGCCATTTCAAAATTCGTCACTTTTACTAAACCCCAGTTTAGAGTGACCAAAAGTGAGTTACCCTAGTGTTTAGTAAGTCTAAATGGACCCTAGACCCTAGGGTTACCACCTAGGGTTAGTTTGGAACACTAAAACACACCTAGGGAGGTATAAAATCACTTTAAATGGCCCATAAATAAAAATAATACAAAATGGTGTAAATCAAATATAATATACAACACATGGTATAAATCAATTTAAGAAGGGTGAACTAGGCCAATTAAATAATTCAGGCATACACAAAAGTATCATCCAATCAAACGTGATCCTCATCTCTCTTGGGAATGGATCGGCTTTACAGGGAATTACATATGTGTAAAAACTACCTCTGATTTCCTGTGGCCTAGGAATATAACCTGCAAAACTAGATCAAGTAGTCAATCACATCATGGATAATCATAGCCGAAGCAATAGAAATTAAAGTCATGTCATTGCATACAATATTAATCATTCACATCATAATTAAGATTAAAACTGCATTTTCTATCTACTGTCTCATAATCATCATCAAATAATAAATCCACATAATGAACTCGTAATCACATCAATAATCATCATCAAATATATCTCACATAATGAACTCGTAATCACATGTCTAATCATCATAATAGCACCAAAATATGATCTAATCAAATCACCACATGTCTAATCAATGCTAATCCAAAATCAGGAGATATAGTCTAAATCTGCATAATGGAACAATAGTCTTTAAATGTCTGATAATGTCACCAACTATAATATAAAACGATCAAAAATAGGCAAGTGAAATAAATCAGCCTCACGTCCTCCCCCCCTAAGACTAAACTTCCTCCTGGAAGTTATCAAAATGGTGAGGATAGAGTGCCCTCAAACTAGCTGCATCCTCCCAAGTCGCTATGACCTCATCATAACGATCCCACTGGACCCTAACCTGGTCCAGCTCTCAACCTCAAAGGCCCAGCGTCTGACGAGCCAATATGTGAATTGGCTCCAAAGCCAACTGCCTGTCTGCCTCTACCTGTAGAGCACTCTAGTCCAATACATGAGATAAATCAAATATATATCACCACAATATAGAAATATGAAAGACATCATGGATACGTGAAAGGCTAGGTGGAAATGCTAGATGGTAGGCTACAGGTCCTATCTGCTCCAAGATCTTAAAAGGTCCTACAATCCGTGGTGCGCGCTTAGAGCCCTTTCCAGAATGGATTAGACTCTTGTGTAGCCACACTCTAAGGAATACTCTGTCACCAACTGAGAAGCTCTGATCTAGTCTCTTTGCATCGGCATACTTCTTCTGTCTATCATGTGCCTCCTAAAGTCTTTGTCTAATCAATGTGACCTGCTGCTCCATATCCTGAACCAACTCTGGACCAATGGCAACTCTGTCCTCTATCTGATCCCAACTCAATGGTGTCCTGCATGGTCTGCCATATAATCTTGAAAGGGAGGCATACCCAAGGAGTTGTGATGCCCATTATTGTAGGCAAACTCAACCAGATATAGATACTCCTCCCACCTAGACTGATGGTCCATACCATACATACGGAGCATGTCCTCCAACACCTAATTTACCCACTTTATATGTCCATATGTCTCAGGGTGATACGCGGAGCTAAAGTTGAGCTGTGTACCCAACGCCTACTATAAAGCCCTCCAAAAGGTTGAAGTGAACACTGAGTCCCTATCAAAAATGATGCCGCGAGGTACCCCATGTAATCTCACAATATCGTCCAAGAATACTCTCACCACTGATGGTGCATTGTACATCATGTGTACAGGTGAGAAATGCGCCACCTTGGTCAACTTGTCGACTGTCACCATGATGGCATCATGGCAGTGTGAAGACATAGGAAGACCAACAATGAAATCCATGGAAATGGTGTCCCATTTTCACTCAAGTATCTTGTGAGGGTATAAAAGACCTGCTGGATGCTGATGCTCGGCCTTGACCCTCTGGTACTCAAGGCATCGAGCAACAAACTCTGCAATATCCTGTCTCATACACGCCCAATGGTACAATTGTCGTAGATCAGCATGCATCTTCTTCACCCCTAGATGTGTTGCATGTAGTGCTCTATGAGCCTCTGATAACACTACAGTACGTTGGTCACCCACGTGGGGTACATAGATGGTCTGTCGATGACGAAGTAACCCATCTGCCTCAAGTGAGTATCCTGCAAACTTGCTCACAAGGGCCCTCTATGACTGGATCTCCTACTACACCTTAAGAAACCACTCATCCTTAGGCAGATGCCAAATAATGCATCCTCTCAAGTCCACACTTAGAGTCAAGGTCAGGATCTCATGCCGTCTCTGACTCAATGAGTCAGCAACCATGTTCTCCTTCCCTTTGATGTAGTGGACATCAAAGTCATACTTGCAAAGAAACTCCATCCAACGCCAATAACGGGCGTTTAGATTCAGCTGTGTGAATATGTACTGAAGGCTATGATGATCTGAATCAAGCTCAAAGTGACGACCCAATAAGAAATGTCTCCAATAAACTAGAGCATGAACCACTGTTGCGAGCTCCAAATCGTGAGTGGGGTAGTTCAACTCATGGGTCTTGAGCTTTCACGACTCATACGCGATCGCTCTACCACCCTGCATAAGTACGGCTCGCAAACCCTCAAGTGATGATCTGTGCAAACCATAAAATTTTTTGCTGGATCAGGAACTGCTAAAATGGGAGCACTGGTAAGATGCTCCTTGAGGACCCCAAAGGCCCTCTCACACTACTCAGTCTAAGTAAAACTCTTCCCTTTGCATTGAAGGGAAGTCATGGGGTGTGCTATCCAAGAAAAACCCTCAACAAATCTACGGTAGTAACCAACTAAACCCATGAAACTCCTGACCTCTGTCATGTTAGTGGGTGCTGGCCAATCTCTGATAGCCTTGATCTTCGATGGGTCTACGGAGATTCCATCGCCAGATAGGATGTGTCCCAAATACTGTACCTCTGTCCTGAAAAATGCACACTTTGCCAAGTTCCCATAAAGATTCTACTCCCTCAAACACTATAAAACCTTACGTAGGTGCTCCTCATGCTCCTCCTCGGTCCGCGAATAGATCAATATGTCATCTAGAAAAATAATCATGAACCGATCCAAGTAGGTACGAAACACCCCGTTCATGAGACTCATGAACACTACAGGGGCATTCGTCAAACTGAAGGGGACTACAGTGACCTCGTAGTGGCCATATCGAGCCCAGAAGGTGATCTTATGGATGTCCGCCTCTGTGATACGCAATTGATGGTAATTAGACTTCAGGTCAATCTTAGAGAACACCCCGGCTCCCTGCATCTGGTCGAAGAGATCATCAATCCTAGGTAGTGGCTAACAGTTCTTCACCGTCACCTTATTCAACTGCTTATAATCCATGCATAAATGAAGAGACCCATCCTTCTTCTTCATGAACATGACCGGAGCACCCCATAGTGAAATGCTCAGTCAGATGTGCCCCTTCTCAAGCAAGTCCTCAAGCTGCAACTTGAGCTATGTGAGCTCATGAGTGGTCATCCTGTAGGGTGCACGAGACACTGGCTCGACACCTAGCACTAAATCAATATGAAAGTCTACCTCACGGCAAGGTGGCATCCCTAATAACTCTGCTGGAAACACATCGACAAACTCTCTCAAGATGGGACGGTCATCTAATGATGCCTCAGACTTGTCCTCTAATCTGTCACTAACTATAATAGCGAACATCTGACATCCCTTCCGCATGCAGCGCTTAAGCTGCTGAACAGATATCATACAAACTGTTGTGGGCTTCCGAATGCCCACTATCTCAACTAATGTACCATGATCATCTAAGCAGCTAATTGCCTTTCAGCGACAATCTAGCTTGGCTCAATGAGCTGCAAGCCAGTCCATACCCAAAACCACATCGTAGGATCCTAATGTCATAACTCTAAGGTCACATACTATAGTAAAGGGTCCCAAAGATATCTCACAGTCATGGACTAAGGCATCTACTGTCATCTTGGCCCCTGTGGCCAACTCAACTTCCCACCTATCACCCTGCCTAGAGGCCACCAGCCTGCAACACTCTACTAACGATGGATATATGAAAGAGTCAGTAGCACTAGAGTCAAAAAGAATAGAAATGGGGACACCCCCTATCATACCTGATGTCTCAATCACTGATGCCTAAAAATTAGCCTAGCGGTTATCAACCACTGTGAACATACGGTGAGACCTACCCACATCTCCAACCATCTGCTCTAATCCTCCTACACAAGGTTGTCCCCCTGCTATAAATCCCTGTGGATACTCTCTAGCAAGATGTCTCATCCCACCGCAAACATAGCATGGGCCCCAACCTTGTACCTGTCCAATCTGAGTCCTACCCGACTGCTGTTGTCTAGATCTACCTGTGGACCCCTATGAACCCCTATATGACTGATGTGACCTCGCAGGTCCCGCAGGTGGTCCTTGTTGCCTCTGATCTCTACGCGGGCCTTGTTGCTTCCAACCTTGATTATGACCCTTGTGTGCCCTCTGTTGTGGCCTGAATCTCTGCTACTACTGTTATGGAGGCCTAAGAGGTAAAGATGTTGAACTAAATCCTCCTCTCTGAGGTGGCGGTGGTGATCTGCGGTAACTCTGTTGATGCTGCTGCTACCCACGATCCTGAAACTAAGGGCATGAACTCTGCCCTTGTCCCTGTATCTCCTCAGCTATGTATGCCTTCTCGGCAGCATCATTCAATGTCTAGGGGTCTGCCATGTGTACAAGCCCTGCTATGCTATGGTTCAACCCTCTAATAAACTTGTGAACCAAGAGTTTCTCATCGTGGAGATACTCTGCATATCGAAACAACTCAGTGAATCTGGCCTCATACTGAGGAATAGTAAGCCCTCTCTGTTGAAGGTCGTGAAACTCGTCTATACGACGCTGCCTATAGTGATTTGATAAATATCATGCATTGAAGTGCTCAATGAAAGTCTCCCATGTGAGTGTGTCCAATGATAGATGGCGCTTGCACTCCTCATTGCACCACCAAGTGGCTACTGCATCTCGCAATAGGTGGACTACCACACGGCTTTCATGTTTCCCTCATAAAGACGCAACATGAAGCATCTATCGAGACTAATGAGCCAAGCCTCAGCTTCAGCTCCCTTTGTAGTCTGGGCGAATGTAGGAGGATTCAGCCTCAACAAATCCCTGATGGGGTCTCCTTGGTCTCTGTGCCCTTTGATAGGCTCATCCACATAATAATCATAAGGCCTATGAACAATCCGCTCCACTCGTACTGCCTCCTCATGCCTAGCATGACGTGGAGGGCCCTTGCTACCAGCCCTGTAGGCCGATCCAACCTCCTCTACCGTTGTATCTGGTATCTCTACATATGGCTCCACATGTGGTACCTCTCACGGCTTGACACAGAGCTCCACATGTGACTCAGCTCGTGGCTCCACGCATGGCTCCTCTCACGGATCAACGCGGGACTCAACACATGGCTCTATGCATGGCTCAACTACGACTGGTGGTAGCCTATCTAACACTACCTGTAGTGCCTGTAATATCTGTGGCCCAATATCAGGTATAGGTGGGGCCTGTGGTGCCTGTTGTGCCTGTGGTGCCGGTGGCCTCTAACCCTCAACAAAAGAGTCACTATGAACCTCTATGGACTCCGTGCAGCATGAACGCACATGCTAAGCTCGTCAGGGAGGCATCTTACAAAAATGAGGTATTCACAAATTAATCAAAATTATGAAAATAATAATGTGCCCAAACAAGCCTAGTATTTAATCTTGGGCTCTGATACCAAATGTCATGCCCACATTTCCCATGCGGTCACGACACGCAACACATGTGTCATGTCCACATTTGTCATGTGATCATGACACGAAATATCAAAAAAAATTTTGCGTATCCCTAGAAACCCCCTTGCACACGTCTGTGTGCTCGATGGCAATATGCATAAGGCGTAAACATGTCAATCATATTCAGGGAAGTGCGTCTACTTACGCAATCCCCTACGTGATGAAAGCTGACTAGGGGTTATGCGACACGATGTGCGTCGCTTCTAGGGTTAGAACGGTTTTAATTCAACCCTAAGTTTCCTAGGTGAAAGAGATGATTTTGACTAAATCGAACTCAAACCTTAACTCTAATGCAAAAAATTGAATAAAAATAATGCGTCCAATGGTATGCTGGTCGCATGATAAAATGGAATGATTAAATGAAAGTCATAAAAAATGTCATAAAAATAAAACCCTAAAACTTGGGAAAAATTCGATAGCATAACGCGTTTTTAATAATTGAAATAAATATTTTAAAAAGGAAATCCCCAAGATGTAATCATTGCAAAAGTTAAAATAGTTAAATATAAGGATAAATTAAATAAATTTCCAAGGTCAATTAAATTCAACCACTCAACAAAATTATAAAATTCGAATTAAAATAAATCACCAAAATAAGACTCAAAAATCAAGTCCATTAATAAATATAATTTTGACAATTACATTTATTAATTAACTCAAGTTAAAATAAATAAAAGGAGAATAAATTAAAATATCCCTCTGGGATAAAATCGATTAAAATAAAGTTAAATTCAATAAAAAGATTTCCCACCACATTAATTTAAAACGCACTAGAAATTAAAATAAATGCCCAAAAATAATTAACTTACTAAGGGATAAAGAATCCCATCTAAAATAAAAACAACTCATTCCCACTAATTAAATTTCCACATGGAATTAAAACCCAACCCCAAAATAATATTAAATCAACTAAATACAAATACAAGGAAAGTCAAATAAATAAAAAGAACTTGAAAAGAAAAAGAGAGGGAAACAAGAATTCCCGTGCACATGGTAAAATGGGGAAAATAATTAAAATGCATTTCTAATTTTCCCCCTCATTCCCAACTCATCCCTAACCCATTATTATAATAGTTTTCTCAAGAATGCCCTAAACTTATCTTATTATTTCCTATGGCAAGAAACCCTAACATCTCTATCTTATCTTTTTTTTCCTCTTCTCCTCTTTGCTTTATTTTTTTTAATCTTTTCTTTTCTTCTTGCCTCCATTTTTGTTGCAGGTTGAAGGTTTGTTGAGGAGGCCACCATGAGCAACCATTACATAGAGGTATAATTTCGTTGATCAAAGCCAGTAGGGTTTCATTTTTTTTTGTGTAGTATGCACAGTGAACTATATATATATTGTTATTCTGTAGGTAGAAAGGAGTGATAATGGCAGACCAGAGAGAGTGAACAGTGTACTCCAAGGCCGACGGTCGTATTGCCCCTGCCGACGCGAATGCCAAATTTTATTTTGAAAATGGAGGAGGGTTTTTTCCATGCACAGCGCGCAGTTTACTTGTGTTGCTTCGAAGTCTCTGGTGTGGGGAGGGGGCCGAAACCGCCACCCACAGGTGTGGGTTTCGGCCCCCTCCCCACACCCTCTATGAAACGGTGAGCATAACGGGTGGGCGGCGGCCAGAGGCCGCCGTCCATCAAACACTTTTTTTTTTGTTTCTTTTACTATCTCAGACCCGCGGCCTAGCAGTGAAGTTTCATTTCAACATTTTTTTTCTTTGATATACAGTATGCCCTAAATGTAGTCGAAACCTATATTATTTAAAGCAGTTTGATATGTATTAAAACATATATATATATATACACCCTCAGTTAGCACAGTTTTAGTAGTAGCTTAAAAAAATATATTTATTATTTTCTTTACAAAAAATAAAATTCAGAAACATATACATTTATATAATATATATATACATACATTTCTTCAAGGGGAACTTATATACACAGATTTGTAGCTAAATAAAAAGAACTAGTAATATTTTTTTTTTTTTTAAAAACAAGTATACAACAACACTATTCTCTTTTTTTTTTCTATCATTTCCTTTGACATAAAATTAATTAAACAGAATCACATATTTTCATTTGAATACCAATATTCACCTTACAACTATTATTTTTTTTGTCCATAGCAAGTAATTTATAGTCCTAATTCTATTTTTTGGGAACATGAAAATTAGTTTGAACAACAACTTATTTTGTTTCTCAAGCCTTTCAACAACACCAATTTGTTTGCTTTTCTATTTTTAGTATACAACAATTTCAAACTACAGCATATATAATTTTTTTTGAATAAAAGGAAAAACATCAACTATATTTCCCTTTGTCAAACTTTACAATAACCATCTAGGCACAACAGCAAGTTAATAAACATATAATTTCTTTGAAATACATAACAAATTTATACTTTCTTTGGCAACTTTCCATAAACACATAAACACAATAGCATAGCATAATGAGCATCTTTTGAATATACAATAAAGAGTAACTCACATTTGAATTTCCTTTCACACCAAATACAGTAAGGAGTACAAATTTTACAACTCCAAACATTAAGGCCTCCAAGGCCATGGCTTACAACAGCCAACCAAAAAATAAGGCAAATAAGGTAAAAATGGACTTTTCCAAAGCTCCATTTCTTCACTAAAACCTGCAACAATACAACACAAAAAAAGGGGAACCAAACCACTAAGGAATGCCCTCCTCCCCACCATAGACCTGCTAGTGGGTCACCCCTAAGCTAGGGAGGTAGGAATCACACGGTTTCACAAACACACCACAACAATGGAATCACCAAACACACAAAATTTACTCCCAAGGATTTGCACATAACAAAACTTGATAAAATGAGTTTGAAGGGGGTAGGGGAGTGGACCTCTCAACTCAAGAGGTCACCCCAAGAACTCCAAAAATCACAAAATCTCAAGGCCTCAAGCCATAGCAAAAATATACATATCTCCATAAATCTCAAAACCATCATGGCACTCTTGCCATCCAAATTTCTCCCAAACACCATAGAATGCCCTCAAGGCTATAAATAGTACAACAATATGGAGGTGACCTCGAGGAGATTCACTCTCCCCCACCCCATACGAGTTGAGCCTTACCTCCAAATGGAGGTGCTCTTGCCAACTCCCAACCCACACAAAAATGAAAACAATACCAAACATAAATTTCCAACACATTCAAATAAATAAAACATGCATAGGGAAATGGCTATTGCCATGGATTACCTTCAAAAGCCCTACAATGGAAGCACGTTTGAAGAAGAGCTCCAAGCTTCTCCAAGTCTCCAAGCCTCCAAAATTTCTCCAACACTCACCAAAGCTTCCAAGACTAGAAGAAATTTCTAAAAAAAAATAATAACCCCCAACTCCTCTCCAAGAGGAGATAAAATAGGCCTTCAAATTTGGCCTTGAGGAATGAGAAGGTGACATTTGTCACCTTCTCCTTCCTCATCCCATGCCACTTGCAAGGGAGGAGTGTGAGGGTGACAAGTGTCACCCTCCAATCCATTCAAACCCTCACCTTATCCACTTGTGCTCTCACACATGTGTGAGAGACCAAGTGGAGAGGTGGCAACTCCCTTCAAGACTCCATGAGGATAAGGGATGCCACATGGCATCCTCTTATTCTCCAAGAGAGCCATCTCCCTCCAAGATGCTCTCACACGTGTATGAGAGTCTTGGAGGGAGATCCCACACACTTGGGGGTCTTGAAGACCTCCCAAGTCTTCTTGGTGCAGGGATCCCCAAACTTTGGGAAGAGAGATGGGTCTTTCCCAAAGCATGACTCATCTCCCATCCTTAGCCATTTCAAAATTCGTCACTTTTACTAAACCTCAGTTTAGAGTGACCAAAAGTGAGTTACCCTAGGGTTTAATAAGTCCAAATGGACCCTAGACCCTAGGGTTACCACATAGGGTAAGTTTGGGACACTAAAACACACCTAGGGAGGTATAAAATCACTTTAAATGGCCCATAAATAAAAATAATACAAAATGGTGTAAATCAAATATAAATATACAACACATGATATAAATCAATTTAAGAAGGGTGAACTAGGCTAATTAAATAATTCAAGCATGCACAAAAGCATCATCCGATCAAATGTGATCCTCATCCCTCTTCGGAATGGATCGGCTTTACAAGGAATTACATGTGTGAAAACTACCTCCGATTTCCCGTGTTCTAGGAATATAACCTGCACAACTAGATCAAGCGGTCAATCACATCATAGATAATCATAGCCAAAACAACAGAAATTAAAGTCATGTCATTGCATACAACATTAATTATTCACATAATAATTAAGATTAAAACTGCATTTTCTATCTACTGTCTCATAATCATCATCAACTAATAAATCCACATAATGAACTCGTAATCACATCAATAATCATCATCAAATATATATCACATAATGAACTCATAATCACATGTCTAATCATCATAATAGCACCAAAATATGATCTAATCAAATCACCACATGTCTAATCAATGCTAATCCAAAATCAGGAGATATAGTCTAAATCTGCATAATGGAACAATAGTCTCTAAATGTCTGATAATGTCACCAACTATAATGTAAAATGATCAAATATAGGGAAGTGAAATAAATTGGCCTCACATCAAATAGGACTCTTTTGTTGAATAAGTCAAAGTAGTTAGGTTTTTCCTAAATTTTCTCAAGGCGTCTCCCTATAAATAAAGAGGGCCTCTATTGTAATTGGTATATTTTATCTATTGCAAGGAAACTCTGCCGAATTGAAAAACATATCAAGACTTTGAGCTTTTCATGTTTATCAAAATTTCAAGCAAATATTAATATAAGCAAGTCGTTTGAGTATCAGACTTTGAGTTGAATCATATTATTTTATGATATCAGTGTTCTTAGGTCATTGGTGTTATATTATATTGAATCATTTCTAGAATTGTGAAGTTTTATTGAAAATTGAGAGAAGTTTTATTTTTCTGGTTAAATAGACTTTGTGCTATTTTCTCATTATAGGAGTTTATGTTAACCTCTATGAGAATAGAATTGTTTAAAGACTTTGTGTTATAAACTATTGTGTTATAAACTATTGTGTTCAATCTAGTTATATCATATTGGATGAGAATGGAGACTTTGAGCTACATTTGAATTCAATCAAGTTTATTTATGGGAAATAAGTCAAGCAATAGAAGACTTTGTGTTTCTATGGTTTGTCTCAGTTCAGAAGTTATTAAATATCATTTCAATTGAAGTTATCATTTTGAACAGAAAAACATCTATTCTAAAAAAAGAGAATAGGATGCAATGAAAACACCCCAAGCATAGTTCTAGTTTATATAAGTGTTAAACGTTGTTTATTAGAAATAATTCATCATCTCGAGGGAACCTCCCCTTGCTAAGAGGAGAGACTTTGTCTCATCATAGCTGTGGCAACATAACTATTTTGTCGTTAGTTAGCTAAATGACAAAATATTCACCCAACAATTTTTTGGCGACTCTGCTGGGGAAGAACGCGCAACTTGGAGCCTCACGCTTTGAGTTGAAGCATTTCATCCTCGTCCATTGCTTTAAGTTGTTTCTAAATCTTTGTTGAGTACATTGCATTATGGAATACTCAAGGTATTATTGATCCTATGTTTGAGTTAATGCAGCAAAATAACTTTGGTCTTTTGCCTCCACAACCTCAGCTTCAGTGAACAAGGAGTTTTCCTCCTACCAATGCCAGGTCTCCTATACCAAGTGAAGATTCCAACTCCAATACTAACAAAGTTTTATCTGTTCAAGTTCCATGAAGGTTTGTTATCCCACTTTTCAATCAGTGCATAATGGCAGCTCAAGGCCCGTCGGGTAATACTTTTGGACCTTTGAATTTGACACCACCACTGCATGAACTACCCCGTAGTTCAAGGAAGAATTTCCTAAAATTCTATGGTGATGGGAAAGTCCATCTTGATGAACACATTGCAACTTTTTGTATAGCTTGTGGTGTGCTAGGGGTGGAACACGAAGATGTAGCTGTGAGACTTTTTGTAGAAACACTACAAGGTGTTGCTGCGGATTGGTTCTACCACCTTGAAGCCCAAACCATAACCAACTGGAATACTCTCAAAACCAAGTTTGAAGCTAGGTTTAATCCTACAAAAGATGCACATGCTTTGTTAGCTCAGCTAACATAGATGAAGAGAGAAGCACATGAACCCATGCAAGATTTCATCGCCAAGTTTAATAAATTGACAAATAGGATTGCAGCAACCGCTCAACCAATGGCAGAGAATCTTAAATATTTCTTCATCAACACCCATCTTTCTTAGGTAAGTTTTTTTTTAAGACAGGCTAATCCCTCTAATCTTCCTTTATCTCAAAGTTTGGCTACAGAGGTTGAACATGATCTTATCCTTGCGGGTAAGATAAGAAGAGATTCAAACAGAAATAGAGGTCGGCCCTCTACTGATAATTCTTCCACAAGAACCACAGATCCTATGGTGCAGAAGTTATCAAATGATTTGCTAGCTTTGAAAAAACAAATGTCCCAAGGTATGTCCACTCCTTATAAGGACATACCAAGAAGGATGTTCCCTAACAATTCATATCAAGGCAATGCTGCAAGAAATCAAGGGCAACAAAATCATCTTCCGCCAACACAGGGGAAACTTTCCATTGAAGCACCACTGATCAATTCAACAGTTGGCTACTATGAAGCAGAACAGGATAATTCTTTCCAACCTTATTTGGATCAGGAAAACAATGCTAATCTTTTTACAGAAGGAGAAGAAGAATTAGCTGGCGACTCTACTATTGGTTTTCTAAACTACCAAGATGAAGCAGAAAGAGAAGGAGAGGTATATGATGGAGCGTATGCTATTTTTACCAGGTCCCAAAATCAATCAAAACGGTAAGTGGCTAATAAAGGAAAGTCAAGAGAGGAGCCTCAACCTATGATTTTAATTGCCAAACAAGGAACTCCATTGCCTTTTCAATCAAAGGACCTGGCTGTCAATAAACAAGTAAGTTCGTCTAACAATCCTATTTCTTATACTTTTGTTCCTCAGACCAGTACTACCTTGACTAAACCCCAGAATGAAGGATTTCCTACCTCTATATCTAATTCATTTCAGCTCTTTGACATAATTGATCATGCTAGGAAAACCAAAATCCAGATGTCTGAGGTTGAATATTTACAAGCTAACCTTGACCAATTTGATAGGTTAGCTAAGTATGTTAAAAACAAGACTGCCCCTAAGGGGCAAGATTCTCCTAAGACTATCCATGACTCCTCAAAGAACAGGTCCACCCAAAATAACTTAGTCACTACTTCCCTTGTTGCTCCAGGGAAAATAGAACCCTTCTATGTTTCTCTATTGGTCAACGGCCACAAGCTAAGCAATTGTATCATAGACTCTGAAGCTTCTGACAATGTCATGTCTGCCAAGGTGGCAAATGCTCTCAGTCTCACTTTGACCAAGACCTTCGGGAGATGTTTTTCAATGGAAAATTAGCAAGTGCCTTTGTTAGTACAAATCAAGGATGCCCAATTTGCATTTGCATCTTTTCTGGATAAGAGGATCAAGATTACCGTCCTAGTTGCTGATGTTCCAGCTTCTTATGGCATTTTGCTTTGACATAATTTTTGTAAGGATGTAAGAGGAGAACTGAACATGAATTTATCTAAGGCAAGGATACCTATTAAAGGTGTCATCCAGAAATTGCTTCCTAAGAAGGAGGCAAAATATATTGTTACTCAAACTGAAAATCCAAAAGCCCAAATTTTGTTTGAGTCTTCAAGAATGGGTAATTATTTCTTGAGCACTGAAAATACTTCTAGCTCATTAGACGAGAGTTTAGATAATTTAGATGGAAAATTAGAAGAAAATTCAGATGAAAGTTCAAATGAGAGCATAGTGATGTCGGATTCTTCCTTCTCTGATGAGGAAGAATCTACTGGTCATAGAAACATCAAGGTGGTAAATTCAAATGATGTTTGGATTTTAGAATTTGATGGCAGCTGTCTTCCACTGGATCTGGGGCTAGAGTAGTTCTAATATCTCCACAAGGTGATATTTTTCCTTTCTCCTATAAGCTGTAGTTTGACAATACTAATAACACCGTTGAGTACGAGTCATTGCTACTCGGAATGGAGGTTCCCCGTGTTAAAGGTATTAAAAATCTTCATGCATGAGGTGATGCTGAGCTTGTTGTTTGTCAAGTGAGAAATCTTTATCAGACCAAGAATGAAAGGCTGAGACATTACCGCAATCGTGTCTGGGACTACATTTACGGTTTTGATGCTTTTGACATCTCCGCAATACTGAGAGAGTTTAATGATCATGTTGATTCATTAGCTGTCTCTGCCACCCTTATGGTCCCTCACAAGGATTTTAAAGGTGATAAGTATACAATTGAGTTGGTTTTCTGACCAAGTGTATCAGATAATGCTGACCATTGGCAGGTCTTCAATGGTGATAATCAGATCATAGCTTTCTTAGAGAAGATAGATAGCTTTGATGAGCTCTACTTTGAAGGTAGTGATTCTCCACCTCAGGAATATGTTTCTGAAATAGATTCACAGACTAGTGAGGAGATTCTTCAACTAAAAGGGAATAAGATTCTGAAAGGTTTGGTTTCTTTGGAAAATTTATTTGACAAGCATGATAGAAACAACAACAACTTGATTCAAGTTCATCCATGAAATTTGAATAAGTAAATTTGAGTTCTGAAGCAGATCCCAAGATGGTTAACATCAGGAAATGTTGTACTGCTGATGATAAATTCAAGTTAATTACACTTCTTTACCATTACATTGATGTGCTGGCGTATTCATATGATGATCTGAAGTCTTTCAAACCCAAGGCAACCCAACACGAGATTCCTCTCAAGATAGGATCGTTCCCTCACAAGCAAAAATAGAGACAGTATAATCCCAAGATATTAGGTACTATTCTTTCTAAAATCCACAAAATGCTAAACACTAGGATAATATTTCCTATCCATCATTCCACTTGGATTGCAAATATTGTTCCTGTGAGAAAGAAGAACGGAGAAATCTGTATTTGTGTTGATTTCAGAAATCTGAATCAATCTTCTTTAAAGATAACTACCCTCTGCCTATTATGGACCAAGTTTTACAAACTATAACTAGTTCAAAGATGCTGTCTATGTTAGATGGCTTTTCAGGCTACAATCAAGTAGAAGTCAGTGAAGTAGATCAATACAAGACTGCTTTCACAACACCATGGGGCACATTTGCATACCGCAGGATGCCATTTGGTTTGATTAATGCTGGCCCTACTTTCCAAAGAGAAATGGACCTCACTTTCAGAGATGAAATGGGGAAGTTCATTGTGGTGTACCTTGATGACTTGACCTTTTTCTCTAAAAAGCATCAAGATCATGCCTATCATTTGTGACAAGTTTTGGAACGGTGTCGTCAAAATGGTATTTCTCTTAATCCTAAGAAATTAGTTTTTGGGGTTACAGAAGTTAAGCTTCTCGGTCACATTATGTCTAGAGAAGGTACTAAAATTGACTTAGAAAGAGTCAAATATATCCAGAGTCTTACTTTGCTTGCTAGTAAGACTGCAGTTCATTCTTTCGTCGGGAAGGTGAATTTTCTATGGAGGTTCATTCTAGAATTCTCAGAGAAGACTCGTCATATTGTCAATATGATGAAGGGTAAGACCACTTTCCTCTGGAGCTCAAAAGGTAAAGAAGCCTTCAAGGATATTAAAAGGGCCATAGCTCATGCTCTGGTTCTGGTTTGTCCTGACTACACTAAAGATTTCATAATGTACAGTTATGCTTCCGAGCATACACTTTCAGCAATTCCGGTTCAGCAAAATGAAGAGGGTGTGGAATCTCCAATTTCATTTATGAGTTGTCCATTGAAGGCTCATGAACCTAAGTATTCAAATATGGAGAAACATGCTTACATCATAGTCAAGGTGGTGAAGCATTTCAGGTTTTACATTCTGAACTCGCATACTGTTGTCTTAGTGTCGGATACAACAGTAAAATCTATCTTGACACAACAAGAATTTAGGACTCAAAGGGGCAATTGGATTGCCAAAATTCAAGAATTTGATCTTGATATCAAGCCCACAAAGCTTGTACATGGGAAAGGTTTATGTCAATTGATTGTTGACAATGTCGCAAAAGAAACAGGTGATGAAGAGGCTGAGGTTGAATTTATGCCAATTGTTCTCTCTGTTACTACAACAGATGAGTGGTATTCCAATATCGCTTATTTTCTCACATATGGTGAGTGTTCTCATTTATCTTATAAAGAGAAGTGAACTATCAAGTTAAAGGCTGCAAACTATGTCTTGTGGGATAACGGTTTGTATAAAAGAAGCCTTGATGGAGTTTTTCTCCGTTGTGTGGATAAAGCACAACAAAGCAAACTTTTAGAGTCTTTTCACAATTTGGCATGTGGAAGACATTTTTCTACACTTGTAACAACTCATAAAATTTTGCGAGCTAGGTACTATTGGCCTACATTATTTCAAGATGCATACAATTGGGTACGTAGATGTGAACTCTGCCAACAGTTTGTTGGGAAGCCTAAGTTAGCTGCACTACCACTAAAGCCAGTTGTGATTTAAGAACCTTTTCAATAATGGGGT
This sequence comes from Cunninghamia lanceolata, assembly GCA_027924645.1. Taxonomy (NCBI): domain Eukaryota; kingdom Viridiplantae; phylum Streptophyta; class Pinopsida; order Cupressales; family Cupressaceae; genus Cunninghamia; species Cunninghamia lanceolata. Next base: position 7,499,227 of record BSBN01000460.1, read on the forward strand.
ATTGACTTCATGGTGCTGTGAACCCAGCGTCGAGTGCGGGACATAGTTTTGTTCTCACTGCAACAGATTACTTCACCAAGTGGGTCGAGGCAATTCTAGTTAAGCATGCTACTTCTGAGGTAGTATGTAATTTTCTCAAGGAAAATATCATTTCTCAGTTTCAAGTTCCAAACAAAATTGTAGCAGATAATGCTACATTTTTTTCTTCAAATGAGATCACTAGTTTTTGCTTTGAATATGGGATCATCCTTTTACATTCATAAGACTATTATTCGCAAGGGAATGGTTAGGCAGAATCTAGAAACAAGAATCTGGTTACAATTGTCAGGAAATTGGTGGAGGATAATCAGAGGACGTGGCATAAAGCTTTGTTTGATGCTTTATGGGCTGACAGAATTACCCCCAAAAGGGAAATAGGCATGTCACCATTCCAGCTTCTATGTAGTTTGAATGTGGAAATACCTATTACTTTGGAATTGACGGCTTTGAAGTTGGCAAAAGCAGTGGAAGATAGAACTTTTGAAAGTTCTATAGACAAAAGAATAATGTACCTCACTGAACTTGAAGAACATCAAGTTATGGTAGTAGACTGTATTGCTGAGCATCAAAGTTAGGTCAAGAAATTTTTTGACAAAAAGGCGAAGGCTAGAGAATTTCAAATTGGGGATCAAGTCTTGTTATGGGACAAGAGGAGGGAGCCAAAAGGAATGCATGGGAAGTTTGATTCCCTATGGAGAGGTCCATTCGTCATTCACCAATTTTGTGGTGAAAATAGTTTCTTGTTAGAGTATCAATATGGGACACCATTCTTGCTGCCCCATAGTGGACAACATCTGAAGCATTTCAATCCTTGAAGTATCAAATAAGTTCATTTATATATTTGTATAATTTTCTATTTTTCTTTTTCATTTTTGTTTAGTCTTTTTGTGTCTTTTTATTTTGGTAGCTTGACTCTATGGCCCAATGGCATGGATGAACGCACTTAGAGACTGAATTCTTCTTCCTTTGATTGTTACAAAGAATAATCGAAGTAAGTTCCCCAGTTAGAGCCAGTTGTTGTCCTCAAAATTAGCTGCGCTCATTTTGTAGGATGACCCCTACGAAACTTGTCTGTTTCGTAGCCTACACTATAAGTTTGCAAATCGAGGCAAGTTATCTTGGCCTCATGTGAAGTCATTTGACACCATAGAATAGCTTGTGATATTCCCCTAGGTCAGTTCCTCTAAATTCGTGAAAATTGACTAGGTTATAAGCTTGTCAAAATATCAATTTTGACTATTTTAGGGTGTTAGAAAATTTTTAGGTTTTAACATGCACTGGCAGTTAAATCCACCACTTGTGCATATTCTTATCTTACATATGTTTTGGGATAAATATGCACAAGCGGTCTTATCCACCGCCCGTGCGTGTTGATTCATTGATATGCAATGTCAGTTGTTTTTACTGCCCAAGCAGATCTCAGTGAAATCAAGTTCAACTGAAGTGACATTAATGTCACTCGTGTCTCCATTAATACACCCTTTTAGACCTTTTTAAGGTATAAACTTGTTTCATTTTGTTATTTCTCATTCCCTAAATCTTCCAACCATCTATTGAAGTCTTCCTGAGATTGCTCGATCACGTGGATTTCAGAATTGAACAGATTTTGGTCTCCAAGGTCACGCTTAGGGTTTCGGTTTATTGTCTGAGGTAAGTTGTTATTTTTTCATTTTTAGTTTCTATTTTAAAACTAGGGTTTCATTGATCATTCAAAATGATTGTTTTGTAAACTATATTGTTTGGATGTTTTGTTGTTTAATTCATCATCGTCTATGTTTGTTAATAAAGAGTTTTGGAAACCTTGGTATAGTTTGTGTTTCTTTTTATTGTTGTCATTTTAAAACGGTTTATTTTTTCGTGGAACCCTAGTTTTTCATTTTTCATGGATTTTCTTGAATGGGTCTTAGGTTTAAAACTCATTTTCAACTTGTGTGTATCGTTGGTATTTGTCGTCGATGATGCCTTGTCTCATATGAGTGTCGTCGAATGTACCGGCGGTGAAATCCGCTGACCATGCTTCAACATTCACCCTGAATGTAAGGGCGGTGAAATTCACCACCCTCACATTCTTTCTTAAATTAACCCACATGTATTAGTGGTGAAAACCACCGCTAATACATATGCATTGTCTTTGTTTTTACCCTCATGCAAGGGCGGTTAAAAATGCCGCCCCTACATGGAAATTAAACTTTTAATATTACATGCTCAAGCAGTAAAAATTGCCACTACTACATGTGTTTAAGGTTTCAACAAGAAGGTGTATGAGCGGTCATTTTGACAGACTTCACATCTAAACATTTGGTTTTCATCCAACATGCCTGAGCGGACATTTTCGCCGCCTATGCACACAGTGCCTTGCATTTTTACCCTCATGAAAGGGTGGTCAAAATGACCGCCCCTACATCAAACACAATTTTCTTCCACATATGCAATGGCTCAAAAATAACCGACATTGCATGCTAAGTGACCTACTCCACATGTAAGAGCGGCCATTTTGGCCACCCATGCATACTTTCTTGAATTTTTTCCTAACTCTAGAAACTTTTGCTAAATGACACCTATAGCCCGCTTTCGCCCTATTTTCTTGACTTGCGTGCTCTCTAGCCCTTTCAAGTATGTTCCCGTGTTAATGATCATCAATCCACACTAACCCTAATTTGCCTATTTTTCCCCTAACTGTGAGATCATGAATTTTTGTAGTTTCATCAAGCATCCGTGATCAACGCTATTTCCAGTTTTCTTCTCAAAATTAATGTCAGAGCCATCTCCATCAAAGGCCAAAATCATGAAGTATAAGTATCAAGGGGTTTTCCTTGTTACTTCATTGCAATCCAATGTGGACAAGATTAGAGATATAGAAATTGGGCATGTAGATATGGCTAATTTCATGGAAAGGACAAAGCAATCTAATCCTCCTCGCTACATGCAGAAGATTGTTGAGAGCAATATACACCTGGTGGCATCTTTTCCTGTTGCTGCACATAACTCAGAATTTGTTCTCCAAGTGCTGAGCCACTATAATAGGGATACCAGGACTGTGTCTGATTCTCAAGGGAATGTAATCATGAGATTAGATGCAGAATTTCTTGACAAGATTTTCATGTGTCCACCTATTGAAAATGTTGGGGAAATAGATTTTGCTCGAGGTTAGAGAGATTTTGAGAAAGACGTGGAAGTTGCAAAGAAACATATCAATAGTAAGTGGCTAAAAACTCCTAGGAGCAATTTGTCTAGATGGCCTAAAGATCTCCTGAGAAGAGATTTTGTCGAGGAGGTAAGTGATTTGATTACACTGCTGAGTCAAATTAGACGTCTTCCTTCTTCATCCAAGTTTCATGAAAGGATGTATACATATATTAAGGTGATTCTCAAGGGCCAATAGAAGATCTTCTAGGGAGAACAGATCAGTAATGCTCTACATGATCAATTGATCAAAGTCAATACAAATTTTAAGTTTTACATGACTTCATATCTGGTATATGTTGCTGCAAGTATGAGGAGTTTTCTAGGTCTAACTCAAAATGGTGATCGGAGGTTAGTTCCAGTTATTCAATACTATCTACAGAGTACTCTCAAAGGATCAATTCATCATTTTCACAGAGTTAATGATACTTTCTTTTCAATCTTTCTGTGTCTATGGGACAGTGAGCTTGAGCAGAAGAGAGTATCAGATGAGGCCTGGGAAGTGGTCAATTCTTTTGGTTGTTTGTTTTTGCAATTTCCATTTTTCACTTACCTAAGAGTTGGATATTATCCTAGATATCCATACATGCTTCCACGATATCCCAATAATAAGATTATTCTAATGGAGTTATGTAGACAATTGATTGTTGTACATAATAAATAGATGGAACTGAAGAAATCAGGAATTAAGTTTCCAGTGGAAATTGGTAGGTACTCAATGCAATCATCCACCAAGGCTAAAGCAGTTGAATCAGAAATGTAGTTGGTAATGATGAAATAGTTCAGGAAAAGAGATCACTTTGATTTCCAGAGGGTACAAGACAAGATCAAGAGAAAAGCAGTGTTTCATGTTCCTATGGTTGAGGATATTTGGGCTGATCTGAGGACCTAGAATGAGATCAAGAAGCTGGATTATTGCAGACTTCATCTGAGCGAGATTGAGGAACTAGGATTGGCTGATGTTCCAGAAGGTATGGAAGATGAAGGTGATGTTCTAGACCCCAGGTATGACATCAACAATATTGAAGCTTCAACTTTACTAGAGGTCAAATGGTCGATAAAAGAAGAAACTTCTATCAGGAGGAGATTTCAACCTATACTGGCTAACACCAATATATGGTTGCAAAGAAAAGGTCTCAGTTTGAAAAAATTCCTCACCGGATTAGAGACAGAGACTCAAGAGCAGACCAGAAAGAAGGTAGAAAATAGGACAAGACAAAGAATAAAAGTGGTGCTCCTTCTTCTTCTAAGGTGCACAAACCAAAAATTAATTTGTCTCAAAAGGAGGGAAGGCAAAAGAGATTGAAGGAACTTCCACTATTACATATTCAGGTGCTGAAGAAGTAGATGTTGATAAAATGGGGGTTGAAAATACTGATATGGAACAACAGAATGTTGAGGAACCTAATAATACTGAGCAACTAGAAATGGGTGAAAAACTCGATGAGGAAGGTGATAAGGAACATGAAAAAGAAAAGGATGTGGAACAGGAACAACTTGTTGGCTCACTAAAATCTCTGCAGAAAGGTTTTCCATCAGAGCCACAAGTTTCTACGCCCTTACCTCATGTTTCTATTTTTTATAATCCTCCAATAGTTTCTAATGTTCCTGTTGTCATTATATCTTCTAATAATACTCGCCCCTCTATGAGAACAAGTTTTGGGACTATTTTTTATTCTTCTGGTTCTATTCTTAGTCTGTCTTCCCCTTCTTTTGATATTGGGGAACAGACCATTCTAGATCATTTACTTGATGGTTTAGGGAAAAATGTTGATACAGGTGCATTTTTCACCAACACTTCTCCTATTGTCACTATAACAGGTGTTAGTATGGATCCTGCTAAGAAGGTAGTTGATTCTTCTCCAAATTTTAGTACACTAACACTACCTCCATGGTTGTCTGCCTATACTCCCGAAAGGAAAAAGCAAGCTATTTCACCAGATGATATTGACATTGAGAAATTACTACCTGTTAAACCAAAGACTCAGAAGGAGAAGCCTAAAACTGTTTCTAGACTAATTGATGAAAAAGGAATCAGGTATGCAGAAATTACTAAACCACCAGATGATGCTACTACAGATACCTTTGATCTGAATGATTATATTGTTTCAAGAGTTGAGTTAGGTAAGCTGACTGATGAAGGTATCAAGGTGGATTTTCAAGCTACAACCAACTCATTGCTTTTAAAATATGATGAGGTAAAAAAGGAAAAAGAGCAGTAGAAAGCAAAGGTAGAAAAGCTTGCTGCTGTCCTTTAGAAGATAGTGAAATCATCAGAGATCGTGGAACCAATGGCAGTTACTATAGAAGACCCTTTGATTCAAAAGGTTGAGAAAGTTCAAGCCAAAGGAAGAGTGGTTGGAGACATTGTGGAATGGTTGTTGGCACAAGGTCATTCTCTTGAAGACCACAGTGGAAAGAAAGGAAAAAATGGCAAAGGCAAAAGCTGAGCTAGATGATATTGTTGATTCACTTTCTCAAGAACTTCAAGATCAAGAGGATAGTTTAGAGGAATGGATTGAGATGAAGAAAATAAAGATAAAGAATTTGATTTCCATTGGTGTCGTTTCAAACCAAGAGTCTTATCTCAAGACTAAAGAATCCATTACCCATCGCATCAATGTGATAAGAGGTTTACTTAATGAGTTGTGCCAAGTACGAGAAAACAATGAAGATAGTGATGTCTCAATTCTACATAGGTTAGAGGAAATACCATGCACTCTAACAGATGAGGATCACAAGTTCCTATCTGTAGAGGAGATGATTGATGCTTTTGAGAAGATGGTTCAGCAGAAGTTTGAAGATGAAGTGCTTACGGTGGTTTCAATGGATAGCTTTTATGATCATCACTCAACCTTTGAAAATCTAAAGGATAATCTTGAAAAACATGAGAAAGTGATAAAGGTGGTCAAGGATGCAGTTCTCAGGGCTCATACCATTTCATATAATACAGCCGGGCTTGATGTCTGTGAGATGGCAGTAGTGCGGACCATGTACCAAAACTTCCTAAAAAGAATGATGGTGGCAGTTGAAATTTTTTTTCATGCCTTAGTTGATTTTCATTTTTGTATATGCAATTTGTATTTTGTTTTGGACATATTCACATTTATTTTCTCAAAATGTAATTACATGTGAGACAAAAGAAGTCACAAGTCAAATAGGACTCTTTTGTTAAATAAGTCAAAGTAGTTAGGTTTTTCCTAAATTTTCTCAAGGCCTCTCCCTATAAATAAAGAGGGCCTCTATTGTAATTGGTATCTTTTATCTATTGAAATTGAAAAACATATGAAGACTTTGAGCTTTTCATGTTTATCAAATTTTCAAGCAATTATTAATATAAGCAAGTAGTTTGAGTATCAAACTTTGAGTTGAATCATATTGTTTTGTGATATCAGTGTTCTTACGTCATTGGTGTTATATTATATTGAATCATTTCTAGAATTGTGAAGTTCTATTAAAAATTGAGAGAAGTGTTCTTGTTCTGGTTAAATAGACTTGTGCTATTTTCTCATTACAAGAGTTTGTGTCTACATCTATGAGAATAGAATTCTTTAAGGACTTTATGTTGTAAACTATTGTGTTCAATCTAGTTATATCATATTGGATGAGAGTGGAGACTTTGAGCTACATTTGAATTCAATCAAGTTTATTTATGGGAAATAAGTCAAACAATAGAAGACTTTGTGTTTCTATGGTTTGTCTCAGTTCAGAAGTTATTAAATATCATTTCGGTTAAAGTTATCATTTTGAAGAGAAAAACATCTATTTTGAAAAAAGAGAATAGGATGTAATGAAAACACCCCAAGCATAGTTCTAGTTTATATAAGTGTTAAAAGTTGTTTATTAGAAATAATTCATCATCTAGAGGGAACCTCCCCTTGCTAAGAGGAGAGACTCTGTCTCATCATAGTTGTGGCGATATAACCATTTTGTTGTTAGTTAGCTAAATGACAAAATATTCACCCAACAAATCTAATATGTTCTTCCAAAGATATCTCTTCCTGTCATGGTAATAGGATCTCTGAGCCTTGTTTCCATCAATGACATCATACAAGTCAATACTAGAGCAGTGTCTCTTGCCAACAATCTCCCCCTTTGGCATTGATGGCAACACTTAGTAAAAAATGCTTGAGTGCTCCTCCTTACTGTACACACTTTGTTTTCCTGCTCACCCTGAGATGATTATCCATTTTTCACTAAACTTCTTCTCCCCCTTTGACATCAATGGCAAAGGGTGTTGATCCGGAACCAAAAACTTGTCAAAATCTCAAAAATTGATGAACTCAGCCGCATATTTACAAGTGCAATCTACCTCTTTGTATTACATGTATTTGAGAATGTCATTGAATAAGTTCTTGATCTGTGCCCACTCATTTTCCCAACCTTTCTGAGCATTATCCAAAATTTGAATGTGTCCACTATAGAGAAAGGCTAAAGTTTCTCCCTTATTGAGATCAGAAGGTGTGCCTGTTTGTGCAGCTACCCTAGCCTCTACAGTAAGATTTGTCATTGAGTCCAATTTAGGGCAGACTAATCTCCTTAGTTGTCCCATTCTATTTTTTATTTGATATTTTCAATTTAATAACTTAGTCAAATCATTGTGGATGTGAATGACTTTTGCTTCCTTATTTCTAATTGATTATGTTGCCAAATCAAATTTGTTAGAGATGTCCATCATTCTTTGTTCCATATCTTTGATCTTTTCTTCAATCTCCTGAGTAGCTTTTGGCCAGGATAGGCAAAATTTGTACACATCTCCAGCTTCTTTCACAACTCTTTGAATTCTAGATATTGAATTATCTAACAAAATCTTATCCTTGGCTATCATTGTCTTTAATTCCTCCAATCTTTTTCCTTCAAATTCTTGCCTTACTTTTGTTTTTGCAGATTTCTCAAAAGATTCAAACTAACTACTTACTGAATTTATTAATCCCTTCAAATGACTTGCTGGGGGCATGGATGAATCCCTCTTGTGGGTAGGCAGCAGCTTTTCTAGAATCCAAGATGCTTCATCAATCAAGTTACTATCCTCAATAAGCGATTTCAACAACTCTTCTTGAGCCTTTGCTTGAACAATTGAAGCCCACTTAAATTTCTATGCCAGAGACATTGTGTCCAGATTTATTTGGTCCTGTAGTAATTTTGGTTCATCCCAATCTTGTTTCTCCTTTTCGAGCACTTCTTTTGCTGAAGCAACAGTGTCTCTTGTCACCTTATGTTCACAAAGTGAGACATTCTTTTTCTTTTCTCCTTCAATAATGGCTTCTGAAATGGATGAGATCCTTATTCTTTTTCTAGGACTAGATGCTGGTCTCCCCTCTTTAGATCTCTTGTCTTTCCTTTCTAGAGTGTTTGATGCCCATTCTACTGGAGTACTTGTGAACTCGGATCCTCCTGATTTGGTTTCTACCTTAATTGTTCGTCTAATGTTCTTTCTGACTGCTTAGGTTCCATCAGCACTCTGGAAGATAATTCTGAGCAAGTCTTGAATCTGTCTTCTTTGGGATCACTAGGTTTACTTAGTAGTGTATCAGTTAATTCAGTCAAGACATCTTCTGCAACTTCATAACCTAGTGCAGGGATCCATATAGTTATTGGTTCCACAGCTTCCATAAAGCATTTATCTTTATCCACCATCAATACAATGTCCCTTTCATACTTTATCACCACTTTTTTAGGTATCTGGAACCTTCTTACCATTTTCTATTGAAAATCTCTAAAATATTTCCACATAATTTCATTTTACATATCTGTATTACCCAAACTCTGTAAATGATTTCTTATTTGAGCCGCTACAAGAATGTGCTCGAGCTAGATAACATTTCCTAGACCAAGTAGCTCTTTTAGGAAGTAAAAGAGTAAGTTTCTTTTGCCCTTTTCAAGTTCTCCATAAGTTCATTTCAAAGCAATTCATAAAGATCATAATCAGTATTATTTTTATCATGTCATACGCTATGTATATGGCTAATGCAGACACAGAATTTTCTTTGTTGGAGAAGTATATTTTGTATCCTATAATCATTGATGCAAATCTGACATTTGAATCCCTGATAGCATTCACTGTAAGGCCATTCTTCTCAAATTTGGCTCTTGTTAGCTGCATTACCACATTGTTCTTCATTTTCTTTATGCTTGGAACCCTTCCGGAGGAGCTCATACTAGTTACTACTTTAATGGCTTCTTTAGCTATCAAAAAGCGTTCATCAAGCCATTAAGATTCATCATTAATTCTTCTTACAACAAGCTTGACCCATGCATCAATCAGAATTGTGGGAAAGTCCAACTAGGTGTCAAATTTCTTTTCTCCTAGAATTTTGTAATCATCTTTTAGCACAATGTCCGCAGTAGTCAATTTGTCCAAAGACAGTTTGCCTAACTTCATATGGTCATATTCTTCTAATCTGGTATGAATGTATGCCCTGATATCTTCCATATGCAAGACCCCATGTGGAGTAATTGAGAATGCCCCTAATGGATCATTTTTCAGTAATTTGAAGAATTGTTTCTTAAACTTGGGGCGAGACATTTTTCCTATATTGATTACATGAGGAGTAAACATTTTTTAGAGCAATTTAATTTTCACAGTAGGGTTTCAAGTTGCAAATACCTCTTTCATCAAAATAGGGTTTCCTTGATCCAAAATTCTCCAGGCCCTTCAATTTTTGGTTGTTTGATACTCAAAGCATGTTCCAATCTTTTTGAATACTTGATAACTTTGAGTGTAAAGTAATTTTAGGATTAAATAAGTTCCTTTTTATCCTCCGCACGGCTTGACCTAGTCATCATAAATGCTCATTTCCAAAAAGCTACCAAAACCTTTCACTGTAGAACACAGTCGATTAGGATTGCTCCATAATATGCTGCATTGACTCTTTTTGTTCCAGTTTTTCATCCAAAAGATGTGTCATATCAGATTTCATCATACACCTTCGTGTCAGATTCTAGCACTCACTTTCTAGCTAGGAGATTTGGATTTTCTACACTGCTCCCCCTGAGCCAAACCTCTCAATTTACTTCTGTCACGCCCGCAACTCCCACGCGGACGCGACGCACAAAAATGCCCGTGTCACGACCACATTCGCCATGCGGTCATGACACGGGCCGCAAAACAAATTCTTTCTATCCCTAAGAAGCCCCTCGCAAGCATCTGCGTGCTCGATGGCTATACGCAATGGCGTAAACATGTCGTAACCGTGTTGGTTAAGGCTGTCTAGGAGGAATGCGACATGAAGTGTGTCGCTTCTAGGGATAGATCGATTACATCTGTACCCCTAAGTTTCCTAGGCAAGGTGATTTCAAATTCAAACTCCAACTTAACGCTTAGCGAAAAGTGATGAGCAGAACACTGGCTAGATGGCGTGCGATTGAAGTGGATAGGTGGATTGAAAAGTATCAAAGATTAAATAAATATCGCAAAAACTTAACCCTAGGAATCTAGAACAATTTCAATAGCCTAATGCGTTTCGATAAACGCAATAATAAATTTAAATAAAACATCAATTAATATATTTAAATTAAAAATAATTAAGCAAAAATAATACGATTAAATTTAAAATTAGCTTAGAACAAAATCAACGATAAAGGTAACTAATTAAATCAATCTAACATCAAGACGTTGGTTGAAATCAACCTAAAAGCCGAGTTCGTTATTAAACATAATTTGACATTATGTTTAATAATTCACTCAAAAACTGATGGATGAGGGGGGGAAAGTTTTAAATAACTTCCCTCGTAAAAATAATGATAAATTAACTCCATAATTCAAATGGTAAATATCCTGCAAGGAAGAAGTTAGAATAAAATAAAATAAAAATAAATCTCAAGCAGGACAAATTTAAAGGGCAAGGGAAAAATTCTCTCCCCATTAAGATAAATAATTCTCTAAGATAAAGATTATTTCACCAAGCAATTAAATAAAAAGCAAGAACCAATAGATAGAATTTAAAAAAATAAATAAAAGAATAAGTCCTCACCAAAAATAATTATACTATTCAGAATTATAAACAAACCTAATCCAAATTGCATTTGTTTTATCCATATTCTATGTTGCCCAAATTTTGTATCATGTTGTTTGCATATGTAGAGTTTGCCCTAATTTCCTTATTCCCATACTTCCTTCTTCTCTTTCTTTATTAAGTTTTCTGGTTTGCAGGTTGGGGTTAAGGAGGCCATGATCCATGGTGATATGCATTCGATGCTCTGAAAGCTTCCATTGGCTGCCATTATATTGAATGTAATTGTATTACACTTTAGCAATGGTAATATATTGTAATATATTGTGGTGAGATGCAAGGCGTTGAGAGAGAGAAAGAGCCGTCGCCGTCAGATGGTAGTAGGGAGACCGAAGTGGAGGGCTATGGAGAGGCTACGGTGGAGGAGTCTCAGGCGGCGGCACTATCGACAGGGGAAAGAGGAAACTGTGACCGAAGGGAGACGGGGGCTATCAGCGGTAGCAGCGGTGGGGATGTGTGGGGTGTTGGGGTGTGCGTGGGGTGTGGAAGATGTCGGCGGTGGCGATGGCGGTAGAGGTTGCAGAGGACGGGGACAATGCTACAGTGGTGAGGGAGGGCAGCACGAATAGTGGCGGCCAGCATTTTCTGCATGCCGTCCGGTGGTGTTCCCAGCGAGCAATGGTGTGAGGGGGTAAGGAGGGGCGGACTCTCCACCCAACCCCACAAACAACAAACAAGGCAGCGGCGCTAAACCGCCACTCTGCATAACCCTCAATTGACTTTCGGCCCACAGCCACGATGAGAGAGGGTTTTAACCCTTGACAATAAAAAAACTCATTTCAAATGATATTTATTTGTATAGTTTCTTTAATTCTTTTAATCATAGTTTATTTACAGTTGTAGCACCTGATATATATATTTGTATGTATGTTTGTATATCCCTCCTAAATCTGTCTATTTCTTTAAAAAATATAGTTTGTTTTCTTTGTTTTGCCCAACATTCTTTTATATATAGATATATTTTAAGTACAGTTTGTTTTGTTCTTTATAACAGGAAAGCAAATACAGTTTGTTAGTTTGTTTAAACACAATTTGTTCATTTATCCAACATGCAACCCAATATAGTATGCACAGGATTTAACACCTGAATATGTATATATTAAAAAAAAACAACAGTAGTATAAGTGTGAATAAATCTTCCACCCACAGCAACTATATTGTCTAATAAAGCACACATAGTGAAATAAACTGAAATAGATAAAGTAATAACACAGAGTATACACAGTTATGCATACATCTGGCAAATAAATTCTCATGCATAATTTCTTTCTCCTATAATTTCTTCCATAAAATAGAAATGCAATAAACTGATAACCTCCCAATTGCTCTCCATTACCATACATGACTGACCATTTGATATATATTGCTTTCCTTTCGACATTATACAGCTAAGAACATCCTTCTTTTTTCTGGTAACAATACATACAACAACTACTCATTTTCCCTAGGAAGACAAAAAGGAAAGGGAACAACACAAACACAGAATAGCATCCTAGAGTTTAATCCATAGACTTTTCCATCCATTCATCCTCATCATACAACCATCCCAAGTCCCACATCCACATTCCTTAACAGAGTTGAATAAAATTAGTTTTATTACAATAAATAAGAACACAATAAATAGCATTTTCACATTGCAATAAAATGATTTTCACAGTTAACAACTTACAACAGCAATTACATTTTTTTTTATAATAAATTTGAAGGATACTCATAATTTGATTCCTTGCATCTACAGACATAAGATGGTAAATAATTCTGACCAACATTACAATAAAGGATTCTTCACATTTATATTTTTCTATAATAGCAACTTAATGGTTAGAATAAACTTGCCAAATATTACAATAGGGCCTCAAAGGCCATGGCTCAACAACCAACAAGATAATGTTACAACACTATAATGGGCTTCTCCAAAACTCCATGTCTTCAATAAACACCTACAATAAAACACAATAAAAAGGACAACAACCCAGCCACTACAAAAGCTCTCCTCCCTACCGTAGACCCGCAAGTGGGTCACCCTTGAGCTAGGGAGGTAGGGATTCACACAGGTGAAGCAAACCACAACATAATTGTTAATCACAACAACACAAAACAGAACAAACCCATAGGTTTTACACATAACTTAACTCATATAAATGAGCTTGGTGAGGTAGGGAATAGACCTCTCAACTTAAAAGGGCTCCGAAATGATAATAAAAAAAAAGTCTCAACACATGGCCTCAAGCCAAAAATCTCCATAACACCAACCTCCACAAATATCACATAAAATCCCCATGGCACTCTTGCCATTCAATATTCTCCTCCACAAATAAAGGCCCTCAAGGCACAAATACAATTGTGGGAGAGCCCCCAAGGATTGTTCCTTCCCCCTACCCATACAAGTTGATCATTACCTCCATTGGAGGTGCTCTCACCATAACACCCATCCCAACATCACAATGCAAAACAGCAAAACAACCACAAACTAAAACACAACACATTATACAAGCAAAGTTGGGATAACAAGTTAAGAAACCTACCTTACAAGCATTCCCAAGCCTTCCAACTCCAAGAATTTCTCCAAACTCCTCCAAACTAGAAAAGAAACTGAAATTTGCAAGAATTCTCAAAAAAATTGCAAGGAATAGAACTAGCAAAGAGAAGAACCCCCACTCCTCTACAAGAGGAGCTATTATAGGCCATCAACTTGGCCTTGAGGGAATGAGAAGGTGACATTTGTCACCATCTCCTCCCTCCTTCAAAGCCACTTGTAAGAGTGAGAAGGTAAGAGGATGCCAAATGTCCTCCTCTCACTCCACCTCCATCTCCACCTCATCCACTTGTGCTTCCACACAAGTGGGAGGGGGACAAATGGTGAGTTGGATTCCCACTCACACCTCAAGAAGACAAGGGTCTTGAGTTGTGCTCCCACTCACTTGGGAGTTTGGGAGGACTCTTGGAGACCTCCCAAGTCTTCCTTGGGAATGATTCCCAAGGCTTAGGGATGGGAGATGAGTTCTTCCCAAGGCAAGGCCCATCCCCCATCCCCCATCTTCCTTTTTTTCTAAATTCGTCACTTTTACTCATCCATGGTTTAGGGTGACCTAAGGTGAGTCAAAACTAGGGTGAGATAGTCCAAGTTGACCCTAGACTCATGGTTGACCACCTAGGGTAACTTTTGGGACCCTAGGATTCATGAAAAGGGTCAAAAATCCACATTTAAATGGCCCAAACAAAATAATATAAATACCAAGTGGCATAAATCAATTAAAATTTTACAACACTTATTATTAATCAATTTTAAATAAACAAAAGGGTACTAAAGCTAAATAAAATTAAATCAAGCACTATAATTCATCATTCAATTTCAAACGTGATCCTTATTCCTCTTGGGAATGGATCGGCTTTACAGGGGATAACATAGTGTGAATTCTACCTCTGATTTCCCATGGCTAGGGAACGTAAAACCTACACATCTCGATCAAGTGTCAGTCCTATCATGAAAAGTCATAGCCGAAGCAATTGAAATTAACTTCACGCAATCAAAATAAACATCAATACATAACTCCAAATTAAACTGCATTTTCCATCACCTGTCAAATAGTTCACATCACATAAGTAACTAGAATCTCATAACAAATAGCATCTAATATATATCCCATATGTCGAACCACAACATATCATCCAATATGACCGAATCAAATCACATATATCAAATCAGTGAGATAAAACATCAAGTCTGCATAATGAAACATAGTCACTAAGGTCTGATAGTGTCATCTACCGAATATCATAATGAACAAAATATGGGAGGTAAAATAATCGGCCTCACACTTCCCAAAAAAAGTATCTACACCGAATACTAGTGTGGTTTGATCCCTAAGTTCAATTGCTTCTTTCTTGATCCATACCTTGTTCATTTCTTTTTTGCTCTATTTTCCTTTCTTCAGAATAGCAATCTCTCTTCACATTCCTGCTTCTGCAGAACCTTGCAACATGTCTGAATTTGCTGCAATTGAAACATACTACATTCTTTTGACCTTGATTCCTTCCATTGATTAAATTTGATCTACATTGATTAGCCATGTGTCCAAATCTATTGCATGCAAAACACTTTCCATTGAATGATTGGTTGTTCTTGATATTTTGAAAATTAGTTCTGACCAAACTTCTACATTCATTTGATCTGTGTCCCATTTTATAGCATGCATTGCACCTAATAGAATTCTGACTTGCTTTACTTTTGCATACAACAGCTTTATGACCAATCCTATTGCAAGTGAAGCATTTTCCTTTGAATGACTATTCATTCCTTCCATTGTTGAAACCTTTTCTAATCTGATTTCTACATTCATTTGCACTATGACCAACTTTCTTGTAATTGAAGCACTAACCAGAGAATGATGGAATCTTTTATTTTTTTCTACTCCTACACTGAGTAGCCCTATGACCAAACTTATTGCATGAATTACAATAACCATTGAAAGATGGGTACCTTTGAGCATTTGGTTGTCTGACCGGAGGTCTTCTAGGTCTTCTTCTTTGATTTCTGAGCTATTATCTTGGCTTCATGTTCATTTGTCTAGAGTTTCAACTTTCTCCTTTCTCAAATCCTAAACCATGTTTGTCTTCAGTATTCCTCTAACAAGCAATCATTTCGTCAAGCTTTGCAGTACTTATCTTGAATTTTTCTTCAAAATTTCTCGCCTTTTCTAGATCTGTTTTCAAACTTATAATTTCTTTTTCAAGTTTTGCACAATCTTCTTATCTATTTTTCAAAATAAAATTTAGATCATCTTCTGATTTTGTTCTTTCTGTAACTTATGCTTCCAAATCATTTAGGGCTTCATTTGTTGATAGCAATTGGTCATTGACTTCTTTGTATCTGTCTTTGAATTTCTTGACTTGCTCCTTCTATTTTAAGATGCATTCATAAGCTTGCTTTAGATTCTCCTTCAGATCTCTGACCTCTGCTTCAAAATTTTCAAGATCCATAAGAGTTTCTTCTAGTTTGTTGCATCTCTCATAATTTCCATACCTTCTTGCTGCCATGATCACACTATCCCAGATCTTCCTTAAGTTGTTAAACTTTTTCCAAGGAACTTGGCTCTGATACAAATTGTTGAATGTCAGGAACACTGAGAGGGGGGGTGAATCAGTGTTTTATAAATCTTTTCATGTACTTTCACCTTTAACCATTTCAAAAGAATAATCCAATAGAAGCAAAATATACAACTGAACAACATCCACAAAAGCATGACACATAACACCAAGATTTTACGTGGAAAACCCAAAGAGGGAAAAACCACGGAGAGAATTAGCTCTCATAAATATATTGCAATCTTTATAGAAATGATGTTCAGGCTTGGTCACTCCATGGGCCTAGAATATGCTGGCTTACATCCATGAAGCACAACTAGAATTAGCAGGCTCACTGCCTCAACCCTAAACCTAGCAAGATTACAATGAGGGTTGTTAAACCCTAAAGGTTGTTAAACCCTACTGAAGGCTCACTGCTGGCTTACTACCTTGATGACAAAAGCTTTCTTCCAAATAGATCACACATGATAACTGAATACTGCTTCAGCATCTGCCACTATGCCAGGGTACAGTCATTTAGCAACTGAATTATGAATCCCAAGTCTTCATCACTGCTTCTCTTCTAATTCTTCTCATCTATTCACATGCTCAATTCTCACACACCTCTATGCTCACACACCATACCACTCAATTGAAGATCATCACTCTTATATATCCACATCATGATTTAATAAAAAAATCAGGTCAGCATCCAAGAAGTGAAATGTGTACATAGAAAGATGTACCTTGTCACTCAATCCAATGCGTTATGTGTCACGGGACCCAAATCTTCTCCCAAATGTGTTCATATATGTCGGCTCTAATCATTCAATTACTTGCATAGATCTTTCACATGATGACCTTTCTCCGCATTATGATTTATCTCACTAGTCAGCCTGTTCCTCAAGAGCATGCTTAACAAGTTCATCTGTTGACTTACAACTTCTACTTCTAATCACAAAAAACTTCCAAAATCATATCAAGGACTCTTTATACATTCCCAATCTTACCCTCAGAACCGCAAGGCATCATATCATCTTGCAGAGAAATGCGGACCATCAAAACTCAGACTTTGTCTTTGTCAAGCTCTGTCAAACACTGTGCCAATACTTAACAGCTTGTAGCTATCCTTCCAATGAACTTTAGATCTCCTAACTCTAGAATAAGACACTTCATAGAAGTGTTTACAACACCTCAAAACTGCATAATGAAATACTTGTCTGCAGAGAAATGTGGACCACTGCACTAGACCTTGTTCGTTGTTCCTGCTATACCTTTGCTTATCTGGACTTAAACATTTCTTCAAGATGACTTCCAGAGAGGATCGAGACTTAATCTCTGATGCATAACATTATCAAATACCAACTGACATCATACCTCAACTGAAAGGAAGCTAGGTGTGTGGAAATCACTTCCTACACTAATCTAATGAGGGGAGGAGAGTGCAAATTCAATTTTATCTTTACAATTACAGATTATGTTAACCCACTAACAAAGATATTGTAGAAAACACATACACAAGAATGTAAGATAGAAGAAGAGAGACACAAGCTATACGTGGAGAAAACCCTTATCGGGTGAAAAACCCCACACTCCAAAACACAGCTCAAATGTATTCCGTAAACAATGAAGGTTACAATACAGTCACAGAGCCAATGCTCTTGCAAGGGTCTTCGATATTCATATCTGGAGATGATCTGGTAGCATAGTAGTACCTATCAATCACATAATGCATCACCTCTCCAAAGCACATGTTTATAAAGAACATACAAGGCAAAAATGGCTCCACATTGAGATGGGTGTCCAACATGGCCTCATGGCCCAAAACCCACACCTATGGACACTTGTCCAACTCTGTAGGATGTTTCTGACACTTGTCAAGTCACCCCATCCCAAGGAGGTCACCTATTTCCAAAATGGGCTATGATAGATGCTCTTATGACTCTTACAACCGTCATAGAATCTGTCATAGCTGTCATAACTTACAGCTGTAAGAGAATCTATCATACACAAGTTATAAATAGCATATTCTCTTACAACATGTCATAGCCCACCTTGGGGCACCCAAATATGCCTTTTTCAAATATGCTTCTCGACACATGTCCTTACCTGTCATAGGATCTTCTATTTCTGACTTTTACATGTCATAACTTTGTCATAGGAATATGTCATGACCGTTTCGGTCAATATTCCCTTACACACATTCCACGATGCTAACACATGGCAAAATATTTCTACCACTAAGTGGGATGCCTATCTCCTCATGTGAGGACAAATTTACATGTGGTCATATGCCATGTAGGTGTTGGAATTAGTATGGACAACTAAGAGGGGGGGTGAATCAGTTGTCCCACAAATTAACCTTTTTCTTCTTTTAAACTTATTTATCAACTTTCAATTAGATTAGTGATGTAAACATTTAAGCATGAATTAACAACACATGAGCAGAAGAAAATTAAACACACATAACACCAGAATTTTTACGTGGAAACCCGGTTAAGGGAAAACCACAATGGGGGTTAACCCACAAGATTTGTACCCTGTTAAAAGTATTTGAAAGAAATGAAAAGGCACTTGCCTTAAGGATCACTGCCCAGAGCTCACTGCTCAAGGAGGCTCACTTCCTACAGGAGACTCACTACCTATAAGAATTTATGTTTAATACAAGAAGAATGAACTACGAAATAGCATCTTCTTTATGCCTGGTTCAGTTCCTTTGAAAGCTCACAAAACTTCTGCTCTACCCCAAACACTTCTTCACCATATCTTCATACCTTACTGCTCTTGTTCCTCTACTCCTCTTCTCTGCTCTGCCTCTATACCTTTCTTAGGATTTTATTATTTTCGCTCAAGGACAACTTTCCACAATTCATTCACAAGTATTTATATTCTTCATCAACCTTGGAATGAACATCAAGGTTAGTACTACAACCATGTGAATCACTATGTTGTTAGCCAAACATAACTGAGACTTGAATCTTCTTCCAACAACATGCCACGCTCCAAAGAATTGCCTTTAGATCATCTACAACACACTTGAAACATCCAGTCGGCCAAGACTGTGAAGAACAGCAATACCAAGAAGAAAATCTTTACCAACAAGCTCAATCTTCAATGCGGACCTCCAACATAGTAGTCACATGATCTAGAGACCTCCACAAGCACATTGAATTCAACAAAAACATCCGCACTCCTCCAAATCACCAGAATCACTTGCATCTTCATCTGGAACCTCAAGAACACTGTCTACCCTGACTGTCACACCAGAAAGATTGCTTGCAGACCTCCAAACCATTAACCACATGAGTTGATGATACACACTGACTTCCCAAACAAGCCTCTAGATCTACAAATCATAATATTTCAATGCAAAGCAATCCAGACCAATTTACCATCACTCTATCTCTTTTGAACAACTGCCAAAACCCAGTTCTACTCAGATGGCGATAGCTTCTTCAAATCTTCAGAGGGACCTCTCAAATCTTAAGTGGAGTTACTTCATACAATCCTCTACATAGCCATATGGTCAACATACATTTATCTTCATTAATTTTCTCAATATCCTCAACATTCCTGTCTTCTAAACAAGCAACAAAATGGAATATAGTTGACACTAATGGAAACAAGGATATGTTGACATCAATGACAACACCGATTAGACACATATTTGCAACAATCTCCCCCTTTGTCATTGATGGTAACATATGATGTCAAAAACTGATTCAACCATCAAGACAAAAACTTCTCAACCTTTCTCTTATCACTTCTGCAACTACTTTCTTCACTGCTCCCCCTTTCATCAACAGCTAGTTTTTCAAATGACTTCTCTCCCCCTTTGACATCAATGGCAAAGGGCACATATTTACAATCTTTTCTCCCCCTTTTTGTTTCAGACTGATCTCTAGAATTTGCATACTAACTACTCCTAAGTAGTATCTCCTTAACACCAATCTAGTTCACAAGATATGACTGTGAATTCCACCGGACTGATGCACCCTAGTGCATCTTAGTTCTGAGCAGGAGGAGTAATAACCCCTAACTTCTCTCTGAGATAATCAAAAGTATCCTTAGGTAGAGGCTTGGTGAATATATCTACAATCTGATCCTTTGAAGAAACAAATTCTATTTTGACTTCATTCTCACTTACTTTTTCTCTCAAGAAATGAAATTTGATGGATATGTGTTTTGTCTTTGAATGCAACACCGGATTCTTGGAGATGTTTATTGCACTTGAATTATCACAAAAGATTGTAACAGGCTCCTCAAATACCACTCTGATATCCTTCAACATTTTCTTCATCCACAAAACTTGAGTGCAATTACTTGCTGCTGCTATGTACTCTGCCTCTGCAATAGACAGAGATATTGCCTCTTTCTTTTTGCTCAACCAAGAAACCAATCTTCTTCCCAAGAAGAATACACCACCACTAGTAATTTTCCTATCATCCACAACTCCTACCCAATCAGCATCAGTATATGCATGAAGAGTGAAGCATTTTCCTTTGGATACCACAAGCCATAGTCAAGTGTTCCTTTAAGATATCTAAAAATTCTCTTGATTGCTACTACGTTGGATTCTCTAGGATCAGCTTGAAATCTAGCAACAAGTCCAACTACATTCATGATATTAGGTCTGGTCTGAGTCAGATAGAGCAGTCCCCCAATCATTGATCTATACCTTTTTCTGATCTGCCTTAGGTGAATTATCATCTTTACTCAACTTGCATCCAGCTACCATAGGAGTACTTACTGGTTTTGAGTCCTCCATTCCAAACTTTTTCAACAATTCTCTCACATATTTAGACTGAGATATGAAGATACCTTTATTTGACTAAGTGATTTGCAGACCTAAGAAGAAATTCATCTCACAAACATGGACATTTTGAATTCACTTTGCATCTAATCAGCAAATTTCTTACACATGCTTCCATTTCCACCAAAAATGATATCATCAACAAATACCTCAATAATTAGTATGTGCTCATGATCAATCTTGAAATAAAGATTACTGTCAGCAATGCCTTTGCTAAATCCTATCTTTAGCAGATACTATCCAATCTTGCATACCGGGCTCTTGGGACTTGTTTAAGTCCATACAAAGCTTTTCTCAATCTGTAGACCATATCTTCTTGATCAGACAACTGGAATCCTTCTAGTTGCTCAATGTAGACTTCTTCTTCTAGCTCTCCATTCAGGAATGTTGACTTGACATCCATCTGGTATACCTTGAAATCTTTGAAAGTCCATTCAGGAATGTTGACTTGACATCCATCTGGTATACCTTGAAATCTTTGAAAGTAGCAAATGCAAGAAATAATCTGACTGCTTCTATTCTTGCTATCGGAGAAAAAGTTTCTTCAAAATCAATTCCTTCCACTTGAGAATATCCTTTGCATACCAACCTTGCTTTGTTTCTTACAACTTCACCATCTTTATTTAGTTTATTTTGGAAGACCCATTTAGTTCCAATCATATTTTTTTCCCTCTAGTCTAGAAACAAGATCCCAAGTGTGATTCTTTTCAATTTGCATTAATTCTTCTTCCATTGCTTTTATTCGGTTTTCATCATTGCAAGCTTCACTTACTGATTTTGGTTCAATCTTTAAAATCAAACAAATCTCTTCTTGATCTTCAGTAATTCTTTTCCTAGTTCAAACACCTTTATTTCTATCTCCTATGATCTGATCTTCAGGATGATTCATCCTTACATACCTGGGAGTTTTGGGATTTGCTTGAACTTCTATTTCTTGAACTTGTTCCTCAACTCCTGCATTATCCTCTTGAGTCACTGGATTTTCCAGATCAATCTGGATCTAAGTCTAGCTTTGAACTTGCCTTCTTTGACTTTGACTTTCATCTTGATCATTTGATTCATATCCGCAAGACTTGGAATGTCCTTCTTTGCTTTCATCAACTCTGACATTTGCATTTTCAACAATCTTTTTCAATCTCTTTTTAAAGCATCGGTATGCCTTGCTTTGAGTAGAGTAACCCAAGAATATCCCTTCATCACTTCTTGCTTCAAAATTGCCTAGATCCTCATCTCTTTTTATATAGCACTTACTACCAAAAACTTTGAAATACTTCACAATAGGAGGATGACCAAACCATAGTTCATAAGGGGTCTTACCAAAATTGCTTTTGATCTGCACCCAATTGAGAGTGTAGACAGTAGTACTCACAGCTTCTCTCTAATAGACTTGTGGAACATTTTCTTCCATCATCATGGTCCTGGCAGCTTCTTGAATGGTTCAGTTCTTTCCTTCCACAACTCCATTCTGCTGAGGAGTCCTAGGAGTAGAAAACTATCTTTTTATTCCTTTCTTTTCATAGAATGTATCAAACTCACTGAAGGTAAACTCTCCACCTCTACCGGATCTCAAACACTTTATCTTCACACCAATCTCATTCTCCACCATGACCTTGAACACTTTCAATTTGTCAAGAGCTTCTAATTTTTCTTTCAAGAAGGTTACCCACATCATCTCGGAGTAAGCATCAATCAACAACATAAAATATGTCTCCTTGCACACTCCTGATTCTAGTAGGACCACAAAGATCAGTATGCATGAGTTCCAGTAGTCCAATTGAAAATTGTTCTTTACTCTTGAATGATATTCTATTCTATTTACCCAATTGACATTCTCTACACACGCTATCAAGTTTCATACGTTTTGGAAGATCTCTCACAGCCTGAGTAGAACTTATCTTGACAATGTTATCAAAATTCACATGACACATTCTTCTATGCCATTACCAACTCTAATCAATTTGAGTAATCAGGCAACTCTTACCAAAACTACTTAAATGAAAGATGTTACCTCTAGTCTGAGTACCAAATGCAAATTCAGTTCCAGAGCTTTCCAAGATTCTGCATTATCCATCCTTGAATCTGAGGTCATAACCCTTGTCAACCAACTATCCAACACTGAGAAGATTATGCTTCAGTCCTTCCACATAGAGAACATCATTAGTGTTATTCTTACCATCAAAAGAGATGGATCCTTTGCCATGGATTCTACCAGCTGAGTTGTCTCCAAATTTCACAATTCCACCTTTGTATTTTTCAAAGCTTACAAACTTACTTTTATCACCAGTCATATGATGAGAGCATCCACTATCAATCACCCATTCATCCTTTTCAACAACCTGAGCAACCAAGGCACTTTCCACATTTGCACAACTAGCAGATTTAGTAGACACCAGATCTTCTTCTTTGATAGCAATGAACACCCAATCACCTTCAATGGAACCTCCATGATCAGATTCATCATCTGACTCCTTCTCCATCTTCTTGGACATAGTAACACTTCTTCTAACCTTTATATCTATTAGGGTTTGGATTTGAAATTTTCTCTCGACATCTTGAGGCAAAATGTCCAATCTTATTACAAGCAAAACATTTGAATGGCAACTTTCCTTCATACTTACCGGATCCTCTTGGCATTCTTTTGGCAATAAGAGCTTCAAGTTCTGTAGACTCAATTTCATCATCTTCAAGATCCTTCCTTGCCTTAGCAAATCTATTTGATCTTCTTTAAGATCTTTCACCCGGATCATATCTTTGTTCTCCATATACACTGGCCTTAAATGTAGATTCAGACTTAGGAAGAGAATCACCAAACTCACTCATTTCAAATGCTGAGAGCTTACCAACTAACTGATCCCTTGTAATAGTTGTCACTGTCCTGATCTCTTCAATGGCAGCAGTTTTATGTTTGTATGCTGCAGGTAAGGATCTGAGCACTTTGGCAACAATCTCTGATTCTTCCAATACTGCACTAGCATTTCTGATACCGGTCACAAGTTCATTCACTTTTTGCATGTAGGAAGTAATGTTTTCATCTTCACTCATTACCAACCTTTCATATTTACCCTTCAGGCTCTATAGCTTGGCACATTTGACATATTTGTCACCTTCATACAGATTTTCCAACTTCTTCCAGATTTCATGGGTAGTTTTCAAATCCATGACATTTTCCAATTTTATATCAGTCAGGGCACTCAATAATGCTTCTTTAGCTCAAATATTGCATTCAGCTTCCCTAAGTTCATCTAGAGTTGTAGGGCCATTCTTCATAATCTTATACTCATTCTTAGTTATCAACCAAAAGGTATCACCCACACATTCTAAATGATACTACATGCGTACCTTCCAGAGGGAGTAATTTGTTCCATCAAATCTCAGACTTTCCTTCTCATAAGTTGACATCTTGGATCTCCTCAAGCAATTAAGCTTCTTTTAGAGGAATTAGCTCTGATACCAATTGTTGGAATTAGTCCAGACAACTGAGGGGGGGTGAATCAGTTGTCCCACAAATTAACCTTTTTCTTATTTTAAACTTATTTATCAACTTCCAATTAGATTAGTGATGTAAACATTTAAGTATGAATTAACAACACATGAGCAGAAGCAATTTGAACACACATAACACCAGAATTTTTGCTTGGTAACCTAGTTAAGGGAAAATCACGGTGGGGCTTAACCCACAAGATTTGTACCCTGTTAAAATTACTTGAAAGAAATGAAAAGGCACTTGCCTTAGGGATCACTACCCAAAGCTCACTGCTCAAGGAGGCTCGTTGCCTATAGGAGGCTCACTACCTATAAGAATTTATGTTTAATACAGAAAGAATGAACTACGAAATAGCATCTTCTTTATGCCTAGTTCAGTTCCTTTGAAATCTCACAAAACTTTTGCTCTGCCCCAAACACTTCTTCACCATCTCTTCATACCTTACTGCTCTTGTTCGTCTACTCCTCTTCTCTGCTCTGCCTTTATACCTTTCTTAGGATTTTACCATTTTTGCATAAGGACAACTTTCCACAATTCATTCACAAGTATTTATACGCTTCATCAACCTTGGAATGAACATCAAGTTCGGCACTAAAACCATGCAAATCACTATGTTGTCAGCCAAACATAACTAGGACTTGAATCTTCTTCCAACAACACGCCACACTCCAAAGAATTGCTCTTAGATCATCCGCAACACGCTTGAAACATCCAGTTGGCCAAGACTGGGAAGAACAGCAATACTAAGAAGAAAATCTTTACCAACGAGCTCAATCTTCAATGCGGACCTCCAACATAGTAGTCACATGATCCAGAGACCTCCACAAGCACATTAAATTCAACAAAAACATCTGCACTCCTCCAAATCACCAGAATCACTTGCATCTTCATCTGGAACCTCAAGAACATTGTCTTCCATGAATTTCACACTAGAAAGATTGCTTGCGAACCTCCAAACCATGAACCACTTGAGTTGATGATACACACTGACTTCCCAAACAAGCCTCTAGATCCACAAATCATAATATTTCAATGCGGAGCAATCCAGACCAATTTACTATCACTGTCTCTTTTGAACAACTGCCAAAACCCGGTTCTACTCAGATGGCCATAGCTTCTTCAAATCTTCATGTGGACCTCTCAAATCTTAAGTGGAGCTACTTCAGACAATCCTCTACACAGCCATATGGTCTGCATACATTTATCTTCATTAATTTTCTCAATATCCTCAACATTCTAGTCTTCTAAATAAGCAACAAAATGGAATACAGTTGACACTAATGGAAACAAGGATATGTTGACATCAATGACAACACCAATTAGACACATATTTGCAATAGTAGGATGACACATCACCGTGCCAACTCCCACAATATGACAACATAGGATTTGCATCCAAATTATACAATAGGCAATAAATAAATAAATACAATGAAATAATACAAGGAATTACCTAGGTTGAGACACCTTAATTCCCAACATTCTCCCACTTGTCAAACACCTTGTAAGAGCCAATAGAAATAACAAGATTTAACTACTATAAGTTGAGAGGCCCATAGACTCCGAACACCATCTGAACTTCTTTGTGCCCACTGGCTTCGTCAATGCATCTGCAATATTCTTCAAAGTATCTACCTTCTCCAAATTTACCTTCCCGTCCTCTACCATGTCTCGTACGAAGTGAAATTATACATCAATATGCTTTGTTCTAGCATGGAAAGTTGGATTCTTCGCAAGGTAAATCACACTCTGACTATCACAACAAATCGTAATCTATCCTGCATCAACACCAATATCTGAACACAATCTCTTAAGCCAAATGGCTTCCTTGCAAGCATGAGTTGCTGCCATGTACTCAGCTTCTGTCATGGATAAAGTAACCATAGGTTGTCTCTTACTCATCCAATTAATTGCACCACCAAACATAGTGAACACATAGGCACTGGTGGATCTCCTGCTGTCAATGTCACCTGCCCAATCATAATCCACAAATCCATGAATAAAAACTGAATGCGGAGGTCCTGTAGCATTACCATGATAACATATGGAATACTTGGAAGTACCCCTCAAATATCTGAACACTCACTTAACTGCATCCCAATGTACCCATCCAGGATTAGCCATAAATCGACTAAGGACTCCCACTGCTTGGGCAATGTCTGGTCTTGTGCAGACCATAGCATACATCAAACTGTCAACAAAACTAGCATAAGGTACTCTACTCATGTCCTCCACCTCACTAGGAGATTTTGGACAATCATTAATAGACAACTTTGTCCCCAATGAAATAGGAACACATAATGGTCTACAATCTGCCATGCTGAATCTATCCAACATAGTCTTCACATACTTACTCTGGCTTAACCAAATTTTTCTATTAGCTCTATCTCTTTTGATTTCCATTCCCATAATGTACCTACCTGCCCCAAGATTTTTCATCTCAAACTATGCTGACAACTGAGACTTCAAATCAGAAATCATATTCTTACCATTCCCAATCAACAACATATCATCAACATACAATGCAATAATGTGAATGTGATCATTGTCAAATTTGTAATACACACAATGATCTATTTTTGATCTCAGATATCCAATTGACAACACAAAGGCATCAAAATTCAAGTACCACATCCTAGGAGACTACTTCAAACCATACAAAGACTTCTTTAACTTTTAAACCAAATTTTCTTTACCTTTCTCTATGTAATGCTCTGGCTATGACATGTCAATCTCTTCCTCCAAATCACCATGAAGGAAAGTTGTCTTCACATCCATCTGTTCTACCTCTGAGTCATAAGCAGCTGCAAGAGATAACAAGAATCGAATGGATGTTAGCTTTGCAACGGGAGAGAAAATTTCACCATAATCAATTGCCTCCACTTGTGAGTACCCCTTCGCAACCAATCTAGCCTTGTACTTTTCAACACTGTCATCTACACTGAATTTCTTCTTGAACACCCATTTGCATCCAACAGGTTTCCGTCCATCAGGCAAAGGCACCAAGTCCCATGTTTTATTCTTTTCCAAAGAAGCCATCTCATCTTCCATGGCCTCCTTCCAGGAACTTGCATCTTTCATGCCCATAGCCTCTTTCACAGTTCTAGGCTCATCAGTGTTAGTAAGTAAAGTAAAAGCACAACTAGAATCAAGTAATGAATAACCAAACCTATCAGGTTGCTTTCTTGTTTGTGTAGACCTCCTCAATGGCTGAGGTTGATGTTTTGCTTCTTCTTCTAAGCTTTCAAAGCTGCTAGAGCTCTCCTCATCATCAGGTCTCACATTGTCTTTTTGTTCAATCTTCTCAGGGGTAGAAGGAAAATGAACCGCATCCTCTTTCTTTTCTATCTGTTTTGGCTGTAGAACAACGAGAGAAGGTGTTAGCTCTCTAAAGATAACACTTCTGCTATACAACACTTTTTCAGCCCTAGGATCCCAAAGCTTGTATCATTTCACACCGACACCATAGCCAATGAAAATACATTTAACAACCTTGTTCTCCAATTTAGACTATTTCTCCCTAGGCACATGTGCATATGCCTCACAACCAAAAACATGAAGATGTCTAACTGAAGGCTTCTTACCAGACCACATCTCCATAGGTGTCTTTCCAACAAGAGCTGATGTAGGAGATTTGTTTACCAGATAGTAAGCAGTGGCAACAGCTTCAGCCCAAAACTTTTGTTCGAGGCTTGCTCCACTAAGCATACTCCTAGCCTTCTCCATCAGTGTCCTGTTCATCCTCTCTGCAACTCCATTTTTCTGCGGGGTGTATGGACTTGTCTTATGTCTTTCAATCCCTTTCTCTTTACAAAACTTATTGAACTATGCTGAACAAAACTCACCACCGTTGTCAGTTCTCAAACACTTAATATTTTTACTAGTATGATTTTCAGCAAAGGCTTTAAACTCTTTAAACTGACTAAAGACTTTAGTCTTGCTTCTGATAAAATAAACCCATGTCCTTCTACTTAATCATTTATGAAAGATACAAAATATACAGATTTGGAAATTGAAGGAACATTAACAGGACCAAACACATTAGAATGAATAAGATCTAATACACCAGAAGACTTGTGAGAACTAGAGTAAAACTTAACATGGTTTTGCTTTCCATATACACAATGTTCACAAAAGTTAAACTCAAGATTACAATCATTTAACCCCTCAATGAAGTTTTTATTTTTCAGGGTTCGCAGACCCTTCTCACCAATGTGGCCATATCTCAAATGCCATAACATAGTCTTTTCAGTGGGAAGCTTAACTTCTATAGCATGTGCACTACCATCAGAACTAGTTACAACAGATTTCTTCACTACTCATTCAGATGGTGGGGATGAAGTGACTGCAGCTCTTTTCTTCGAGTCAGAAGAACTATTACACTGTGAAGTGCATGCCTCCAGCTAAAACAGAGTACCTCTCTGAGTACCCTTCGCAAGCACCATAGAACCTCTAGTCATCTTGCATCCATCCTTCGAAAAGACAACCTGCACACCTGCATCATTCAACATACTTACAGAAAGCAAGTTCCGTGCAAGGCCTGGGATGTGCATAACCCCAGTGATCCCCTTCACGCGTCCATCAGGGAATCAGATTGGGACTCTTCCACAACCAACAATCTTCAAATGAAAATCATCACCTAGGTACACTCTTCCACCATCGAACACTTCATATTTCATAAACCAGTCTTGATGCGAGGTCATGTGGAATGATGTACCAGAATCAATCAACCACACATCATCAGATGCGTGGGTAGCCAAGGTTGCGATGGAGGCATCACCATCATCTTATGACTTGTCAAAATCTGAATCAAGAGCATTCTTCTTCTTCTTTTTCTTCTCCTCTTTGCATTCCTTTCGTAAATGCCCAATTTTCCCACAGTTCCAATAGAGAGCCTTGGACTTTCTAGGAGATTTGGATCTCCCACAGAATTTGGATCTGCCCTTTTCACATTTCTTATCCTTCTTCTTCCCTTTCTCTTTGGGTCTTCCATGAACCGCAAGAGCCTCTTTGGCTACCTCAGAAGATTTTCTCTGCATCTCTTTAGATAACAGCGAAGACACCACATCTTCCATCTTGAAGGTGGTAGTGGTTCTTTCGATAGCCATGACAAGATGATCCCATGAATCTGGCAAAGAACAAAGTAGGGTCATACACCGATCCTTCTCCTCCATTTTCACACCTACAGATGTCAATTGTGCAACGATCATATTGAAAGCATTCATATGGTCTGCAACAGAACCTTCATCTTCCATCTTCAGAGTGAACAACTTCTTTTTTAGAAAAAGCTTGTTCACCAAGGACTTGGCCTGATAAACATCACCCAGCTTCTTCCAAAGGTCTTTCATGCTCGTCTCCTCATGGACATTCAACAAGATAGAGTCAGCTAAATAGAGTCTTATGAGACCCTTAGCCTTCTGATCTTTGAGGTCCCAATCATCTTGTGACATTGATGTAGGTTTTACACCGGACACAATTTCCCATAGGTCATGATCAACAAGTAGGTATTCCATCTTGAGTTACCACAACTCAAAATTAGTACCATTAAATTTCTCCACCTCTAATCTTCTGGATGTGGTTTCCATCTCCTTCCTACAACAAGATATAGAGTACTCTATACAAACTCCTACTCAACCTAAGATTAGCTCAAAAATCCCCTACCCAGCAGCTAGAACCAAAACTAGCCAGGCTCTGATACCAACTGAAAGGAAGCTAGGTGTGCATAAATTGCTTCCTACACTAATCTAATGAGGGGAGGATAGTGCAAATTCAATTTTATCTTTACAATTATAGATTATGTTAACACACTAACAAAGATATTGTAGCAAACACATACACAAGAATGTAAGACAGAAGAAGAGAGACACAAGATATATGTGGGGAAAACCCTTATCGGGTGAAAAACCCCACACTCCAAAACATAGCGCAAATGTATTCTGTAAACAATGAAGGTTACAATATAGTCATAGAGCCAATGCTCTTTTAGGAGTCTTCGACACTCGTATCTGGAGATGATCCGACAACATAATAGTACCTGTCAATCACATAATGCATCACCTCTCCAAAGCACCTGTTTATAAAGAACATACAAGGCAAAAATGGCTCCACATTGAGATGGCCGTCCAACATGGCCTCATGGCCCAAAACCCATGCCTATGGACACTTGTCCAACTCTATAGGATGTTCTTGACACTTGTCAAGTCACCCCATCCTAAGGAGGTCACATATTTCCAAAATGGTCTATGAAAGATGCTCTTACAACTCTTACAAATGTCATAGAATTTGTCATAGCTGTCATAACTTACAGCTGTAAGAGAATCTATCATACACAGGCTATAAATAGCATATTCTCTTACAACATGTCATAGTCCACCTTGGGGTGCCCAAAGATGCCTTTTACAAAGATGCTTCTCAACACATGTCCATACCTGTCATAGGATCTTCTATTTCTGACTCTTACATGTCATAACTTTGTCATAGGAATCTATCATGACTGTTTCAGTCAATATTCCCTTACACACATTCCAAGATGCCAACACATGGCAAAATATTCCTACCATTAAGTAGGACACCTATCTCCTCATGTGAGGACAAATTTACATGTGGTCATATGCCATGTAGGATGACACATCACCATGCCAACTCCCACAATATGACAACATAGGATTTGCATCCAAATTATACAATAGGCAATAAATAAATAAATACAATGAAATAATACAAGGAATTACCAAGGTTGAGACACCTTAATCCCAACATCAACCGCATTACCAGATCATCATCTGCGAAGGCATACTGTCCAGCTTACTGTCCTCTACTCTGCATACTTTCCATACTTAGCCATTTTCTATCAACCGGACCTAGAATCTAATATGTTCTTCCAGAGATATCTCCTCATGTCATGGTGATAAGGTCTCTAGGCCTTGTTACCATCAATGACAACATACAAGTCAATACCAAAGCAGTGTCTCTTGCCAACACTTCCCTCTTTCTACCTTTGCTTCTCCTTTCTTTATTCTCTTTCTTTTTTTGTAATTTCAACTTGATTCTGGAAGGTGGAGGGGGAGACAATCAAGCCACCAATGAAAGGGGATCCTTGAAGAAAACCATATGGAATGGTGGTTAATTGTTTGGAGGGGGCTTGTGCAGATGATGCACTCTTTATTACTGAGGGGGGAAATGTGGGAAAATTCAAATGTTACGAAGCAATAGGAGGTGTAAAACCAGAAGGGGGCGACAATGATTGTATAGGCATAGCAAAGATGGTGGAGGAAACTAAAATATGAGAAATTATGGTAGCCATACCTTGAGAAGAAGAAGAATATTGAGAAAAAGGAGAAGGGGAATGGATACTTACCTTGGTGGTGACTGCAGTTATAGAAATCGGCATGTGAAATGTAACAACCACCTCTTCTTCCTCTTCCTCCTCTTCTTGAAGCTTTATCTTACAGTTTTTCCTAAGAGGGACCCCTGCAGAATCTTCTAGCTCCTCTTCGACAATTAATTGTTATGATAAAAATGGTAATTCTTGTACTTTTTAAACTTGTGGAATTCTCACTCCAGGGTCCCCAGATGTCAAAGCTATATGGACCCCATGATACGATGGTTGGAAAGCTCATTGTTTTTCCAATTCATTGAGAGATGGTGGCCAATTGGCAGGCCTTGGAATCTCCTTTAATGCTTCTAACTCACTATATGATTTCTCTTATGTCTCTTGATGCCCAGGAATATTACTCATATCAAGATTGGATACTGGAGTCATGTGTTCTTCATCCCAGAGGCTCTCCCATTTCTCATTTGCATCAATCTCCTCAAAGCTCTTTTCCCATTCAAAAATTTCTTGCCTATATTTCTAATAGGCAGCTGTCTTATCTATACTCCAACCTCTGGCTAATAGAGCTTGTCTCAATCCATGATTCATCACCTTGGCTAAATCATATTTCTTAATGGGTTTATAAAAAGTCTCCCATGGCTGAAGAGGTTTAAGGGGAAAATCCCCCAACTCGATGTAGACTACTGGGGTGTTTGTTTTTGGTGATCTCCTCTTCTTGAAGAATGGGTGGCTTTGACATTTGAAAGAGGCATGGACTATGCTCTTAGATAGCCAAGAAGCCATCAAGCCATCTGGATCATACTTCCACTGATCCATAATGAAAACTAGCCCATAATTGGCTAATTTTCTCATCAAGATGTACTTGGCTTCTTTATTTACCACTGTGATACCACCTTTAGCCAATGGGATATCATGGAAGGCCTTCTTTTTTCTTCTAGCTCCAAAGTCTAAGTCAATAATAACCATCTTTCGGGCCATCTCCAAACCTAATACCTTGCTTGTCAAAATGTTAGGTAGCATGAAAGGCTCCTCACCAAAACCATGGACCCTAATCATTGTATAGTGGGCTCCAAAGAAGTAATCACAAGGGACTCAAGAATTCTACATGATTCTCCTCACAGAATCACTCATTCTATGGTTAATTTATTCTAGGTCTAATTGGTGAATGAGGGGTGCCACAAAGTGTTCCACAAATTCATAAACATCTGATGTCTCAGATAGCAAAGGGGTCCATGCAGACACCAAAATCACTTTTTTAGCATCTACCACAAGATCCCATAGAGTCATATTTATGTGTGGTTGGAAAAATTGATGATTCTAATACAAAATTGAATGGAACAAATACAAAGAATTCCTAAATGTTTGGGTGTGTTTGAAATTGGCCAACTGCTGGCACAATGCAAAAGCGATATGCTCCGCAAAATCAAATTTATACGCATGTGCTTTCAAGACTATCTTGAGCCGAAAAATAGCCCCAAGCTGCCAATCATGCACATTTACATCCTCATTCTACCCAAAAATGAATTCCAACATTGAATAGGCATCTTTCACATCTAGAGTTAATGAAAATAGAGCAAGGGGCAGGGATGGTAGAGTGGTGTTTTCTTCTTCTAGACATAGTTCCCTATTCAAGAAGCCAAGGTTTTGGTGCACTTGATGCCAAACTTACTACAATTGGGCCATGTTGTAAAAACTAGTTGAGGGATCATACGACAAACCAAGCATATTTCAGATAGCTTGCGCATGAATGACCACTCTGATATTTCTTCCCTGAATGATCCTGCTAGAAGAATCAAAATTGAGTGCACACATCTCAACTACTTTTGGATATGGATGAAGTAATGGGATCATGTATTGAGACAAACTAAAGCTCTAGACTCTTATGCCCAAAGTCTTTGATCTGCCTTGCTTCACTTGTAGGATCATTCTTGCATGTGGCCCTTCTCTCAGATTTTTGGGTTTCTTTGACAGATTAGGGTCAAAAATTTCATTAGCATAATCAACAACTAGAGAAGCATCCTTGGCATTACCATTCCCTATCTCTTTTACCCTCAGAAGCTTAACTTTGGTCTGTGCTGGGGCCACGGTATATGGTTTGTTGTTTTTCCACTCATCCAGCAACTCGAACACTCCCTTTGGCTCAGAATCCCTAAAATATTGTCCCTCTGTTGCCATTTCTATTTAGACTCTAAACTGAATGGGATCTTTGCTATTTCTTCACACACATCGACTCAAAATTCAAATGGTAAACTATGGATTAAGCTTAAGGAAAACTCTACCATCTGTTTGTTGAGAATAAAGAGTTGAGACCCTTTAATCCTGCCACTCCACAAGAATGAGTTAATGCACCTCCTTAATGAGCCTATCATGTCATATTAAACGACCCTAAATTTTCATGCTCCAAGGCACGGATAACACAATCCCTTAGATTTTGTAATATCATAATTCAAGTTTTTTAGAAACTTGCCATTAATACTCTCTTGAAAGGTAGTTAGATAGGTACTTTTAGATTTTTGAGCCTTGCCAATGGTCTTGGGCAGAATGGACACATAGGATATCACTGAGAACATCTGTTGCTGACACGTGTTTAAGGAATACTTATTCAAAAAGATGCAGGAAAACAACCTCCCAAAAGCAAAAATGAAAGGGAAACTACTCTAACTATAATACAAGGAGCAAATTGGACCTTATCTAAAAAGCTTCAAGAAGATTCTGTTGATAGGAATCTCTAGTGCTTCTCCTTCTTGAGTTTCCAATTCATAGGTGTTGTGATGTTTACAGGTGGCTATCTTAAAGGGGCATGTCCATAAGGAATCAAAATTTCCATCATGTCCCAACTTTGCAACTCTTTCATCCCATTTCAAGACCCAACTACCAACCTTAAATTTAGGCTTGGAAGTCTTTTGATCAAACCAACTCTTAATCGTCTGCTGGTGATTTATCAAAGATTCATGTGTTGACTCCCTTTTCTCTTGAAGCTCCAACAATTCCACGAGCCTTACTTGCATTGGACCATTTTCCTCTATCTCAATTTGTTTTATTAGCTATAGAGCCAAAATCTCCATAGAAAGAGGCATTACAATGCTTTTCCCATATACCAGTTCATAAGGGGAGGTATTGATTACCTATTTTGGTGTGATTCTATCTACCCATAAGGCCACCTTCAAATATTTGTGTCATTCCTTCTAATGGTCTATCCCTATCCATTTTATGAGTCTAATCAGATTCTTATTTGTTGACTCAACAAGACCATTCCCTTGCAGATAATAATTTGATGAGGTTTTCAAGTAGATACCATTTTTTAAAGCAAATACAAAAATCTTTGACCCTAGAAATGCCTTGGAACAGATATAACAATGCAAGGAGGACGAAACCTGGTAGTAATCTCTTCAAGGAAATGTAGAATGACATTCTCAGTGGCTTCTTTCAATGGAACTGCCTCGCTCCTTGTGAAATAATCAGTTGCAGTAAGAATCCACTTATGTCCTAAACTTGAAACCAGATTAATCATTCCTATAAAATCTAGGCCCCATTGAGTGAAGGGTTCTTCAACAATTATGGGACTTAGGGGCAAATATGCATTCCTTCTTTTGCCAACATAAAACTGGCATGACTGGCATTTCTTAACCATTTCGTGGCAATCAGAGAACATCACGGGCCAATAATATCTTGCTCAGATTATCTTAATGGTTGTAATCTTTGTAGAAAAGTGTCCAACATATGTCCCATAGTGTAACTCATACAATGTTCTATGGGCTTCATCTTTTTCCACACATCTAAGCAAGATCCCATCAAAATTCCTTTTGAAAAGAAAATTATTTATCAGAGTAAAATTGGATCCTTGTTGCCTATAGTATCTTTCTTTTCAGAGAAAGTTGACTAGGGTATTGACTGGTCTCCATAAAATGTATTCTATCACTAACCCAAGAGTCTATCTCATTCTCTTGTACATTCAGTACAACTTTTGTGACAGGTTCTCCTTCTACTAGGATTTCTGAATCTTGGGCAATGTATTGGCAAAGGCCCCTTCCTCTTATCAATTTGGTTGGCTTAACCTCGGCATCATACTCTAAAATTTTGGTTATCCAACTAGCTCTCTTTTCAGTAATTTCTCCTTCCATTATGTATTCTCGAACACTTGAATGGGCCGCAAATATCACAATTTTATTATCTGTCACTAAGTGTCTGAACTTCTTTAACCCTTTACTATAACATATGCCAACTTTTCAACAAAATTGTACCTGGATTCATACTCCCGTAGTGTTCTAGAAAAGAAAGCAATCAGATGTTCTCCTTCTTCCACCTCATCCTTTTGAGTCAGAACTACTACTATATTGTGCTCTCCTCCATATACATACATTATGAAGTCTTTAGAGAAATCTAGATTATGCAACACTGAGGTAGTAGATATTTGCCCTTTTGATGTTTTCAAAAGCCTAACTACCTTCAATTGTCTATTTGAAATTAAGATCCTTCTTTAACATCAGAGTAATGGGCCTAATCAACCCATCAAAATTAGACATGAATCTACTAACAAAATTAATCTTTCCTAGGAAAGATTGAACTGCCTTCTTATTCACAGGTAGAGACAAATTTAGTATTGCTTTAACTCTATCTAGATCTATGGAGATCCCTTCTTTTGAGACTATATGCCTGAGAGGCTTACCCTAAGGCACTCTAAACACACATTTCTTAGGATTTAATGAAATCCCAAACTCCTAGCATCTCTAGAATATGGCTTCCATATGATCAAAATGGTGCTTAGTAGATTTTGTCAATACAGTCAAATCATCTAAGTAAATCAAAATAATCTTATTTATCAATCCTCTGAAAGCAATATCCATAGCACGCTGAAATGTTGCTCTAGCATTAGAAAGTCGAAAAGGAATTTTTGCATATGCAAAAGTTCCCCATTTTGTAGTAAAAGCAGTTTTGTATTGATCCTCTTTTGCCAACAAAATTTGATTGTACTCTGAGAAACCATCCAGTAAAGAAAACCTTTATGCCCCAACTATAGTCTGTAAGATCTGCTCCATTGAAGGAAGGGGGTAATGATCCTTAAGAGAGGCTTTAATCAGATCTTTGAAATCAACACACAGTCTTATTTCTCCATTTTTCTTCCTTACTGGTACTAGGTTGGACACCCATATTGAGTGTTTAATTGGAAAAATTATTTTAGACTCTAACAACTTCTTGAGTTCCTCTACCATAAGAGACTCAATTCTTGGGTTTACTGGCCTTTGTTTCTGATGCATAGGTTTTGATCCTTCAGTTAGGTCAATAGTATGTTGAACTATCTCTTTATTGTAACATAGAGATATCAGCCTATCTCTTTCTTCCTTAGTAGCAATCTTACCCACTTTTAGCTTTTTCCCATTGCTAACCTCAATCTCTGAGTAATCCTCTTTGCTTGTTATGAACTTGCTCTTATGTAAACTTGCATCATCAAGGTCAAAAAGATTCTCAAGGGTTATCAATCCCCTTGGAAGCCTATTTTATTTTAATTGCACTATCTGATCACCATAGGCCTCCTCAATTTTGGGTTGCAATTGATCAACAAACTCACCTAACTGTTGTAAGAATAAACGAATTTGAAGATCACTGTCAAAAACTGCTAGTTACTGCTAGTTATCTCTATTATCTGGGATAGCAGGGCGAATAATAACCTCGACTACCTCTTCATTAGCCAAAAGGTCTTTAGTTGGATCAAACCGAGATCCAATCTGGGCCATCATATATGCTTCACTATTCTAAGACCTCGGGATGACCTCTATATTGAAAGCATCAAAATCTTCAATCAATTCCCATATACGGTGATGGTAAGATCTCATCCTCACATTTTTGTTGCAGTTGTTTCCCTTATCTATTTTACTACCAATTATGAGTCACCAAATACTCTTAATTTTTTGATTCCTTTATTCTTGGTGAGGATTAGGCCATGTACTAGGGACTCATATTTAGCTTTAATATTAGTACAGCTAAAATGGAAACACAGAGCTCTGAGGATCTTTTCTCCATTTGGTGAGGTAAGGCAGATACCTTCTCCTAAACCACTCTTGCTTCTGGCTCCATCAAAATTCAGAGTCCATATCATGGAATCTTCAATAGGACTTTCCTTTCCTTTTGTTGATTGACTCATTATTTTTGGTATCTTAGGGTCTTCATAAAAAATCACATATGTTCCTAACCTAGTAGAATCATAATTCCCAAAAGGATCACCCTATGTCATATCTAATAGATGATTCTCATCCCTTTCATTACTATCAGTTTCAGTCCATTCTCCCATTTCTTTAACATAAAATCTTTCATCCATAGTGATCATAGCATGTGATGCTTCAAATTTTGGTGTTACTTCATCATTAATATGCTCCTTACATAATGGTTTTGATAGCACTTTCATCTTTGAACCATACTTGGTTCTCAGAATCAAATGTGACTAGTCCAGAGACATTTATCCCCCAATTTTGGCTAACATCTCTAGATAAGCATAAACCAAAACTAGGAGGAATATCTATGACCACTACATCTTGCTAGTACAATTATGTTTGGGCATGTACATAATTGTAGTAGAAGTTCCTTGATGATGCCTACGGTTGAACCACTTTTTGATCTAATTGCATTACACCTTTGGCTAATGGCTCATATTTTATCTATAAAGCATCACCTATTTGCTTGGGCATAACTGTGGTGCTTGCACCTGAGTCTATCATTGAGTTGTGCAGTAACATTTTCCCCACTATTAAAGTCAAGTAAAAAGGGTTAGGTCTAGGTTTACTTACCTCTTCTTTTGCATTCACTAGGGTAGACCCTGATTGTGGCTGAGATACTTTGGGTTGCTCCTTCCCTTTGTCTGTCGAGCCTTCCTTAGTGCTAGTAGCTTTTGTTTCATTTTGACCCTTCAGAGCTTCTTGCAATAGTACTTTCTATTCAAGAATAGCTAACATATCCCATAATGATACATTAGCAGGAACTTTCTTCAACTATTCCACCACATTCATTGGTCCTAGTGACTTCACCTTAGGGTAATAAGGACACCTTGTTCTTTTAATTGTTGGGTTGGGGAATCCCTGATTCTGTATTATCACTGGGATGTCTTGTCTTGCCGCGGGGGCATAGGAGGCTTGAGCTGATGGTCCTTTTCTTGATTCATTTTTTATACCAGGAATGATTTCTGGGGTCTCTACCATTCTTTTCTTTGACCGAGTATAATAATATGACTAAACCTGGGGATTCTTGGAAGTTGATGCTTCATTGATGAACACAAATTCTTCTTCCTCAATCCATGAGAATAGTGCATTCTTAGGGGCAATTTCTCCTTCTTGCTCTATAGACATGCCTTGCATTTGAGCTACCATTGTTGCATTTTAGACACCAGGTGACTGGTATGGGTATGGTCCTGATGATGTCCTAGTTTGGTCTCCCATTCTTCTTTGTTCTACCACCCTTTGTTGTAAATTTCCTCTTGGGCAATCTTTAGGCATACATGCATTATTACAAGGGAAGCACCATGCATTTATCTCTTCAACTACATTATTTCATCCAGTGACCAACTCTCTCCCTGGATTAGGTGTGATTGTTTGTAACGGTGTTGGTGCAGGGAAAAGCTGATTGGATGGCTGTGAAAAGGTTGGTCGCTGGGGCCCTTGATACTGGTTTGGCTGATATGGGGTTCTATTCCCTTGGAATCCCTAGTAAGGAGGCTTTTGATATGAGGTTTGCTACCTCTTGAGGTTGATAATCTCATTAGAAAATGTTCTGAGAATGTTCTTGACATCATCCATTTCTGATGGAGAGGAAGACGACGCTAAGGTTGATGATCCTTGTGATGAGGGAAAGGTATACATAGAAGTAGTGACTTGGGGAGCATTAGGGACTTCTTCTTGAATAAGAATGGATAATTTAAGGAACATGGGCATAGGGGGCCTTGGAGGTAATTTCCCAGCATCTATCAGGCTATTTTATGCTCTAACAGCTAAATCATATGCCGCAGGAATGGTTTGTCCTCCTAGTGACTAGATCATAACCGAAATATCAAAATTAAAAGATTTTAGATAGAAGAAAATTGCCATACCTACTAGTGGTCGGGCTACAAATGGATTCTTTGCCAAGTTTTCTAGAATTTGGTGTTGAAGTTAGTTATGGCGTCTTGAGGTACTCTTCTTATGGTGATCAGTTATTGCAAGAGAGACGACCAATCTCCCTTTTCACTAAATCTAGCATATAATGTGTCTCCCAATTGGTCCCAAGTACTAATGGACTTTGGTACTAGAGATCGGTACCAATCAAGAGCTCTACCTTTAAAAGAAGCGGCTAGCAATCTCAGAACTATATTTTTCTCTACACTATAATGAACAGTGCACACATCTGCCACATCTTGTAAATGTTCAGCTAGAGTCTTGAAGTCTTCTCCTGTGAATTTGGGTAATGCCTTTAGAGAATTAGTAGGGATAGGGTCCCATGTGTCTGGAGGTATCAGAAGAATGAGTGGGCTACCACTATTCCAATTAACAAAATTTCTAGGTGGAGTTGGGGCACCCATTTGTCCTGCTAAAGAATTTTGCCGGGTTATTCTTCTTCTTGAGGCAATTGCCAATGGTGGAAATAAGAGTCCTGGATTAAAAGTAGATCAAGCTCGTGTAGTTAGTCTACAACTCTGACTTCTTGCAAGACATCATCTCATGCACTTCTAATCAGGTACAAGTAAACTCTATCCCACCGGGCATGCCCAAAAATTGTTAATGTTTAATTTTACAAGAAATCACCAACAATGGGAAATTCTAAGAATGTGGGACTTGATTCTTGAAATGACCTCCAGATTTCAAAGAAGTTGGCTCTTCTCTATTGTTTTGAGGTAAAGGGAAGCAAAAACAAGATTATAAAGGAATACTTAAAACTACTAAGGCGATGCACCAAAATCATATCTAAATCCAACAACAGAGTGATTAAACTTAACAGAGTCTACTGGTAAAGTTAAAGAGCATAAAGCATGATTAATATTTCTAGCATATATATATCAAATCAACCAAAGGCTCAGAACATAAAGTAAGAAACAAGAATCAGAAACAAATTACAATTTGCACAAAACACCTCTCTCTTCATTGGTTGATAGGAGAACAAAGTACAAGAGGCAAAGGTTTGCATAAAATACAATGTTCGATCCCTTAGGAGAGGCTCCTATTAAGGTAGTAAAATGCTTCTAATCTAGCTCTGCTAAAACTCTCTGATCATATGTATCTCCCTCTATGTCTCTAATCCATCGCTATTTAAAGTGCAAAACTCCTTCGAAGATCTTCTGTAACTGCCAAAATCTTCTAACCGCCAATCCCACAAAAATTAGCTCTGATAACTGATTGCTTCGATTAACTGACTCTTTTCTATTTTGACTCCAATGCTATAGATCTTCCTGAGAATCTTGACTCTCTATTCATTTATACCATTATAACTGTCTCAATTGTGAGCTCCCAAGCGTAGAGACTCAAAAAACTAACACATGGCGGCCTTCATTGTTCTTTGATTCATATAATATCACAGATTCTCCTTATGACTCTCTTGTCATAGAGCTGACATTTGTCAATAACAACCAATGGTGCAATAGACAGAATTCTTTACAAATGAGGTACAATACAAGACGCGTAGTTGAAACATGTGGAGTCTTCCACTTTCTCAACAAAAACGACGTATGGTAGGCTGGCGCATGCTCTACAAAACTTTACCAAAAAGACTCTTCAAATGAGTACCCTACCAACAAGTGGCTCTTTCTGTTGCATTCTCTTTGATAAGAGTTGGACTCTATTTAATAATTGACAGTGAGACACGTGGAAGGCTCTCGCAACAACTTGAAGCTTTAACAAAAAGGGACTTTGTATTATGTGCAGTGTTGACAAGCGGCATCTTCCACTATCATCTGCTAAGATTCATGATTTATTAAAAGCCGACTATGATGCCACCAAAACTTTCCTTCACCTTTTTCCCTTTCATACCTTGGAGACTTGTCGTTCCACCACATGGAGCCTTGGCGCAAGCTAGGAGAGTCTTTGTTTCGAGATCTCTTCAAATGAGCACCAAGCTGACACTTGGCAGCTTCTACTACCTTCTAGACTCTTAAAGACTCTTTTCCGCTACATGCTCCAACATGACTCAAAACATTAATATTAGCCAAATAATATATATTGGATATATATATTCAAAACGTAGAGTTTAACTCTACACATTGAATTTGAAAGTTATATTATTGTTGAATGTTCTAATTTTACTTTTAGTTGCATGGTTAGAAATTCCTTAATTGAACCCTCCAACCTAGTACTTCATCGACTTCCAAAATCAAAAGATACTTAGAAATCTCCCAAAATGCATACATAAGTGATTA
Organism: Cunninghamia lanceolata; assembly: GCA_027924645.1. NCBI lineage: Eukaryota > Viridiplantae > Streptophyta > Pinopsida > Cupressales > Cupressaceae > Cunninghamia > Cunninghamia lanceolata. The sequence goes on from BSBN01000460.1 coordinate 7,541,521, forward strand.
GAAACAACAGAAGGCACTATGATTATGGTAGAGAAAATTATGGCCACATCCTCAAATCTTTTAAAATGTAGAACAAAAATGCTTTAGACAAAAGAATGTTGAGGTGCTCATAAAACAAAAATCCAATCACAGTCCATAGGAGGATGCACATATCCTAGAACCTATCGCTAGGACAGAGGGAAATGTTATGACTACTTGGGAACCTACCTCAATTATGGACCTATTTGATTTATTTCAACACTATGTAGTAGTCAATATAGAAGAAGATAGTTTGTGATATATATTATTCTAGTGTACTATGTGCTAGAACAATAAATGAATATGTAGGAAGCAATAAAATCTTATTTACCTTTCTATTGTGTGTGGTGCTTTGTAAGTGGAAGGGAAAAAGAGGTAGTGGAAGTAAAAAGATGCCACAATTATAGGGTGTGGCTACAATTTTTATTTTAGAGTAGTTATCATGGTTACAATAATAGGAGAAACTTGTAAAAATAAATAGAGAAGGTACGAAGAAATGGACACACGCGAATATAACTGAAACACCAATAAAAGAATTTGTAAAGGGGAAACACTTTTAAGGCTATGCCCAAGTGGTTACAAAGTGGCAAGAAGATGCTCCTTCAAGCTTCAAAGAGATTTAGCCATGAGCAATGCTACAAGGAATGAAGAAGCTACATAAGATTGCTTAAAGATTGATGTGTTCAATGGGATATGACAAGATTAGAAATGGCATGGGATCAAGATCTATTTGAAAAGTAGAAACATAAGGTAAGGCATATTTTAAAATGCGTCATATGATTCAAATTAATTGAGATGCTACCACAAATGCAATGGTGTCTAACTAGAGAGAGGCCTAGACAAGTGTGGAAAACTAGGCCAAAACAAAGATAAAGTTAACTTGGAATTTTAATTATTGGAAAAAGGATAAGGAATGAGCTAATATGAGTAATAAACATGTTATGAGGGTGGACACTACAATGAGTACAATATACATAGTAGAAATTGTGAACTATACAATTTCCATCTCTATATTGGATAAACAAGTATACACCATGGGCCAATGGATTAAATGCAATAACTCACTTGATAGATCCTTTGTAAGAGACTTACACAAATCATTGATATCCATTTTCATCTATCGACTCACTCATAATTGTAGCCAATTGGTGGGAAATCTTGGAGAGGGATGAAGAAAAATAGGAATGTGGGTCGATAAATTGGGCCAAGAGGTCCAAATAATAGTAATATGAGTGGTTGAAGAGGTTGTCAAAGAAACTATGGAAACATGATTGGTGAAAGGGGAGTGTACATATAGGTTGATACATAAGGTTGGGGTGGCTAGATAGAGGTTAGGAAGTCAAGGTGTGGCTATGAATGTAGTAGAAAGGGGTTGAATAATATGAGGGATGTGAGGGGAATGAGTATAGACAATAGTAATGAGAGAGATAGAGGAGGGTGTAGAGGATAGTTGGGGAAGATTTGGTTGGAAGCTCATAGGTAAACTATGAGAAGGTGAGTGTTAGAAATTAGCTAAGGTTTGAAGGAGGGATGTGAAGCTCATAGGTAAACTATGGGTAGGTGAATGATGAATATAGTCAAGGGATTGGGAAAAGGCTAGGGAAACATGGTCCACCATATGATGATACTGAGTATCTTCAATAGGAAGCATGGTCAACCCTATGGCCTCAATTATATCCACTCTATTTTATCTGGTGAAAAATATCTTACTAAGAGCATCAACAACAAATGGAGTAGACATATCATGAAGTATGGCACCTAGTTCATTCCACAAAGATTTCAATTTATCCACCAACTCATGTTTCTTTTTATTTTGAACAATCTCAATAAATGGTGTGTGGTCATAGCAACATGTTATCTACATAAGAGGTAGAAGGAGAGGTGGTCATGGTGACAACATGAGGGTTCAACCTAACACTTCATCAAAGGGGACCCAAGGGTCTTAGGAGCTTCTAGGCATGTAAAGCTAATGGCTTGGAAAATACAAGATAAATGCATATTATGCCAAGTTGAAAATTAAAAGATATCATAAAATTTCTATCCTAAAAGGGTAGACATGGAAGTTATGGATTCACCAATTTATCTGAGGATAAAATAATCCTTTCCTACACTAATAGATTAATGTCTAAGTCCAATCAAATCAAACCTAGAAAACAAGGAGATGAGATTGAAATACAAAATTGAGATTTAAATAATTGAGACTAAAAAATGAAATAACCAAGAGAGAATACAAAGCTTATTTGGATTTACATTAGTGTGATGTTGATTTTGGCCCTATTAACCAATTGGTGCGTTGTGACAAAAGACTAAAATTTAAGATACGGTTAAGAAATAAAGATCAGGAAGCTAGGACAAAGATATTCAAAAGTTTCTACTGTTGAGAATAAAACTACATTAGGCAGCCCAACCTTAAACTAGTTCATGCCACATGACCTAATTAGACTTGTGTAACCTTGTCTGAGATTAATGTGACTTGCAATATACTCGCCTCCTTTATACACGTTTATTGAACAAGGAGTTATGTTGAAAATCATAGTTGAACCTACTATAAGACAAAGGAAAAACCATCCCCTGACTTAATAGTTTTTAAAAATTCATAGGTCTAAATCACCTAGAAATATCAAAAATATCTTGAGTGCCCCACACTTTGGAGCGACAACATTATGAAGGCCAGTGAAGTCATAGAGATTCAAAAAGTTTTGTCCCAAGTCATTGCGTCCGAGGCTTATTCCAGAAAGGACTGGGCATGGGGCCTCTCCATATTCTTTATCCAATCTCGAAGAAACGTCGTATTGGAAAATCAAGAGAGAAGATTCTGCACCAAAGTAAACTACCACGTTGAAAACGGAGTAGTAAAATAAGAATGTTGGTTTCTAATGAACTTTGACCAATAAAAATGAACCACGGACTTGGAGAAAATGAAACCTGAAAGGAGCAGCGGTAAATCTTAACCTATATCCATCCTAAGATTAGATAGTATCCGTTAATGTCCTTTCAAGAGTCAATATCATGCGTGCCGTACCTTTCACAGATTATTTTTCGTTATCATTATTCCTTTCGCAGACCGTTCATGGATCAATCTCCGTTATCTTTTTCCTTTCCCACACCTAAATTTTTTGTAGTCATTTGCAAGAACCGGAGATGAGGCCAAGTTCCAACAACTGCGTGTGAAGGGAAAAAGATGGGCATTAGTCATTCCCAGTCATTGTGATGATAGCCACACTTGGTGTTGCATAGGAGTCAATGTCCACTTACATTTGGGGTGGAATTGAATGGTGGTTTCATTGTCTTTAGGATTACGAGATAAGGTTGTGAAAATAACTCTTGAATCAGATTATACATCTAAATATTGAACTTGTATAAATGAGTTTGGATTGATAATCAAAAGGAAAATTAAATGAATGGACATTTAATTTTGATTTTGATGTAATATCTTCGTTCAAGTGTCAAGTAGTCATTTGTTAAGGTTTTGAAATTTTACAATCTATCATTGCTTTGTGAATCTGACTACACACTATATAAGGGTTCATTTCTTGGATCATAGAAGTGAACTTCGCATTTGCAAACCTAAACAAGGTGCATGGATTTGAACTTGCAAATCACATATTTGATCTAGGACAATTTTGCAAATAGGACATTGTTTGCCGTGATTTCTAGTGTATGGATTTGTGTACAAGGATATACAGTTTTACAAACACCTTTGGGGAATCTATCAGATTCTGAGGGTCAAGTTATCCTTGGTTAGACCCCTAATGGAATGGCTCTATAGTTCTGAATGATAGATTTGAAGGCAACAAGTAAGCATGCAATGACCCTTAGGAATTTATGTTAGAAACAGACAAATGTAAAATAGATTCTCCTTTTACACTCGTTGATCTAGATATTCTTATCACATTTTTACATTATTTCAAATGAGTTAATGAGTGTCCCTAAATAAAACAACCAAGCACACAAATCAACATAACATACACTAAGTCAACTCACAATGACTAGTGAGGGAGGGAAACATAGGCCTATTTTATGAAATTTGAATTTAAAATTTTAAGGTTTAGATATATGACTATAAAATTAAATTCTATCAATTACATAGCTCATTATTCTAATCTAGGTTGGTAAATCATGGATTTAGGGATCAAGAATGCAAATATGAGGACCAATGATAATAAGGGATTAGGATATGGGATGGCATGAGTCAATTTCACATGCAATTATGCTACTTGTAAGTCGATTCTTATATTTATGACACTCTAATCAAAGTAGGCCCAAAACATAAGGGAAAAGGGCATGGGTATGCAATTTTCACCATTACATTTTGTCTCCACTTTGATGTGCAGAAAAACTACTAGGCAAATGCATGACAAAGTAAAACAAGCAGTCAACATGTAAATGTAAATATTTTGGAGTTAGTAATTAAGGATAGCAATCCATATAAAGTAATTGATCCTTCTTAAATTCTTCTTGTCTTGAGCACTCCAATTGAAACCTAAAAAAATGAGAAAAATATGCAATGAGTAGCATCTATGATGTATTTTGAGATGAGCAAAAATTACAACTCACTTGAAAAAGAAGTATCTTGAAAAGTAGTAAAGGTAGAGAGAGAAGGGTAAGAAATTTTGCCTATTATGAAAAATGGAAAAAAACTCTAACTATGCAGATAAGGATATGACTCAATAGATACCTCAAAAAAAGGGTGTTGACTAAGTCAATGAATGTAAAAGGACTCCAATTGTGTGGATGAAGTAGTAAGAAGCTCCCTTGGACATGGTAATGCATGTGAGCTTATCACTACAAAATATAACTCACAAAGGAACATTAGTGGCATATATGCCCCCTCTAATTGGTTGCATACGAAGGATGCAAGGAGTTGGAGAGGAGAAAACTACATAAACATTGTAAAGCATGGTAAAAGATATCATCATCCAATAAACATGTAAACATATAAGTTGGAGACAAGAAACAAGACATGTGTGATAAGGTTTCCCCCAATTTAAACAAATGAGAATATAACCATCTAACATAGTAAAATATATCATCACAAAATGAGCATCTAAGTAGAAGATAATCATTAAGGCAAGTGTAATAAAGTTGCCCATGGTATAGGCAAATAACAAGACAAGTATAGCCATAAGTGCTAGATAATAATCATGTAAGCACATCAATCATGTGATCAAATAAGAGATATCAAAGGATAAGTGTGGAAGTACATGAGTAGAAGATAAGCATGAAGGCATGGATAAACAATGTTTTCCCCCACTATAAGAAAGTCATAAAGGATGGCCCTAAAGGATAGATAAAGATTGTAAAAAATACTAGAATGTAAAATATGTTATGACAAATGTTGTAAAAAGATATAGGAATGACAAGGGTTATAATGTGTAATACTAGGATCTAAGCATGATAAGGATGATAAAAATAAATATAAGGGTATGCTAAGGGTCATAATGTATAGATAAAAAGATATGGGTATGATAAGGGTCATAGTGTGTAATAGTAGGATCTAAGCATGATAAAGATGATAGACATAAAGATAAGGGCATAATGTATATACAAAAGGATATGGGCATGATAAGGGGCATAACATGTAATCATAAGGTGTGAACATGATATGTGTCATAAAACATGTAAGGCATGTGAGCATAGAATATGAGCATGATAACCATTTGAAAACATGTAAATTCGATTAAAATGTATCATTTAAGACATGTGAGTTCATGAAAAGGTAAATAAGCTCATAATAAATATAAAAATGGTAAGAATAATGAACATGACATAGAGAAAACATCATAATCATGGAACATGAGGAACATAGAGATGTAGCACAAGAGCATAGAAAGTAGCAAAGAATCATGTGGAAGTTATGTAAGTGGCAAACTATAGAAAATATAAGTCAAAAAATTAATATAAGAAAAATATAGGGAAATGTATGAGGAAAGCATGTACAAGCTAAACAAGCAACGTGAGAAATCATAGGAGCTAAACATTGTAAATGACATAAGCATGGAACATAGGAGCTAGAGTAATCACAGAGAAACAATAAGGAAGATGCCCTGAGTGAGGAGACAAGGCATATGACAAACATGGCATAAAAAGGCCAAAGTGTAAGGACACACAATGTAAACAATAGAATAAGAAAGGAGGATCACAACCTACATGGTATAAGTAATCAGCCAAGGTAAAAATGATAAAAAAACATGAGGAAGAATTGACATGAACAACATAACACATGTCCAATTCCACTTGTGTCAACATGCAACACTAACATAAAAAAGTGAAAGTATAAATAGAGTAAGTAATAAGAGAAATAAGTAACGATATCTAAACGATTTAGTCATCTCCATTGGGTGTACATACAATATGCTCTAAAAATGTATCATTGAGATAAATGCCTCTGTGGGACTATTTGTTTCATGTAGTGTTCTCTTATGGACAAAATTATGATGTAATGTATGCTCTAAAAAAGTTTTATTAGATTGTATATCATTTAGTAGCTTCTTTTTAGTATGGATATCCTCAACATTACATTGGGATCCATATGCTCATTAGTAGAAGTATCTTTATCATGTAATTTCATATGATTAGCCTCAACTTGTTTCATTTCTTTGTCTATATGATATTGAATTCTATATTTCAATGCAATGCATCTATTTGTAGAATGTCTATATGTATGCAATGATTAGTACAAAAATATTTAGCTTAATTTTGTGCAAGTAGAGACATAGCCATTGATTTTGTAATGCCATGTTGGTAGACAAGGAACTAGAAACATAATAGAATAAATTATAGCCATTGTAGGCATTATGGACATTACAACAAAATCCAATGGCATGTGGTACCATTTGAGAGATGATGAGACACAAAGATAAACATAAGGACATGTATCTACATATCTAGATTCTATATGAGCATCCAACTATACCACAAGGAAAAGAGAGATGAGATAGGGTAGAAAGAGTATAAATAGAAGAGAAGTGGAGGAAAATATATAATGTAATATAGAAAGGAGTGTTGAAAACACTTAGAGACTGAGAGGGGGGGTGAATTAGTCTTTCTTAAACTTTAAATCAGTTCCATTTACAGATTAAACATCAAATTATTGCAAGTATGTGCTAATCAGTGTTGTCATTCATGTCAACAAGCTTGTGTTGTCATTGGTGTTAACTGTGTCTTCTGCTATTGTTGTTGTTGTTTGATTGAGTTGCTATGTTGAGGATGATGTGATTGACTTGAAGATGTGCAAAAGATGTTAGGAATATGCTTTTATTGGTTGGTTTCCAAGTGCTTTTGAGAAAATTTGATTAATTTAAAGGAAACATTGTGATGAAGAGACTGACTAGCTTAATAGAATAGTGATCGAGTTTTGCTCCACATTTCTTCCTAATTGAATATCTAATTGTGTGGTTTGGATATGTTGTTTAGAGGTGGTCAGAGATGTTATGTTCCAGATTGTGTGCTCTGGTTCATTGTGCAAATAAATTTATGTTCACTAGTGTGCGGACAGTATTTCTGAATTGTGCAGAAGTGTCTGGGAGAAAATATTTTGCTCCACATTTCTCTGCATATTTATTTCTAGCTTTGTGGTTCTAGATTTATGCTTATAAGGTCTATATCTTTCTTTAGTTCAAGTGGTTCATGGTTTGGTGCTCCGCAAGTACATCTCTTAAGTTGTAGTTGATGACAGAGTATGATATAGCTGGTTAAGTGCTCCGGTTTGAACTTTCTTTAGGTGAAAGATGTTGCAAAGGATTTTGTTGGTTTTCATGTGCTTGTGGATGTTTCTAGATCATGTTCATGCTTGGTGCATGGTCCGCATGTCATCTTTTGATGTTGAGGAAGTGTGCACTTAAAAGTTCATAGCGTTAACACAAGTTTGGTTGACTTAGTGGTTTACACTAATTACGGTTGTGCTTAGGTGATTGTGAAAGTGTGATGAAGCATGTAAGAGTGGATTTAGGTCCATGATAAGGTGTGATGTGGTCCACATTCATTCCTTTCCTCTATGGGAATGTTTTGGTCTAGAGCTAATTTGAATTTTATAGGTTAATATGTGTTGCCAACCTTGGAGAATGTTTTCAAGATTGATGATGGTATAAATAAGTGTCAAGGATTCATGAGTGTGTGTATGCGCGAGGGATATGATGTTTGTAATGTGAATTTGATCAGTACAGTGAGATCTTTCATGTGTTAGGATACTAGATGCAGTGAGCAGAAGGTGTCTACTATTTTTTAGTGTTACTGCGAAGGTGTTGGTTGTGTTGTGAATATTGAGCTTCATTGGAACTGAACTCCATGCATAGGTTAGATGCAATTATATCAGTTCATCCCTGGAAGTGAGCCTCTTCTTCTTCAATCTCTTTCTTCTAGACAGTGAGTCCTTTGGCAGTAAGCCTTTCTTTCTTCTGGGTAGTGAGCCCTAGGTAGTGAGTCCTTTGGTAGTGAACCTTTTATAATTTGGTATTTCTACTACTTTATAGTGTGAGCTAATCCTCACTGTGGTTTTTCCCTTCCTAGGTTTTCCACATAAAATCTGGTGTTATCCTGTGTTTGGTGTTGTTATAATTCAATTTATGTTATTTTCTTTTCATGCTTAATCATCATAACAAGTTTAAAGGTTAATGTGGATCTGAATATTTGTGAGGGTTTCAAATTTTTGATACAACTGATTCACCCCCCCCTCTTAGTTGTCTTGTGCATTCAACAATTGGTATCAGAGCCAAGTTCCTTTGAAGAAATCTTAACAGCTTGAGGTAGATCTGGGATGATGCACAAGAAGGATGTTCCTCTATTTGATTGATCTTTAGAAGATGAATGCATATCAGTCAATAGTGAAGAACTCAAGGTTTCTCTTGAAGACCTAGAAAGGACTAAAGAAGTCAAAGAGCTTAAGGAGAATGTCAAAGAAGCAGATGGATGTATCAGAAAATTGAGAGAGAAAGTCAAGAAGTTCAAAGAAAAATATAAGGAGGTCAGTGAACAATTGAGGCTAGTAACTGAATCTATGAATAGTCTAAAAGTGCAAGTTGAAGAAAAGGCAAGGATTGAGGAATATCTGAACTTAATGGTGGAAGGCAAATCTAAAGAATGTATAAGGCTTGAACAAGAAGTTGTGAATCTGAAATCAGATCTGGAGAAGGCAAAGAATTATGAAGAAAAATTCAAGTTCTGCAAGGCTTGATGAGATGATTGAAATTCAACAAAGCTCTAATGATAAAGAGGGTTTAGGATTTGAAAAATGTGAAAGTTCAAAATTAGATTAGACTTCAAATCAAAGGAACAATGGCAAACAGATCTGGATTCAAAAGAATAAAGCTAGAAGATCTTCGATCAAACAACCAAATGCTCAAAGGTATCCATCTTTCAATAGTTTTTGTCATTTATGCAAGAAGTATGGACACAAAGCAATAGAATGTAGAAGTAGAAGGAATCAAAATGGTCCATCCTTCTCTGGTCAATGCTTCACATGCAATAAAGTTGGTCATAGAGCTGTTGTATGCAGAAGTAAAGTGAGTGAGAACTCTATTAGGTGTTTTGCATGCAATAAGAAGGGACATAGAGCTAATGAGTGCATAAGTCAAATGTGAAATAGCTATGGCAAGGATAGAATAGTTAAATCTTTCAGTGGCTACTATCATACATGCAAGAAATTTGGGCATAAAGAAAACCAATGTAGATCCAGAATGAATGGATAGAGAAATGTTGTGTGAAACAATTGCAATAGACCTAGACATACCTCTAAGTTCTATAGAAGTAGATGCATGAAGAAGGATAATAAAGAAGAATGAACTAGTAGAAAAGGTTGATCCAGCAGAGACAAAGAAGGAGATGAGTAAGATTTGGATTAAGAAGGTTGTAACAGAGGTCAAGAATGAGCCTATATTGACATCTAATGTAGGTGTTCCCTCTGGGAACTAAGATTAGTGCTTTGGCTCAAGGGAAGCCTTATTGAAAATCTTTTCTCCCCTGCCAAAGGAATGGTGCTAATGTCTCAGCACGAAAGGATAAGGTTAAGGATTAGCAACAAATTTTTAAGTCTGGACAGAGACTGTGATTGCAAAGAATAAAGGTAGAGGTGTGCAGATTAGCTTGGTTGGTAATGTTGCAAGAGAATCTTATCTTCCACAAGAAGTCTGTTGTGCAAGAAAATTTGATCAGGTAAGAAGATATGTTATGAATTTTGGCTAAGTATCTATCCAGTAAAATCAAGCTACAGTGTTCTGGTAATTTGGTCTGCATTGGTCTGCTATTAAAGATATTACTCTGTGGTTCTGGCATATGGTTATTGATCATTGGATACACCTACATCTAGAATTTTATCTGATTTTGATGATTGGCTTGAAGGTAATGAGTAACAAAAGTTTAGTTTGATAGAACATAGTTGTTTCTAGTACAGAGTAGTTTTCATGTTGATTGAAGGTGTTTGAGGATCTACAGATGAAATCAGAGGTGAATGAATATGGATAAGATGAGTCTTCAAGCAGTGAAGAAGAAAAGGGTAAAGAAAAGAAAGTGTAGATTGAAGAAGCTCTGAAAAGGATTCCTAAGACCCCTAGGTTTGTATAGAGACATCACACTGAAGACCAGATCATTGGTGATAAGAGCAAAGGTGTATTGACAAGAAGTAGAGCTGTTGAAGAACAAGTAAATCTATGTTTACTTTCTAAAGTTGAACCTAAAACAGTGGTTGAGGCATGCAAGGATGAATATTGGATCAAAGCTATGGAGGAAGAACTAATGCAAATTAAGAAGAATCAGACTTGGGAACTTGTCCCAAGACCAAAGAACAAAAATGTAATTGGAACTAAGTGGGTATTCCAGAACAAATTGAATGAGAATGGAGAAGTGGTAAGGAACAAGGCAAGACTTGTGTGTAAAGGATACTCACAAGTGGAAGGAATAGACTATGAGGAAACTTATGCTCTGGTGGAAAGAATGGAGGCCATTAGGATGTTTTTGGATTTTACATCACATAAAGATTTCAAAGTATATCAAATGGATGAGAAGTTTGCTTTCTTGAATGGTGAATTGGAAGAGAAAGTGTACATAAAGCAACCAGAAGGATTTCAATTGTTAGATAAGCCAGATATGGTTTGCAGGTTGAAGAAGGCACTATATGGATTAGAGAAAGTCCCCAAAGCTTGGTATGCAAGGCTAGACATGTATTTATTACAGTAAGAATTCAATAAAGGGTCTATATATAGCAATTTGTACATCAAAGTAAGTGGAGATCAAATTCTAATTGTGGAAGTGTATGTAGATGACATAATTTTTAGTGGAAATGAAGGTATGTGTAAGAGTTTTGCAGATGAGATGTAGAAAGAGTTTGAAATGTCAACGTGTGGGGAAATGAATTTCTTCCTTGTCTTACAGATCAATCAGACAGATAAGGGTATTTTCATTTCTAAGTCAAAATATGTAATAGAGTTAAAGAAGTTTGACATCGAAGATTCTATGCCAGTTTGTACTCCTATGGTTACTAGTTGTAAGTTGAGAAAGAATGATGTATCTCCTAAGGCCGATTAGAGAAAGTATAGATCAATGATTGGAGGATTACTATATCTAATTGCTTCTAGACCAGATATTATGCATGCAGTCTATCTTGTGGCTAGATTTCAAACAGATCCTAGAGAGTCACATGTTATGGTAGTGAAGAGGATATTCAAATATTTGAAGGGCACTCCTGATCATGTCTTGTGGTATCCTAATGATATTGACTTTACTTTAAGTGCTTATACTGATGCAGATTGGGCTGGTTGTGTAGATGACAGGAAAAATACAAGTGGTGGTGCATTCTTTCTTGGATGTAAATTGGTGTCTTGAATAAGTAAGAAACAAGATTCAGTGTCTTTATCTACTGTGGAGGCAGAATATATTGCTGCAGCATCATGTTGCACACAGGTGTTATGGATGAGACAAACCTTGAAGGATATCAAAGTCGTCTATGGTGAGCCAATTTCTATTTTCTGTGAAAATACAAGTGCTATTAACATTTCAAAGAATCTGGTGATGCATTCAAGGACAAAGCATATTTCAATTAGGTATCACTTTCTGAGAGAGAAGGTTGTAGAGAATGAAGTGAATCTTGAGTATGTGCCTACAAAGGATCAAGTTTCCAACATATTCACTAAGGCTCTTCCTAAGGATACATTTGAGTATCTCCAGGAGAAGTTAGGGGTTATTGCCCCTCCTTCTTTGAACTAGATGCATCAGTCTAGTGGATTTCAAGATTCATTCTTTTCTGGACTGATGATTGGAAGCTACCTCTCAGGGGGAGAAGGTAGTCGTCATGATGATTGTTGCAGTTAGGGGGAGTAAGAGTTGATACAGTTTGGTGTGCACTCCTAAGGGGGAGTATTCAAAGCAGTGAAAGAAAAAGATGTTGTAGAGCAGTAGTGAGAAGTGCAAGCATGTGCAGTATCGTAAAAAGGTAAAGTTGTTTCACCCTTTGCCATTGATGTCAAAAGGGGAGAGAGTTCATATGAAAAACAAAGGGAGAGAGAGAGCAATGTGAAAAAGAAAAGAATCAGTGATCAGAGAGAGAGTAAGATGTGTAAAAGAAAGGGGGAGAATAAGAAAGAAAAGAAGTTGGTGCAGAATTGTGTCTTGATGGTTTTTCACATTATGTGTTGCCATCAATGACAAAGGAGGAGATTGTTAATCAGTGTTGTCATTGATGTCAACAAGCTTGTGTTGTCATTGGTGTCAACTGTGTCTTCTATTGTTGTTGTTGTTGTTTGATTGAGTTGCTATGTTGAGTATGATGTGATTGCCTTGAAGATGTGCTGGAGATGTTAGGAATATGCTTTTGTTGGTTGGTTTCCAAGTGCTTTTGAGAAAAATTAATTAATAAAGGAAATAGTGTGATGAAGAGACTTGTTAAGGCAAAATTGGAGTAAACATGAATAATCAATATATCAATATCAAAATACCCAAAACTCAATGAAATACAGAAACAAAGAGATCAATCAAACAAAAGAACTTTAAAAACCTTTGCAAACCTCAAAGCTTCATAGCTTCTGTTGGTTACCTATCTCAATCGCTCTTGCATGTATAAATAAGGCCTTCGGAGAGTGCACTTCCTTGCTATGATTCCAAGATGTCAATTGGGAATGGCTATGATAGTTTCACCATGAAAATGAGCTTCACAACAATGATAGTAGTATGTAGGAATGAGTGTGATCACAAGCAATGAAGGAATTGGTGCCAAAGGCGCGCTGTAATTCCTGCAAAGTAACAATACTTAAAGCTTGGATGATTGAAATGAAAGAATAGGGTTGAATTTATAGACTTGTGAAAAAAAAGATCAATCCAGTATAGAAAGAATGAGAAGATCAACGGTTGAGGGATTGTACTCGAATAAGAAGAGGACAAGTGTCACACAAAAACTATTTTATTTGAGTTAACTACTTTCTTTTTTTAAAGATAAGACATGTTTTTCATAAATTAGAAAGTTTTTTTTCTAATTTAAGAGATATTGATAAAAACAAGGTTGATTGAGTAGATAACTCAACTTTAGATTTGCTTTTGCTTATTTAATTTTGTGTGCATGAAGAAGAAGACTTATTTTTAGAAGATTTGGAAGATATTTGAAGAATTACAAGATAAGAAAGCAAATTAAATAAATAAATTTATTTAATTGTTGTGCATGCTTTGGTAGAATAAATAAAACATTTGATTATATTTTATTTTTGGAGATTGAGAGGATTTTAAATAAATTTGATTTATTTATTTAAATTTGGAAGAATGATTTGACCTTAATTAAATAATTTAAGAATTATTTAATTATTTTGGAAGAATTAAATTAAATAAAGGATTTTATTTAATTATTGACTTTAGAAGAGGTAATTAAATATTTTGATATTTAATTACCTTAGAGGAATATGAATCGAATAAATAAATGTGTTTATTTATTTATTGATAGAAGAATTAGAATGGAATAAATATTAAGAATATTTATTTAGACAAAGTCATGTCATTTTTAGGCGTATACAAGACTGGCTCGCTTAACAAAATAGTGATCATATTTTTCTCCTCATTTCATCCCAATTAAATATCTAATTGTGTGGTTTGGATATGTTGCTCAAAGGTGGTCAAAGATGTTATGTTCCAGATTGTGTGCTCTGGTTCGTTGTGCAGAGAAAGTTATGTTCACTAGTGTGCAAACAATATTTCTGAATTGTGCAGAAGTGTCTGGGAGAAACTATTTTGCTCTGCATTCTCTACAGATTTGTTTCTAGCTTTACGGCTCTGGATTTATGCTTATAAGGTCTATATCTTTCTTCAATTCATGTGGTTCATGATTTGGTGCTCCACAAGTACATCTCTTAAGTTGCAGTTGATGACAGAATATGATATAGTTGGTTAAGTGCTCCGGCGTGAACTTTCTTTAGGTGAAAGATGTTGCAAAGGATTTTGTTGCTTTTTAGGTGCTTGTGGATGTTTCTAGATCATGTTCATGCCTGGTGCGTGGTCTACATGTCATATTTTGATGTTGAGGAAGAGTGCACTTAAAAGTTCATAGTGTTAACACAAGTTGGGTCGACTTAGTGGTTTACACTAATTGCGGTTATGCTTAGGTGATTGTGAAAGCATGATGAAGCATGTAAGAGTGGATTTAGGTTTGTGCTAAGGTGTGATGTGGTCCACATTCATTCCTTTCCTCCACAGGAATGTTTTGGTCTAGACCTAATTTGAATTTTATAGGTTAAGATGTGTTTTTGACCTTGGAGAATGTTTTCAAGATTGATGATGGTATAAATAAGTGTCAAGGATTCATGAGTGCATGTATCCACAAGGGATATGATGTTTGTAATGTGAATTTGATCAGTGCAGTGAGAGCTTTCATGTGTTAGGCTACTGGATGCAGTGAGCAGAAGGTGTCTACTATTTTTCAGTGTTGTTGCAAAGGTGTTGGTTGTGTTGTGGTGAATATTGAGCTTCATTGGAACTTAAATCCATGCATAGGTTAGATGCAATTATATCAGTTCATCCCTGGTAGTGAGCCTCTTCTTCTTCTATATCTTTCTTCTAGACATTGAGTCCTTTGGCAGTGATCCTTTCTTTCTTCTGGGTATTGAGCCCTTTAGCAATGAGCCTTTTGTAATTCGGTATTGCTACTACTTTATATTGTGAGCTAATCATCATTGTGGTTTTTCCCTTCTTGGGTTTTCCACGTAAAATCTGGTGTTGTCTTGTGTTTTGTGCTATTATAATTTAGTTTTTGTTATTTTCTTTTCATGCTTAATCATCATAACAAGTTTAAATGTTAATGTGGATCTGACTGTTTGTGAGGGATTAAAATTTTTGATACAATTGATTCACCCCTGCCTCTCAGTTGCCTTGTGCATTCAACACAAATCACATTAACCAAAAGAAGAAGAATAGAAAGGAAAGCATGCACCACACAAGGACACCAAGATTTTTTACATGGAAAACCCTATGAGGGAAAAGTCACGGTGAGAGTTAACTCACAATATATGAAGCTCACTACTTATAAATATTATAATTTTGTTTTAAGGCTCACTACCTAAGGAAGCTCATTTCTCTCTGATGGACTTGCAAACTAAGGTGCACAACCTTAGGTCAAGATACAAGGATCTGTTGAAGAGACTCACTGTCTGATAACATGATACATGAAAATTACAATGAAAACATGAACATGAACTGCTGCAAAGGAGGTATCTAACATATGTTGATGTTGTAGTCCCTTTTTCGCATAATTACTCCCTCATACTGACTTCGAACACTTCATATTTAACAAATTCCTCAATCTATCCTCAGCACCTTCACAAATGATTTTGTTCTTCTATAAATACCCTCTGCAACAACTCAAAACCCCAATTAGGTCGACTCTAAGATGATCTTTAGATGAAACGCATGAAACTACATAGGTCGGCTCCAAACATATACATTATGAAGAGAAAATAAGTTGTAGATCACTACACATGGCATAACAAGGCCCAAATACATCACAACCCATCCTTCAAAGAAAAATTAACTAGTTAGGATCAACCGCAAATGAAGAAAAATAGACTGGCAGCCCAATCAACATCAACACAACCAACTATTCATCTTTACACCACTGGGGAGAAACCAAAAGCATCATGCGGACTAAGATGCGAACAATGTGTTTTATCAATAGTATCCTTACAACCTTCTCCAGAAATATTCGATCATTATGTGTTTCCGCTAGAAGAGAAACATATTGAACTAATGAAAACAAAGCATCCCGGACTAACTATGACACATCAACACTTAGGATATTTCATTGTGGTTTACCAAAACATCTAAAACATATATGGATGAACTCATACACCACTCTAAACATATCCCCATGTCCACACAACCATATCTATCACTCTGGAGGAATGCAGAGCATTCTGAGATGCTTAACTCTGTTGTACTGCAATCCAAAGAACAGTCACATCTAACTCTTCTTGTAGAAATGTTTATGACATGAAATCCTAGAAATAACCTCTTTTCTAACTTCCAAACTTAACTCCCAAACCACACAACCAGATCCTGTAATGCAGAGGAATACAGACCAAAAAGTAGGATCACTTAGGAAAATGTGTAGTTTTTACCTTAGACAGCTTCTCTCAACAACACAATTATGAACAAAGCCTCAAACTATCAAGTGTCATGCTTCTAGATATATTAGCATCTACTAGGTCTTCCAAACTAACTTGCCTTAAACTTGCTGACCCCAAGTCTCTAATTGAGTCAAGCCATCTCTCTTAGGTCTTCCACTATTTCATCAACTTCATTAATCTATCTCTAATCATTTCTCAACCTCTTCAACTTCTATACAAAATCTCTTTACAAACAACACATATTGAGTTGAAATCAATGACAACATATATTATCAACAATCTCCCCCTTTGTCATTGATGGCAACATACATTTATCTACAAGTCTTCTCTCCCAACTGATAAGGCAATCATCAGCACATTCTCCCCCTTTGACATCAAGGACAAAGGTCATAATGTCTTCTACTTATAACAACCCAAAAACTATATAAACTCCCCTTTACTATATGATTTCTACAAACAACACTCCTCCTGAGATGGAGATGCCCCAAAAACTGATGCCATGTACATAGTATTTTAACCAAGGATGACACTACAAGCCTCCACAAGTTTATACAAAGCCAAAATTTCCTTATCTACAATACTCTTACAACTTGCTTAGAAGGTAGAATGCCTTTGTACATTACCTTGAGTTGGGCTAGAGTAGATACCCAATTTGCTTTTGTTGAGGAAAGAATGTGATTCTGACATTCAAATTGCATGCATAAATCCTCAACCTCATCCACATTTATTGGAGTCTTCATTTTCTGATCAATCTTTTTTGCTTTAGCTAGCAACCCAGATAACAAAGCAAGTCTCAAGTTGACTACTTCCCTTAACTAACCAACCTACTTCTTTATTTGTTCTCTTTGATCTAGAAGCAATGACAACTGCAAATAAAGATTTTCTATGTGTGCCCTAGTTGATCCTTCCTTGTACTTTGACAAGTCCCATATCTCAGCCAATTGAGTGATCTATGACTCAATGGAGTCAATCTATTTTTTGATGTTCTTAGTGGAATTTGGCCATTTCAAGAAAAACAAGTATAATGCAGTGACTTCATCAATACATTCCTTAAACATCTTCATATTTTCTTGCAATTTGTTGTGTGCATTGGCACACCGATCAAATGCATCAGCCATTCTTTTGTCATTTATCTTCCTCAAGGCCTCTTGTTCTACCTTTTGCTCAATGTGAGAGGAATGGTCATTGAAAGAATCCATCAAAAGCTTCAATTTTTGTTCTAGAGGCAAAGAAGAATCAATGTTGACCTCAGGTAAACTCTCCTGAATAATCTTTACTGCACCATCAACTAATCCAGTCTTCTTCAAATGTTCCTGTAGAAAATCCTTCCTTGCAGAAGCATGCAGAGTATCACCAAGCTGTAATTTATGAAAAGGAGAAATATTTGACAAGTCAACTTGTCCCTCATAAGTAGGAATTTGCAGGAGTTGGGGTGTCACCATAGATTGAAACTGCATTTGCAGCCCTAGTAGGTCCTTGAATAAATCTAAAGATGAAAAATCCTGACCTATATGCATAGAAGCATCTTGCTTCTCAACTGTCTTCTTTGTTGCATCCTGAATTTTCTCAGGATTATCCCCTTTCTTTTGTTCATCGTTTCATGGATTCTCTAGAGGAGGAATGATGAAGGGGGTAAATCATAAAACACACAATAATAGAAATTGAACATAGAGAATAGAACTTTCTTTTATTGATCTGGGCAACTCATTACATTACAAAAGCTTAATTACAATTAGAGGAATTAGTCCTCTACAGGCTGCAACACACTACAGCTACTATCACCAGGCTCTGGAATCTTCCACCTTCTGTAACCCCCAAATCAGCTAGGGTTTCTGTTTTCCTGCCTATTCTTGACTCTACACTTGCCCCCTTAACTCTCCTCCTGCCCAGGGTTCCCAAAAATGGTTATTAATAGCCTTTTTGGCGGCCAACAACCTAATTTCGAATTTTGCATCTCCCTCCGAAAATAGGTCAACTTCCGGGAGCCATAACTTTTGATCCGGGACTCTGATTGACGAACTGTTTTATGCGTCGGAAAGCTCACGAAGTGCTCTATGTGCTAAGAACTAGCTCTACTGGTTTTGGCCATTTTCAGGCCCGTACGGGGCCATTTAGTGCCTCAAACTTGAGTTTGAATAATTTTCAGGCATTTTTCGAGAAACAAAAACTTTAATATCTTTCAGCTCGCAAATGATCTTCATGTGATTCCTTCGCCAAAGCTCTTATATTTCTGTTATGTAACTTCCTATAAATTTTGACTCCATTCCGTGCCCAAATGCAAACTTTCTAAAAATAGTAGTTTACTATTTTTAGCAGTTTTGGAAAACTGAAAGTTCTACATTATTATTCAGGCGATTATGAGACCAGAACCATAGATTTTGAGAAGAAATGGGTAGAACATCAACAATTTTGAAACACATTTTTTTTTGGGTGATGCAAGATTGCCCTTACACCACTGGATGCTCTTGCATCAGACACCCAGGGTAATTTGAGAAGTGACCTTGTCACGTCTTAGGTGTTTGTGTGAGGAAAACCCAAACAGTCAACCTCTGCCTTAGACAACCAAGAAGAATCTTGAACAGGCCTTCCTTTCCATTTCACTAGATATTCTTCATATTGCCTGTTTCGAGTACTCCTTCCCACACGGCTATCCAAGATCTCTTCTATCTCCTCTATTGAAGTAGATGCCGGAATACTCCACTACACTTCTGTTGGTCCATCCTCTATTCCACCTTCATGATATTTTGTTAAATCAGCGATGTTGAAAACAGGGGAAATGTTGATCCCACTCGGTAGCTCTACCTCATATGCATTTCCGGAATCATGCTGCTTCAGGATTCTGCATGGTCCAAATTTCTTCATTTTCAATTTATGGTATGTTCCAACAGGGAACCTTTCTTTTCTCAAGTGAACCATGACTTCATCTCCCACCTAGAACTCCTTATACCTCCTCTTCTGATCTGCCTTAGCCTTGTACTGAGTAGTCATCTTATTAATGTGCTTTCTCACCTCTTCATGCAAATTCTTCATATGTTCTACAAAGTCTTCAGCCTCGGCACTTGTCTTTTCTCCCTTATCCAGATTCCTTAACTCTGAAGCATTTCTTGGACTATTGCCATATACAATCTGGAATGGTGATTTACCAGTACTCCTATTGACAGAATTATTGTAAGCAAATTATGCCTATGGTAAAATCAAATCCCATCCCTTGGGCTTATCTCCTACCAAGCATCGTAGTAGGTTACCCAAACTCCTATTCACCACTTCAATTTGTCCATCAATCTGTGGATGGTGTGCAGAACTGAACTTCAAGTCTATCTTCAACTTCTTCCACAATGTCCTCCAGAAATAACCAACAAATTTGGTATCTCGGTCTGAAACTATACTTTTTGGTAGACCATGTAGTCTCACCACTTCCCTGAAAAATAATTCTGTAATATGAACAGCATCATTAGTCTTCTTACAAGGAATAAAATGTGCCATTTTTGAGAATCTGTCCACCACCACAAAAATAGAATCATGTCCTCTCTGTGTCCTTGGTAAACCAAGAACAAAATCCATACCGATATCATCCCAGGGCTTTTCTGGTATAGGTAATGGTTGATACAACCCTGTATTCTGACTTGTTCCTTTTGCCATCTAACATACTCTGCAACTTTGCACAAACTTCCTCACATCCTGCTGCAACTGTGGCCAATAATAATTTTCACCAACAATTGAAATGGTCTTATCTCAACCAAAGTGTCTAGCCAATCCTCCACTATGCTTCTCTTTAATCAGGTTCTCTCTCATGGAACTCCTCGGAATGCACAACTGGCTTCCTCTAAACAACATGCCATCTTGGATTATGAAATCCAACCATCTTGTCCTGTCTAAAGTAACAGGCTCCAAACAAGCTTTCCAAGCCTCTACAAAATCTGGATCTTTAGGATACAAACTTTTGAGCTCATCGAACCCAACAACCTCTATCTTCATTTCTATCAACAAATTTTGCCTTAGGATATACATCTAGAGAGTGCACTAGGAGGGTTGTAGTTGAAGAAAACCATAGAACATAGGTAGGAGGATGCTAAGTTGACATGGTGCTCACTAATATTAAATAACCAAAGCAATCTATAACCCTAATTTTAACAACAACAAAAAATATTACCAAAATAATGAAATAGTTACAAGAATATGAGGTATCAACAAGTATGAATGATTTATAAACCTAGATGAAAGACACTACAAATGTGGTGGAAAAAGAGAGGCTTAGAATTAGTGATGCTTAGCCCATACGAGGGAGAACCCAAGGGTCATTTTACAATGAGGATTCTAATTGGTTCTAACCTAGGGTCATAATAAATGGATTTAAGGATTTGATAACCCTAATCTAGATGAAACACACTTAACCTCTATAAAGACCATTGGAATACAGAAGCAAGTAGGTATGATGGGATATAAAGAAGAGAAGAAATTAAGAAATTATTGTTCAGTAAAGATTATGTAAGAGATAAGGAAAAGATAAGAAATATTAGTATTGTTTTTTAATCTTCCATGAAAACTTTAGAATTATTAGGACAAAATCAACCCAATATTGAGGAAGAAGATAACTCATGCACTAATAAAGATGATCAATTAAGAAATTAAGACTTTCTAAAATATACATCCCCTAAGTTGAAGTCACTATATAGAAATGAACCCCCTAGACCAAGAGACACCCCCATGTTGTATAAGACAAGAAAAGTCTCTAAAGAAGACATAAGTAGTGAATCATTTCTTAGGCTTGAGGAAGTGAGAGAAAGAA
This sequence comes from Cunninghamia lanceolata, assembly GCA_027924645.1. NCBI lineage: Eukaryota > Viridiplantae > Streptophyta > Pinopsida > Cupressales > Cupressaceae > Cunninghamia > Cunninghamia lanceolata. Next base: position 7,562,911 of record BSBN01000460.1, read on the forward strand.
TTAATTATGGTAAAAGACTTTGAAAAAATATTGGGTAGTGAAATATTTGATATCCATTTGCCTAGAGATAAAGGTAGGGAGAGATTAGCAAAGCAACAAAAGATTAGAATTAGGCAAAAACAAACCAAAGAAAAGAGAAAAGGAGAACCAAGAATAGAAGATAAATTAGAAAGAATGATAAGCCATAAACCATAAAAAGCTAAATCAAAAACACCTTAGACTCCTACAAATATGGGCACAAACAAGACTAAGCTTCATGCATTTGGTAAAGACACTAAGGTTGCTATAAAACACTTATTTATCTTGGAATCTCATTGGATTAGAACTAGCATTGATGATTAATAGACTAAGTTATATGAATTCATGGAAACCATCAATGATGAATCTTTAAGGTGGTACATCAAAGAATGCCCTATAAGATTCGGTATAGAATTTTCTATACCATGCAAGATTTGGCTATGGAGGTAGCTACCCAAGGTCTAGGAGCTTCAATGAAAACACAAGAGAGAACCAACATGAAAGAATAATTATATTCTATCAAAGGATGCAAATACATAATATACATGAATGAATGAGATTATAATGAGAAACCCTTGGTTATATAGGCCAATGTGAAACATAGGACAACATAAGATTATGACAAGTGTCTTAATCTTATGACTTGAGACACAAAGAGATAACTATCCCTAGTGTACCCTAAGTATTCCCTAAGTAAACTTAACTAGATATGTGTGAATAGGACCTAATGTGGAACTAGTTAGGTAATATACCCTATTCACACCAACATTCCCATTAAGTGCAACTTTGGGAGGACAAGACAAATGCAAAGATGTATAGATGGGTCCCGACTACAAGGCCATGTTAGGTACCATGTACAAACAACCTCTCACAAAAGTAGAAAATGAGAAAAACCCATAAGAAAAAACTTGTCTCCAAAAGAGAGAAAACACATGATGTTCTCCAAAGTATAAGAAAGAAAAACCCCATGTGTGAACAAAGTCCCCCCCATAAGAGAGAAGAAGAGAGACCATGTAGCCCCCCCTCAATGAGGAAACTCTTGCATTGATGGTAGATTCTCGACAATGAATGTTGAAGATGATCCAAGATCATAGAACAACATTCCTCCCCTTAGGAAGAAACAAATCCAAGGATGTGTGCAGGATGTCTTCCCATTCCTAAAAGTAATATGAAGGAATAAAACTCAAGATATATGATGTCTTTGTACTCTACTCAAGTGTTGTCATGTCAGTGTTGAAAGGTGTCGTGTAATCAAATCAAGAGTCTTGTGCCTAACTAAAGAGTGTGACAATCCAAAACCCAATGGAAATAGATGTAAAATATGATCCAAAGATGAATATAATTCTTCCAAATGCTATTCAAGGATCTCCAATCCAATGCCAAACTATGACAAATGATCATGTGGAGAAAGAAAAAGAGGGTCTAAAGGTTCCCTCATCACATTTGAATAAGTTGATGCAATTCCATAAGAGCCAACATCAAAGAGGAGATAAATATCCTCAATAGTGTCCTCCAAATCTATGAGATGGGACTCACAATGCAAATCTACAATACCTATTAAGAAATCATCCCTCAACATTGAATTTGAAAGATAATTAATATGATCCTGTTGTGCTGAAGTAATAGAAGCCATAGCAACATTGAACTTTGAAGATGCAATATGAGATGATGGAGGAGATGGAAGCTTAAGAAAAGTCTCAAGAACCAGAGTGGATGAAAGAACACCAAGGTTCAAGTGACCAGACTTCTCCTAAAAAATGAAATCCACACTAGACACATGAGTGTGAATATCAGTCAAAGGAATTTCCATATCATCAGAGGCAAAATGTGGAAAAGTGTACAACTAAAATGCATGATCAACCATCCCAATGGAAATGATCTCTTTACTCTCCAAGTCTCTAATAAATATTGAATCAAGTGTAAACTCAACACTTCTCCCTAGTCCACCATGAGTAATCTAATATATAGAAAGGAGATTATTTGACTAAGAAGGTACACACAATACATTATTATGTAGGAGTACAAATAACACTAAGAGGTGGGGTGAATCAGTGTTGTCTCTAAAACAAGATTTTAGATCTTATCAAAACTTGACAAATAACTTTATCAAAGAGATGAGTTAAAAATGAAATGGTCAACCATATAGGATAAAATGAATTCACACAAGACATGAGACCAAGACACAAAAGATTATACGAGAGGAAAACCAACATGGGGTAGAAAAACCTCTCAAAATGCCTCACTGGCTTAAGTATGAAAATCAACATATACAAGGCCTCACTGGCTGATAAGTGTCTCACTGACAAAACAAGGTCTTACTGACCTGTACAATCAACTTGGATACAAAGAAAAATATCTCAGGGGGTTACCCTATTTCAATCTAACACAAGACCTTATTTCTCCTTTAACCTTCACTTGACAACCTTTCTTCAATTTCTCATTTGTCAAATTACAATTTTTGAGGCACCATATATTGCACACAATCATTGTAACATCATATACTCCATACAATCTTTGAGCATCACATACTATTCTGCACACAATTGATCAATTCTTCATGAAACCAATTGGACAATAGTATCTCTGATAAAGAACAATAATTATGATCTTCAAAATCTCATACACACCCCTGCAAATAATCTCTAGACACACTAAGATTCACCTGGCACAAATCTCTAAACAACAAATTCAGTCTTCAATAAACTCACATACATCTCTGCAAATGATCCTAGTCACACTACATATAATATTCATCATGCATATTTCACACATGCATATGAACTTATCAATTCCTTCACAAGGACATTAAAACAATTATCTCTACATCATCATAATTCTCTTGTGTATTGAAAAAATCATCTCCATATCATAATTCACCTTCATTCTTCAAGACATATTGTTCTTCTTTGAATCCCCTGCACATTGCTTTCAATATATTCTTCTTAAACATAACAATAATCATATCTACATGTAGGTAATAATCTCACTAACACACAACAATGAAAAATAAAAAAAACATCGAATAGTTTTCATAGTAAAAATATTTGGCCCTCACAGTCTTCAAGAAGATGAAAAATCAGTCATTTTTTCCATAAATAGAATAAGGCGCGTCAATTTTAGAAACATATATGCAACTGTTGAGATTCAACTACCTTTTAAAACATAGCCACACGATTAACACTCTTGCTAAACTGCCTTTTTGTCTTCGATCATTTGATCTTATCTCCCGCTTAAGTTTTTAAAATGACTTTGTGTTACTTCAACTAACGATGGCCCTAGGTTGTCGGAGCCAGTCACCCAATGACCAAACAACCCTTAATTGTACGTTAAGTTCTCTGCTTACCACCTGAGCCGATCACTATAAGAATAGAAATAAAGTGACTGACGTGCAACTAAGGGTTACAAAAGATAGGTTTTAGGATCATCTATTTAGGGTTTTGAATGCTCAACCTTGTCTCTTTATTGCTAAATAGAAATTTGTGCCTTCACACAAAACTACCAAGTAACACCCATGTTTCTGCATAACAATTAAACTCTGAGAACTACCTCTAAACTCCTGTGAACAAGACTTAGACCACAAACTCCTTATCAATGACCAACAATCAATGACATCATTACATCTCAAGATCACCTAATTTGACATCAACGGCAAGACAACCATCATGCCAAACATAACAAACTCCCCCTTTGGCTTTAGCATTGATGTCAAAACCATTGGCATTAAGGACCATTAGCAACCCATGAACAAACAATGACAAAGACTTCCCTTTACTACATTTATAAGGAATATATGGAGAAGAAATATACTACCCTCAAACTGAAGAACCTGCATATATAGAGAAAAAAAAATTGAATACACTTTGTCCTCTATCCTATGTTTGTTTATCCTGTATCTCATATGATTTAGAAGATGAAATACAGTCCAAACATACACTATCCTCACTGAATAAAGACTGAATACACTGAATACAAACATTGTCACTATCCTCTATTCATAGTACATTGTCATCTGTCTTCATACTGTCAATATTGTCACAGTCCATTATGACCTGCTGAAAAGATACACTGCCTGCAGAAGAAGTACACAACTAATGATTGTAAAAGCCCCCAATACAAAGTGTTTATACCACAATGAAAAAAAATTGATACAGGAACTGTCACACAATCATCACAATCTAATTTCTGCTTGAAAATAGAGAAGTTTAGATTGATGATTGACACAACAATGGCTTGTGCTCCAACCATGACACTTGCAAGTATATCAACATTGACAAACTTGAATACCACACCAAAATATGAAGCAAAATAGCTCTACAGCTTATAAAAACTATCCAACAACTCACCAAAACTTTGAAAAAAAATAAAAATTACAAAATGATTGGATTTCAGGACTTCAAAAGATAACCAATCACTCCCCCTGAATCCAACATCATTATGAACTCATTGAAGAGAGGAAAGTAATAAAACCCCAAGCCTCTATCTTAGGGATTCAAACACCTCTTTAGGCAATGGTTTTGTAAAGATATCAGCCAATTGATCAGAAGTATGTAGATAATCCAACACCACTTCATTTGCAATCACCTTTTTTCTTAGAAAATGATGTCTAATGGCAATATGCTTGGTCCTAGAATGCATGATTGGATTTTTAGACATATTAATGGAACTTGTATTAGCTACCTCCACTTTGATGTCTTGGAGTGATTGGACCATCCAAATCACTTGAGTACAACATGAATATGCTGCAATATATTCAGCTTCAGCAGTAGATAAAGAGACACACTCTTGCTTCTTATCGTGCCAGGCTACTAATCTACCACCAAGAAAAAAGGCTACTCCACTTGTGCTCTTCCTGTCATCAGGACATCCTACCCAATCAGCATCAGTATATGCAAGAAGAGTGAAATCATTGTTTCTAGGATACCATAATCCAAAATCAAGGGCACCCTTAAGATATTTGAAGATTCTTTTAACTGCATTCAAATGTGACTGCTTAGGACATGCTTGAAATCTTGCTACCAAAGAAATTGTCTACATGATATTAGGCCTAGAAGTAGTTAGATATAGAAGGCTACCAATCATTGATCTGTATAAGGACTGTTCCACCTCAGGTGAATCATCATTTTTATTGAGTTTGTACCCTATTTCCATTGGAGTATCAATAGGATTACATTCATCTGTTTGAAACTTTTTAAGTATTTCTTTGACATACTTGTTTTGTGAGATAAAAATCCCCTTTTCAAGCTAAGAAACTTGTAAACCAAAGAAGAAAGACAATTCTCCCAACATAGACATTTCAAATTCTGATTTCATAATGTTAGGAAAGGAATGACTCATATCATCATTATTACTTCCAAAAATGATATCATCATCATACACCACTACAATAAAAATGTCCTCACCTTTGGTAATATAGTACAAATTGCTATCTACCCCACCTTTAGTAAATCCTTGCTCTTGCAAGTACTTGTCCAACCTGTAGTACCATGCTCTTGGGGCTTGTTTCAAGCCATACAAAGCATTTTTCAATCTGTATATTGAAAGGAAGCTAGGTGTGCAGAAATCGCTTCCTACACTAATCTAATGAGGGGAGAGCTATACAAATTCAATTTAATCTTTACAATTACAGCAACATGAAACATATAACAGAGATATTGCAGCAATACACATAGAACCAGAAAGAAGACAGAAGAAGAGAGACAAGATATATCGTGGGGAAAACCCTTATCAGGTGAAAAACCCCACACTTAGAAACCTACACAATGTATTATCAAAACTTAATATGGTTTACAATACATTTGCAATGCAAGCTTTAATAGTCTTCAACACTCGTGTCTGGAATCAATTCGGCAGTATAATAGTACATGTCAATCACATACTACATCTCCTCCTCAAAGCACCTGTTTATATAGAATATACAAGGCAAAATTGGCTCTATCTTGGAATGGGTGTCCAACTTGGCCTCATGGCCCAAAACCCACACCTATGGACACTTGGTCAACATTGTAAGATGTATCTGACACTTGTCCATAGCCCCCATCCCAATGAGGTCACCTATTTCCAAAATGGGCTATGACAGATGCTCTTACGGCTCTTACGACCATCATAGAATCCGTCATAGTAGTTACAACTTACAACTATAAGAGAATCTATCATACATAGGCTATAAATAGCATATTCTCTTACAACATGTCATAGTCCACCTTGGGGCACCCAAAGACGCCTTTTTCAAAGATGCTTCTTGACACATGTCTTCACCTATCTTACAAGCTTCTATTTATGACTCTTACATATCATAACTTCTTCATAGGAATCCATCATAACCGTTTCGGTCAACAATACTCCTACCACAAAGTGGGATGCCTATCTCATCATGCGAGGACAAAATTACAAGTTATCATCTTCCATGTAGGATGACACATCACCGTGCCACATCCCATAAAATGACAATATGGAATTTAAATCAATTTACATCATAGGCAATGAATAAATAAATATAATCAAAATAATGCAAGGAATTACCAAGGTTGAGACACCTTAATTCCCAACATTCTCCCACTTGTTGAACACCTTGTAAGAGCCAATAGAATAACAGGATTTAACTGCTATAGGCTGAGAGGCCCATAGACTCTGAACACCATCTGAACTTCTCTGTGCTAACTGGCTTCGTTAATGCATCTGTAACATTCCTCAAAGTATCTACCTTCTCCAAATTTACCTTCCCATCCTCTACCATGTCTCACACAAAGTGAAGCTGTACATCAATATGCTTTGTTCTGGCATGGAAAGTTGGATTCTTCACAAGGCAAATCACACTCTGACTGTCACAACTGGTCATAATCTGACCTAAATCAACACCATTATCTGAACATAATCTCTTAAGCCAAATGGCTTCCTTACAAGCATGAATTGCTACCATATACTCAGCTTCTATTGTGGACAAAGCAACCATAGGTTGTCGCATACTCATCCAACTAATAGCACCACCAAATAGTGTAAACACATAAGCACTGGTGGATCTCCTACTGTCAATGTCACCTGCCCAATCTAAATCCACAAATCAACGAATATCAATAGAATGCGGAGGTCTTGTAACATTACCATGATAGCATATGGAATACTCGGAAGTACCCCTCAAATATCTAAACACTCACTTAACTACATCCCAATGTACCCTCCCAGGATTAGCCATAAATCAACTAAGGACTCCCACTGCTTGGGTAATGTCTGGTCTTGTGTAGACCATAGCATACATCAAACTACCAACATCACTAGCATAAGGAACTCTGCTCATGTCCCCCACCTCACTAGGAGACTTTGGACAATCCTCAACAGACAACTTTGTTCCCAAAGAAACAAGAACACACAATGGTCTACAATCTTCCATGTTGAACCTATCCAACACGGTCTTCACATACTCTGGCTTAACCAAAGTTTTCTATTAGTTCTGTCTCTTCTTATTTCCATTCCTAGAATGCACGTGGTTGCCCCTAAATATTTCATTTCAAACTGTGCTGACAACTGAGATTTAAAATCACAAATCATATTCTTACCCTTCCCAATGAGCAACATATCATCAACATATAATGCAATAATGAGAATACAATCACCATAAAACTTATAATACACATAGTGATCTGATTTCAATCTCACAAATCAAATTGACAACACAAAGGCATCAAAATTCAAGTACCACCTCCTAGGAGACTGCTTCAAACCATACAAAGGCTTCTTTAACTTGCAAATCAAATTTTCTTTACCTTTCACCATGTAATGCTCTGGCTGTGAAATATAGATTTCTTCCTCCAAATAACCATGAAGGAAAGTTGTCTTCACATCCATCTACTCTACCTCTAAGTCATAAGTTGATGCAAGAGATAAAAGGAATCAAATGGATGTCAGCTTTGCAACGGGAGAGAAGATCTCACCATAATCTATACCCTCCACTTGTGAATACCCCTTCGCAACCAATCTGGCCTTATACTTCTCAACACTGCCATCTGCACCAAATTGTTGTAAGTATGGGCCTAACCTATGTTGTCATTGATGTCAACATACTCATGTTGCAATATTGAGAAGGATTAGATGAGCTGTGTGCTGAGGATATTGAGAAAATTAGTCTCAATCAGGAACAGTGAAGAACAGTGATGACAAGAAGGTAAAAGTCCTTAATAGGTTGAGGATCAGAGGATGCGATTTAAAGGGTTTGTAGATATAAGTCTTGAGATACTCCAGTCAAGTTTTTAGAGGTCTACATGAAGATCTGAGGAAGTTATGGTCGCTCAAGTAGAACTAGTTCCAGCAGGTGTTCAGAGGTGACAGAGTGCCACAGATAGGTCTGGTGAGATCCAGAAATTTATTATCCCATTCTGTGGATTTTAGGAAGTGTTGAGGACATCCTTGTGAAGTATCAACTAGATTGGTTCATGGTTTGAAGGTCCAGAAGAGCCTATTCTTTTGTGACAGTGATGACAGACTGTGTTCTTGAAGCTCCGGATGAAGGAAAGAAGAATTCCAGCAGGCTGATGAAGTGCAGATGTTCTTGGTGATTCAGGGAAGGTTATGATGATCATTGGATCATGTCCAGTTCATGTTGGTGGTCCGCATTGAAGTTAGAGTTTGCATTTGAAGAATAACCACCGAATATTGGTGTTCTTGTTGAGATTGGCCGACTGGATGTTCTTCTAGGTGTTTGCCGATTTAGATGATTGTTTCTAAGTCGATGCCTTGTATAAATAAGAGATTGTGAAGTCATTTGGAAATGGGTCTTGTGAAGATTAGTGAGTGGTAGCAAAGAAGAGAGAGAAAGGCAGAGCAGAAGTATTGAGCTTAATGGAACTGATTCAATCATGGTGAAGATGCTATTCTCCAGTTCATGTATGTGATACTTATTTCTTTGTAGACAATGTGTCTCTTGTAGGTAGTGAGCCTCTTGTGAGCAGTGTGCTCAGGCAGTGAGCCCTAATTGGCATGTGCCATTTTGTTCTTTCTATTCTTCTAACAGAGAATACATTCTTGGGTTAATCACCCCGTGGTTTTTTCCTTAGCCGGGTTTTCCATGTCAAAATCTTGGTGTCTCATGTGTTGATGAGTTTATGCTTTTTTATTTGAATGCATTATGTTTCATATTCAATATACTGCTAATCACTAAAAGGATTTAAGAGTGTAAATTGGAAAAAGCTTTACACAACTGATTCACCCCCCCTCTCAGTTGTGTGCCCTAAGGATAACAGTCTTCACATCCATCTGCTCTACCTCTAAGTCATAAGTTGCTGCAAGAGATAAAAGGAATCGAATGGATGTCAGCTTTGCAACAGGGGAGAAGATCTCACCATAATCTATACCCTCCACTTGTGAATACCCCTTCGCAACCAATCTGGCCTTATACTTCTCAACACTGCCATCTGCACCAAATTTCTTTTTGAACACCCATTTGCATCCAATAGGTTTCTATCTAGCAGGCAAAGGCACCAAGTCCCAAGTTTGATTCTTTTCCAAAGAAGCCAGATCATCCTCCATGGCCTCCTTCCAGGAACCTGCATCTTTCATATCCAAAGCCTCTGACATAGTTCTAGGCTCATCACTATTGGTAAGCAAAGCAAAAGCACAACTAGAAACAAGAAATGTATAACCAAACCTCTCAGGTTGCTTTCTTATTCATGTAGACCTCATCAAGAGCTGAGGTTGAGGTTCAACTTCTTCATCTAAGCTTTCAGAGCTGCAAGAGCTCTCCTCATCATCAGGTCCAACATTGTCTTTCTATTCAGTCTTCTCAAGGGTAGTAGGAAACTAAACAACATCCTCTTTCTTTTCTTTTTCTTCTAGTTGTAAAACAATGGAAGAAGGCGTTAGCTCTCTAAAGATGACATTTCTTCTATACAACACTTTTTTGGCCACAGGATCCCAAAGCTTGTATCCTTTCACACTAATACCATAGCCAATGAAGATACACTTAATATCCTTGTTCTCCAATTTTGACCACTTCTCCCTAGGCACATGTACATATGCCTCACAACCAAAAATGCGAAGATGACTTATTGAAGGCTTTCTACTAGACCACACCTCCATGGGTGTCTTACCAACAAGAGCTGATGTAGGAGATCTATTTATCAGATAGCAAGCAGTGGCAATAACTTCAACCTAAGACTTTTGTTCTAGGCCAGCTCCACTAAGCATACTCCTAGCCTTCTCCATCAGTGTCATATTTATTCTCTCTACAACTCCACTTTGTTGCGGGGTGTATGGAGCTGTCTTATGTCTTTCAATCCCAAGTTCCTTGCAATATTTATTGAATTGTATAGAATAGAACTCACCACCATTGTCAATTCTCAAACACTTAATCTTTTTACCAGTCTAATTTTCAACAAAGGCTTTAAACTCCTTAAACTTACTATAGACTTCAGATTTGCTTCTAAGAAAATAAATCCATGTCCTTCTACTATAATCATCTATAAAAGATACAAAATATACAAATTTTGATAATGAAGGAACATTAACAGGACCAAATACATCAAAATGAACAAGGTCCAACACACTAGAAGACTTATGAGAACTTGAATAAAACTCAACACGGTTTTGTTTTCCATATATGCAATGTTCATAAAAGTCAACTCAAGATTACAATCATCTAACCCCTCAATGAGGTTTTTATTTTTCAGGGTTCTAAGACCCTTCTCACCAATGTGGCCAAATCTATTATGACATAACATTATCTTTTTAGCAGGAAGCTTAACTTCCAAGGCATGAATACAACCATCAGGACTAGATACAAGAGATTTCTTCACTACTCATTCAAATGGTGGGGATGAAGTGACTCTTGCCCTCTTTCTTGAGTCAGAAGAACTATTGCATTGTGAAATGCATGCCTCCAGCTGAAACAGAGTACCTCTCTTAGTACCCTTAGCAAGCACCATAGCTCCTCTAGTCATCTTGCATCCTTCTTTCAAAAAGATAGCCTGTACACCTGCATCATTCAACATACTTATAGAAAGTAGGTTCCGTGCTAAGCCTGGGATGTGCATAACCCCAAATATTCCCTTCACTCATCCATCAAGGAATCGGATAGAGACTCTTCCACAACCAACAATCCCCAGATGAGAGTCGTCACCTAGGTACACTCTTCCACCATCAAACTCCTCATACTTAGTGAACTAGTCTCAATGCAAGGTCATGTGAAATGATGCACTAGAATTAATCAACCATACATCATCAGATGCATGGGTTGTCAGGGCTGCGATGAAAGTATCACCATCATCTTATGACTTGTTGGAATCTGGATCTGGGTTCTTCTTCTTTTTCTTTTCCTCTTTGCATTCCTTTCATAAATGCCCAGTTTTTCCATAGTTCCAACAAAGATCCTTGGACTTTCCAAGAGATTTAGATCTCCCATGGGATTTAGATCTACCCTTCTCATCTTTCTTATCCTTATTTTTCCCTTTCTCCTTAGGTCTTCCACAAACTGCAAGAGCCTCTTTAGCTACCTCAAAAGACTTTCTCCACATCTCTTCAGAAAACAATGAAGAAACAACTTCATCCATTTTGAATGTGGATGTGGTGCTTCCAATAGCCATGACAAGATGATCCCATGAGTCTGGCAAAGAACAAAGCAAGGTCATACAATGATCCTCCTTCTCCATCTTCACACCAATGGATGTCAATTATGTAACCAACATGTTGAAAGCATTCATATGTTTTGCAACAGATCCTCTATCCTCCATTCGAAGAGAATACAACTTCTTTCTTAGAAAAAGTTTGTTAACTAGGGATTTGGCTTGATACACGTCTCCCAACTTCTTCCAAAGCACGTTTGCAGTAGCCTCCTCATAGACATTTAACAAGACAGAATCAGTAGGACTAAGTCTTATGAGACCCTTAGCCTTATGATCCTTGAGATCCCAGTTAGCTTGTGACATTGCCGTAGGTTTTGTTCCACTAATAGTTTCCCAGAGGTCTTGATCAACAAGCATGTCTTCCATCTTGAGCTTCCATGGCTCTAAATTAGTGTCATTGAATTTCTCCACCTCTATCCTTCTAGATGTGATTTCCATCTCCTTGCTGCAATAAGATTCAGAATACTCTACACAGACTCCCACTCAACTCAAGATCAGCTCAAAAAACCCCTACCCAACAACTAGGATCAAATGTGATAAAGCTCTGATACCAACTAAAAGGAAGATAGGTGTGTGGAAATCGCTTCCTACACTAATCTAATGAAACATATAACAATTACAAAAACATGAAACATATAACAGAGATATTGCAGTAATACACATAGAACCAGAAAGAAGACATGTTGTTCTCAAAATCAGCTACGCTCATTTTTGTAGACAACCCCTACGAAACTTGTCCGTTTTGTAGCCTACACTCTAAGTTCACAAATCAAGACAAGTATTCTTGGCCTCGTACGAAGTCATCTGACATCCTAGAATAGTTTGCGACATTCCCTTAAGTCGATTCCTCAAAATTCATGCAAATTGATTACGTTGCAAATCAATCAAAATATAAATTTTGATCATTTTAGGGTGTTAGTAGGTTTTTGAGTCTTCATATGCATAAGTGGTTAAAAATACCGCTCTTGCATATCCTTGATGTTCCAAAATGTAATGTCGGCCCATTTCGCCATTTTTGCATGCATGGTTTTTTTTTTAATAGCATGTATGGACGGCAAAAATTGCTGCCCATACATGTTCCTTGTCAAAGACTGATGTGTAACGGTGGTTGTAGGGGCTGCTCTTGCACAAGACATCCAGCTAATGTGTTGTCAGCCGTTTTCACCGCCCTATCATGATCTCATAAATCTTGAACTCAAGTGTCATTAATGGCACTCATGTCACCATTAATACATTGACTTAAACCTTTTAAAGCATTTTAGTCATTATTCTTTTTAGTTTTTATTCAAAACTTCATGAATAAGTTATCTAAGCCTCTGTGAAGTTGATTGAACCGCAGAACTCATGGATTGTGAAGATTTTGTGCCTCAGGTTTTCGTTGTTATTTCCAAGTAAGATGACATTTTTCCTGTTTTCATTTTTGTTTTTCTTCCTTCTACTAGGGTTTCATTTGTAATACAAATGTTTGTTTGGGATTTATGTAAATATTTATGTTTAGATTGAGTCATCATTTTGCATGTTTATGATTATCCTAAAATCCCTAGTTGTCTTTTATGTGTTTTTCTCTTCGTCATTCCTTGTTCATTATTGGCGGATCTCATCATGCCCTAGTCTTAGCACAAGCGATGGATTTTTCATGATGTTTGTGAGACTTAGGTTTTACCAGTCTTCCCATATGTATTGATGGTCTTCTCCGCCGCCGATGCATATTTTTGGTTTGTCTTCCATATGAAATGGTGGTCTTTTTGACCGACTCTACGCAAGCTTTTCATCCATATGCAGTAGTGGGCAAATTTGCCTCTTGTGCATACACCTTATCATGCTTGCCTATCCCTTATGTAAGGGCAGTTAAAACCATCGCCCTTATACAAACCATTTATTACCCCATATGCAATGGCGGCAGAAATTTCTGCTCTCACAAGATAACTTGGAGTTTCAAGAACATATGCCTGAGCAGTCATCCTGACTGACTTTGCATTAAAAAGTTGTTCCCTCATATGCATTGGTGGGCATTTTTGTCAATTATGCATATCCGATCAAACGCTTGTTCCCTCATATGTAAGGGTGGTCAAATTGATTCATCATTCTACCTGGATCGCGAATATTGTTCCTGTAAGAAAGAAGAACGGAGAAATCTGTATTTGCGTTGATTTCAGGAATCTCAACCAGTCTTCCCTAAAGGATAACTACCCCCTACCCATCATGGACCAAGTGTTGCAAACTGTAACTGGTTCAGAAATGCTGTCTATGTTAGATGGTTTTTCGAGATATAATCAAGTAGAGGTCAACGAAGCAGATCAGTACAAGACTGCTTTCACAACACCTTGGGGCACTTTTGCATACCACAGGATGCCTTTTGGTTTGATCAATGCTGGCGCCACTTTCCAGAGAGCAATGGACCTTGCTTTCAGAGATGAGATGGAGAAATTCATTGTGGTATATCTTCATGATTTGACTATTTTCTCCAAACAACGTCATGATCATGCATATCATTTGCGACAGGTGCTGGAAAGATGTCACCAAAATGGCATTTCTCTTAACCCTAAGAAATCAGTTTTCGGGATTACAGAAGGTAAACTCTTGGTCACATTGTGTCCCAAAAAGGCACTAAAATTGACTCAGAAAGAGTTAAGTCCATCCAAAGTCTTACTTTGCCTGCTAGTAAGACTGCAATTCACTCTTTCTTTAGAAAGGTAAATTTTCTGCAGAGATTTATTTTGGAATTCGCGGAGAAAACCCGTCACATTATCAACACGATGAAGGGTAAGACTAATTTCTGTTGGAGTACGGAGGGTAAAGTAGCATTTGAGGACATCAAGAGAGCCATAGCTCATGCTCCAGTTCTAGTTTGTCCTGATTATACCAAGGATTTCATAGTATACAGTTATGCTTTTGAGCATACACTTTCAACCATTCTTGTTCAGCAGAATGAAGAAGGTGTGGAATCTCCCATTTCATTTATGAGTTGTCCTCTGAAGGCTCATGAATTGAAATATTCAAATATGGAGAAACATGCTTATGCCATGGTCAAGGTAGTAAAGCATTTCTGGTTCTATATTTTGAATTCACATACTATTGTTTTGGTGCCAGACACAACAGTGAAGTCAATCCTGACTCAACAGGAGTTCGGAACCAAAAGAGGCAATTGGATTGCCAAGATTCAAGAGTTTGATCTTGATATCAAGCCTACCAAGCTTGTGTGTGGTAGAGGTTTGTGTCAATTGATTGCCGACAATGTACTAAAAGAGACAGGGGATGAAGAAGAGGTTGCGGATATATCGACTGTCCTTTTTGTCACTACTACATATGAGTGCTATTCCAATGTTGCTCATTTTCTTACCTATGGTGAGTGTCCTTCTCATCTATCCTATAAGGAGAAAAGAACTATCAAATTGAAGGCTGCTAACTATGTCCTATGGGACAATGGTTTGTACAAAAGAAGCCTTGATGGAGTCTTTCTCCGTTGTGTGGATAAAGCACAACAAAATAGACTTCTGGAGTCTTTTCAAAATTTAGCTTGTGGACATTTTTCTGCACCTGTGATGGCTCATAAGATTCTACTGGCTAGGTACTATTGGCCCACACTATTTCAGGATGCGTATAATTAGGTGTGAGTTATGTCAATAGTTTGTTGGAAGGCCTAAGTTGGTTGCCTTACCTCTCAAACCAGTTGTGATTGAAGAACCTTTTCAGTAATGGGGTATTGACTTCATTGGTGCTATGAACCCGTCGTCAAGCACGGGACACAACTTTGTTCTCACCGCAACTAATTATTTTACCAAGTGGGTGGCAGCGATCCCAATAAAGCATGCTACTTCTGAAGTGGTATGTAATTTTCTTAAGGAAAATATTATTTCCCAGTTTAGAGTTCCAAACAAAGTTGTAGCAGATAATGCTACTTGTTTCTCTTCCAACGAGATTACTGGCTTTTGCTATGAACATGGGATCATTCTTTCTCTCTTCAGACTATTATCCACAAGGAAATGGTCAGGCAGAATCTAGTAACAAAAATCTAGTTACTATTATCAGGAAACTGGTGGAAGATAATCAGAAAACTTGGTATAAAGCATTGTTTGATGCTTTATGGGTAGACAGGATTACCCTCAAAAGGGCAATAGGTATGTCACCATTTCAGCTTTTGTATGGTCTGAATGCAGAAATACCTATTACTTTGAAGTTGCCGGCACTAAAGTTGGCAAAGGCTGTAGAAGATAGAACTTTTGAAAGTTCTATTGACAAAAGAATCATGTACCTCACTGAATTTGAAGAACAATGAGCTATGGTAGTAGATCATATTGCTAAACATCAAAGTCAGGTGAAGAAGCTCTTTGACAAGAAGGTGAAGGCTCGTGATTTTCAAATTGGAGATCAAGTCTTGTTATGGGACAAGAGGAGAGAACCAAAAAGAATGCATGGGAAGTTTGATTCCCTATGGAGAGGCCCGTTCATCATTCATCAACTTTGTGGTGAAAATAGCTTCTTGTTGGAGTATCTTGATGGAACACCATTCTTGCTGCCTCATAGTGGACAACATCTGAAGCACTTCAATCCTTGAAGTATCAGATAAGTTCATTTGTACATTTGTATAGTTTCGTGTTTTTATTTTTGTGTTTGTTTAGTCTTTTGTGTCTTTTTCTTTTTGGTAGCTTGACTCTATGACCCAATGGCATGGATGAAGGCACTTAGAGACTAGATTCTTCTCCCTTTGATCATTTCAAAGTTTGATTGAAGGAAGTTCCCCAGTTAGAGCCAGCTGTTGTTCTCAAAATCAGTGACGCTCATTTTTGTAGACAACCCCTATGAAACTTGTATGTTTCGTAGCCTACACTCTAAGTTTGCAAATCGAAATAAGTATTCTTAGCCTCGTGCAAAGTCATCTGACATCCTAGAATAGTTTGCGACATTCCCTTAAGTCGATTCCTTGAAATTCGTGCAATTTGATTAGGTTGCAAATCGATCAAAATATCAATTTTGATCATTTTAGGGTGTTAGTACGTTTTTGAGTCTTCATATGCATAAGCGGTTAAAAATACCGCTCTTGCATATCCTTGATGTTCCAAAATGTAATGTCGGCCCATTTCGCCACTTTTGCATGCATGGTTTTTTTTTTTTTTTTGAATAACATCTTTGGACGGTGAAAATCATCGCCCATACATGTTCCTTGTCAAAGATTGATGTGTAATAGCAGTCGTAGGGATAGCTCTTGCACAAGACATCTAGCTAATGCATGGTTGGCCATTTTCACCGCCTTAGCATGATCTCGCAAATCTTGAACTCAAGTGTCATTAATGGTGCTTGTGTCACCATTAATACATTGTCTTAAACCTTTTAAAGCATTTTAGTCATTGTTCTTTTTAGTTTTTATTCAAAACTTCTCGAATAAGTTATCTAAGCCTCTGTGAAGTTGATTGAACCACGGAACTCGTGGATTGTGAAGATTTTGCACCTCGGGTTTTTGTTGTTATTTCCAAGTAAGGCGATGTTTTTCCTATTTTCATTTTTATTTTTCTTCCATCTATTAGGGTTTCGTTTGTAATAGAAATGTTTGTTTGGGATTTATGTAAATATTTATGTTTAGATTGAGTCATCGTTTTGCATGTTTATGATTATCCTAAAAACCCTAGTCATCTTTTATGTGTTTTTCTCTTCATTGTTCCTTGTTCATTATTGGCGTATCTCGTCATGCCCTAGTCTTAGCGCAAGCAATGGATTTTTCATGGTGTTTGTGAGACTTAGGTTTTACCAGTCTTCCCATATGTATTGACGGTCTTCTCCGCCACCAATGCATATTTTTGGTTTGTCTTCCCATATGAAATGGCAGTTTTTTGACCGACTCTACGCAAGCTTTTCATCCATATGCATTAGCTGGCAAATTTGCCACTTGTGCATACACCTTATCATGCTTGTCTATCCCTTATGTAAAGGCGGTTAAAACTGCCTGAGCAGTCATCCTGACCGACTTTACATTAAAAAGTTGTTCCCTCATATGCATTGGTGGGCATTTTTGCCGCTTATGCATATTCGATCAAACGCTTGTTCCCTCATATGTAAGGGCGGTCAAATTGACCACCCCTACATTGAACACATTTTCTTAGAACATATGCAATGGCAGCGAATTTTGTCAACCTTGCACCTACATCGAAGTTTTTCCAACATGCAGGGTTGGCAAAATTTGTTGCCCTGACACCTGCAATACATCCCTCAAATGTAAGGACAGAAAATTTTCTCACCCATGCATTTACTTTCTCAATTTTCTAACTCTGAGAGATTTTCAAATTTACTTTCCTGAGCCCACTTTCCTCTATTTTTCGAACCGCATGTGCTCTAGTCCTTTCAAGCATATCCCCGTAGTCATGATCGTCAACATGCAATTTTCCCAAATTACCAGTATTTCCCCTAATTGCATGATCATGGCTTTTTGGTTGCAGTTTCTTCTATGGATTTTCTTTCTCTGTCGACATCCTTCTAGTGTTATCTTTTTTAGATGACTGAGTTGTCTCCAAATAAGTCGAAAGCAATGAAGTATAAGTATCAAGGTGTTTTTCCAGTCACCTCGGTTACTTCCAATGTTGATGACATTCGGGATACAGAGATTGGCCATGTAGACATGGTTGAGTTTGTGGAAAGAACTAAGTCTGATAACCCTAGTTCTGCAATGAAGAAGATTGTTGATAGCAACATTCACTTGGTGTCATCTTTCCTGGTGGTAGCTCATAATACTGAGTTTGTTCTTCAATGTGCTCAGTTCTACAACAGAGAAACTAGGGCAGTGGTGGATACGAATGGCAATGTGATAATTAGATTGGATCCGAAATTCATTGATAAAGTTTTCATGTGTCCTGTTGCTACAGAAGTTGTGAAACTAGATTTTGCTAAAGCCCAAAAGGAATATGATAAGAATTCTGAAAAGGCAAAGAAGACAATTAACACAAAATGGCTTAAGACTTCAAGGTCAAACTTATCCAGGTGGCCGAGGAGTTTTCCTAGAAGTGATTTTATTGAGGAGGTTGGTGATCTCATAACTCTTCTTAGCAGGATAAGGGGGCTGGCATCTTCCTCTCTTTTTCATGAATGGATGTACCCTTTTATCAAGATTATACTTCAAGGCAAGCAAGCCATCTTTTGGGGTGAGAAAATTAGCAATGCTCTCCACAAGTAATTGACTAAGGTATCCACTACTTCCAAATTCTATATGACTTCTTGCCTTGTGTATATAGCAACCTCAATGAGGATTTTTTCAGGTTTGACATCCGAAGGAGATAGGAGAGTGATTCTTGTATATCAATACTATCTCCAACTAACATTGAAAGTTTCTATTCACCACTTTAGGAGGGTAAATGATGCTTTCTTTGTAGTGTTCTTGTGTCTTTTTGACCCTCAGTTAGAGCAAAGAAGAGTTTCAGATAAAGCTTGGACAGTGGTGAATGATTACGGATGCATGTTCTTACAATTTACTACTTTCTCATATTTAAGGGTTGGCTTTTTCCAAGGTTATCCTTATATGTTGCCAAGGTTTCCTTCAGACAAAATTGTTCTAATGGAATTATGTAGATAAATGATTGTCGTACATAATAAGCAAATGGAGCTCAAGAAACCAGGATTCATATTTCCAGTTGAAGTTGGCAGGTTTTCAGTATCAACTGCTGCAAAGGCTAGAGCCATGGAAACTAAAATGCAGCTAGTGACCATGAAATAGTTCAAATGAAGACCAAGATTTGATTACAGGGGTGTAAAAGACAAGATCAAAAGGAAGACCCAATTTCATGAGCCAATGGTTGAAGACATCTGGGTGGACTTGAGAATAGAAGAGGATATCAAAAAATTGGACTATAGCAGGTTATCTCTGGAACAGATTGAGTATCTAGGATTGGTTGATATTCCTGAAGACCTGGTGGATGAGGAAGAGTTGATTGATCCTAGGTATAATACTGAACAGGTTGTTGGTTCTCCTCTTCCTTCTATCCAATGGTCTTAGAAAGAATTGACTTCTCTAAGGAAAAGGTTTGAACCTATATTGGCTAACACCAACAAGTGGTTGGTAGGTAAGGGAATTGCTTTGAAAGAATTCCTTACGGGATCAGAGACTGAAACCCAAGAACAAATAGGTAAGAAGGTGGAGAATAGAACAAAGAACAAGAGTGGCATTCCCTCTTCTTCCAAGCCACATAAGTCCAGGATCAAATTTGTGTCAAAGAAGTCAAAGGCTGTAGAAAAAGACTCTGAGGTAGAAGAAATGGAAATTGAGAAACAAAATACTGATGAGCCAGCTGCCAAGGAAATGGAAGTTGAAAATAAGTGCTTTGATATCAATTGGTGTCATTCCAAATAGGGATTCATATACTGAAACTAAGGAGGCATTGATATATTGGAGCCATGTACTTAAAGATCTGCTCAATCACCTAGAAACTGCAAGGAAGTTAAGTGACCAAAGCGATGTTAGTCTCTTACACAAGTTGGAGGAGTTGCCATGCAATTTAGTGTCATAGGATAATCAATTTCTTTCTACAGAGGAGATGATCCAGAAATTTGAGAATATGTTTCAGAAAGAGTTTGAGGACAAAACATTTTCAGTAGCCTCCGTGGATAATATTCTTGATAATCAGTTAACTTTGGATAATCTGAAGGCCAAGTTAACTAGCCATGAAAAGTCAATTACCACGGTCAAAGATGCAATAGTCAAAGCCCGGATGAGTTTTGAGAACACAATTAGTCCGGACAGCCTTGGGATGCAAGCAGCGTTCACCATGTATGATTGCCACATGAAGAAAGAAGGCAGTGCAAGTTGAAGTAGCTTTTTCATGACTTAGTTTATTTTCTACTTTTCAAATGTACTTTTGAAATAATTTGGGACATATTTACATGTACTTTTCTCATATGTAATTACATGTAAAAATGTAGGAAGTCCCAAATCAAAAAGGACTCCTTTGTTGAATAAGTCATAGTTAGTTTTTCTTTTCCTATTTTTGCTCTTAGTTTCTCTTATAAATAAAGAGGACCCCCATTGTAATTATCATCTTTTAGTTATCGAAGCGAAACTCTACCAAATTGAAGAGCATTTTGAGACTTTGTGTTCAAATTGTAAATCATATTTTGTCAAGTGAATAGAAAAGCAAGCGATCTTTCAATCTTTGCATTGGAATAACTTGTGGCGTATTGGAAATTGTTCTTATGTCCTTTTCCTTGTACTATCTTATCTACTTGATTAAATTGTAGTGTGAGTGTGAATAATCTAGGAGATGTTCTAAAGCTGATTGTGGAGACTTTGTGCTGCAACAATTATCTTTAGTTTGTGATTTTATGTTTTGAAGCAAAAGATATTGGAAAGACTTTGAGCTGCTATTATCTTTTGTGATCATATGTTTTATCATAGCATTCGGTGAAGACTTTGAGCTGCACCTTATCCTACTTAGTTCTAAAATGTAAATCAGTAAAAGGAGCAATGATAGACTTTGTGCTCTCGTGGGTTTCTTGGTTATTCAGATTTGTATTGTGAAAGTGCTCTTTTATATTGTAAACATCATTTCTGAAAAAAGAGAAATGAATGATATGGTCTCACCCCGAAGTTAGTATTTAGTGTAAATAAGTTTGTAATAGTTAATAGGGAACCTCCCCTTGCTGAGAGGAGAGATTTATCTCATTACACTATGGTTGATATAACCACTTTGCCTTCAGTTAGTTGAAGACAAAATATTCACCCAATAAGACAGAAGAAGAGAGACAAGATATATCGTGGGGAAAACCCTTATCGAGTGAACAACCCCACACTTAGAAACCTGCACAATGTATTATCAAAACTGAATATGGTTTACAATACACTTGCAATGGAAGCTTCAATAGTCTTCAACACTCATGTCTGGAATCAATCTGGTAGCATAACAGTACCTATCAATCACATACTACATCTCCTCTTTAAAGCACCTGTTTATATAGAATATACAAGGCAAAATTGGCTCTATCTTGGAATGGGTATCCAACTTGGCCTCATGGCCCAAAACCCACACCTATGGACACTTGGTCAACATTGTAAGATGCATCTAACTCTTGTCCACAACCCCCATCCCAAAGAGGTCACCTATTTCCAAAATGGGCTATGACAGATGTTCTTACGACTCTTACGACCGTCATAGAATTTGTCATAGCAGTTACAACTTACATCTATAAGAGAATCTGTCATACACAGGCTATAAATAGTATATTCTCTTACAACATGTCATAGTCCACCTTGGGGCACCCAAAGATGCCTTTTTCAAAGATGCTTCTCGACACATGTCTTCACCTGTCTTACAAGCTTCTATTTCTGACTCTTACATGTCATAATTATTGCTAGTATGAGCCTGACCGATTTTGTCATTGATGTCAACATACTCCTATTGCATTGATGTCAAGGATTGGATGAGCTGTGTTCTGAGGATATTGAGAAAATTAGTCCTATCAGAAACAGAGAAGAATAGTAAACACAGTGAAGCTCTATGAAGTAAAGATTCTAGTGAGTTGAAGATCAAAGTATGCACATCAAAAGGTTTGTAGATATGTGTCTGAAGGTGCTCCTGTAAAGATTTTAGAGATCCGCATGAAGATTTGGAGAAGTTATGGCCATATGAGTAAAACTAGTTCTGGCAGCTATTCAGAGGTGACAGATTGACATGAATAGGTCTGGTGAGATCTAGAAATGCAATATGTTGTTCTACGGATCTGGTGGCATGTTTGGGAAGCTAATGTGAATTGACAAATCAATTGGTTCATGGTCTGGAGGTCCGCAAGCAATTATTCTAATATGACAGTAATGACCGGCTGTGTTCTTAAGGTGCCAAATGAAGATGCGAAAGATTTCAGTAAGCAGAAGTGGTGTGGATGTTCTTGGTGATTCAGACAAGCTTGTGGGGGTCTCTAGATTGTGTCCAGTTTGTGTTGGTGGTCCGCATTGAAGATTGATCTCGTAATTGAAGATTTACCTTCAGGTGATGGTGTTCTTCCTAATCTTGGCTGACCGGATGTTCTACACATGTTGTGAATGATCTTGAAGGTGTTTTGCGAAGCATAGTGTGTTCCTCAAAGAAGATTAAAGTCCCAGATAGGCGTGGCTGATAGGGTAGTGACACGCATGAAGTTTTTATAATAAGTCAAGTCGTATTTGTATAATTTCTCTATAATAAAATAAAGTATGTGTTGTGCTGACTTTCATGATCATCCCAAAGTCGATGTCTTGTATAAATAAGATTTGTGAATTCATTTCAAAAGCATCCTTGATTATGATGAGAAAGTGATAGAGAGGAGAGGAGCAAAAAGTAGAGCAGAAGTGTTGAGCTTAAATGGAACTGTCTCAAGCATGGCAAAGATGCTAATCTCTAGTTCAAGTATGTAATATTTATATTATTTTGTAGACAATGTGTCTCCTATAGGTAGTGGGCCTCTTGTAAGTAGTGTGCTCAGGTAGTGAGCCCTAATTGGCAAGTGCCATTTTTATTCTTCTTATTCTTTTAACAGAGAATACAATCTTGGGTTAGTCACCCTGTGGTTTTTCCCTTAACCGGGTTTTCCACATTAAAATGTTGGTGTCATATGTGTTGAATGTGTTTTTACTCTTAAGTTATTGCATTGTGCTTCCATGATTGAATCATTAGTATGTTGTAGAAATATAAGGACTTAAGTGTTTAAAGAACAAAAATTTTGGTGACAACTGATTTACCCCCCCTCTCAGTTGTCTATCCTAAAACCAACAATAACTTCGTCATAGGAATCCATCATAACCGTTTTGGACAACATTCCCTTACACAACATCTAAGATGCTGGCACATGGCAAAATACTCCTACCACAAATTGGAATGCCTATCTCCTCATTTGAGGACAAAATTACAAGCTGTCATCTTCCATGTAGGATGACACATCACCGTGCCACATCCCACAAAATGGCAATATGGAATTTATAATTAATTTACATCATAGGTAATGAATAAATAAATACAATCAAAATAATGCAAGGAATTACCAAGGTTGAGATACCTTAATTCCCAACATATACATGGTCTAATTTATCTTTGCATTCAAAACCTTCCGGCTGCTCCATGTAAACTTCTTCTTTAAGATCACCATTTAGAAAGGTTGATTTGACATCCATTTGGAAAACCGTGAAATTCTTATAAAATGAAAAGGATAAGAACATTCTTATTGCCTCTAATCTAGCCACAGGTGCAAAATTTTCATCAAAGTCAATCCCTTCAATTTGAGAATAACCTTTGCAAACCAATCTAGCTTTATTTCTAATAACTTTACCTTTGTCATCAAGCTTGCTTCTAAACACTCATTTTGAACCAATAACATTTTTACCTTCAAGTCTAGGTACAAGTACCCATGTCTTGTTCTTCTCTATTTGATTCATTTCCTCTTCCATAGGTTTAATCCAATCTTCATCCTTGCTAGCCTCCACATATGTTTTTGGTTCCATTTCTGATATTAAGCACATATGTGCTCGATTACTTGTAGCAGCAAGTCTTCTTCTTGTTAACGCACCATCATCTTTTTCTCCTATTATCATCTCTTTTGGATGATCTCTTTGCAATGTTCTTGAAGGCGTTTTTCCTTTGATTTCAATGGACTTTTCAGGAGTCTCTTCTTCCACTTGAACCTCCTCTTCCTTTTCTGAATGATGTTCTTCTTCTTTGTTTTCAATCAGCTGCATACATGGCTACAAATTCTCATCCACCTTTAGATTAGTGCTTTCTATCACCTTTTGAGTCTCTTGTTGAAACATTTGTAGGCTTTACTATGCGTAGAATAGCCTAGAAAAATGCCCTCATCACACCTAGACTCAAAACTTCCTAATTTATCACCATCTCTCTTGATAAACATTTATTACCAAAAATTTTAAAGTAACCAACATTCTCGTTGTCCTACCATACCATAATTCATAAGGATTATGGTTAGATTTTACCCTTAGTTAAACTCTATTTAGAGTGTATACCACTGTATGGACAGCTTCCTTCCAATAAGTATTGGGCAGATTAGCATCATGAAGTAATGTCCTTGCCATCTCCTTCATAGTCATGTTCTTTCTTTCAGCTACTCCATTCTGTTGTGGAGTTCTAGGGGCAGAAAATTGTCTTCTAATCCCATGTTTCTCACAATACTCTATGTACTCCTTGGATGTATACTCTCCACCATTGTTTGATCTTAGACATTTGAGTTTGAAATTAGATTCCTTCTCTACCATCTTCTTAAAGACCCAGAATCTATCAAAGGCTTATGATTTGTGTTTCAAAAATGTCACCCAGGTCATTCTAGAAAAGTCATCAATAAAGAGCATAAAATATTTTTCACCACCTAAAGTCTTAGTCCTTGTAGGACCACACAAGTTTGAATTAACAAGTTGTAGGGGCTTAGAAGAAGTATACTCTTTAGATTTGAAGCTGACCTTAGTTTGCTTACCAAATTGGCATTCTTTGCAAGTAGTATTATTTGATTTGGAGATGTAAGGCATATTTCTTACATTTTGATTTTTGCTGATTCTCTCAAGATTATCAAAATTTACATGGCCAAGTCTCCTATGCCATAGCCAACTCTCCTCAATTTGACCCATGAAGAAAATGTGTCCATCTGCACTTCTATTTTCAGTCTCATGTAGATTATATATGTTTCCACTTGTTCTCAATCTTGCTGCCACAACTTTTCCTGATTTCTTTTTGATTTCACAACCATGAGCATTAAATACAACACTGAATCCATTATCACAGATTTGACTAACACTCAATAGATTATGCTACAAGCCTTCAACATAATAAACATCATGTAATGCAGTCACATCATCTAAAATAATAGTACCTTTTCCTTTTATCAAAATGCAATCATTGTTGCCAAACATGACTGATCCTTTAGTAAGGTCTTCAAACTTGATGAATTTGCCTTTATCTCCTATCATATGATTAGAAAAACCACTGTCTCTAACCCATTGATCCTTCTTTTTGGCATGGAAAGCAGCTTGAACAATCATAGCTTCAATTTTCTTACTCATTATCTTAGGCTTCCAAACAAGCATTTTCTTATCAGCATTTGAAAAGTACCTTTTGGAAAGAATATTCATCCTAGTTTGCTATACTTGCATATTAGGTCTATAGAATTCATCTATAAGCCCAAAAAAATTTCAATTAAAGCATCTTAATCCTTTTAAGAACTCAAAAGGATTTCTTCTCAAAAGATTTGCTCTTCTTCTAAAATCATACATGCACTCATTTGCTTTGTGCCCATACTTGTTACAACTAAAACAGTAACCAAGTAAATGTATATTGTTATCAGAAATTGTTGTTAACAGCTTAAAACCATTAATAAACCAATAAACATCAATAGAAATTGTGAATAACAAGATTGAATAAATAAAGCACAAACCTCACAAACCTTATTATCCTATGGCTTCCATTGTTCGCCTAGTCTCGATCGATCTTTTGTGATGAAAGTTGCCCTCAGAAAGCACACTTCCTTGCTTCATTCTTCAAGATGGCGATGGAGAAATGGTTGTGATACTTTATTGCTATGAAGATGAGCTTCAAAGCAATCGGGGTGATCTCAAGCAAGTGGATAGTAGTGGGGGTACCAAAGGCACACTGGTAATTTGACTGAGTAATTGTACTGAAAGCTTGGATGATTGAAATGGAAGAAGAGGGTTCAATTTATGGACTCAAAAGAGAAGATATCAATGGTTGAGAAGAAATAAGAAGATCAACGGTTAAGAATGGTTGAGGAATGTGCGCAAATAAAAAGAGGACAAGTGTCCAAGCTCCTTCATGCAACAGGGGAGTTAACAGAATAGATTGAAGAGTTAACAAAATAGATTGATCAGTTAACTGGGTTGATTGGGGAGTTGACTAAATTGACTAATCAGTTAAGTGAATTGATTGATTAGTGAACTCAAATGACTAATTAGTTAACTGATTTGATTGATGAGTTAACTAATTTTGATTGGAGTATAAATATGACATGTGGGTGAGGGAATATTAGCTAATTAAATATTTAAAATATTTAATTACATGTGCAACATGGTGAGGTGGAAAATGTGAGGTGGAAAGGTGAGGTGGATAGGTGAGGTGGATTTATGGAATTAGGACTTAGGATAGAGGAATTTAGGATTAATTAAATAATTTAGGATTATTTAATAATGTGAGACATTAGAAGCATTTAGGGAATTTAATTAAATAAATTGATTTTTATTTAATTATGGGATAATGAACCAATCAAATAAACTTAGAATATTTATTTAATTGATAGAAGAAAATAAGAATTAAGATAAATATTAAAATATTTACTTAATTCAACATGAGCCAATTTCAGGTGTATACATTTTGCCCCTCTTTGAAGCAATGTGTTTTATCACGTTGTTTCAAAGAATAAGAATTTTTCTGACAATGATATATGCCCCAGTTTGCCCCTGGTACAAGTTTAACGATAGGATGTCCCCTCGGGAGATTGGATGAAGAAGCTAAGGTGGAAGGCATGAGACGGACAATCTCATGATGAAGAGGGTGAAAATAGGTTAGGTTGAAGAAAACAGGTAACGGTTCAAAGAAACGGGAGAAAATAGGCTTGGGAAGTAGTCACAGTTGTCACACAATCAGTTCTAGGTCACTTGCTATATATAGGAGTTGGGTCCACAAGTCCTTTTCATTTGCACACTTGCCCTTTGGTGATTTGCTTTTGAGAGCTTAGGAGAGCAGAGGAGCTAGAGTAGTTAATAGAGATATGGATATTCCATGCGAGGAGCACCACTTTGAGCGAGTCTGATGGTTCAGGTAGCTAGCAGAGGCAGGACCACCGGTATGTAGCTCAAAAAACTTCACCTCGGGTCATTGATTAGCGCAATAAATGCTAGGGAAAGTTTACTTAGATAAATGCGCCGATCTATTAATCGGCGCATATGCACTTTGAAACCGTGCATATACCAAGAGACTGTGCATATACGATATGTTACAGCGCATCTAAAAGTTTGGCGCATGCATGCTGGAAGTCGGCACATGTGCTATAGGTCTGCGCACCTGAGATGTCTTACTGCACATGTAAATAAAGCTACGCAAAGGGTAGGAAACTGGGCATGTGCTCATTCTTGTGGCACATTCATTGAGAAGTTGTGCATTTGATATGGGACGACGCATTTGCAACCTGTTTCGGTGCATTTGCACTAAGATGTCAGTTTACTTAATAAAATTGACTCAATTGGCATCTTGCTCGATGCGTCAATTGATAAGCTATCTCTGAGATTGCAGGAATCTAGTCAAGAGATGTTGTGTGTTGTTTTAATCAATTTGATATGTTAAGTTAGTGATATGATGAATGTAGATATGTTGAGCAGCGTGTTGCAGTTTAGGTTGATGCATTGCTTTGCTTTCTTGTAGGAGGATATTCGAGATATACTTATGTCGCGGGAGTAGTTTCTGATGTCTATGCTACAGAGGTATATACTGATAGAAACCAATAGAGTGGCTCTCAGATCAATGGGTCTAGATTATGTGTGCTTCATGCCTGAGGTTCGAGCGAACCTTAGTTTATTAACTGCAGCTGTGGAGAGGTTTCACAGTGAGGATGGGACCTTTCATCTGCCGACTGGGGAGATGGTCGTTACTCTTGAGGATGTTTATAGGATTTTGCACTTGCCTATTCAGGGAGAGCTGGTAGAGTATGATCCTCAGCAGGATGTAGGACTTGCAGAGTGCAGGGAAGTTTTCGATGATCCTAAGCTAGAGGGACAGGTGATATCCTGGCAGGGCATATATGACTACAATGACTACTTCTTGGGTATTGTGGCAGGATTGATTAGGGGTTTTGTATGCCCCGATAGGTCTCATGGGTTTCCCATTGCATGGGGTAGGACACTAGAGAGGATGGTTACAAAGGGCACCCATTTTGCATGGGGTGTCTGCGTACTGGCCCACCTATATCACGATATGCATCAGGTGGTATACCATAGGGGCACTAGCTTGTCAGCAAGGATCTCATTACTTCAGTTTTGGCTATGGGAGCATATTGCCATCACGCGACCGATATGCATCTTTCATAGGCAAATAGATGAACCTTACAGCTATGGATATGCAGGCATGATTTCCCAGCACAATCTGGGAAAGCTTGAGTACTTGTGACATGCATTGGATAATGTAGATGCAGTGATCTGGCACCCCTACATAGATTGTGAGCCTTGGGAGGATGAAGATGCTAAGCTCCCATACTATTTCCAGACATGGTGGCTCATTGGTAGGACGCAATACATACTTGAGCATTAGATTGTTAGTAGGGTGTAGAGGCAGTTTGGCAAAGTACAGGGCAGGCCATAGGGGCAGGCTCGATTCGCGAGGACCCATGCAGAGAGGCTGAGGTGGCATCCAGTGGCATCATATGATGAGGACTTGGTAGAGTTTCAACAGATTCCATACGCAGCTTGGCCGATGCGAAGGGAGATAGTTGATGCATGGATGACCCATGACTATGAGGAGTGGTTCACTGTTCATCCATTTCCTAGATATTCAGGATCTGGAGAGCTGGTTCCTCACATAGACAAGGAGGATTCAGATGAAGAGGATGGGGTCGGCAGGGGGAGGAGGAGATGGAGGAGGGGTAGAGGAGGTTGGGGAGAGGGCGATGATGGAGGAGACAGAGGAGGAGGAGGAGGAGATGGAGGCAGATCGGGATAGAGGAGGAGGTCTAGGGAGGGATCTTCTCACCAGCAGCAGGTAGTACAGCCACAGGCTGCATAGTAGGTTCAGATGCCACCACCATAGCAGGTGGCCCAGTAGTAGGTGCAGGCACAGGTTCAGGTTCCTCAAGGTCCTACTCAGCTAGACGTATTACAACAGGTTGTTACCATGTTGAGGGGGCAGATCAGATAGCTGAGGATAGAGCTCTGGATGGCAGAGGCCTAGAGAGATACAGATGCGGGAGCTATATCAGAGCTCACTGGAGAGCGAGACACAGCCTTGGCGAGGGTGCGAGCCATTAGAGTAGAGAGAGACTCAACAGTGGTAGCCCTAGGTATAGATGGTACTACCATATTTTTAGTTACACAGGTGCAGCAGGCACAGACATAGCTTGCACAGGTACAGGCATAGCTGGCACAGGTACAGGGTGAGCTTGCCAGAGTGCAGGCTCAAACGCAATATTACTGGGGGCTGTACCACAGTGTCATACCAGCAGAGCAGAGGGCACCTAGTTACAGGAGCTAGTCTATGACAGGTACACCACAGAGAGTAGGAGGTCATAGTCAGGAGCCTCTATGATGGGTCCACATCAGTCTGGGGCCAATAGAGGAGGGGATGGAGAGGGCAGTGCTAGGAGCAGTGGCCTATGGTGGGTGCCAGAAATGTTATCAGAAATTATTGTTAACAGCATAAAACTATTAATAAACCAATGAACATCAATAGAAATTGTGAATAACAAGATTGAATAAATAAAGCACAAACCTCACAAACCTTATTATCCTATGGCTTCCATTGTTTGCTTAGTCTCGATCGATCTTTTATGATGAAAGTTGCCCTCAGGAAGCGCACTTCCTTGCTTCATTCTTCAAGATGGTGATGGAGAAATGGTTGTGATACTTTATTGCTATGAAGATGAGCTTCAAAGCAATAGGGGTGATCTCAAGCAAATGTATGGAAGTGGGGGTGCCAAAGGCGCGCTGGTAATTTGATAGAGTAATTGCACTGAAAGCTTGGATGATTGAAATGGAAGAAGAGGGTTCAATTTATAGACTCAGAAGAGAAGAGATCAACAGTTGAGAAGAAATAAGAAGATCAATGGTTGAGAATGGTTGAGGAACGTGCGCAGATAGAAACAGAAAAAGTGTCCAAGCTCCTTCATGCAACAAGGGAGTTAACAGGATAGATTGAAGAGTTAATAGAAGAGATTGATCAGTTAACTAGGTTGATTGGGGAGTTGACTGAATTAACTAATCAGTTAAGTGAATTGATTGATTAGTAAACTCAAATGACTAATTAGTTAACTGATTTGATTGATGAGTTAACTAATTTTGACTAGAGGATAAATAGGACATGTGGGTGAGGGAATATTAGCTAATTAAATATTTAAAATATTTAATTACGTGTGCAACATGGTGAGGTGGAAAAGGTGAGGTGGATAGGTGAGGTGGATTTATGGAATTAGGACTCAGGATAGAGGAATTTAGGATTATTTAATTATGTGAGACATTAGAAGAATTTAGGGAATTTAATTAAATAAATTGATTTTTATTTAATTATGGGATAATGAACCAATCAAATAAACTTAGAATATTTATTTAATTGATAGAAGAAAATAAGAATTAAGATAAATATTAAAATATTTACTTAATTCGACATGAGCCAATTTTAGGTGTATACACATATTATACCTGAAAGTATTACTTCTTTTGAAGTTTGTTGTTGTCATAATACTTTTGTAGTTGATATTAGCATGTTGAGGACTATTGGTGTATGTGAATTGTCCTTCTTCAAACCCTAGACCTAATTTGTCTTTGAAACCTTTTTGTTTTTACAATAGGTCTTCAAGTTTATCACTGCTACTGTACATATCAAGTCTTCTTCTTAGAGTCACAATTTTAGCTTCTAGAGCATGACATTCTTTAACTTTGGCATCTAGCTCCTTGCTTGTGACATCAACAACCCTTTTGCTCTCCTCAAGACACAATTTTAGGTTTGCAATTTGTTTTTCATAATCACTAACCTTGCTGATCAAAATTTCATTGTCCTTTTGAAATTGATTTATTTGAGCAATTGTCTCCTTCTTGAGCTTTTTTATCATACCAAGAGCACACTTCAATTCACCTTCAAGATCAACTACTACTTCTTCATTTTCAGATTGATCTTCACATTTTTTATTCTGATTTTCATTTATAACAATGATGAACAGAGTTTCTACACCTTTCTCAAGTGACTCCTCTAAATCACTTTCAGTTATATCAGCATTTTTTATGAACAAGCTCTTCTTTTTGAAGTTGTTTTTCTTTTTGAAGTGAAACTATTTCTTCTTGAATTGTGGCTTATTTTCTTTTTCATCACTATCCAAATCTTTATATGGACAATTTGCAACATAGTGTTCTATTCTTCCACACCCAAAACATTTAAATGGAAGTTTACCTTTATATTTTCCAATTGACCCCTTTTTCATTTTGCTAACAAATGAAGATTCTTGATCCTCATCCAATTCTTCTAAATCAGCCTTTACTTCCTTTTCTTTTCTGATTGATTTGAATGCAAATTCTTTACTTGTAGGAGTATCACTACATATCCTCATCTCAAAAGCTGTGAAGGTACCATAAAGTTCATCAAAGGTCACTTTGCTCAAATCTCTCTCCTTTACTGCAGACACTTTGGATTCATATTTAGGAGTTAGAGTCCTTAAAACCTTAGTTACAACAGCCTTTTCTTCTAAGGTATCACCCAAGCCCCTAATAGCATTAACAACCTCTTGAACTCTCAGGAGATAATCAGCCACCTTCTCATCATTACTCATCTTGAGACTTTCAAATTTTGCTTTGTAAGACTGTAACTTTGCTTCCTTGATTTTGTCATCTCCTTGATAGATATTGGACAGTTTATCCCATATGGATTTATATGACTTATAGTACATTATTTTGACAAGTATCTCATTTGACAAACCATAGAATATTATATTTTGGGCCTTAGCATTGTTTTCATATGCCTTCTTCTCGTCAGGAGTAGATGGAGGAGTTGTGGCTTTATACTCATTTTCTATGGTAGCATACACATCATACCCCAAAGAAGACAAATATGACTCCATTCTATACTTCCAGAAAGCATAATTAGACCCATCAAATAAAGGTGCCTTGTATGTTGAAAATCCTTCTTGACTTCTCATGACTAGTACTCCACTTATAGAATCTACACAAGCTGATTAAGCCTCTATTTGGTACTAGGCTCTGATACCAATTGTAGGAGTACAAATAACACTGAGGGGGGGGGGGGGTGAATTAGTGTTGTATCTAAAACAAGATTTTAGATCTTATCAAAACTTGACAAATAACTTTATCAAAGAGATGAGTTAAAAACTAAATGTTCAACCATATAGGATAAAATGAATTCACACAAGACATGAGACCAAGACACAAAAGATTATACAAGAGGAAAACCCTCCTGGGGTAGAAAAACCTCTCAAAATGCCTCACTGGCTTAAGTATGAAAATCAACATATACAAGGCCTCACTAGCTGATGAGTGTCTTACTAACAAAACAAGGTCTTACTAACCTATACAATCAACTTGGATACAAAGAAAAATATCTCAGGGGGTTACCCTGTTTCAATCTAGCACAAAACCTTATTTCTCCTTTAACCTTCACTTGACAACCTTTCTTCAATTTCTCATTTGTCAAATTACAATTTTTGAGGCACCATATACTACACACAATCTTTGTAGCATTATATACTGCACACAATCTTTGAGCATCACATACTATTCTACACACAATTGATCAATTCTTCATGAAACCAATTGGACAATAGTATCTCTGATACAGAACAATAATTATGATCTTCAAAATCTCATACACACTCCTGCCAATAAACTCCAGACACACTAAGATTCACTTGGCACAAATCTCTAAACAACAAATTTAGTCTTCAATAAACTCGCATACATCTCTGCAAATGATCCCAGTCACACTACATATAATATTCATCATACATATTTCACAACTACATATGAATTTATCAATTCCTTCACAAGGCCATTAAAACAATTATCTCTGCATCATCATAATTCTCTTGTGTATTGAAAAAAATTATCTCCATATCATAATTCACCTTCATTCTTCAGGACATACTGCTCTTCTTTGAATCCCCTGCACATTGCTTTCAATATATTCTTCTTAAACATAACAATAATCATATCTACATGTAGGTAATAATCTCAATAACACATAGCAACAATCTAAAATTAAAAAAACATTGAATAGTTTTCATAGTAAAAATCTCTGGCCCTCACAGTCTTCAAGAAGATGAAAAATTAGTCATTTTTTCCTTAAATAGAATAAGGCACGTCAATTTTAGAAACATATATGTGACTGTTGAGATTCAACTGCCTTTTAAAACATAGCCAGATGATTAACACTCCTGCTAAACTACCTTTTTGTCTTCGACCGTTTGATCTTATCTCTCGCTTAAGTTTTTAAAATGACTTTGTGTTACCTTCGACTAACGGTGGCCCTAGGTTGTCAAGACCAGTCACCCGATGACCAAACAACCCTTACTTGTAAGTTAAGTTCTCTACTTATCACCTGAGTCGGTCACTTTAAGAATAGAAATAAAGTGACTGACATGCAACTAAGGGTTACAAAGGATAGGTTTTAGGATCATCTATTTAGGGTTTTGAATGCTCAACCTTGTCTCTTTATTGTTAAACAGAAATTTGTACCTTCACACAAAACTTCCAAGTAACACCCATGTCTCTTTGTAATACTTAAACTCTGAGAACTACCTCTAAAGTCCTATGAACAAGACTTAAAGACAGCAAACTCCTTATCAATGACCAACAATCAATGACATCATTGCATTTCAAGATCACCTAATTTGACATCAATGGCAAGACAATCATCATGCCAAACATAACATATTGAAGGTACCCTCTCTAACATCAATAGATCCCTTTCTAATTGCATTCATATAAGTTTTATTATCCATCAATATAAGTGGCATAGTGCAAGGATCAAATGAAGAGAACATAACCTATGAAGAATCCATCTCTATGATTGAAGACTTGTAGATGTAAAAAGTGCTTGATCCTTCATCTTTTCTATCCCATTAGCAAATCTATATATCCTTGACTATGTAGATGATGATGGTGAAGAAGAAGAACATGAACCAAATGACATTATTAAAGGCAATGTGATATTGTTCTTTCAAAGAATATGCTTCAACTCATCAATTTATTTTAAATAACAATTATGTTCATCGTGCCCAATTTTCTTACAATAAGCACACTTGGGCCTCTCCTTCTTATGTTTGTCCTCTTTAGAAGAGGATGGAGGCTTGTCCTTCTTATATTTGTCTTCTTTCATGAGACCCTCTTCATCCTCCATCTCTTCTTCATCATAGCACTCAGAATCCACTAGTATAGCCTCTTTAGGAAGGGTGATTTTCAAACTCAAATATATCTCCTCCAATACCCTCTATAAGAATAACTACCTTTGTTTAATGGCATGTACGTGATCAAAATAAAAATCAAAGTGTGCCTCTAAGTTATGAAGAACATCACCAATATCATCATCAAAAAGGAAGGAACTTGCAGCTATAGACAACAATGAGCACAAGCTAGTGATTGGGCTATGTCGAAGGTATTCCAAAACCCGCGAGTGTATTCTAGAACAAGTAATAACTTGGTCATTGTCTATCATATGTTAACTCTCGGTGAACCATCCATATCCTTGGCCATAATCCACATTCTCTGCATCCAAAAGTGAAGGCTGAGGTTTGTGATATCTCTCTCCAACATTGCCATAAAATTTGCAAGTGCCTCCTCTCCAAAAACATGTTGCTTCCTTTTATTTCCTACACCTGCAATTATGACACCTTACCCTTCATTTCAACAACCTTCTTCCTACCCATACCCCTATCACTAGCTAAAGATTCCATAAACTAAAACAAATCCTCGAAAGGAATGCATAAAAGATGTTGAAGAAGACAACTATCTACATACCACAAAATTACTGTATTTGTCAGCTCCTTAACTCCAAATAAATGCAAGGGTACCTTCTTCATCATAAAGATGGCATCTCCCACCATCCTAAATTATTCCAATGACATCTCCATCCAAGGCTTATAACAACCCATTATCGAGTGGATGCTCTTTGATGTGCTCCTGCATCAATCTAAAGGCATTCCGCTAAAATTCTTCCCACCAAAGTTTGGCATTGGAGCCCTCTTTCTCCCTCAAACTTACCCCCTGGTTGGCTACCCAATCGACAACTTGATTACCTTTTCTACCTATGTGGGAGAATTGGATTCCTTCAAAACTTTGAGGTAAAAGCTTAGCTTCCTCAAACATCAACTCCAGTATCCAATTTTAATTACATAATTTTGAGTTTATAGGTTAGATTTTATTTTTACATGTCATTTTTCCTCTTGTAGGTCATCTAGGTAAGGTGATGTAGGACACCATATCCTTTCCCTAATAGTGCATCCTCTTTTCTATGTTTTTCACAAAATTGGGTTGACCCCTTGTTTGAGATGCACTTGAGTCATGTTCTTCTATGTTTATCTTGTAGGTTTTGGATGAGTGATGGGTAATTATGGAAAACATAGTATTTCTCAAGCTCCATGCCAATGGTTTAGATGCAAGACAATGAGAAAGGTAAACTCATGTAAGTGTCAAGGTCCCACATTCTTATTTTGGGAAGTGACACCTACATATTCATGTGCATTGCCTTACCTAAGAAGAAAAATATGTAAGTGCCTAAAAATGGATAGTTATACATGGCAAGTCCAATGATCACTCGATGGCCTAGCACACAACCCACATAGTGTCAATATATATTTTTCTCTACTAATCCTAACTAATGGTAGTACATAGTCAACTCATAGCTCCACCATAGTATTTTGACTTATTTTTGTGCTTTGTTGCTCTTTAAAACTTGCATTTTGACCCTTAAGTTACATAATTTCCCCTATTGTATTAAATCACCCCTGTGATTTTGAAATTGCTTAGGTGATTTTCTAATTATCTTGATAATTCTATTACTCGGAAATAGTGAATTATACCATTTAAACTTATGCACACAAATACTTTAATGCATCCATCTTGGCACTATTCTTAGAATTTGAAGTCTTGGTTACTTGATCTTAGATTGTACCCAACATTATTTAACTCCAGTTCCCTCTCACTAATTATTGATGTGAGATTATTAATAGATGAATTTTTTATATTTTGGGGGCCTTTTCTCCTTACATGTTAGAATGTTTTCAATGCAAGCTCCCATTTTATCACCAGCTACAACTTCATTATCTTAGCCATTATTAAGGAAAGGAGTATAATTTTTTTCCAAGTTTTCAACAACTTCTATAGTAGTACCATTGTAATTTGCCATTACTATATAGCCTCTAGGTTTTTTATTCATTCACCAATAGCTTCAAAGCTCATCCTATAGAAATACATTTTTGTCTTTGGCATCCTTTGCATTGCTTTTCTTTTATTTTCTCCTGACCATCAAAGGAATACTTCTAATAGAGAAGAAAGAAAGAGAAAGCAAAGCTAGGTCCCTATGAATATAATTTCCACAACACCATCAACCTTCACATCTTGGATAATAAATTCCTAAGTGTGGGGATTCTTTTATTTGAGTTGTTTCAATTAGAATAACTTGTTAGTTTTAGTGTAGAATAATTATAGTTAAATTTAGTTAATTTCACAACCTTCTCTACATCTACAACACTCTATTATAGTGCCTCTAGTTTTAGGAAATAGTTAGTTTGTTGAAGTAGTCTTGGGTAGAGGATCCAATGAAGAATTATCCACCCATGTAGCCTAAGAAACAAACACACAGTGGAACTTCAATGAAACAAAAAAGCAATAATATAATATTTATTGATTCATAGTCATGAATAAGTTACAATCTAGTGCAATGAGATAACAACTAGGTCATAATTGTTTGGCTACAAATGGGCACAATATGTGTGATTTACATAGTTTGAATGATATTACAATACAATCCAATGTCGAGCTCTCAAAGACTAAAAATAACTACCTAAATACTTTCCAATGATCATGAGAAATGTTTATATGGCATCTTCTAACATTAGGAGTGCTCTTAGTCATCCACAAGGAGGTGTAGAGCTTAGTGCAAAGAGTAATGTGTAGTTGACCAAACATGGGGAAGAATCTTTTGGAATGAATGTAGTGATTATGATTAATGAAACTTGATGTGGTTCATACCATAAGTTATCCTAGGTCCAATGAATATGGAAATGTGTTACTTTGTTTATGTACACTTCAAAAAGTTGTTGCAAACTATGACTAGTGAAACTAGATATCTTCTTGTTATGCCAATAGTGAGTCAAGAAGTGAGTTATGTTTTTGTAGTGATCAATGTTGTTGGAATGAGGAGATGTCACTGATGCTACTATTGGCAACATGAGCATACAGTCATACATTGCAGTGTTGTCATTGATGTCAACATTCTAAAACATTGCATTTTGGTAAGGTGCAGATCAATTTGGATAATTGATAATTTTGTAGGAGGGTTTGATCCTCTGTAGAAGACTAATTTGCAAGAAGGTTTGATCCGGTAATGAAGCCTATGATGAAATTTGGCTAAGTGTCAGTTCTAGCATTTTTGAGTTACAGAGCTCTGGTAATTTGGTTCACATTGATCCATTGTTGAAGACCTAGATCTGCGGTTCTAATATGTGTTTGTTGGTTGCTAGGAGTATCTAATTCTAGAATTTTATCTATTTGTGATCTCTAGTGTGAAAGTTGTGAATGACAAAAGTTCAGCCTGACAGTTTATTGTTGTTTCTGGTACAAAGCATGTAAGCAAATGAGTTTGCATTCCTCCATGGATAAGTTTCTTGCTTTGTGGTTCAAAAGAGATGTTCGTAGGTGTCAATAGATGGCATATTCCATTTTTTATGATTTGTGTAGGTCCGCACGTCAGGATGTGAATGTACAGTTGGAAAATTTTTGAATTAGGTCTTCATGGGTGCCAACCCAATCAGTTGAGTGATTTGCGGAAGATGAATATGTTTTGATCCATTGTATGGGAGCTATTTTAGGTCCATGCCAACCTATTTCAATTTGTTTCTGTAAGCACAAAAATCACACATAGCCTCCACGAGGACCCAGGCTATGATGATTTTAATCCTTGTCATGTACATGTAAGCATGAAATAATGTCTTTTAAGTAGTAAACCTCTTGATGACATGTCTTCTTTCTTGTCTTGTGTTGTTTCCTCTTTATCGATTTCTCTCTCCCCCCGTTTGTGATGCTTTTCGATACTTTTTGCAACACTTGTCAATTTGTGTTTTTTGGGCTTTTGACCTTGTTCCTAAGCCTTGTAAGCATCTTGTAGGTGATTTTTCACCTTTCCCCTATTTTTTTGTCCTGTGCACCCCCTAGAAGCCTTCAAGAGGTCCCCCCTATCCATCTCCCTCTTTTAGTTTTCAGTTTCGCTCAACCAATCCAAATCTCCCCCTATTATTTCTAGATCTCCCCTGGGAGATCTTGCAGGTGAAAGTGGAGATTTAGATTCTTGCACATGACTGACTTGTTTCGAGAGGTAGAACACCTCCTTTTCCTCTCTTCTGACATTTCCCACTATGCGGTTCTTTAGAAAACCCTGTCTTGCCTGAATCTCCCTCGGGTGACCCAAGGTCATCCAAGGACGACCCTACTAATGAAAGGGGTGACCCTATCGCATTTCTAGCCATGGAAAAACTTGAGTTTCTCAATCAATTTAGCTTAGTTTTCACCTATTTTTCTTCTAGATCACATGATTTTTGATGCCTAATATGGAGTTGACTATTTCATGCACCCACACATGCATAATTAACTCCATTTGATATAAAATTAACAACTCAATCAATCTCATGCATCCTTTCACCTCCAATTCCTCTTCAATGATAAGCTATCATTGATTTATCACTCCATAGTTAGCTAAGTTCACTGGGTAATCAACCTTGTTAACTCCCCAATCAATCATTGTTAACTCATCAATCAAATGAGTTAACTTCTCAATCAATCCCATTCTTTAAACCTATAAATACCCCCCTCCCTCAAGCACAAAGGGAGGGAAATTCATTATGCACACAATTCTTGCTAGTTTTTGCTCTCCAAATTAGCATTCTAATGCTCTCACAGGATGAAGGTGTCTTTTGCTTTATTCATTGTTCAACCAAGAATCATTACACTGCTTCATTCAATACCATTGTGCTCAACCAAAGCTCTCATTGAGCTCATTCAAGCTTCAACAAGCTTCTTTTTGCTTCTTTGTGTCATTTTGTCGTCAAGAGGTCTTCCCACTACTTCAAAAGGACTCGAGGTTGCCAACATCAAGGATTTATGAGGGTAGTGGAGTCACACAAATATTCCTTCTTTCAGGTTGCTTTATTGCTTTATTCAATTCATAGTAATTAGAAAACCAAAAATTTCTCTTAGGAATAGTAAATCTTTGCTTTTTCCTTGATAGTTAGATCTTGCATGTTAGAATAATTGTTTTCATATTCCTAGATCTAGATTATTTGAAGAAGCAATTTCCTTTTTTAGATTAGATTATTTCAAAACAACTGAAAACCCAAAAACATGGTTTAAACTTGCATTAGGAAGAATCATATTAGCTTGCATTCATATTTCCCTTTCATATATTAAAAAGCACTTTTCATTTCTAAAATACTAAAAAGCACAAAAACACGTTTGCATTTCATTTAGCTTTGCATTCATATAGAAACCCTAGAAAACATAGACAAACTTGCAAACCCTCGATACCATCATGAGGTAAACCACGATAAAGCGATTCAATCAAACCCTTGATCACATCACAAGGTAAATACAAGTCAAAGCATAACCAAACCCTAGGTCAAAACCCTAAGTCTAGTTAAGGTTGGTCACCACACATTTACCTCTATCTTGGCTCATGAATGTGCCTAAGAGTGAGGGAGGAGTGGGTGAGGACTATCCTCAATGAGATCGAACAAATCAATCCACGACAACAACAAGAGACATTTGCTTTACCACAACAAGATCCATTTATCCTCTTAATAATAGAAGAACAAAGACAACTCCAAATACAGTAAGAATTCATTCAACACGTTGAAAGACAAGAGGATATAAATGAAAGAAACCTCTTACCCACACAAAGGTGGAATAGAAGAAACCCCAATAGGAGAAGAGAAACTAGTGACCCTTCAAGTCATAGGGTTATCTCAACAACAACTACTATTGAACGAAACATTCAACTTAGCAGACAACAACAAAGGCTGCAAAACTTGCCGACCCCTCTCCGTGAAGTCCAGGTCTCCAATGAGCCAAACCCCTGCCATGTCTCACCTCCTCTCGACTGGCTACTCCCACAAGAGCGAGAGTGACAAGGAGGATCGTCCCGTGGTAAGGAGGGAAGGGTTCATGTGCGTGCCAAAATCTAACCCTACAACCCTAAGCAATTGGAGTCATGATTTTGAGCATACAGTTTTAAAGTTTAAATCTTGGCGCGAAGCATGTGTGTGAAGATTTAGAGTTGACAAGTCCTGTATTGCATATTTTGCACGTTACATCCAATTAGGTTGACCTAATTGATGTTGTGGGTGAAGCAAACATTTAAAGAAGATTGTTTTCGGTATTTTATGATGAAGTATGACATATGTGTGATCCGAGTGATGCGACAAGTGCTTGTGAATGCGAATTGAGAAAATACAAAGCAGAGCAGTGTGATCCTTGTGAAGAGTTCTGTTTATGTAATTTGAGCTTCATTGGAACTGTATTTCATAAATAAGTTAGATGCAATTGTAACAGTTCAATTCTGACAGTGAGCCACAACTCTTCTATCTCTTTCTTTTAGGACAGTGAGTCCTTTGGTAGTGAGCCACCTGTAGTGAGTATTCTTGGACAATGAGTCCACAAATTGTATCAACCTTAACCAGTTGTCTTATTATAAGATATTGTGAGCTAATCCTCACCGTGGTTTTTCCCATTTTGGGTTTTCCACATAAAAATCCTAGTGTTCATGTGTTATGTGTGGTTGCTAGATGTTTTATGTTTCATTTACTGCAATTAATTATGCTAAATGGATTGGATGTTCAGTGTTTGAATGGTTTAAAAGAATACTGATTCACCCCCCCCTCTCAGTATTCTGGGTGTTCAACATTTGGTATCAGAGCCAAGTCCTTTGGAAGAAGCCTAACCACTCAAGGAAGATCTTGGAGATTGAACACATGGTTGCTAGAAGATTACCTCCAGAAGAGATTTCTGTTGTTAAATTCACTGGAGAATATTGTATGCTTGACAAAGTAGGAGAACTTAATTTTTCCCTTGAAGATCTTGAAAGAACTGAAGGTGAAATCAGAGATCTAAAGGAAGATGTCAAGGAAGCAAATGAATAGATCAAAAATTTGAAAGAACAAATGTAGAAGTTCAGAGAAAGACATAAGGAAGTTAGTGAACAATTAAAGAAAGCAAATGAAACCATTACTGGTCTAAAGGTGTGAGTTAAAGAAAAGAAAAGAATTGAGGAATGTCTTAATACAGTGGTGAAAAGAAAATCTGAAGAATGTACAAGGCTTGCACAAGTTGTGAATCTGAAATCTAATCTAGAGAAAGTAAGGAGTCATGAAGACAAACTCAAGATGAGTACTGCAAAGCTTGATGAAATGATTGCAAATCAGAAAGGTCCTAATGATAAA
This sequence comes from Cunninghamia lanceolata, assembly GCA_027924645.1. NCBI lineage: Eukaryota > Viridiplantae > Streptophyta > Pinopsida > Cupressales > Cupressaceae > Cunninghamia > Cunninghamia lanceolata. The sequence goes on from BSBN01000460.1 coordinate 7,604,898, forward strand.
GAGGGTTTAGGATTTGAAAAGGGTGAAAGTTCAAAATCAGGTCAGACATCAAATTCTAAAAATAAGAACAATGGCAAGCAACTCCAGAATTAAAGGAATGGAGCAAGAAGACCACCGGTCAGACAACCAAATGCACAAATGTACCCATCCTTTAATGGTTTATGTTACTCTTGTAATAAATTTGGTCACAAAGCAATATAATGTAGAAGTAGAAGGAATCAGAATGTACCACCTTTTTCTGGTCAATGTTTTATATACAAGAGATTTGGTCATAAATCTAGTGAATACAAAAGTTAAATGATGAATGACTATGACAATGATAGAATGGTTCAATCTTTCAAAGGCTACTGTTATACATGCAATGGATTTGGGCACAAATCTAATCAATGCAAATCTAGAATGAATAGAAGGAATACTAGTCAGAAGAATGTCACATGCTACATTTGCAATAGGCTTGGACATATTTCCAAGTGTAACATCACATTCCATAATGTCCAAAAATAAACACAATTACTCATCTTAATCAAGGGTTAGATTAAATCATGATTATCCAAATCAAAGCTTAACAAGAATGATCCATTATCATTTCACCAATTAAGCATGCTATTTTAAACAGAATATAACAATGCTTCAATTACAAATTTTAATTACATATCATCAGTGAATAACTTTCACTATACATGTACAAAGCTATGCTCAAGGCATCCAACATCAAATTATACATAATAGTTGACTATCAAGTCATAAAATGAATAACACTATATCTAGAACATATGACATCCATCTTCATAAGCCTCGGCTTGTCTCATGCTTGGGAAGGAGAGCATCATCCAGGTGCTTTTCCTCCAACCACAGACTAGCGGTCCCCCACACAACTTCCTACCCAGAAGCGGTCGTACCCTTCATGGAAGGGATAGATATAAGGAATCATTAGGTTAGCCATCTGAGTATCTAGTTTTGTGTCCTTCATAATGCAGAGATGTATGACACTACTAGAAACATTATGCCTTCTAGAGCACTGTGGACCTACAATGCATGCAGAGATGGATGCATTACTTTGGCCAAAGATTTTCATACATAAACATTACACAATGAATGTTGTCATATGCCCACCACCTCAACTTGACTTATAAGTTGTCATTTCATATAGTAAACATATTTTTGACCATTCTTGGTCTAGAGTAATTAAGGTTCAATACATCTTAGTCCAATCCTTGGACATTCGATTGTTTTCTCGAAAACCCATACTTAGGGTTCTTGGTTTCTTACATATTTGGGAACTAGTGACTCCACATCACACTATCCCGTATTTCTTGAAGAAACAAGAAAGTTCTTGATTTCAACACTTACCCTACTCGGTCAGTGTTTACTTTGTTTACCTATTTTCAAGGTTAGACTCAATTCATAATATCTATGAAAGGCTCATAAAGAATCATAGAGTTGGTCTCTTTTTAAGTTCTTCCTTAAGAAACTTTCTTAATGCCAAATATAAAAATAATTGTCATTCACAAATTTGGCATTCATTTCATATAATACCACTAGTTCCTAAAATAACTAGGGTAGGTTCTTATAACCAAAGAACATTTCAATAATCTACTTCTCATAGAGAATACGACTGAAGTCGCGGCTTCCAAGAAAGCCGTAATATAATAGTATATGTATAATACCCTGCTCTCCTTAAAGAGTCATTATGATCACAATATACATAATATAGACAACCAGTCGAGTCTCATCATTGTTTACTATCGAATTGGCAAAATAAGGGACCAAGTGCAACAGCACCAACTCAGTATTATCTCTAGGTTTACTATGTTTGAATTAATCATGGTTGTGACCATAGATAAAATGGTATGGAACCACTTTGTGGTATAGATTCCATAGATCGATACCATCGACCACCCATTCACCAAAGATTATCACCCTATCGGGCTCATTAGTATATACTAGGTTAACAAGTGTTATCAACTGATAATCAAGTAAAAGAAGACATTATTAAAAGATGCATGGCTCAACAGTGATAACTAAATCTTGAAGGTGCTCATTGATGCATACCCCATGAAGGTTTTATGGCCTCAATCTGGCCGAGTGCCACTAAAAAACAGTAGCTTTCAAAGAATCATCAATTATATTACAACTAGGCTTCAAGAGCCTTCAACAACCAGAGACAATCATCAAGATGTACATATAAATATATCGTCACAACTCAACACATCGTAGGCATGCATGACTAGTTCTCTCAAGTCTACATTGTCGATGTTCTCCATAACGAAAGGTTTAAAACTATATTGGAGACCATTAAATGCATGATCCAAGAGCTCTAAAGTCATCATACCTATATTAATGACACAATAATAAGAGTTTTTCTCACTGAGCTCGAGCCTCCTCACCCTTTCTCATGGATGAGACCGTCTGGTTTCTCCCTGCATAAAAATGATATTCTTTTGGATATTCACCACCCCCACACACTTCTTCCCCAAAGTCTAACCAACAAAAAAAACAAAAACAACCCCATCTACCAAGTCTCTCAAAGATAACATTCGATAAGCAACTAAACAGGATCTTTACATGTGTTCCCTGCATGCCACCTTACAAGATCTTTTGATCCACGTAGTCCACTCTTGGATGAACCATAGGGATGGCTCTAACAAGCCTCCACTCAACCTAAAAACTCTCTCTTCCCACTCCTCATGGGTAAATAATATCGGGGTGGTAAGTATGAAGATAGGATAAGATAGTTATAAGCATAGTCAAAAAGCTATTGCCATCGACCTCAAAAGGGGTCCTCATAAACATAATCACCCTTAGATATATAATAAGGGTTAAATAACTTCTAAATAAACAAAGATCATCAAAATGAAAACAAAGAATGACGCACTAATTGCATATGGTTTCCGAGGTTGAGTAATACTCCCCCTCAAACGATTATTGACCTTTGTTGAAAAATAAGGATAAATAATATCCCAAAATGAAATAAGAAAATCAAGAGAATTCTTTATCTTTTCACAAAACTAACTCTTGACTTTCTACAATGTTCAAGGAACATCGCTTAGTCACAATAACCATTGTCGGGATAGCTCTACCGACAAGACAACCCAAAAAGGAGATCAATTTCCTAGAAAGAAAACATGACTCAAGTACACTTATAGAGGGTTCATAAGGACTTAGAATCTTATACTCAGATGGCTATTAGGTTCATTTCCTAACATCTATCTCTTCCTCCTAGATGATACTCTCCTTCCATCTTCGAAGGATGATTTCTTTTCCTAATCAAACTCACCACCAGAAATCCATGATTAGTGTATCATCATATGATCAATAAATCATAATAATTAAATAATCATTTAAATATTAAAATCTCATATCTAACTAGCATAAGTTAGATTCCTCTTAAACAATGATTAATCTAACATTTTCCACAACATCTAATCATTCAACTCTTAACTAATCATCCTGATTACCATGCAAAAGTGAGATTAAACTAAATCACAAGTTGGGGATGTAACACCAAGTTTTGGAGAAGCAAAAATGTGGGGAAGGATAAACCGGTTGAGAGGAATGAACTAGTGCAAAATATTGATCCTGCAAAAAAAGAAGGAAATGGAAAAGATCTAGAGAAAGAAGGAAGAAACAGAGGTTAAGGATGTAAATGTAATTACATCTGGCGCAGAAGTTTCCTTCAGAAACTAAGTTGAGTGCTTTGGCTCAGGGGGAGCTTTAATGAAAATCTTTCACCCCCTACCAAAGAAAAGGTGTTGATGCTTCAACATGAGGATATATGGTGTAGGTTAATATGCTTGAACTATTGAAGAAAATTCTAGTAGAAAATCTCATAATGCAAAAGTTTGCAGAGTATTTGAAAGTGACTGTGTATAAAGAGAAAAGTTTGACAGCTTTATCTAATGAAGCATTTATGAAAAATTAGGTTATGGAAAGGGGTTTTATAAGCGATTACACTCAATCAAAATTAATTTTGCAATCAAGTTTTCAAGTGAAGAAGAAGAGCAAACCAAGAGTTGAGCAGTGAAGAAGAGATTAAGGCGATTTGTGATTTAGTGCATTCAAACCCTAGTTTCTGCAAGCGAAGAAAATGTATTCTCCAATTTACCCTAATTTCACTGTGAACTTTGTATTAAGGCAAACTTGAACTCTTTAGCAATGGCTACACCATAAGTGGTTAAGGTTACTAAGAGACCACGACCCAAATTCAAGAGGCATCCTGACAAGTCTTTGATTGATGATCCGGAAGGTGCATTCTCACACATCCCTTATGGAGTATTACACACTGAGGATATTACGGCATACATCCATGTCAATATGGAAGAGTATAACCACACAAAACTAAATGAGGTATGGTTCAATAAACTTATTGGTGATGATTTTGAGTTAAAACTAGAGTATGGAGCTTTGACAGAAAAGAATCTTGATGTATGGAACAAGTTTCTTGTCTTTGATATGTGGATGAGTGGGTGAGATATACTCTGAGCATAATACATGACAAGTTCTTCTAGTTGGACATTCCACACTTGATTAACAAAGAAGCAATTACGGTTTTGACTGGTCTATGCTCAACCGGACCTATACCGGTACTCAAATCCATCAAGAATGAGGTTGTAATGAGCAGACAGGAGTAAAGTATGACAAAAGAGATTTGACTATAAAAGATATAAAGAACCCTGCTATGAAGTACACATCCATGATTATAGGGTACAAGCTTACTTTTTAAACAGGGAAAATTTTGACTTGTGTGAATTGTTGAGATTGCAGCTGATGGAGAATTTGTAGAAAATAGAAGAATCTAAATATGCCTTCAAGTTTGGTACTTTGATTATTTGTTTGATGTTTTACTTTTTAAAAGAAGTTCCCAACACCAAAAAAGTAGTGTGGCTATCAGATAGACTTGTAGCCCATCAAATCAGGGACTACTTGTTTAGTTTGGGAGATGCAGAAGCTCAAAAGAAAGCCCTCTGGGGCTTCTTCAAAAAATTTCAAGAGAAGATGCAAGCAAGAGAAAGGATACCGAAGCAACTAGTAGAATGGTATCAAAAAGATATTACCTTTTTGGTAACAAAAGATGCATGCATAATGGAGGCTGTTGAGCCTAAAACTGTATGGATACTTAAACTTGGATATGAGGTGGCTCCAGACCAAATAATTGGTCCAATAGATATATTGTTGAAAATTCCTAAGGACCCCAATGAAGAAAGATTTGGGACATATAAGGAGGAATCTTTGAGAATCCATATGGAGCAAAGCAAGCCCCAAATCAAGAAGAAAGTACAAAATATGGTTGATGAGTATGCAAAAAGCATAGGCATCTCAAAGGAACAAGTGCAACAGGTAAGAACAAGAGCTAAGAAAGAATTGAGTGTTGTAGAAAGTGCAAAAGGCTCAAGAAGATATGGTAGAACAGCTACCACCTCTCCAGCTACTCAAAAGTCCTCTGGGACTGTGCCTACAACCAATGGATTGAAGAGAAAAGAGACCAATGCCCCTACAAAGAAATCTAGTGCACTAGTAAAGGAGAAATCCTTTCTGGTAAGGCAGCGTGTAAGGATTGGAAATGGCAAGGTTGCACTAGTAGCAAAATCTGCTGGACCTAAGAAGAAAAGAGTCAAGTTAAAATCTACCAGGGTGCAAAATACAAGTGTACAGGTTGAAGAAGAAGATGATGAAGAAGAAGGACCACAATTGGTCTGGAAAAGAAAAGGTGAAGCTTTACAAGGTGAAGCAAGTAAAACCAACACTGTAGATATTGATAGTGAAGAAGAAATTGAAAAAGAAAAAGAAATTTTTTTTTATTCATATGAGGAAGAAGAAGGGAGAAACAAGTTAGATGCAAGATCAATAACATTGCTCAAATGATGCATTAGGAGATACTACCAATTAATATAATGAAGCAAATGAGACTGATAAGGCCACTATAGTTGAGGCCATTGTAAAATATATCATAATATATGAAGTTGAAATGAAATACATTGCAAGTCAAATCCCTGTGGAGGTTTGGGAAGTTTTGATGGATAGAAGAAAAGAAGCCTTTGAAGAAGAAAGAAAAATAAAAGAATCTTCATTGAAGAATATTGGTATCTCTCTGACTGAAAAGAACAAGGCCACATTGGCCCAATTGTATTCAAAGGAAATGAGAACAAAGAAAAGAGTAAATACTCTTATGAGAAAAGATAAAAATGATTTTGATAAATTGTAGAAGGAGGTAGTAGATAAAATTGCAGATCTAGCACAAAGGCAGTGATTGGCTTTAGAAAGCAAGGAAGAGGAAGAGACTACTCATACCAACATTCCTCTAGAAGTTGTCACAAGAGAAGAATCTCATAAAATTGATGCTCAACATGAGCATACAATAAAGGATAATGCTCCTCTGGAATAAAAAGAAACAACAGAAGTACTTACAGAGGATGAGAAGAATGTGGAGAATGTTGCAGGTACAAGAGAAGATGCTGCTAAGGAGGATCTCTCTACTCCTCCTCCGGTAACTGAGACATTTTCTCCTCCGGACAACAATGAAAAAGCCTCAGAGGTAGAGGATGCAAAGAAAGATAAAGAAGCAAAGGATAAGGAAGAGGATAAAGATGAACAAGAAAAAGAAGATGAGGATGAGAACAAAGAAATTTTTAGAGATGCAAAGACTAAGGAAGCAAATCCTGAGGGCTCCGATAAAGATGAAGGTAAAGATTTAAAGAAGCAAGCTGTAGAGACTGCAAAGACTTCTAGTGATTCTTCTAATTCCTCCAGAGACTCCCTAAAGAATCTATTGAATATGCAGCTAAACTTTCAACTTGTTGTATCCTCACAATTGCTTTAGCTTCCAATGCAACAAAGAAGCATAGATTTGGGAAAGATTTCCACCCTTCATAACCTACAATTGGGATATCTATTCCATGCATCCACCAGAAAAGAGATCATAGAGACTCATTAGAAGAGTGGAGATCTTATTGATGAAGCAATGAAAGCATTGCAAGAATCCATACCTAGTACAAACATTGACACATCACTCTCTGGTATGGAAAATTTGAAATCATTAATTGATTCTTTTAAAGATTATACCTCCGGTCTTAAAGAACAGATTGAAGATAAGGTAGAGAAGAAAATGAATGATAAGAGGATGTTAGAGATATCTAGGAAATGTGCTCTTCTGCATAAGAAGTTTCAAGAAGTATTGAAAGATGTACAAGACTGTGTAGGAGAGGCAAAGGCTCTCCATCAATTTGGATTGAAATGGCCTGGAGCCACACAGAGCATTGCTAAAGAGATGGACTCCATTGAGTCCCAAATCAATAATGCCTCCAGTGCCTATGATCTGGCACTTGATCTTGATGGCACCTCAAGAGAAACCATAGAAGACTCGCACAAGAAATTATTTCAATTACAAGCTCAGAAAGAGCATATTATTTTGCAATTTGGTGAAATCATGGACTTAGTAAATCCTAGACTTTTAATTGTTTCCAAAGCTCTATTGAGTGCCACCAAAGTTTCACAAATGAATCCGGTACCTAGCACTCCAGAAGAAGGAGAAGAGCTTCTATTGGAGTTTGCAACCCAGTGCAAACTTCTTGAGGAAGCCAAGAAGACTTGGGATGAAGGTGAACAAGAAGTGCAGACAAGCACAAACCTCATCTGGCTAAAAATAGTTTTCACTTTTTATGCATTTTATACTTTTTTGGTTTAGATTCCTTGTAAATATGAAAAGTATATGAAGAGGTTTCTAGTACAAATTTTTTGGTTATGCTTTGATCTAAGGGGGAGTCATTTCAGTTTGTACATATGCTTCTCAGGGGGAGTTAGTTCAATCTTTTAGCTTGTATATATCTGGCAGGGGGAGATCTAGTAAATGAAGTCTAGTGTATACACCCTTTGCCATTGATGTCAAAGGGGGAGAGTAGTTTGGAGTTATGTTTTGGCATGTTGCCATCAATGACAAAGGGGGATATTGTTGTTGGAATGAGGAGATGTTATTGATGTTGTTGTTGGCAACATGAGCATACAGTCATACGTTGCAGTGTTGTCATTGATGTCAACATTCCAAAACATTGCATTTTGGTAAGGTGTAGATCATTTTGGATAATTGATAATTTTACAAGAGGGTTTGATCCTCTGTAGAAGACTAATTTGCAAGAAGGTTTGATCTGGTAAAGAACCCTATGATGAAATTTGGCTAAGTGTCAGTATTGACATTTCTTAGTTACAGAGCTCCGATAATTTGGCCCACATTGATCCGTTGTTGAAGATCTAGCTCTGTGGTTCTAATATGTGTTGGTTGGTTGTTAGAAGTATCTAATTCTAGAATTTTATCTATTTGTGATCTTCGATGTGAAAGTTGTGAATGACAGAAGTTCAGCTTAACAGTTTATAGTTGTTTCCAGTATATAGCATTTGAGCAAATGAGTCTGCATTCCTCTGTAGATAAGTTTCTTGCTTTGTGGTTCAAAATAGATGTTCATAAGTGTTAATAGATGTCATATTCTAGTTTTCATGATTTGTGGAGCTCCGCACGTCATGATGTGAATGTACAGTTGGCAAAATTTTGAACTAGGTCTTCATCAGTGTCGACCCAATCAGTTGAGTGATTTGTGGAAGATGAATATGTTTTGATCCATTGTATGGGAGCCATTTTAGGTCCATGCCAACCTATTTCAATTTGTTTCAAAGTTTGAATCTTGGCACGAAGCATGTGTGTGAAGTTTTGGAGCCGACAAGTCCTATATTGCATTTTTTGCACGTTACATCCAATTAGGTCAACCTAATTGATGTTGTGGGTGAAACGGATATTTAAAAAAGGCTATTTTCAATTTTTAATGATGAAGTAGGACATATGTGTGATCTGAGTGATGTGACAAGTGCTTGTGAATGTGAATTAAGTAAATATAGAGCAGATTAGTGTGAAGAGTTTTGTTTATGTAATTTGAGCTTCATTGGTACTTTATTTCATGCATAAGTTAGATGTAATTGTAACAGTTCAATTCTGGTAGTGAGCCACAACTCTTCTTCTATCTCTTTCTTTCAGGACTGTGAGTTATTTGGTAGTGAGCATTCTTGGACAGTGAGTCCACCAATTGTATCAACATTAACTAGTTGCCTTATTATAATATATTATGATCTAATCCTCACCGTGGTTTTTCCCATTTTGGGTTCTCCACGTAAAAATCTTGGTGTTCATGTGTTATGTGTGGTTTCTACATGTTTTATGTTTCATTTACTACAATTAATTATGCTAAATGGATTGGATGTTCAATGTTTGAATGGTTTAAAAGAATACTGATTCACCCCCCTCTCAGTATTATGGGTGTTCAACAATCAAAATCTCCTAGAAATAGAATATGATGTTGAAGGACCATTATAGAACATGTATTCCCAATTGTGAGGTGTGTTGGGACCCAAAATATTGACAACACAAAACTCTAAAACATTCCTAAATCACCTAGGCCAGGGACTGTCGTCAAGGTGATAGGAAGAGGTTTATCAACAAGTTTTGGGCAATCTTAGCCAACTAACAGGATTGGGTAGGCTCCTTTGCACTTTGAGATCAGCTTAAACTCTAGAGGGATATTCCAAGGGGTATACCTAAGTAGGTATTAACTTCAAAACTAGATGAACAACTAAAAATCAAAAGACAACCAAACGCAAATCATTCTCTAGGCCCCAAAAATTGTCACTAGACCTAGAACAACCGGTCATCACTAAGAACCCCTATCTAGTTGATGAAAGGCACTCCCATTAACAATGGAAAGTATAGGTATGCTTGTTTGGTCTGCAAATAATTGATACTTTAATGACCCATTTACAATGTTTAATGTTTTCATAATAGAACCACAACAACGCATACAATACTAACTACTTATTTCACACATGATGAGTTTATTTTAATTTTTTTTAACGAGGTGTGGGTGATCAAAAATCTCATACTAGTGCCTATTATGATGGGCTACAGAGTCCATGGTTCAACATAGGATAAAACACAACACAAAAATGAAACACGCACTTTTTGGATATTCATATACAAGAAAAACAATGATCAATGAAGAACATACTTAGTAATCCTTAGTCAAAATACAATCATTCATCTGTAACAATAGAAAATCTCATCACATAGCATGTAATGTTTTAATAATCTATCATATTCATCTAATCAACTGTTGTAGTCATACCACGAAGTGTGGCAAGAAGAAACTCTAGCTAAAACTTTGGATTTCCTTGAACAATTACATAAGAAGAAGGAGAAGTTCATACACTGATCACTGAAATCAATATGAGAACCTTTCATAACCTGTATCTTATCCACTAGAGAACTAGAACTTTTTGTTGTTTGAAACCCTAGAGTGCTCTGCACTTGGTCACCTGAAAATGTCAAAAGACCAACCCTTGAAAAGTGTTCAGATCTTGCCTTTATAGCCTTCACACATAGGTCTAATAATAAACTAGGTGGAAAAATCCTCAACAATCCCACCAACTGTATTAAAAACATTAATTTCAGCCACCTACTTTGCATTAATGGCATTCCTGGAAGTATTTGGCATGTTCCAGGGTGGTTAGAGGAGTTTGGAAGGCTAGGAAGTTGACCTCCAACAAATCAGACTTCGGAGGTCGGGCCTTCACTTTGTATTGTGCACTTTGAAGGAAAAGGAGAGAATATCTGACCTTGAAATACCAAGACAAATGAAGAGCGTCGAGGGTCAAGCCTCGGGCCTTCTTCCTTTTGCCTTCCAAAAGGAAGAAGGAAGAAAAGGAAGTCAAACCCCAAAAAACATAGATGCTATTGAATAGTTCGGGGGACTTCAACCTTCAGGCCTTCTACCTTCCACCTTCCAAAAGGAAGAAGGAAGGGAAGATAAATGCCTGCCTATCGATGCCCATAACACTTAGTGCAATTTTGAAACCATCGAGGATTGACCACCAGACCTTCTCTCTTCTGCCTTCCAAAAGAAGAGAAAATAGATAACTCCCACCCATTGAACCTACCGCATGTCGTCTTTCCACGGTTCCACCAGCCTGCTATGGGTCCACCCAAAAGGCTCATCAGAATGGAAAAATACCATAGAAAGAATTAACACCTGTCAGGGGTCATTCATCAGGCCTTCTACCTTCTACCTGTTGATAACTGAGAGGGGGGGGGTGAATCAGTTATCCTAATTATTTCCTTTATTGAACTTTCCTTTTAATTGAAGCAACATAAAATCAAACATTAACCATAAACAAGAAACACATGACATAGTATTTTTGACGTGGAAACCCTGTTAAGGGAGAAAACCACGGGGTGATTAACCCAAAATTATTCTCTGTTAGAAGAATAGGAAATTACAAAGATGGCACTTGCCAATTAGGGCTCACTGCCCGAGCACACTGCTCACAAGAGGCCCACTGCCTACAAGAAGACACACTGTCTACAAAGTGATGAGAATCACAGTCTTGAACTGATTGGAAGCATCTGCATATGCTGGAGTTCAGTTCCGGTTAGGCTCAGTACACTGATCTGCTGCACTTCATCTTTCCTCTGTTCTTTATTCTGCTATCTTCCACATACCGGATCCTTTTTGCTACCTCTGCTCTTTCTCTGGACTTATTCGCATATCTCTCCACACTTACACACCACTTCACAACTAAATCCATCCTCTATATATATCCGCACAAGTAGTTTCATCACCTTTCTAGTCGGCATCCGGAACAGTCTTAGTTTCTTACAAACTCTCATTCTGTCGGCTGAATCCTTCCTCACCAAGCAATGCGGATCAAGCATATACTTGTAGATATCATTAATCATGTCGGCCAAACATGATTCATGCCTTCACAACCTCTGTCATCAACAGTAACCCATCCGGAAAGCAGTCTGATACTCTGCCAGTCAGTTCTTCCTCTGTTTTCACTGTCTCTCAGGGATCCGGTACTCAACCATTCATATCTTTTTCCTTGTCCATCACCGGAGGCTAAATCCTTGGAATATACCATTCAAGGTAGTCCTCTTGACTTCCCCAAATCCGTACTGCACCAAGACACTTCCTCTGAGAGGTCCGGACCAATCTGTCGGACCTTGCCACATGCTCTGTTCTTCTTCACCGGACCACAACATTCTTTATTCTGACTTCCGGTAGAGACATATCATGTCTTGCGGATATGTGGGATGACCTTTGTTGCCATCAATGACAATAACCATGAATCCATATAGTGTCTCTTGCCAACAATCTCCCCCTTTGGCATTGATGGCAACACTTAGTGAAAAATGACTAAGTGTTTTCACTATGCTCCCCCTTTGCTGATGCTCTGTCTTTATATACAATTTCCGGAACTCCCCCTTAGTTGGATCCCTCATTTTTCACTGCTCCTCACTCCCCCTTTGACATCAATGGCAAAGGGTAGGGTCCGCATATCAAAATTTTCAAAAATTTCTTATACTTAGCCGCATATTTACATACTCACATATATTGAAGAATGTCTGCAAAGGATGTCTGTAATTGAATCATTTCGGTAGCCCAACTTTGCTTCATTCTGTCCAAAATTGAAATGTGACCACTTAACAAAAATGCAAACGCTTCTGCCCGCTTGAGATCTGTCGGATCTTTTGTTTGGGCGGTGGTCCTAGCATCACTGATGGCCTCATGCATGGTTTCCAACTTAGGGATTATAATCCTTCTAAGTTCTCCCATCCGGTTGGTGATGTTCTTCCTTTCCTTCTCAAGATTCTTTATTTCGTTCAAGACTGCAATAGTCTGACATTCTTGATTTATTATAGAGGAAGAGAGAGGATCAAAACTTTGAGATAAGCTTTGTAGCTTATCCTGTTCCTCTTTTATTTTCTTGTCAAGTGCTGCTGTTGCCTTTGACCAGGATATACAAAATTTATAGATATCACCGCCATCCTTAAGAGCATTCTCTAAGCTCCTTATTCCAATGCTTACAATCTTCCTATCCTTAGAGATTAATTCTAATATTTCTGAAAATCTCTTATCCAAAAATTCCTTCCGGACCTTTTCTTCAGCTGATTTTTCTAAAGAATCAAAATGTGTATCAACACTGCTGACTAAGGTTTTTAGATTACCGGAAGTGGAGGCTGTCGGATCTATCTGGATTGATGGCATGATCTTTACAAGTATTCCGGAAGCAGCCTCTATCAACTCACAGTCTTCCATATGAGACTTCAGGAGCTTTTCATTTGCCTTGGCATTTGCAAATGAAGCTATCTTCATTGTTTGTACCGGAGAGAGAGAGTCAAAATCAAATGGACCTTTGAGAAGCTCTGGTTCATCAATCTCTAGAGTTTCTTTACTCAAAAATTGTTGAACAGTTTGTGCAGTGTCTCTTGCCGGAGACAGATGTTTCTTTTCTTCTGCAGTCTTAGAACTGTCAACCTCTTTGTCTTTCACCACTGCTTCCTTCTCCTGTAGTTGCTCTTCTTCTTTGGATCCGGAGACTGTAGGGGAAACCGGAGGAGAGATACTAACTTGTTCATGGGCCACTTCTTCTTGAGCAGAGGGTCCCAAGTCCTCACTTGTCTGTTCAGGGCTCACTTCTTCCGGAACAGAAGATTCCAAATCAGCAGCTGTTTCTGCACCTAAGTCCTCTACAATAGGAAGATTGAACCTTTTGAAGGCCTTCCGGAGGATCTCTTCTGTTTCTTGAGCCACTTTGTCAGTCTCACCAAGCATGAGTTGATTCATCCTGGCTTTGCTTCTGAACTCATCTTTGCAGTCCTTGAAGATAATGTTCATTGTCTTGGGATCAATTTGAGGATATAGCTGAATAGCTATCTGCTCCCGGATCTCAAGATCTTTGGCATGAGCATTATTCTTTCTTACTTCCATTTCCTTCTCTAGGCTTTTAGGAATGAGAGATATGATCTCAATGAAAGCCTTATTGTATATGTTCAGATATTTAACTGTGGCTTCCTGCAGAGTCTTTTGGTCTGCCTCACTGAAGTCATCATAGGATTCAGTCATTGGTTGAAGGTTTCCATCCACCGTGACCGACTTGATTATGCTCTCTAGTGACAGAGTGGGCTTTTCAACTGTTACCTCTGCCATTTCCTCCTTGTCTTGGCCTGTGGAGGGCTTACCGGATCCTTTCTTTTTCTGTTTCTTTACTTCTCTTACTCCCTCATCTGATTCTGTTTCCTCTTCATCCTTTTGGCTTCCATAAGCCCTTGTGGCTTTTGCCTTTGATCTCTTACCGGATGCCTGGACTTCCGGTTTTGAACTTTTGGTTAAGGGAGGTGCAGATCTCTTTGTTGATCTGGTCCGGGTGGGAGCTCCAACCGGAGCACTTTCTTTGCTTTTCTCTTCTTCCTCGGCCTTCCTCCTCTTTTCCCGGCTGGCATCAAGTGCCTCCTTTGAGATTCCAAGACCTTGAGCAATGTGCTCTACTTCTTTTCTCACTTTTCTTTTGATCTCAGGTTCCCTGAGTTCTACATGTAACTTTATACTCAGCTCCTCAAAGGTTCCAAACCTTTCTGCCTTAGGATCTTTGGGCTGACTTAGCATGTGTTGAACATGCAGCTCCACTATCTGTTCATCAACTTCATACCCCATGGGCATGATCCAGACAGTCCTTGGCTCCACTGCTTCCATCAGGCACTGATCAGTGTCAACCATAAAGCACACTGAGTCCTTGTATTTCTCAATGAGAGACTGGGGAATTCTCTCTCTTGCTTACATCATGCTCTGAAAGTTTTTGAAGTATCCCCATAGAGCTGTATTTCTCGCTTTTGCATCCCCAAGTCCATGCAAATAGTCTCTTATCTGGACTGCAACAGGTTTGTCATTTTGCCATACCCATCCACTTGTTCCGGGTAGCTCATTCATGAAGTAGAAGAATAGACATACAATCAGAGTACCATACTTAAAGGAATTCTTCTTATCCTTCTTGATTTTCTGTATGTTTTCCATTAATTGGCTTAGTAGTAGTTCGCAGAGATCATATTCTGCATTCTTTCTTAACATTTCATAAGCAGTGTATATTGCAGTTCCGGATACAGAATTCTCCCTGCTGGAGTGATAGATCTTGTATCCTATTATCATTGATGCATATTTGATATCCGGATCGGAGATGTCTTCAATGGTCATTGCCCTTTTGTCAAATTTTGATCCGGTGGCCTCAGTTACAATGTTGTTCTTGACAGATTTGAGGATAGGTACTCCTCCGGAAGAGTATAGGCCAGTTACTGCTCTAATTGCCTCTTTTGTGATCTTGCAGGGTCTATCTAGCCATAGAAAGTTGTCATGCATCCTGCTCAGTACATACCGGACCCATTCATCCTCTTCAAAACAGGGGAAATGAATAAATTGCTCAAATTGTTTCTTCTGAATATCCTTATACTCTGGTTTAAGCTCAAAGGCATTGTCAATCAGCTGCTTGTGATAGAGGTCTCTTAATTTGAATTCCCCAAATTCCTCAATGTTTGCATGTATGTAAACCCTAATGTCTTCGGTGTGTAAAACTCCGTGAGGAACACTAGAGAAGGCTCCTAGTGGGTCAACCTCCAATGATTTGTAGGGATGTTTCTTGAATGAGGGGCGAGGTCTATCGGAGATCTTAACTATGTTTGGAGTAGCCATTCTTCAAAGATTTGCAGTGAGGTAATGAAAAACGAAGAATACCTTATGCGCCTTCGGTTTGCACGGAGTGGTTGGATTGATTTCTTTATCCAATAGCTTCGGCAGGAGATCCTTGGTGTGCTTGAAGAACCTTGTTGCAGAGCTCCACTTTTCGCTTCTTCTCGAGTGCAGAATGAGCAAATGACCTTTGAGAAATCCCTTAAATTGCTCCGCGAACCCTAATACCTGTCTGCAATAAATGCTTCACCTACATCATTCCGGTTTGCCTTGTCTGGATAGCTTGGAGTATCCCGGATTAGTCCTGATCTGTGGATATCATCCGGATCTTTCAATCATGAATAAATCGAGGTGGCATATTACAAGATCATCTCAAACACTCTGTCCAATCCGCAGAACAAGATAGTGCATTTCCGGATCTTTCCGGACCTTTTTGTAATCCTTTATCATACCGGAGCATCTCCCTGAACAGGTCTTATTTGATCGATCATAGCTTCTTCATAACTCCATGCGGACCTCTGAAAACTTGACTGAAGTATCTCAAGACTCATATCTACAAACCCTTTGATCCGCATCTTGTGCCACATCCGGCACCACTTGTTTGGCTGGGGGAACAAGATTTTCTTTGAGTCTCCCCCTGAGCCTGAGCTCATTTTTAATTTCCGGAAGAAATATCAGCACCAGAGTCTGGTGCGGATCCAACCTCTACATTCTCTGAACTTTTCTTCACCCAAATCTTGCTCATCTGATTCCTAACCTCATCCGCATTCATCTTTTGTTTACCCTTGTCTTGATTCTGATTATACACCGGACCTCTTTTGTCCTGATTCTTGTTTCTGCAGACTTTAGCATTATGACCGGACCTATTGCAGATTTGGCAAATAACATCTCTTTGCATATTTGACTGATATCCTCTTGATCTGCATTGATTAGCCATATGACCTATTCTATTGCATGTGAAGCATCTACCTTTGAATGATTTGTTTACTTGCATAATTCTGCATTCATGGGATTTGTGTCCATACCTTTTGCAGTTGAAGCACTGTCCGGAGAAGGATGAATTATTCTGATTCATTCTTATCCTGCACTGATTAGCTTTGTGACCAAAGTGGTTGCAGTTGTGGCAGTATCCATTGAAGGATGGATGTCTTTGAGCATTTGGCTGTCTTACCGGAGGTCTTCTAGGCCTGCTCCTTGGATTTTCTGATCCAAGATTCTTCTGACCGGATCCGGAGCTTTCTCCTTTCTCATATCCCAAGCCATACTTGTCATCTGTCCTCTTTTGACTTCCAAGAAGAACTTCAAGTTGAGCAGAACTTATCTTGAATTTCTCTTTATATTCATTTGTTGTTTGAAGGTCTCTTTTGAGAGAGGCAATTTGATCCTCAAGTTTTCCTTCATTATCTTTGGCATCTTCAAGATCAGATTCAAGGTGTCTGATAATCCTGTCCATCTGGTGGCATTCTTCTGATTTTTCTTTAAGAGATTGTCTTAGATTGTCTTCAGCCTTTCTTTTTTCTTCAATCTCTTGAGTAAACTTTATAGTTCCTGATTCCATTTCATGTCTTAACATAATGACTTCTTTTGATAACTTTTCACATAACTTGGTTTGCTCAGTCAATTCCTCATTTGTATTGCTTTCTTCACTTTGTCTTGCCAACTGTTGAAGCAGCTCCTTTCTCTTTTTCATAGAGAGACTTAATTTGTCTTTTAATTCTCTCATGAATTCATCAGCCTGTTTGAGTCTTTCCTTTAATTCACTGACTTCAGAATTTGACTGTTCAAGATCCTCAAGGGCAGTCTTGAGTTGCTCCCTTAAACCATATGCATCCATTTGAAATCCCAGATCTTCCTCAAGCTGTTAGGCTCTATTAGGAGGAACTTAGCTCTGATACCAATTGTTGATAACTGAGAGGGGGGGGGGTGAATCAGTTATCCTAATTATTTCCTTTATTGAACTTTCCTTTTAATTGAAGCAACATAAAATCAAACATTAACCATAAACAAGAAACACATGACACAGTATTTTTGACGTGGAAACCCTGTTAAGGGAGAAAACCACAGGGTGATTAACCCAAAATTATTCTCTGTTAGAAGAATAGGAAATTACAAAGATGGCACTTGCCAATTAGGGCTCACTGCCCGAGCACACTGCTCACAAGAGGCCCACTACCTACAAGAAGACACACTGTCTACAAAGTGATGAGAATCACAGTCTTGAACTGATTGGAAGCATCTGCATATGCTGGAGTTCAGTTCCGGTTAGGCTCAGTACACTGATCTGCTGCACTTCATCTTTCCTCTGTTCTTTATTCTGCTATCTTCCACATACCAGATCCTTTTTGCTACCTCTGCTCTTTCTCTGGACTTATTCGCATATCTCTCCACACTTACACACCACTTCACAACTAAATCCATCCTCTATATATATCCGCACAAGTAGTTTCATCACCTTTCTAGTCGGCATCCGGAACAGTCTTAGTTTCTTACAAACTCTCATTCTGTCAGCTGAATCCTTCCTCACCAAGCAATGCGGATCAAGCATATACTTGTAGATATCATTAATCATGTCGGCCAAACATGATTCATGCCTTCACAACCTCTGTCATCAACAGTAACCCATCCGGAAAGCAGTCTGATACTCTGCCAGTCAGTTCTTCCTCTGTTTTCACTGTCTCTCAGGGATCCGGTACTCAACCATTCATATCTTTTTCCTTGTCCATCACCGGAGGCTAAATCCTTGGAATATACCATTCAAGGTAGTCCTCTTGACTTCCCCAAATCCGCACTGCACCAAGACACTTCCTCTGAGAGGTCCGGACCAATCTGTCGGACCTTGCCACATGCTCTGTTCTTCTTCACCAGACCACAACATTCTTTATTCTGACTTCCGGTAGAGACATATCATGTCTTGCGGATATGTGGGATGACCTTTGTTGCCATCAATGACAACAACCATGAATCCATATAGTGTCTCTTGCCAACACTACCTTCCAAAAGGAAGAAGAGCCAACTTCTGAGCTATGCCACCCACTTCATACTTAGAATAATTTGAACAAGTAAACCTATCAGACTTCGGACCTTGAGGATTCTCCCTGACACTTGCCTTATAGAAGACCGAAGGCAAAAGGCCCAAACTCTGACCTTCGATACACTTAGATGAATTTTAGAGCCTGATTTTGGAGCTGATAGATAAGGTAAGACAGAAGACATGAACCCCAAACTCTGAAACTCCAACAAAGGTAAAAAAACACAAGGAAACACTTAGTCATTTTTTATCTTTTCCCTTGTACTTTTCAAAAGGAGGACATATGAAAACCTATGAAAGATATCTCTAATCGGTTATAAACTATAGGTTCAAGTGGGATTCAAATGAAATTTGGGAGAAAATGGGGCATTTTGGGGACAAGTTTTTTAAGTCCCAACAGTGGCTCTGGTTGGGGACATGTGCTAGGCAGTGGCACAGCGAGAATCTAGATCTCTGGGCAGACCAAAAATCAACACACGGGAACCAAAACAAAACACCATCAAGACCAACAGTGGTCAAGACTACTCAAGGTCAAAAATATTAGATATAACAAGACTTCATCAAAAAAATTAAAGGAAATTACTTATGAAAAGTAATGCTTTAAATGTTGACTGTGAACAGATAGCTCCATGAGTTCTCCTTCCAATGTCATCAAACGATAGATATTGAGCTCTAATTTCTCTGTGACCTCATAAGGCCCAAGCCATATGGGATCGAATTTGCCATGTTTCCCTTTATCTTCAGATTTTGCATCCCAGAGAAGCACCAAGTCACCAACCTGGAAGCCTCTTGACATAGTACTCTTATCAAATAAGAGCTTCATTCTTTACTTATGGTTCAACATTTTGGATCCTCTAGGATATTGCATCGTACTGCTCTCCTTTAATATCTTGTAGCAACTGGTGGATTGGCAATTCTATGTTGATGGGCATCTTCACTTCTGCTCCATACACCAGCTCAAATGGGCTTCTACCAATGGATCTCTTGAAAGTTATCTTGTCAACCCATACAACATACTTCAAGTTGTCATCCCATCTCTTCTTGTTCTGATCCAGCATCTTATTTATGATCTTTGTCAGGCTTTTATTACTTTATTTAGCCTGTCCATTGCTTTGGGTGTGGTAAGGAGATGAATGCACAAGGTTTATGCCAAATTTAGAACACATGTTCAACATCTCTTAAGACCTGAAATACATGGCATTATCTGGAATCAATACCCACTTTGGAAGTTGCATTGCGAGTGGGAATTGCTTCTACCCACTTGGTGAAGTAATCAGTGGCCACATTGGATTTCTCTTGTATTTCCCCAATGAAATCAATTCTCCATTGTTGGAAAGGTGCATCAACTACCAGGGGCAAAAGGGGTAGCGCTCTAGCAAACTTCATTCTACGACAAAATCGTTGGCAAGCATCACATTTTCTTATTTCCTGCGCTACATCTTTGAACAAGGTCAGCCACCAATATCTAGCTCTTAGGATCTTATGGGCAGTGGTTTTGGATCTAAAGTGCCCCCCACAAACACCATGATGACACTCATTTATCATTGTTTCAGCTTGCTCTTGATTCAAACATTTGAGCAATATTCCTTCATGGTTTCTCCACATGAGCTCATTTTGGAAAAGGACATACCTTTGAGATTTCAGCTTGAAAGTCCTTTTCTAATTCTCATCCATACATGGTGGACAATTCATGTTTTCAAGATAGAATAAAACATCCTTATACCATACATTATCAGCCAATGGGCAATGAGGAGCAGCATTTACCTCTGTTTCATTTACTTCTATTGCCTTAAGATTGGAATTGGCCATTAGCTAGGCTAGGCCTTGGCCTCTAACCAACTTTGTGACTTGTATGTCCATGTCATATTCTTGGATCCTATTGATCCATCTACATCTTTTACCTAAAACTTCCTGTTGCATAAATATGTCCTTCACTGCTATGCGTGGCACATATGCTATGATCTTGGCTGCTGTGAAATAAGATCTAAAATTCTTTGTGGCCTTAACCAACACCTAGGCATGCTTTTCCATTATGGAATAATTCAATTCAGCAGCCTATAAAGACTTGCTAAAGAATCCTATTAGCTGCTCAAATCCATCCTTATTCTTTTGCAACAATACAACAACAACAGCATAATATCAGGCAAAAGAGAAAAGTTGGAATGGCTTTGAGTAATTTGGGCTAACCAGCACTAATTTATTCTTTAGGGCCTCTTTTATCTCAAAAAAAGCTTTAGCTGGCTCTTTCCCATGTGATAAATTGCCCCTTCTTGAGCATCTTGGAAATGGCTTTGGTCTTCTCAGCAAAGTTGGGGACAAACCACCTGTTGGTTTTTTCCCAGACTGGATGCTTATTCCCAGATTTCCCTACAAGGTAGCCATCAATGATCAACAGGATCTCTGGGCCAGGGGCCAATAGTGTAGGAGATAGACTCTATATTTTATCTCCTCTTCTTCTTCAGGCTCTGCAAAAACCTAGGGGGGTATTCCCTACTCAACATCCATGAGGATATACATACAAGGCTGGGATGCTGACAGAAAGCAGATAAGTCCTCGTGTAAGTAGACCAAAACTGTAAGATAAGAGCAAAGGGGCTAGCTTTGGGCCTATTTGCAGTTGTAGACAGAGGACTGAGGATCCTAAAACTAATTCTAATGTCCTAAAGGTTGTTTTAGATTTTGATTTTGATTTTAAGTTTGGATGCAAAGCTGGACATGGTTGTAACACAAGCACAAAGCAAGATTGGTGCCTATCCAGGGCCTGGAGTCAGTAGACATACACTTGTGAATGATATGCATGAACAACTAAAACTGGATTTCAGGGGGACACATATGATACCTGCCTTACAGATATCTACCAATACAGAGTGTTAAGCTATCTATACTTATGGCATCCCTATTGCAGTATACCCTTCCCAATGTTCAAGCTGAGAACAATTTAATCTACCCCTTGAGCAGAAGTTAAGAGATCAGACATTCAACACAGGAATTCTATGTTCTAGAGTCTCAAACATTGCTTAAATATCCAGACTCAGAAGAAAGATACATGCAATACTGGAGACAGAATTAACAAAACACATGCTAACATAGCATTTCTCATATAAAATTAACCATGAAATCAGTGGATTCATGCAAAAACGTACAACAAGAGATACATAAACTCACAGGTTTTGTTGTACAAAGCAACCAAATCAACTGTATTGTATTACAGAGCCAAATGTTCAACTTTCAACAACCTAAAATGAGTAACACTTCCTGCTTGTAACAGCCAAAGAAGCGTACTCAGCATTAATTACATGGCTTTGACAAAAAATTTGCCAGATACAGATCCTTCAAAGGAATGGCGCTCAAAATTTATTGCTACAGAGACAGAAAGTAGACAATGGTGGCCTCGAGCCCTGTGCCACCATCTGGAAGTCCTCACTCCAAAAATTGGGTACATGACTATTCAACAACTCGCCCATGCCCCAGCTACAGTCGCCATTGATGGCTCAACCACTCGCGGCCGCTTGAAAACCATCGCAGCACTTCAAAAAAGAAATTCCCGCCAAAACGCGTTTACCATAGGTTCAAAAAATGTAGGGAGATTAATCCCACATTGGTGCCGCGGAGACAACTTTATCATTTTAAAAACACGACCACATGTATAACAAATGTCGAGCACTTTTACCGCGCTCGACGCATAAGCCTTTGTCCAAAGCCTATCGCCAAGACCCGAGCCATCGGCACACTCCCAAATCCTCCTGCCGACATCAATAGTCTCTCCGATGCCTATCGCAATTCCCTATCAGCCAGACTACTACCATCAGACTAGCTAAAAGCTTCCCTGGCCGATAGACCAACTCTCCCCGATGACCAAGCAAAACACACTTGTCGCCAAGATATAGACCATCGGCCAAGCATTCCACAGCTCACCCGATCTACCAAGTCTCTCCGATGGCCATCAAAACACACCCTCGTCGGCCAGAGACAGACCATCGACACAACAAAAATCACGCTTGCCGACAACACAACTCACACCGATAGTCACCTTCAAAACCTTCGTCAGTGAGAATACCTCCGTCAGGCTGACCAAAACTTCCTTCACCGATCGCACACGTTACACCGATGAACACAACGCCCAAATCCTCATCGGCCAAACCTCCCGTCATCGGCATAACTCAAAACACTCAGGCCGACAATACAGCTCTCGCTGATAACATATCCATCGGCCAAACATTGTATATCGGTGAACCCTCCAATGGTTAGCCCGATAGTCCATGTCACACCGAAACCAACCTTGCAAACTGCTAACCTTCCATCGGCCAAATACAAACCGTCGGGCCAACACTCCACCGTCCACCCGATGATGAACGTTACGCCGATAAGACCAAAATCATAAGGCTTTGAACCATTGAACCCTGAACCAGTTCAACCTGATGGTTCAAAAGAGAAGTTCAACCGAGAAGTTCAACGTCGATAACATAGATGAACAAATAATTCACTGACGGGAAAAGATGGAGCCTAAGCCCATGAACCGTTGAACCTTGAACCAAAAGGGTTCAACACGATGGTTCAAAATGATGGTTCAAGCAAAATCTGAGTACCCAAAAAGAAGTTTCGCCAATAGAGAAAATCACAGCGATGAACAAGGAAACTTAGGGCCCAAAAAGGAAAAAACCCTCCAACATCCTGCGCTCAGATCCAGACCAAAATTAGTGCTAACACTGGCTCCGAATGGGGACGTGCAAGTGAAAAACCTGCAGCGAGAACCAGATCTCTGGGCAGACCAGGCAAAAAAGCCAAAAAAGCACGAACTGTACAGAACATTTACACTATATACATATTTTTACAAATGTGCACAGCGACAAGTCATCTATGCAAAATAGAACTTAAGAAATTGGCCATGCACAGGCAATTCCAGAAATTCACCATCTAGGGCCTGGAGGAAATAAGAGTCCTCCCCATGAGTGCTGCAAATCTGATATGGGCCCATCCATAAGGGTTTGAATTTACCATGTTTACCCTTTTCTTGACCTTTTGCATTCCATATGAGCACTAGATCATTGACTTGAAACTTCCTTTTTGTAGCTCTCCTGTCAAACTGATATTTCGTATCTTGTTGTCTCTTGAGGTTAATCTGGTGTGCTTTCCTTTTATTCTCATCCAATGCAACCAGCTGATTCACTCTTTCTGTCATGGAGTCTTCAATCTCCTCATCATTTTCCTGGATGAATCTGTAAACTGGTAGGAGATTGTTTATGGGCAATCTGGCTGATGCACCATATACTACCTCAAAAGGTGACATTCCTATAGCCTTTTTTACTGTCACTCTGTCAGCCCATATTGCTAACCTTAACCTTGAGTCCCAAGCTCTCTTGTTCTTGTCCAGTATCCTCTTGATAATTTTCATGATGCTTTTATTGCTTGATTCTGCTTGACCATTTCCGTGTGGGTGGTATGGTGATGCATATGATAGATTGATCCCATATTTGTTGCAAAAATTAACAAATTCACCTGATCTGAAACACATAGCATTATCAGTGACTATCTTGAATGGTACTCCAAACCTGATGATAACATTTTCCAGTATGAAATCCATCACCACCTTACTTGTAGCTCTCTTAGTTGGAATGGCCTCAATCCATTTGGTAAAGTAATCAGTTGCCACTAAAATCCAACTGTGTCCCCCACTTGACTTGTCTGCAATTTCCCCTATGAAGTCAATTCCCCATTGCTGAAATGGAGCATCCATAGTTACAGTTCTGAGAGGTAAAGCACCATCATATCTCAATTTTCCTGAGAATCTTTGGCAAGGGTCACACTTCCTCACTAACCTTTGTGCATCTGAAAAGAGAGTGGGCCACCAATATCTTGCTCTGAGAGTCTTATGAGCTGTTGTTTGGGCAGTATAATGTCCACCACACAATCCTTTATGCATATCAATCAAAACATTGTTAGCCACATCTTCATCCACACATCTCAGCAGCACACCATCAAGGTTTTTCCAGTATAGCTCACCTTGAACAATAACATATCTGATTGCATGTAACTTTAAAGTCCTCTTTTGACTATCACTGAAATGGGAAGGACAATTTATATTTTGCAAGTAGTAGATAATATCCTTGTACCATTCAGATCTTGATACATTTACACTCTCATTTTGGACTACGTTAACTTGGCATGCTTCCAAGTTTGATTGTGCCATCATCTTGGTTAATCCTTGTCCTCTTACCAACTTGGTAACTTGTATGTCTATGTTGAATTCTTGCAGTTTGTTTATCCATCTGCACCTTCTTCCGGTCACCTCCTGTTGAGTGAATATGTCTTTGACTGCTGCATGGGGTACATATGCAATTATATGTGATCCTACCAGGTATGGTCTAAAACTTTTGATGGCTCTGACTAGTGCATATGCCTATTTTTCCATAATATCATACTTCAACTCAGAAGCCTGCAAGGACATACTGAAGAAAGCTATGGGTTGTTCAAAACCATCTTCATTTTTCTGTAGCAAACATGCAGCAATAGTGTGAAAGGAAGCAAATGAAAATACTTGGAATGGCCTAGAAAAATTAGGAGATTTAAGAACAGGGGCTATCTTGATTGCCTCTTTGATACTCTGAAATGATTCTATTGCTTCACTTTCCCAGTTGACAGTTGCATCCTTCTTCATCATCTTGGAAATGTTCCTTGTGGTTTCTGCAAAGTTGGAAACAAATCTCCTAACAAAATTTATCTGTCCAAAGAAGGACTGAACTCCTTTTATAGTTTTTGGCATTTGAATTCTGTCAATAGCAGCCACTCTCTCTGGATCTATCCTAACTCCATCCTTGGAAACAATGTGTCCCAGGAGCTTTCCTTCAACTACCCCAAAGGCACACTTCTTTGGATTTAAAGAAATACCATACTCTAGTGCTCTTATGAAAATCTACTCTAGATGCAAACAATGCTGCTCTTCCTTCTTTGAATATGCAGTCAAGTCATCCTGATATACAGCCAGGATTGAATCAATCAACCCTGCAAAAGCAACGTCCATTGCTCTTTGAAATGTAGCACCTGCATTTGTTAGTCCAAATGGCATTCTAACATATACATAAGTTCCCCATGGAGTGGTGAAGGTAGTCTTATACTATTCTGATTCCTTTACCTTCACCTGATTATAACCTGAAAATCCATCCATCATGGATAAGAGTTCACAACCAGTCACTCTCTGCAACATAGCTTCCATATTAGGTAGTGGATAGTTATCCTTTAAAGAGGATACATTCAAGTTCCTGAAATCAACACAAAGCCTAATATCACCGTTCTTTTTTCTGACTGGGACAAGGTTAGACACCCAAGTTGAATGTCTGATCGGCACAATTATTCCATCTTCCCTAAGCCTTTTGAGTTCTTCTTGCATCTTTGGAGCTAAGGTAGGATTAATAGGTCTTTGCCTCTGTCTGAATGGCTTAGCTCTAGGCTTCAATGGGATCTCATGCTGGAATAGATCTTCCCTATAGGCTTTTAGGTCCTCATATGACCAAGCAAAAACATGTCTATACCTTCTCAGTAATGCAATCAGCATACTCCTAATGTGTGGTTTGAGCTGTTTACCAATGTATACCTTCCTGGGGGCCTGAGATGTCCCCAAATTTATCTCTTCTAAATCTTCCTTATTTGTGGGAGATGTCCTTGTGACCAATTTGTCTCTACTGTCAAAAGCTCTTTCCAAAGCTACTAACCCTCTAGGGTTTTTATTAGTCTTCAATTGAATTATCTCTTTTCCCACAAGAGTTTCTTTTCCATCTATAGTCTCTACAAAAGCTTGGAAATCAATTTCTTGATTCTCATATTCATCTATGCAGTGCAAAAATTTTAACAAATCCCTATCATCATTAAACCCTTGCCAACTGCATATGTTTTCTGGTACTGCAGGCCTAATTTTAACTTCTACATTTGTAACATCTGACAGAGTGATGTCATCTGGCCTTATTGCAACATTAGCTAAGAAATCATCCATAACATTCTTTGATCTCTCTACCCAGCCTATTGAAAATGCATCAAATAGTTCAATGGTATCCCAAACAGCATGCTTGTATTGTTTCAATCTTTTATTTTTTGAAGCATACCTATCTCTAATTTGGGATACAATTAGCTCAGAATCCCCAAATACTCTTAGCATTTTGATTCCATGTTTGAGAGCTATATTTAGGCCTAAGATTAAAGCCTCATATTCTGCAATGTTGTTTGTGCAAACAAACCTCAGCAAGAAAGAAAATTTGAGGAGCTTACCAGTTGGAGGCAGGAAAACAACTCCAGCTCCAGAGCCTTCTTTTGCACAAGCTCCATCAAAATACATGGTCCACAGACCGTGCTGGTCCATCTCTTCACTGCAGACATTTTTCTTTTTATCTTCTCTATCATCTGAGACAACCTTGAAGTTATTACAGTCAGTGTTTACAAAGCATATCTGTTCCTCTGCTTCTTGGTCTTCCACTGTCTCTGATGATCTCTATTCTCTGATTAGCTTAACATCCCTGCCATTCATTGGAATCATGGCATATGACAGGTCGAGCTGCATACTTCCACCAATTAGTGCAACCCATCTTCTTGACAGCAACATACCATACTGTGGCTTGATGTCAACCATTGTTATATTCATTTTATATCTCTTTTCAGGAAATGCTGCCAGTTTGAAATCTACATCCTTCATGATTCCAATAACTGGTACCTCTCTGGCATCCATAGCATAACATTTTCCACATGCCTTGTCGATTTTCAATCCAGCTTGTTGCATGACGGCTAAAGGCATGACATTTGTAGATGCTCCAGAGTCAAGCATACAGTTTCTGATTATTTTTCCATTTATAACTAGGGATACATAAAATGGTTCCACTTGTGAAGGACACTTTGTCATAGTCACTCCTAAATAGACTTCAGGAGCCTCATCTTCTTCATTACACATGACATGCTTCTCACCCTGGATCTGAACATTTTGTTTAGCTTGAAAAGGCACCCTTGAAATTAGGGATATTGTCCTATTCTTGATCTCTTCAACCTTCATCAGTTCCATAAGTGGAACAGAGACTTTTACCTGGGAGAGGACTTGAGCTATATCAAATGGAGCATAATTTTGTATAACAGTTGTAGCTTGCTCCACAATCTTGTTTTTATCCTGAACTGATTTAGCTTTTACTTTCATAGTTCCCTGATCATCATTCTTGTCTTGGGAACCTTTACTTTGATCTTCAGCCTGAGGGATTCTGTTTTCTAGTCCTTGAGATTCATGACCTGTTCTATGTCTAAAATTCTGTTTATTATTACCCCACTGCCTTTTTTGTGGTTCAATTCGTTTATGACCATGCACTGGCTGACCTGCAGAAACATCTTCTGGTTGACGCAAGCTGCCTATCTGAGCTTTACCTCTAAGATTGTAGTTACTCTTGACTTGAGCAACTGCTGCAGCTGTGAAGGCCCTAATTTCCTCATCAGAAGGTTGTTGTAAGTTACTCAGAAAATTATGCGAGCTCTGAGCATACACATAGCTCTCTTCATCACCTTCATCATAAAAGTCCTGTTGACAGGCCTGAATTCCATCATCTGTACTCTCATCAGCATCATAAAGAGGGTATCCATTGTTTATGGACATCATATTAACATCATCATCTTGCACATAATGTGGCTCATTGCATTCATTACAAGATGTAGCATTATCACACAAGGACTGGGCAATCATAC
Organism: Cunninghamia lanceolata; assembly: GCA_027924645.1. NCBI lineage: Eukaryota > Viridiplantae > Streptophyta > Pinopsida > Cupressales > Cupressaceae > Cunninghamia > Cunninghamia lanceolata. Next base: position 7,633,175 of record BSBN01000460.1, read on the forward strand.
ACTGTGACTGTGAATGTGGCATCTGACAAATTATACACCATGGAGTATCATCAACAATATTTACAGCTTTCTTTAGAGGATCAGGAGTTTCTTTGACATGTTGAGTCCTCTGATTTGTGTTCTTATGTGGGAATATAGGCTTACCATTATGCCAATTGGTATTATAAGGCATATCATGCAATGATGGCCTCTTTTCCTACCTTTGATAGACTTGCCTATCAGGACCTATCCCTTTTTCACTTCTAGCTAGTCTGTAGCTTAGGTCCTTAACAACATTTGCCAATTTGTCTATCTTATCTTCAGGGGCAGATGTATTACCTTGAGTGTTCTGAGGCTTGTTTGGATTCTGTAGAATTTTCACATCATCCCTTCTGTTAGTCTTGCTTGATGCTTTCCTGTTGTTCTCAATATTTACTGCAATTCTGAAAGCATCCCTGATAGTAGCAGGACTTTTATCTCTTAATCCATATGCAGTTTTTGCATCAAAGGTGTTGATATACAATATTATGCACATTGGTTCATTTGGCCTCATGTGATGTGGCAATTTGTTTAACACTTTAGTAAATCTTGCATTAAAATATGCTACCTGCTCATTTGACCCTTTAGTGATACTGGTAAACTCATTTACAAAAAAGCTAGGGTCAGTTTTGTCACCATACTATTCCTTGAACATCCTTTTAAAATCATCCCATGATGAAATACTCCAGTTAGGTAGATTCTTATACCATTCCCTTGCCTCATCTACTAAAGATTGCATGAATGACTTCATGAAAACATCCTCATGTTCAACCTCAAAGTTATCCATGACATTTTGAAAAGCTTTTAGATGATCTTCTCCTGACACAGTGTTGTTTCCTGAAAATTTAGGCACCTGCTGCCTTAGATGCTTGTCAATGGGGTTAGGATACCCAGGAATACCATCAAATACTAGCTGTCTAAATCTATCTAACTGCATGGGCTGTCTGTCAAACTGATTAATATTAATATTTCTGTTTGCATTCTGGTTTCTTACATTGTTCAGTAGTATCCTAGCATCATTCACATTTTGTCTCTCATCATTATGCTGATGTTGCACATCATTTCTCTGTTGATGTCTCTACACATTTGCATTCTCAAGGGTAGGAATTAAATTATTTTGGGCAGCCCTCAAAGCTTGCACTTTCTTCCTCAGGTCATCTCTGATTGTTATTGCCTGCTGATATTCAAACTCGGCCCTTAAGCTCCTAATTTCATCAGCTAGTTCTTCCTCACTAGGCCTAGAGGAGGATGGTTTTACCATATTCTGATCTTCATCTTCATCATCCCTCAGAGACTCTGCCTCTTCAAACCTTTCACTAGGGTCTAGAAATGGGCGTTCTTGGAACACCTCTGACCTCATTCTCACGCTACCACCCTGTTGCCTCTCATATGCACCCTGAATATCAGCTTCTGCATTTGAAAAGTAAGGCACATGTTGTCCTGATGGCCTAGGGTTATCTTGCATATCATCATTTTTTCTGGGGGAACCCTCATGACTGACTGAGACAACTCCCTTTCTTCTGTACATCATTCTTCTTGTTACTGGTAACTCTTCAAATAAAGGATTTTGTTGGGATCTTCTCCCCTGCATATAAGTTTTACTTTGACTGGTTGGCAGATTACTTCGGAGTCGCCACCTATTACTAGGAACTGTTTTCTTTTGTAAATCAGGGTTCTTTCACAAATCCCCAACAGAGTTGCCAATTTCTGTTGGTTTTTTCCCAGACTGGATGCTTATTCCTAGATTTCCCTACAAGGTAGCCATCAATGATCAACAGGATCTCTAGGCCAGGGGCCAACAGTGTAGGAGATAGACTCTATATTTTATCTCCTCTTCTTCTTTAGGCTCTGCAAAAACCTACGGGGGTATTGGTGCAGAAGCACCTCAAAGACATTAAGAATCTGAGGATTCTATACATTTTATGTTATGTCCAAAATGTTATGTTGTAAGGCCTTAGGCCACTTTGAGTCTTAGTTAGCCGCATAATGACATGTATGTCAAGAAACAACTTAAAAGCTTGTAACCGAACAAGGAGTGTAACCGATTGGTAGTGGTGGTTTGTTTTCCACCATGTGTAACTGTCAATTGAGAGTCTTTATATAGTTGGTCTCTGTTCGTGTAGAGAGAGAGAAGCGAACGAACAGGAGGAGAGGAAAGTGAACTATTTGTATGTATAATCTCTGGAAGGAATAGAAAAGGTTTAGTTCCTGGTCTAATTACAGAACATCGATTTGGAGTCATTCCACTGGTGGGTTTCTTCGAAACCAGTGGAATGACCTCCATGTAGTTAGATTTATTTCTGTTCTGTAGCTTTCTATAGTTTTCTGTGTGTTGTCCGTTCGGTTGCAAGATTGTTGCAGAGGAGGTTATCGGTGTGAAATCTATATTGTTTCACCGAAGATACAAGCCACGTGTATAATGTTTATGTATGCGTGGACGTTTCGTGTATATCCTGCTATCATTTATCATGATTGTGATTGGTGAATATGCATTTTGAATAATACAAAGGTTGACTAATAGAAATGGTAAGGAAGACCGAAAGAACAAGTTGAGAAATGTATGTGAGAAGTCATCGGTGTGAGTATCGCCATCGAAAGAAGAAAGTTACACGGGGCCGATGGTAGGATCTCTCACCGATCGGGGTGAGGTTTGAAGAATGTCACCGACGAGAGTATATCGGTATGACAATGGAGATCGGGAGAAAGGACCAAGGTTACATCGACGGTATTAGTCTCGCCGACAGTGCAGTTTGAAGGAGCCTTTGAGGCCATCGGAGTAAGAAGGTATATCGGCGTAAAGTTTTGAGTGGTAACCGATAGTTTAAGTTCTCACCGATCGGGGAGATCATTAGGGAAGTGTTGCCAATGGAGAAGTGGGAGTTAGACACTCATCGGTGTGACCGATAGCGTCGGCAGAAGATTCAAGGAACTCGCCGATAGAATAGCATCATGCCGATAGGCACATAATCGAAGCCACTCATCGCTGAGAGATATGTATCGGCGAAGGACTCTTTCGTTTGACCGACGGTGTATAGTCTTGTCGATAGGCAAGAATAGGTATATTTCAGTGTGACATTTAAATTGTCTTGCTGATATACACTGTAAAGGTTATTTTGTGGGCTTTTCAAGGATTATTCAACCCTGTTTTATCTGTTAACTGGTTTTCCCTCTGCATCAGATTGGTATCAGAGCTCAGAAGATTCTGAGCGTGTAGATAGAGCGCCGAAGGAGGCAATCTACACCAGGAGTTCGGGATGAGCATTTGGTTTTTGCTATCTGATTCTGTTATGAAGTTTTATGGTTACAGGTGCAAGTTCACTCACTGCTGTAGGCAGACATGAAGGTCTGTCAAGAGGGCCAGAGAAGATGGTCCATTGGTTGTCGCCAACAGTCTTGGGGAGAGAGGCAAGAGAGGACTCCCAGGTGAGGGACAGAAGTGTTGTTGTAGCAGGAAGGAGTACACTTCTGATGCACCTTGGAGGCAGCCAGTCAAACTCCATTGATAGAAGGCACAGTTGAGGATGAAGAGGAAGCAGCAGAGGCATCCAGTTAGCATTGAAGACATCAAGAAAGCCAAAAGATATTGTAGGCTTTTCACTGAGCATTTCCATGGGACATGGAAATTTTTCAAGTCTGAGAGTATGGTGCAGAAGCACCTCAAAGACATTAAGAATCTGAGGATTCTATACATTTTATGTTATGTCCAAAATGTTATGTTGTAAGGCCTTAGGCCACTTTGAGTCTTAGTTAGCCGCATAATGACATGTATGTCAAGAAACAACTTAAAAGCTTGTAACTGAACAAGGAGTGTAACCGATTGGCAGTGGTGGTTCGTTTTCCACCATGTGTAACTGTCAATTGAGAGTCTTTATATAGTTGGTCTCTGTTCGTGTAGAGAGAGAGAAGCGAACGAACAGGAGGAGAGGAAAGTGAACGATTTGTATGTATAATCTCTGGAAGGAATAGAAAAGGTTTAGTTCCTGGTCTAATTACAGAACATCGATTTGGAGTCATTCCACTGGTGGGTTTCTTCGAAACTAGTGGAATGACCTCCATGTAGTTAGATTTATTTCTGTTCTGTAGTTTCTGTAGTTTTCGTGTGTTCTGTTCGGTTACAATGTGCAAAGAAAGTTAGCGGCGTGAATTTTGGGTTGTATCACGAAATGTGCATTCTATGAGTATATCACTTTTGTATGTAGTAAGACATACAACCGGTTGGGTCAAAGATTGTGGACCCCACCGATTGTAGAACAAATTATAGGTATGCATCGGTGTAAGATCACCCATCGGAGAAGAAGAAGCAAGTGTGGCCGAAGAAACAAGTCCTACCGATGACGAAGTTGCTATGTAGCCCGTCGGTGTGAGTAATGCCATCGGCATAAGAAAGTCACTTTGGACCGACGGAAGGAACTCTCACCGATCGGGGTGAGAGGCAAGAAGTCTTGCCGATGGATGGCTCATCGATGAAAGGTGTGTTGTCGGGGGGATGCAGAAAATGTGCCGCCGATAGTTAGAGTCTTGCCGATAGGCAAGAATATGTATTTTTCGGTGTGACATTTAAATAGTCTTGCCGATATACTCTATAATGGCTATTTTGTGGGCCTTCCAAGGATTCCACAACCTGTGTTAATGTTCAATTGGGAACCACTCTGCATCAGGTATTCCCTACTCAACATCCATGAGGATATACATACAAGGCTGGGATGCTGACAGAAAGCAGATAAGTCCTCCTGTAAGTAGACCAAAACTGTAAGATAAGAGCAAAGGGGCTAGCTTTGGGCCTATTTGCAGTTGTAGACAGAGGACTGAGGATCCTAAAACTAATTCTAATGTCCTAAAGGTTGTTTTAGATTTTGATTTTGATTTTAAGTTTGGATGCAAAGCTGGACATGGTTGTAACACAAGCACAAAGCAAGATTGGTGCCTATCCAGGGCCTGGAGTCAGTAGACATACACCTGTGAATGATATGCATGAACAACTAAAACTGGATTTCAGGGGGAGACATATGATACCTGCCTTACAGATATCTCCCAATACAGAGTGTTAAGCTATCTATACTTATGGCATCCCTACTACAGTATACCCTTCCCAATGTTCAATCTAAGAACAATTTAATCTACCCCTTGAGCAGAAGTTAAGAGATCAGACATTCAACACAGGAATTCTATGTTCTAGAGTCTCAAACATTGCTTAAATATCCAGACTCAGAAGAAAGATACATGCAATACTGGAGACAGAATTAACAAAACACATGCTAACATAGCATTTCTCATATAAAATTAACCATGAAATCAGTGGATTCATGCAAAAACATACAACAAGAGATACATAAACTCACAGGTTTTGCTGTACAGAGCAACCAAATCAGCTGTATTGTATTACAGAGCCAAATGTTCAACTTTCAACAACCTAAAATGAGTAACACTTCCTGCTTATAACAGCCAAAGAAGCGTACTCAGCATTAATTACATGGCTTTGACAAAAAATTTGCCAGATACAGATCCTTCAAAGGAATGGCACTCAAAATTTATTGTTGTAGAGACAGAAAGTAGACAATGGTGGCCTCGAGCCCTGTGCCACCATCTGGAAGTCCTCATGCCAAAAATCGGGTACATGACTGTTCAACAACTCGCCCATGCCCCAGCTACAGTCGCCATTGATGGCTCAACCACCCGCAGCCGCTTGAAAACCATCGCAGCACTTCAAAAAAGAAATTCCCACCAAAATGCGTTTACCACAGGTTCAAAAAATGTAGGGAGATTAATCCCACATTGGTGCCGTGGAGACAACTTTATCATTTTAAAAACACGGCCGCATGTATAACAAATGTCGAGCGCTTTTGCCGCGCTTGACGCATAAGCCTTTGTCCAAAGCCTATCGCCAAGACCCGAGCCATCGGCACACTCCCAAATCCTCCTGCCGACATCAATAGTCTCTCCGATGCCTATCGCAATTCCCTGTTGGCCAGACTACTACCATCGGACTAGTCAAAAGCTTCCCTGGCCGATAGACCAACTCTCCCCGATGACCAAGCAAAACACACTTGTCGCCAAGATATAGACCATCGGCCAAGCATTCCACAGCTCACCCAATCTACCAAGTCTCTCCGATGGCCATCAAAACACACCCTCGTCGGCCAGAGACAGACCATCGGCACAACAAAAATCACGCTTGCCGACAACACAACTCACACCGATAGTCACCTTCAAAACCTTCGTCAGTGAGAATACCTCCGTCAGGCTGACCAAAACTTCCTTCACCGATCGCACACATTACACCAATGAACACAATGCCCAAATCCTCATCAGCCAAACCTCCCATCGTCGGCATAACTCAAAACACTCAGGCTGACAATACAGCTCTCATCGATAACATATCCATCGGCCAAACATTGTATATCGGTGAACCCTCCAACGGTTAGCCCGATAGTCCATGTCACACCGAAACCAACCTTGCAAACCGCTAACCTTCCATCGGCCAGATACAAACCATCGGGCCAACACTCCACCGTCCACCCGATGATGAACGTTACGCCGATAAGACCAAAATCATAAGGCTTTGAACCATTGAACCCTGAACCAGTTCAACCCGATGGTTCAAAAGAGAAGTTCAACCGAGAAGTTCAACGCCGATAACACAGATGAACAAAGAATTCACTGACGGGAAAAGATGGAGCCTAAGCCCATGAACCGTTGAACCTTGAACCAAAAGGGTTCAACGCGATGGTTCAAAACGATGGTTCAAGCAAAATCTGAGTACCCAAAAAGAAGTTTCGCCGATAGAGAAAATCACAGCGATGAACAAGGAAACTTAGGGCCCAAAAAGGAAAAAACCCTCCAACATCCTGCGCTCAAATCTAGACCAAAATTAGTGCTAACACCACCTTACAAAGTTAATTTGTCAAAAAAAAGACTATATTCCTTTGACTGATTTAGGCTGAGGAATGAGATCAATAGCCTTGACTCATTTTAGATCTATTCTTACCCCATCCTTTGACACAATATGCCCAAGAAACTTTCCCTCTTCCACTCCAAATTGACACTTTTTGGGATTCAAAGATATCCCATATTCCAAACATCTTTTGAAGATTACCTCAAGGTGCTTGCAGTGCTAACCTCTTTCCTTTGAGAATGTCATCAGGTCATCCTGATAGACCACCATGATCTCATCAATAAGATAAGTAAAAGCTACATCCATTGCCATTTGAAATGTTGAACCAACATTCTTTAATCCAAATGGTATTCTCAGATAAACATAGGTTCCCCAAGGAGTTGTGAATGCTGTCTTGTACTGTTCTGACTCCTTAACTAGCACCTAGTTATAGCCTAAAAATGCATCCATCATAGACATCAGTTCTGAACCAACAACCCTCTCCAAAAGATGATCCATGCTTGGAAGAGGATAATTATCCTTAAGGGATTTGATGTTCAGGTTTCTAAAATCTACACAATCTAATCTCCCCATTCTTCTTCCTTACTGGAACAAGATTAGACACCCACTCAGAATGTTTGTTTAGTTTAATAATACCTCCCTCTTTCATCTTTAACAATTCCTTTTGCATCTTAGGAGCCATAGTGGGGTTTATAGGCCTCTATTTTTGCCTAAACAATTTTGCATCAAGTTGGAGGAGAATAGTATGTTGAAACAAGTCCTCCCTATAAGCTTTCAGCTCATCAGAGGACCATGCAAAATATTTTCTAAATTTTTTGAATAAAACAATCAACATTTTCTCCTCATGAGGCTTTAATTTCTTACCTATGTAAACCATTTTAGGTGCCTCCTTAGTTCCAAGGTTAATACCTTCAACACTATCCTCTTCAATAGGTTTACCTTTACTCTTTCAGTGGTCTGCATTGTCAAACATTCTCTCTAGCGCTACCCATCCTTTTGGAATTATATTTGTCTTCAATTGTACAACCTCATTCCCAAATAGTGTTTCCTTGCCATTTTCCATCTCTATCATAGGCTGTCAGTCAATCACTTGATTGTCAAACTCATCCATGCAATTAAGGAAATTGAAAATCTAATTACTATCATTAAACACTTGCCAACCATAAATGTTATCAGGGATTGTTGGCCTTGTAAGCACTTCAACAACATGATGGCCATGAGGAAAATCTAATCTAGGATCAAATTTAGATGTAGCTACAGCTAGGGAGTCTATTAGAAAGATAGTTGTTGCACCAAAAGATCAACCTATTAATTCCTGATACAACCACCAGAGTTAATGAATCCACTGGAGGTGGTTAAGCCTTGTCACGAACCCAAGCGTTGTGCTACACAACAAAAGGAGACCAAGGGCGCACACCTTGCAACAATCCCCCAACGCAAGTGAGGGGTTCAAACCCATGACCCAAGCTCTGATACCAATTGTTAGAAAGATGGTTGTCATTGCACCAAAAGATCGACCTATTAATGCTCGATACAACTGCTAAAGTTAATGAATCCATGGGAGACAGTTAAGCCTTGTCACGAACCCAAGTGTTGCACTGCACAACACAAGGAGACCAAGGGTGCACACCTTGCAATAGAGTCTACCTTTTCATTTCTGGTTCTATCAACTCATTCAATGGTAATGGCATCATACAGCTCCATGGTATCCCATACTAATTTCTGTATCCCCTTAACCTTTTATCCTTGGTAGAAAATTTATTTCTAATCTGCTGCACAACTAATTCTGAGTCGCCAAATTCTTCAAGCACTTGACCTTATGCTTATGAGAAATATTTAAATCTAACAACAACACCTCATATTCATCTATGTTGTTAATGCATTGAAAAGAAAGCCTAAAAGCCATACCAAACTGCTCACCATTTGGGGCTATCAGAACAATTCTAACACCTGAGCCTTCTCTTGAGCATGCACCATCAAAGTATAGCATCCATAAATTATATGTACCACAAATAGAAGCGACAGGATTGGAAGGTAAAATATTCAGGCAAGTATTATCATCACTGCAATATGCAGGAAAATGGTCTATACTGTTGGGATAAGGTGCCATTAACCTTGTAAATCCCAATATTGTATTTATTCTATTTATTATATGTAATTTGTAATTATCCATGAGGAGATGTACTAGTTTCACTGGCAGGGGTAATTTTAGAGTCACCGAAAGTTATTACAGAGTGACTTTTACTATTGGAAAATATAAAAACTCATGGTAAATGAGGATAGACGTGCTCCCTTGAGGAATATACTATTGTTGGCATGTATGACAATTGTCATAATGTTTGGTGAGTGAATCTATGATAGCTACAAGTTGTCATAAGATTCTGAGATTCTATGACGCATATGACAGATATGTTAGTTGTATATTTGTTATATTTAGCCCAAGGTTCCTATCTTGGAAAGATACTCTTTTGTGGAATCTACAATGGTTATGACTCATCATAAGATGTTGTAAGAGGCCAGATTTAGTCTTGGGCGCCCAATCTTTGCATGGTTGTTTTTTGGACAAGTGGAAGGTGCTTGTAAGATGGCATTTAATGTTTATAGGTTGGAGAATCTTAGGAGAGAGAAGGTAAATGCCTAAGATGAGTTGGAAAATGTTTCTATAAGTATTTTCCATGTATTAGTTGCTGCAATATAGATTTTAGGTACTCAGGTGCTGCCGAAATGCTATTAGATTGAAGATTGGTGGAGAGAGTTGAAGTGTTGTTGTATTGTAAATCATTTTCAGATTAATACAAACATTGGGCCTTTTTCTTGTGTGTAGCTTTTTACCCAAAAAGGTTTTTTCCACGTTAAACATTGTGTTATGTGTTAATATTTCTAATTTTGCATTTTTGTGAAGCATAGTTTTGTTTCTGTGTTACAATCTCCATTAATAACACTAGTTAAAGATTGCTGAAATTTATCTTGAATCAGATTTCCATTGAAGCAGTATTGCTTTCATTTCTAACATTTGGTATTAGAGTCTAGCCAGCTTTGACTCTTGGGTGGTAGTGTGGAAGTTGTAGCTGCAGTGGGAGATTTGGTTGTGTTTGTTTTGTAGATCTTGTGTTGTTATTATGGCTGCATCCACCGTTGCATCAACCTCTTGATTCGACATTGAGAAGTTCAACGGAATGGGGTATGATTTGTGGAAGCTGAAAATAGAAGATTTGTTGGAAGAAAGAAACCAATGGTTGGCTATCCAAAAAGAGAAGAAACCTGATGATGTCTGTCAAGATAAGTGGGAGAGACTGGATAAGAAGGCACGGGGAACCATTCGATTGCATACAAGTTGTGGAAATGGTTGGGTGAGATCTACCAAGCCAAGAGTATGGTAAATAAACTTTATTTAAAAAGGAAGTTGTTTTCCTTAAAAATGAAAGAGGGTGAGTCAGTTGCAGAGCATTTAAATTCTTTTAATTTATTGGTGAGTCAGCTTCATTTAGTAGATGTTGAAGCTAGTGAGGAAGATAAATGTATCTTACTTCTTTTTTCTTTACTTGAGTCTTGGGAGAATTTTATCCTTGCTATCACTTCTAACCTTGTGGATCCAAAGTTGGATGCTCTTGTTTTAGTGCTACTATCATAGGAATTGAGGAAGAAGAGTTCAGATAGTTCAGGGGATGCTCTCAGTGTCAGGGGAAGGTCTAAGGAAAGGGGACCTAAAGGAGATCAGAAAGGGGCTAAGGACAAGTCCAAGGGCTGGTCTAAGACTTCTAGTAAAAAGAACAGAGTTAAGTGTTGTAACTGCAGTAAAAGGGGACATCTGAAGACGGAGTGCAGAAACCCCAAGAAACAGTGGGAGAGTACTTTGGATAAGTCCTCGAATGCAGGTGAAGATGTTTTACTTTCTGCATGTAATGTTGTTTCTGATGAAAACTGGTTGGTTGACTCAGGGTGCTCATTTCATATGACCCCACATAAGGAATGGTTCTCCACATATGAAGAATATGATGGAGGTAATATCTATCTTGGTGACAATTCTTCATATCTGATTGTCAGAAAAGGAAAGGTATTGTTGTATTTCAATTATGGGAGGATTAAAACCCTCCCTAGTGTTTTGCATGTTCCTGGATTAGCTAGAAATCTGATTTCAATTTCAAAGTTGAATGATTTGGAAATGCATGTGACATTTGACAAGCATGGCTACAGATTAGTGAGAGGGAACTTGGTGGTAGCGAAGGGGAAGAGATTCAGAAGCCTGTTCAAGCTTGAAGCCACTACAGTTTATAATGCCTCCTATGTATCTGAGGCTAATACTGAAAATGCATGTATGTTGTGGCACCATAGATTGGGCCACATAAGCAATAATGTATTAAAAACTATTAAGAATAAAAATTTATTAGATGGTTTCTCCTATTCTGATGAGCACTTTGATTTCTATGAGCATTGTGTGTTTGGTAAACAAAATAGAAAATCATTTCCTTTAGGGAGTAATAGAGCAAAAGAGAAGTTACAAATTATTCATATGGATGTGTTTGGACCTATGGATAATGAATCTATCGAAAAATCTCATTATTTTGTAACCTTCATTGATGATGTATCCAGATTTACATGGATTTATTTTATGAAGCATAAATCTGAAGTTTTCACTAAGTTTAAGGAATTCAAAGTCTTAGTAGAGAACCAGTCAGGTTTAAAGATAAAAATATTAAGATCTGACATGGAGGGGAATATCGCTCTAAGGAATTTGATGAGTTTTGCAAGCATGCAGGTAAAATCAGACAAAAGACAACTCCATATACACCACAGCAGAATGGTGTTGCAGAAAGGATGAACTAAACAATTATGGAAAGGGCCAAAAGTATTGGTGCGGGAGCACCAAGACATCTGGATTTTACTTGATCTTCTAGTAGTTTGTTTTGTTTAATAAGGTCCTTGAGACCATCTCCTTGTTGTAATAAGGCTTGAAGCCATGCTAGTAATAGGACTATGTCCAAATACCTAAAATCTACTCTCATATTGTAAAGGAGGACAGTCATATTGTAAAAGGTAGTCTCCTTAAGTTTTTAGCCCTCCTAATGTGTGTAGGGGGCAATCTTATTGGTTGTTAGCATGTCAAAGGTTTGGAGGTGTGTTAAAACCTTGTCCAAAGGTTAACCAAGTGTTAAAAAGCTTTGTTAAACATAAAACCATTGATGTAGTCCTAAAGAGGACAGTTACTAAAACAGTCATTTAGTGTTGCAGTTGAAATCAAGAAAAAGCTCGATGGTTGGGGCAGTTTCATCAACCCCAACCACTCCCACTTGACTTCATGCAAATGTTGAGGCTTATTTTAAGCCTGCCAAGGTTCTTTTGTAGAGAGAAAACTGGTGGTTTGCAAGAAATAACAAAAAAGATCTCTATTTTCCTGCCTTTTCTACATTTTTCTGAGTTTATGTGTATTTGAGCCCATACTACTGTACAGTACGGCCCTGTTGTGGAATGTTGAATGCTTGGAAGTGAAGGTTGATGGATTGATTGTCCATTGATGTGATTTTGAGCCCTTGAGATTGAAGGAAGATAGGCTATGATTTAGAGTACCGAACTGCTCTCTAAACCTGCTATTACAGTCAGAAATTTGTTGTTCCCTTGTATGCTCCATACCTATACGACTGAGTGGTGTTTGGTGTCTGTGATGGTTGGTTAATGTGGAGAGTTACCTATCATTTGCAAGTTGTTTGGGCTCTTGACATTCTTTTATATCTCTGTATTTCTCTTTTATCTACAAGTGGGTTTGAAAACCTAACTTAGGGCTTTTCTGAGTAGCCCGATGGATTTATCCTCATTCCACTGATCTTCTCTATTTCTGATCAGTGGAATGGGTTGTATGATAGCTAATGCAAGGGCTTGTAAAGGTTGTGGAGGCAGGAGGATGGTTTGGACTAAGTTGGTCATGTAGATGACCCTGCAGAACCATGTTTGTGACTTGGAGATGGACAGCAGCAGCTAGATGATAACCAATGACTGTGGGAGTGGAATCCTGGTGAAATACCATTCTTTAGCAATGGTACAAGATGTTTTAGATCTAGCAATGATCCTATGACAAGAGGTAAGAAGAGACCTCTCTGAGAAACCAGTTCATTTTACCTTATGTTGTCTCTAACAGTCATCTCTGAAGACAGTCACCATAAGGAAGAAACTAGGTATGTTTGGCATGTAATTGATTTGTCAAGGAACGTCATTAGATGTTTGGCATGTTATTGGTTTGGCTGGTTGTATGAGATTAGGTTTGTCTCAATAGTGATCATCCTAAGAAGGATATTGTGACTGTCATTCTAGTGGAGCAGTAGTGTTGTGACAGTCTAGGAGACTGCTGTCCTGTAGGTCCTGCATAGTGGGTTAGATGGAATGTTAGATGGAGTTAGGTATCATATGATATGAGTCTTGAAGCCACTCACTCTTGTGTCATGAACAAGTTAGTGATTGTATTAAGTTCCTTCCTGTAAGAAGTTTGATCTCAGTCAAAAACAGTGAACCTAGAGGGTCATTGCATTGAAGTTTTGGAAGTATGCCTCTGCTGTCCTAGATGCTCTGCATCAAGTATGCTTAGTGATGCATAGTTGGATAAATGCTTTTGGGTAGAGGCTGTGTGTACTACTTGCTACTTGATAAATAGATCTCCTTGCAAGGCTCTTGATTTGACACCTTATGAAGTGTGGACAAGTAAGAAACCTTCTGTTTCACATTTAAGGGTTTTTAACTGTGAGGCTTTTGTTCATGTGCTAAAGAAAAAGTGATCTAAGTTGGATCCAAAGGCTAAAAAGTGTACATTCATTGGATATGGTGATAATGTCAAAGGTTATAAGCTTTGGAATCCACTAACTCGCAAGATTATCTTTTCTAGAGATGTTATTTTCAGGGAACTTAGAGCTATTTCTGAACTTAAGCAACCAAAAGAAAAAGATGAAAAGGTAAAGAAGGTGCACTTTGATTTAGAGAAGCAAGATGCACCTCAGGAAGAACATAATGATGGATTGGGGGGTGAAGAAGAAGAAGAAGATTCGAGTAGTTCTGATGAAGATGAGTCTGTTGTTGCAGATGATCATGCAGAAGAACAAGTAGAGTCTCTTACTCCACCCTTGAGGAGATCCACAAGACAACGGAATCGAGTTGACAGGTATAGCCCACCATATTTCTATTGTGTATATGCTTTATTGAGTACTAACAATGAACCTAGATCCTACAGGGAAGCTATTTATGCAGATGATAGTGAGTCTTGGCAGTTAGCAATGCAGGAGAAGATGATGGCTTTAGACTCTTGTAACACCTGGGATCTTGTTCATTTGCCCAAAGGAAGAAAGGCCATAGGATGTAAGTGGGTCTTTAAGAAGAAGTTTGGAGTAGACAAGTCATTGGAGAAGTACAAGGCTAGACTGGTAGCTAAGGGCTACTCCCAGAGAGAGGGAGTTGATTTTGGTGAGATATTCTCTCCTGTTGCTAAATTGACTTCTATTAGATTTTTCTTATCCATTGTTATAGCTTATGATTGGGAGATCGAGCGAATAGATGTTAAGACTGCATTCTTGCATGAAGATCTTGAAGAAGAAATTTATATGCAACAGCCTATAGGTTTTGAGGTAAAATGAAAAGAACATTGGGTTTGCAGGTTAAAGGGGTCTATCTATGGTTTGAAATAGTCGCCCAGAATGTGGTATCAAAAGTTTGATTCATTTGTTTTGAAATTGGGTTTTGTTAGAAGCGAGGAGGATCATTATGTTGATGATTCTATACTGGTTATTGCTTTGTATGTTGATGACATGTTATTTTTCAACAATACTAAGGGTATGGTCAGTGAGCTTAAAACCCAACTTTCAAGTGCATTTGAGATGAAGGATCTTAGTGTTACAAGGTATATTTTGGGAATGGAGATCAAGAGGGACAAAGTTAATAGAAAGCTTTGGTTGTCATAAAGTAAGTATGTGAATACTATTGTGTAGAGGTTTAGTTTGTAGGACTGTAACCCAGTTAGAGTTCCTTTACCCATTGGTACTAAGATTTCATTAGATATGTGTCCAAAGATTGAGGATGATCTTGAGGATATGTCTAATGTGCCATATGCTAGTGCTGTAGGGAGTTTGATGTATGCAATGGTTTGCACTAGAACAGATATTGCCTAAGCAGTGGGAGTTTTTAGCAGATTTATGTCTAATCCTGGTAGACAGCATTGGAACTATGCGAAGAGAGTGTTTAAATATCTTGCAGGTACTCCTGATCATTGTTTGGTTTATTCTAGTACTGATAGTGTTGATAAATCTTTAGACATATAGGGTTTTGTTGATGCAGATTGGGCAGGTGACTTGGATAGTCAAAGTCCACTAGTGGCTGTGTGTTTACTCTATTTGGAGGTGCAGTGAGTTGGATGAGTAAGAGGCAGCCCACAGTTGCTTTGTCCACCACAGAAGCAGAGTATATGGCTGCTACTCATATCTCTAAGGAGGCACTTTGGTTGAAGAGACTATGTACAGGTATTGGTTTTGATTGCAAGATCATTCAGATTGGTTGTGATAGCCAGAGTGCTATCTGTTTGGCCAAGAATCCCATGTATCATGCTCGAACTAAGCATGTTGATGTTTAGTATCACTTTGTTCAAGAGTTGGTTGCAAATGGAGAGATTAAGCTAAAGAAGATAGACACTTAGGAGAATGTTGCAGATTCATTGACTAAGCCTATGAGCACAGAGAAGTTTGTGTGGTGCAGAGAGGCCATGGGCCTTGTTTCTAGTGCCTGATTATTTTCATTTAATTTCCTATGGGTTGATTTATAATGTATAATGTCAAATGGGAGAATGTTGGGACAAGGTGCCACTAACCTTGTGAATCCCAATATTGTATTTATTCTATTTATTATATGTAATTTGTAATGATCCATGAGGAGATGTACTAGTTTCACTGGCAGGGGTAATTCAGAGTCACTAGAAGTTATTACGAAGTGACTTTTACTATTGGCAAACGTAAAAACTCATAGTAAATGAGGATAGGCATGCTCACTTGAGGAATATACTATTTTTGGCATGTATGACAACTATCATAATGTTTGGTGAGTGAATCTATGACAGCTGCAAGTTGTCATAAGATTCTGATATTCTATGACGCATATGACAGATATGTTAGTTGTATATTTGCTATATTTAGCCCAAGGTTCCTATCTTGGAAAGATACTCTTTTATGGAATCTACAATGGTTATGACGTGTCATAAGATGTTGTAAGAGGCTAGATTTAGTCTTGGGTGCCCAATCTTTGCATGGTTGTTTTTTGGACAAGTGGAAGGTGCTTGTAAGATGGCATTTAATGTTTACAGGTTGGAGAATCTTAGGAGAGAGAAGGTGAATGCCTAAGATGAGTTGGAAAATGTTTCTATAAGTATTTGCCATGTATTAGTTGTTGCAATATAGATTTTAAGTACTCGAGTGCTGTAGGAATGTTGTCAGATTGAAGACTAGTGGAGAGAGTTGAAGTGTTGTTGTATTGTAAATCATTTTCAGATTAATACAAACATTGGGCCTCTTTCCTGTCTAGAGTTTTTACCCGAAAAGGTTTTCTCCACGTTAAACATTATGTTATGTGTTCATATTTCTGATTTTGCATTTCTGTGAAGCATAGTTTTGTTTTTGTGTTACAATCTCCATTAATAACACACAGTTAAAGATTGCTGAAATTTATCTTGAATCAGATTTCCATTGAAGTAGTATTGCTTTCATTTCTAACATATACCAGTGTCAAATAAATTAGCATGATCTTCCTTTGTTTTGTGTCTGTCCTCTATGTTTTTGTCTTCCACCTTCTTCTCCCTATATAACTTCACCTCCACGCCCTGGACTAGAATAGTGGCATATGTCAGATCCATTTGAATGTTTCCACCCATAGAGACTACCCACTTTCTTGATAATAGCATGCCCCATTTGGGAGGGTGATCCACAATAATTATATCCATCAAGAATGATTTGTTAGGATATGCAGCTAATTTGACCTCAACATATTTGATGAGACCAATCACATTGACCTCCATGGAATCCATGGCAAAGCATTTGCCAAAGGATTTGGACACCTTCAGTCCCAATTCATTCATGATTTCTAGTGGCATGACATTGCTAGATGCCCCTGAATCAAGCATACAGTTGTGTAACAATCAACATTTTATGATCAAAGTGGTGTAAAAGGGTCTACTCACATCTTGTTATTAACCATAGATGACCCTGAATAAAGTTCAATTGTTTCATCATGACCTACACCCTCATCATTACTGCTGGGAACAACAACAGGTTATTTTTGTGCATCTACAATAGTAATAAAAGACTCTGCCCTATCTTTGTGTTCAGGGATTCTAAGGAGTTCCACTATTGGCACAGAAATTCTGATTTGGCTAAAAACTTGAGCCATGTCAATAGGGTTATAATTTGGTAAAGGAGTATCACATGAAATGGTTACATCATTTGCACAAGGAATGTAAGGTATGATTTGATTAGATGAAATATCCTTACCTTCATCCTTTGTCTTCTCCTTTTTTGGTTGTTTTTGTGCCTAAGGCTGATCCTTCTTATTGTAGCCTTTTGGATAATGGACCCCTAAAACAGGTATAGTGATTGGTTGCTCTGTTGGTGATGGATTCTTCTGAACATACTTCTTCTTTTCAGGTACATTCTTCTTTAGAGCGCCACTACTTTTCTGCTCCACATTCCCTTTACATTTGTCCCTATCCTCATTTGATTTTTTCTATTTTGATTCCTTGATAGGGGCACTATGCACAGGGACAGTTTGATTTCTCAATTGATAGCCTCATTGAACTTGCAAGATGGTCGTATCTGTCAATGCTTTCATATCCTCTTTTGAAGGCTTGGATTGCTGATATTTTTTCTGCATAAGGTCCCTTAAATGCCCAAAATCATGAGTTGGCAATTGATACTTTTTTGGATGTTCATCATAATCGTATTGGAAAAATATGATCATCTTCCTTATGGTTGTCACAATCAGTATCCTAACCTATATGCTTATAATCTTCAGCATCAAATTGATTTATTTCTTCTTCATAATTCTCAGTTGCACCCTCTTCATTTGGAAACTATTCTTCTCTACTCAATGAATGAACCACCACACAGTTTGATGGATCATGGGGAAGGAAGCAAGCCTAGCACCATAATAACTCATCTTGAAAATTAACTTGATCCTTTCTCAATGGGTCAGGGGTGTCCCTTTCAGGCTGTTTGAAATTTACATTCCTGAGAGCAGCTTATCTATTATTCTACTTTGGTCTCTTAGACCAATCAGTACTATAAGGTCTGTTATGCAATCTTTAACCTTCATTAAAATGTGTTACAACACCTTAAGGTGGCAACCCTTTATCATTCATAGCAACTTTATATGACAAATCTTTCACACCCCCATGAGTTTATCTAATTTGTCATCAATAGTGAGGGGTTTATTGAAAGCAGGCTTATCTAGCTGGGGCAATTTTACATCAAACCTTTTGATGTGCTTCCCTGAAGCTCTCATGTTACTTTCTATGTTTAATGTTGTAGCATAAGCCTCTCTTAATGTCTGTGGACTCTTGTCCCTCAAACAATAACCTAATTTTGAATTAAAAGCACCACAATATAAAACCAAGCACATAGATTCATTAGGTCTCATATGAAGAGGTTGTTGGCAGGAGACACTGTGTGGCTTCATGATTGTTGTCATTGATGGCAACAAAGTCTATCCCACACATCCGCAGAGCATAGTATGTCTATACCAAAAGTCAGATTGAAGAGTGTTTTAGTCTGGTGAACAAGAACATAGCATGCAGCAAGGTCTGACAATCAGGTCCGGATCTCTCAAAGGAAGTATCTCAGCAAAGTGTAGACTTGGGGAAGTCAATAGGAGCACCATGACTACTACATTCCAGAGATTGATCCTTCGGTGATGAAAGAGTGAAAAGATATGAGCATCTAAGTGTTGGGTTCCTAATAGGTAGAGCAAACTGAGGAAGAACTGACCGGCAAAACATCAGACTTTAATCCAGATGAGAAATTGATGATGGTCAAGTTATTTAAGAGATCATAAATGGTTGGCCAACTTGATTGATGACTTCTAACTCTATGTCTTGTATACACATCACATTTTAAGCATGGATTCAGCCGACAGATCAGTGTTTAGTAAATATCTTGAGTATTCTAGTTGCCGACTAAAAAGATGTTGAAATTCTTGGTGCGGATATATATACTAGATGCATTTCAGTATGAAGGTGTGTGAGGAGAAATAGTGTGTGAAAAAAGGCAGAGAGAAGTGTGAAAATAGCAATACAAGTCTGGTATGTGACAGAACAGCAGTACTAAAGCAGAGGAAGAATGAAGTGCAGTAGATCAGTGTATTGAGCCTAACCAGAACTAAACCTCAGCATATGTGGATGCCTCTCTTCAGTTCAAACATTTGGTTACCTTCTATAACCTCATAGACAATGAGTCTCTTGTAGGTAGTTTGCCTCTTGTGAGTAGTGTGCTCAGGCAGTGAGCCCTAATTGGCAAGTGCCATTTTGTACTTCTTATTCTTTTAACAAAGAATACAATCTTGGGTTAGTCACCCTGTGGATTTTCCCTTAACAGGGTTTTCCATGTAAAAATTCTTGTGTTATGTCTGTTGATTTCTTTTTTGCTCTCATGATTATGTATGCTTATATGTTTTGATGCTGCACTAATTGTTAAAGAAGAAAAAAAATCTAAATATTTAAGATAACTAATTCACCCCCCCTCTCAGTTATCCACCTTGTTTCCAACAATTGGTATCAGAACCAAGTTCCTCCAAATAGAGCCTAACAGCTTGAAGAAGATCTGGGAATCTCAATGGATATGTATGGTATGAGGGAACAACTTCAGTCTGGCCTAGATGATCTTGAGCAATCTCACTCTGAAGTCAATAAACTGAGGGAAAGACTCAAACAAGCTAATGATTTCATAAATGAACTAAAAGAAAAACTGAGTGTCTCTATGAAAAAGAGAAAGGAACTACTTCAACAATTAGCAAGTCAAAGTGAAGCCAATGATACTAATGAAGATCTGAATAACAAAAACAAGTTATGTGAGAAGCTATCAAAAGAGGTCATTATGGTAAGACATGAAATGGAATCAGGGGTTATTAAATTCACCCAAGAAATTAAAGAGAAAAGAAAAATTGAAGATAATCTAAAACAATCTCTCAAGGAGAAGTCAGAAGACTGCCACAAAATGGATAGAATAATCATGCATCTAGAATTTGATCTTGAAGAAGCTAGAGATAATAAAGAACAACTTGAGAATTAGATAGACACTCTTAAAAGGGATCTTCAAACATCAAATGAATACAAAGAGAAATTCAAGATAAGCTCTACTCAACTTGAAGTTCTTCTTGAAAGCCAAAAGAGGGTAGATGACAAGCATGGCTTGGGATATGAGAAAGATGAAATCTCCGGATCCGGTTAGAAGAACTCTGGATTAGGAAATCCAAGGAACAGGCCTAGAAGACCTCCGATAAAGCAACCAAATGCTCAAAGATATCCATCCTTCAATGGATATTGCTACAATTGCAACAACTTCAGTCATAAAGCAACTCAGTGCAGAAAAAATGAATCAGACTAATTCATCCTTCTCTAGACAATGTTTCAACTACAAAAGGTATGGTCACAAATCTCATGAATGCAGAAATATGCAAATAAATAATTCATTCAATGGTAGATGTTTTGCATGCAATAGAATGGGACATATGGCTAACCAATGCAGATCAAGAGGATATTAGCCAAATATGCAAAGAAATGTTATTTGCTACAACTGCAATAGATCCGGTCATATTGCCAAATTCTGCAGAAGTAAGAATCAGGATAAAAAGGGTCTAGTGCATCATAATCAAAATCAAGACAAAGGAAAAGGAAAAGTGAATGCGGATGAAGTTCAAAGGGAGATGAACAAGATTTGGGTGAAGAGAAGTACATAAAATGTTGGGGATGGATCCGCACCAAAATCTGGTGCTGATATTCCTTCCAGAAACTAAATAGATGAGCTCTAGCTCAGGGGGAATCACAAAGGAAAATAAATTCCCCCAGCCAGTCAATTGGTGCCTGCAATTGGTACATGGAATGTTGCGGATTAAAGGGCTCTCAGAGAAATATCCAAATAACCCTCAATAAAAATATGAATGATCCACATGAAGTTTTGAAGAGTTTAATCAACCAAGATTGATCCTGTTTGACAGCCTTCTGGTAAAAGAAAGATTTTTCATAGTTAGATTCGATATGATTCTAAATTGAAATATCTTGATCTACAGATAAATGGGATGATTTGAGGAGGGGAGATACATTGTAAATTATCACTAAAAAATAATTCTAAGTGCATATCAGTGATTCGGAAAGATCTCTCTCAGAACAAGGCAACCGGAATGACTTAAGTTGTGCATTTATTGCAATATGAAATTAGGGTTTGCGTAGAGATAAAAGGGTTCTTTTATTCATCATTTGCACATTTGCATTTGAGAAGAAGAAAGAAAGAGCTCTGCAAACAAGATTACTTCAACCCTCTCAAAGATCAACTGCAGAATCTGATTCAACCAGCGATCTTTTCTGGCTCATATCGTGAACCCTAGAAGCATAAAAAGGTATTTCCATTTTTTAATATCTCTCTCTGAATCTTTTGCAAGATGGCTACTCCAAATGTTGTTAAGATCACTGATAGGCCATGCCCTAAGTTCAAGAAACATCCTTACAAATCCTTAGAAGTTGATCCTTTAGGCGCCTTCTCTAGCATTCCGCATGGGGTTTTGCACGTAGAAGATGTTAGGGTATACATCCATGCAAATATTGAGGAATTTGGAGAATAAAAGCTGATGGATATCTACCATAAACAACTAATAGATGAAACCTTTGAACTCAAACCTCAATACAAGGCCATCAGGGATAAGCATTTTGGACATTGCATCCACTTTCCCTATTTTGCAGACGATGAATGGGTCCGGTATGTTCTTAGCAGAATACATGACAACTTCATGTGTTTGATGAGGCCATTCAAGATAACAAAAGATGCCATTAGGGCAATAACTGGATTACACTCATCCGATGGGTTGCCTGCTCTCAAATCTGTCAAGAATCAGATAGTGAATCAGGCTACAGGATCAAAGTTTGACAATAGAGCAATGACAATAGAAGATATAACAAATTCGGCTATCAAATTTGCCTCTATGATAATTGGCTACAAAATATATCATTCCAGCAGGGAAAACTCTGTATCTGAAACTACAATTTATATTGCATATCAGATGCTAAGGGAAAATGTAGACTATGATCTATGCGAACTTCTTCTGAGCCAACTGTTAGAAAACTTGCAAAAGATCAAGAAGGACAAGAAGAACTCATTCAAGTATGGTGGCCTAATACTGTGTCTCTTCTTTTACTATATGAATGAGCTACCCAGATCCAGTGGCTGGGTATGGCAAAATGATAGACCGGTTGCCATACAAATCAGAGATTATATGTATGGGCTTAGTGATACCAAGGCTCAAAGTACAACACTCTGGGGTTACTTCAAAAACTTTCAAAGTATGATGCAAGCCAGAGAAAGAATTCCCCAATCTATAGTCAAAAAATACAAGGATACAGTGTGTTTCATGGTAGACACTAATCAATGCCTAATGGAGGCAGTGGAGCCCAGAACAATCTGGATTATGCCAATGGGCTATGAGGTAGATGAGAGAATTCTAGAACTACATGTCCAACACTTGCTAAGTCAGCCTAAGGACCCTGAGGCAGAAAGGTTTGGAACTGTGTATGAGGAAAAATCGATTAAATCTAAACTAATAAAACCAAAAATCAATCACATAAAGCGAACCAATCTAAGTAAAAGCCATTATCATAAAATCAAAAGACAAATGAAAGCTCTTACCAAAACCTGTATTGTTCCCTTTTGGAGATGTGTGGATTGCTCAATCAAGTTGTGAAACCATAGTTGCAACAAGCAAGTAGTGTGCTCAAGAGATCAATGTTAAGAGATCGTAAGGTTGCTCAATCAATGCGTTTTTGTATGCTCAAAGCTCTGTTAAGTATGCCTGAGAATACGATTGAAAAGAGAGAGACTTAATGAAGGAGATGAGGGGGGGGTTATATAGGTTTCAAACATGATCAATCAATGGTCCAGATAATTCAGAAGAATCAACGGAGGAGAACAGTTGAGGAACGTGCAACGAATAAGAAGACAAGTGTCACACAAAAACTGTTTTATTTGAGTTAAACACTTTCTTTTCTAAAGATAAGACATGCTTTTCATAAATTAGAAAGCTTTTTTATAATTTAAGAGAAATTGATAAAAACAAGGTTGAGTGAATAGATAACTCAACTTTAGATTTGCTTTTGCATGATTTGAGAGAAATTAAATAATAAATTATTTAATTGTGTGTGCATGGAGAAGAAGACTTATTTTTAGAAGATTTGAAAGATATTTGTAAATAAGAAAGTAAATTAAATAAATAAATTTATTTAATTGTTGTGCATGATTTGGAAGAATAAATAAAATATTTGATTTATTTTATTTTTGGAGAATGAGAGAATTTAAATAAATTTGATTTGATTTATTTAAATTTGGAAGAATGAATTTGATTTAATTAAATAATTAGGAATTATTTAATTGTAGATAAGAGGGAATTTGTGGTGAATTAATTAAATAATGAGATTTATTTAATTAATGGAGACTTGAAATTTAGAAAGAAGATAATGATCTAATTAAATAATATAAATTATTTAATGGAGACTTGAAATTTGAAAGAGGATAATGATTGAATTAAATAATATAAATTATTTAATTAATGGAAGAATAAGGTTGATTTTGCTGAAATTAATTAAATAAAGGGGATTTATTTAATTAATGTTGAATTTTGAAGTTTTGGAAGAATTTGATGAAATTAATTAAATAATTAGATTATTTAATTAATGTTGAAATGTAGGCGATGCTATAGATTAGATGAAATGCAAGTGATTTGAAGACATGGTCATTTTAGGGTGTCTACATTTTGCCCCTCTTGGATGCAATGTAGTTTATAGCATTGCGTCAAAGAAAATGATTGTTGAAGACATGATACAATTTTTGATGCCCCAGTGTAGGTAGTTGCCCCAGCGTAGCTGGCGTAGGGTGCGCCCTCGAGAGGAAAGATAGGGAAGTGACAGAAGAACTGTGTTGACGCTCGACTAAAAGATTTGTTGGAGATAGGCGAGGTTGAATAGAAGAAAGTGGAGATAGACTGTTGATTGATCTTTGCTGGAAAACTATATAAAGCCATGGAAAAATGGATGGTGTAAATGGATGAGCTTGTTGCAACAGTTTCACAAATGCTTATAAAGAGCAATCCTTATTTTGATATAGCACGTGGATAATTCGCCACCAAGGTATAAAAGACCAAGGTGCAGTAATATCCGAGTGCATGGACGTTGACTCTGCAAGAAAATGGTTTGAACTTAGATCCCTTTAGACATAATATGACCTTGTTGGAACATGTGCCTGAGCCATAGTCTTGAACATAAAATAAACTTCAATACATGTAAATGCAAGAAGAATTATTAATATGTAAGATGCTAGGTTGTAACACACACAAGATAAATAGAATGTTAAGAAAGATACTAAAGATCATTCCTCAAACACTGCACACAAAAAAGTAATGACTATGCCCCCAATCCGTACTGCATCGCAACATACCAAGATTATAGATAAATCAAGGTAGCCTTGAATAGGTAAAGGATAAGGAACAAAAGATAAACCATAAAACAAATTGACTGACTTACAAAGTAAACATACAGCCAACATATTCTCTTGCCAAAGAGGTTGCTCAAGATAGATTGGATAGGAAAGATAACAGCCTTATTGTAGGAACTCTGTGTCCGTTAAAGGGGGCTATCTACCTAAAAAGACAATGTCTTGCTGCGGGAAATGTCACATGCCGCAGGAGACGCGTGTGTTGGTCTCGACAATGGAACACTTTGCAAAAGACAAGCTTGTTGATCTAGGGCTTTGGTTAAGCGGTACTTAGCTGATGTTGGCAATCAGAATAGTTAGGACAGTAGATGACTCTGGAAGAAAGCTGCTTTGCTTCAGGTTTGTTTAAGGACTCTTGCTTTGAAAGGATGCGCTAGCTTGCTACTTGAGTTAGTCAAGTCGAGGCGAATGGATTTTGATAAATGGAAGACTAGAAGGATGACGTGCAACTGGATTGAGACGGGTGAAGTATGATGGGTCGTGTGTGCCTGAGTACTGGATACATCCTTCGTATTCTAGACTACCTACATACCCTGTATCCACGGGATCAAGGCACACGACGATGAAAGATGAAAAATGATAATATGTAGTTCTGGATAGAGTGATGAAATGGGTCAAGGTGGAAAGGAGGGGATCTTATGTACCTGAGTACTGGATACTTCCTTCGTATGCCAAATGGCCTACATACCCATATCCATGGGATCAAGGTACCTTAAGATTCAGAAGATGATAATATGTAGTTCTGGTTGGTTTGATGATGTGGGAAAAGGGTTGAGAAGAGGGGATCTTATGTACTTGAGTACTGGAAACTTCCTTCGTAATCCAGACTGCCTACATACCCATATCCATGGGATCAAGGTACCTTAAGACTGAGAAGAGATAATATGTAGTTTTGGTTGGTTTGATGATGTGGGAAAAGGGTTGAGAAGATAACAGCCTTATCATAGGAGCGATGTGTCCGTTAAAGGGTGTTACCTATGGAAATGAGAAAAGATTGAAGTATGCGTTGCGAACCGCAAACAAGGAACCAATCCTAGACCTAAGTTAAGGAAAGAGTTGCCCCCATCCTGGTAGAGGAAACTGTATGGGTGACTGCCGAAGAAGACACCGAAAGCTTTGACCTAGGACAAGACAGTGTTAACTGTTGACATAGATCAACACATGGGGAGACGATGATGGACATTGACAAATTTCCAAGCTATACTAGATAGGGAGATGGAAATGCAAACAAGGTCAATGGTTTTATTATGGATGGATGGATGAAGCTTGCTACGAAATGGGCATGGAGTGGACAGGACTCGATAGACAATGGATGTTGACTCTACACATAGCGCATGTTTGCCAGGTTTTCACTATGGTACTTATCCAAGGCGCCTATTTGCCAGGTTTTCGCCAGAGGATAGATTTTTTTTTTGTTTTTTTTTGGAATACTCTGAGAATCAGGCATAGAACTTCTTGAGATGGACACTGTTAAGTGGCTCATCTAGAGGAATGCTGTCAGGTGTAGCTAAAGTATAAGCTCCTGATCTATATGTTGCTGTGACAATGAAGGGACGTAACCAGTTAGGCTCAAACTTGCCCTTCTTTTCTTGATCTACTTGATTTCTCTGATTCTCTTTGAGTACAAGATCACCAACTTGAAACTGTCTTTCTTTGATCTTTTTGTTGTAATTACGCCGGAGGCAGTTTTGATAGACATGGAGATGATTAAGTGCGGCAAGGCGCCTCTCATCCAGTAGTTCAAGCTCAGCTAATCTGGAAGTACGATACTCCTCTCCGCCGATCAGGTCCTGCATGGAAACTCTGAGGGATGGGATCTCAACCTCTATAGGTAGGATGGCTTCAGAGCCAAAGACCAAGGCATATAGTGTGGCACCAGTTGGTGTTCTGATACTAGTGCGGCAGGCCCATAGGGTGGGATTGAGTTGCAAGTGTCAATCACGACCAGCTTCATTGACTATTTTCTTGAGTATTTTGAGAATGGTTTTATTGGAAGCCTCAGCTTGGCCGTTACTCTGCGGATAGTAGGGAGTTGAAAAGCGATGTTGGATATTGTATTGTGTGCACAAGGCACGAACATCTTGGTTCTTAAATGGTCTCCCATTATGAGTGACACTAGCTTGGGGAATACCATGCTGGCATATGAGGTAGTTTAGGATAAACTTGGCTATTTGCTTACCGGTGATATAGGTCATAGGAATGGCTTCCACCCACTTCGTGAAATACTTAGTGGCGGTAATGATAAACTTATGGCCATTAGAGGAGGAAGGGTGGATTTGTCCTACGAGGTCGAGACCCCATTGAGAAAAAGGCCATGGAGTTGTCACAGGTTATAATTCATGAGCTGGGGCGTGAATCAGATCTCCATGCTGCTAGCATTGTAGACACTTCTTAGCAAACTGTGCAGCATCTTGATCTATTGTAGGCCAGTAATAACATGTTCTGAGTATCTTCTTAGCAAGATTAGGACCGGTAGAATGTGCGCCGTAGACACCTTCGTGTATGTCTCGTAAGGTAGCTTCAGCTTCTTCCGCGTTAAGACATCGTAAGAGGATACCATTGAGACTTCGGTGATATAGTGTATCACCCAGAATGATGTAACAGGAGGATTGACGGATAAACGTTTTGCATTGGGTGGATGATAGGTCAGGGGGGAAAGGTTTTGTTCTTGAGGTATTCATAGATATCTTCGTACCATGGGGAATTGGGACCAACAAGTTCGCAGATGATTTCAGTAACAGGAACATCGACGGCTGGTATCAACAATTGCTCGATCAAGAACTCACTTTTGTGTATTTGCAGGCATGTCAATCAGTGACCCTACAGAAGCCATAGAATCCGCAGCTTTGTTATGCTCTCTTGGAATTTGCTCAAATGTGATGCTAGAAAAATGTGGTTTGTAGGCATCCACTAGTTGCTTGTAGGGACCAACTTTTCATCCTTTGTTTAGTACTCATCTGTGACTTGGCGAATGACTAACTGTGAGTCTCCATATACTTGTAATTCTGTGATGTCCCATTGAACTGCTGTGTTGAGACCTGTGAGGAGTGCTTCATACTCGGCTATGTTGTTGGTGCAAGGGAATGCAAGCCGATATGACTTTGGAATGTAGTCATTTTAAGGTGTAACAAATAAGATGCTGGCTCCTAATCCATGCTGTGTGTAAGAACCATCAAAATACAACTTCCACATTATTGAGTTGGAAAGAGTGAATAGATTCTCATCTAGAAAGTCTGCTACCATAGGGTGTGTATCTTGCATGGGTGCTTCTGCTAGTTTATTTGCTAGAGCTTGTCCTTTGATTGCTTTATGATCCATATATTCAATGTCGAACTCACTAAGGATCATGACCCATTTAGCTAGTCTGCCTGTAAGAGCTACTTTTGCTAGTAGATACTTCAAGGGATCAATTTTGGCTATTAGATTTGTGTGTTGGTTCAACATGTAATGCCGCAACTTTTGGGAGGTGAACACTACTACTAAACAAGCTCTTTCCATTGGTGAATAATTAAGCTCATATCCCACCAAGGTTCTACTGATATAGTAAATTACATGCTCTTTTCCTATTTCATCATGTTGTGCTAGCAAGGCCCCTAGGGCCGAAGTTGTAGTTGAGATGTATAATATCAAAGGTTTATTAGCAACTAGTGGAACCAATATAGGAGGTGTAGCTAGATACTCTTTAAGTTGATCAAAC
Organism: Cunninghamia lanceolata; assembly: GCA_027924645.1. Classification (NCBI taxonomy): domain Eukaryota; kingdom Viridiplantae; phylum Streptophyta; class Pinopsida; order Cupressales; family Cupressaceae; genus Cunninghamia; species Cunninghamia lanceolata. The sequence goes on from BSBN01000460.1 coordinate 7,661,535, forward strand.
GCTGCCTGACACTTGTTGTCCCATCAAAATGAGACATCCTTTCGGAGCAAGTGTTGAAATGGTTGACATTTATCTGCTAGCTGTGAGATAAAATGCCTAATAGATTGCAAGCTTCCCTGAAGGCTCCTTAATGCTTTAAGATTCTTTGGTGGAGGCATCTCCACTATTACTTTTACTTTTGCTGGATCTACTTCGATGCCTCTACGAGATACAATATATCCCAACAGCTTTCCTGATGTTACACCGAAGACACACTTCTTTGGATTGAGTCTTACTTGGTATTTTTTGAGCCTGTCAAAGATCTGTCCTAAAACCTGTATGTGATCTGCCCTAGAAGATATAGCTAGTATGTCATCCACATAGTCCTCCATGATGTGATGAAAGAGGTCATGGAATATCACTGTCATTGCTCTCTGATAGGTTGCTCCTGCATTCTTTAGACCAAACGGCATGACACACCAACAATAGTTACCCCACAGACAAGTAAAGGTTGTTTTATGCTGATCTTCCTCTGCTATCCTTATCTGATTGTAGCCAGAGAATCCATCCATGAGAGAAAGCATCTCGTGACCTACTGTCAAGTCCACTATAATGTCAATGTTTGGTAGTGGAAAGTCATCTTTAGGACATGCTTTGTTCAGATCTCTAAAGTCATTACACATGCGGATGCGCCCATTAGGTTTAGACACAGGTACAATGTTTGAGACCCAATCTAAATAGTTGATTGGTCATATAAACTTTGCATCTAACAGCTTTTGTATTTCCACTTTTACCAAGAGAGCTATCTGTGGGTGCATCTTTCTCAGCTTTTGCTTGACAGGTTTCATTTTCAGATCAACTGTGAGATAATGGACAACTAGCTTGGGGTCTAGCCCTGGCATATCAACATAGGTCCATGCAAAGTTGATGGTTCTCTATAAGAAGAATGTGTCAAGGTTCTTGTGCTTTGTTTCTGATAATGATGCTGCTAGGAATGTGGTCTTTGGATTTTGCTATGTGCCCAGGTTTATCTCTGTAGAATCTTCCACTAGGAGAGCTGATTTCTCTTGATACTTAGATGGTAGGGGAAGGTCAAATCCTCCATCCTCAGGTACCACAATTGGGTTTTCACCTTTGGATATGTCCTTTGTTTTTACTATTTTGTGATCAGGAGGTGCCACAGTGTGGTTTTCACCTAGAGATCTTTCCTTATTTTCACTTTTGCGACTGGAGGATTTGGCATTCTCACCAAAATAAGCTATTGGCTCTAGTTCCATTATAAAACCTGCTTTATGATCGCCAAGAGGGATACCTTCCTGAAGTCCCATGAACTCAGCTAAAGCTTCGTCATTCTAAAATACATCTATAACAAGGGACCCTTGTTGGTCCCAATCGATAAGTTCAGGGTAGACAAGTGTGACATTCTGGGTGCTGGTGGTGGAGGTTAAGGATACAGAGGATAACATAAAAATGGAGGATTCTACAAATAGGTTGGTCATGTGGAGGGAAGAGTCATCGATGATATCCTCTGTAGATGTCAAATCGGCAGGAAAAGTGTCAGCTACCTCGTCAAGGATATACTCGATGTCTAAGGCGTGTGGTACCTTCTTACCAAATCCTAATCCCTTCTTGTCTAGTTTCTTTGTCACAACAATGGGTTCCATAGTGCCTTGATTCTATTTTCCAAGGCCACCTTTGCCTTTATAGCCCATGTTTTTTTACTATTCTTAAGCCATTGCTGTATTGCTTGACTGGTATTGTGACTAGTTCTTTCTCCTTATAGAGCCAAGAAGAAATATCCTCAATAGTTTCCTCTTCCAATAACCATCCCTGTTGGAATTGGGTTAGGAATCTTGGGGAAGGAATAGCTGCTTTTTTGGTTACTTTGGTAATGGGTGGTTTGCCGTAAGATTTTGGAGATAAAGGCATCTGCCCTACACAACAAGATTTTGAGATATCATAAGATCCAAAGCCTATATCACGGATGTGAGCCTTGATCTCAGGTAGAGGATTTGGGTTACTTGTAGAGGCTTGCATCAGAGTTTCAGGATCAACACATAGTGGGGATTCAAGGGCTTTTTCATTGTTAGGAACCTGGTTGCAATTCTTATAACTGCCTTGCAAGACATGACAGAATTCAAAAGGATTGGGGTCTCCTGGGATAGTTATCTCCGTACCATTGTATGGGAACTTTAGAGATTGATGATACGTGGAGGGAACAGCTTTCATTGCATGGATCCATGGGCGGCCTAGGATAATGTTGTAAGGTAATTCAATATCAAGGACTTGACACCTGGTTTCAAGCATGACAGGGCCCAGTTGTATAGGCAAGTGGATAACACCTTCTGAACGACGTTCTGCATCATCATATCCCTTGATTGTAATACTTTGATCATTGTTGACATGATCCTCAGAGTATCCCAATTGCTTAAGTAACTTTAAAGAATAGATGTTCAGACCAACACCACCATCTATGAGTATACATTTGATTTTGCGCTTATGGATGAGCACTTCAATATGAAGGGCATCATTGTGACAAGGATCATGGGATGGGAGATCTTTCTCAGAGAAGACCACATTGTAGGGTGAAGCAATGTTACCTACTATAGCTCAGAAATCTGCGACTGCTATGTCGTTAGGAACTGAAAACTCTTGGAGGGCTTTTTCTAACACAACTCTATGTGTAGGTGATGACCGTAGGAGGTCCAAGATAGAGATCTGCGCTGGCATTTTCACTAGATGTTCGACAAGATTATAATCAGATTAATCTGGAAGACTGGGTGTAGGACCACGAATGGTGACATGACCACGATGAGTTGTGACAACGCAATCCATAGATTTGCTTTTGATTGTGAGGGTAGACACTCGACTCTCTTCAAAACGACCGACAATGGAATCAAAGGAAGTGGAAGCATGATTGATACCTTTACCTCTATCCTGAGGAGGAGGTGGACCATGATGAGGGAATGGTTCCTTGTACATATCGAGATCTTTGTTTGTGTTTTGAGACGCTTGTTCATTCTCAAAAGTGATTAGGTTGCCGTCGATGAGATTTTGAATTAGGTGCTTGAGTTTCATGCACAACACAGTTCTGTCCTTTACTCTGATGGAATTCACAATATTCATTTTCCCTATACCTCGCAGTTTTGTAAACCAGTTCACCATATGGGGGTGCATCTAGTAAGGTGATGAGTCCTTTCTGTAAAACCTGTTGTAAGACTGACTCCATAGGCACTCCCAAGGGAGTAAACTGACGTTGTGGAGGGTAATCTTGTTGAGGTCGCTCCTGTTGTCATTGTTGTTGATTTTGATACGGTTGCCGCTGTTGTTGTTGTTGTTGTTGAGATGGAGCTTGACTTGGTTTGGAGAGCTACAGCGGTGTTTGCAAAGTTTGGACATGCTTAGAATCAACCACATCGTCGTTAACCATGTTTTTGTTTTTGTTCCAGTATTTGGGTTTATCATTTGTCTGTTGATGAGGAGCATTGTCTTTCGTTTCTTTAAAGATTTTGACCACACCCTTGGCAATGAGGGCCTTCTCAATATTGATTCCCTTGTATGTGATTTCGTCGAAGGTTGTAGCACTAAGAATTTGCAAATGGAAACCTAACTCTTGGTTGAGGTTCTGCACAAATATGCTAACAAGCTGTTTCTCTAGAATCTTGAAAGGGAATTTGCTAGCCATTTGTCTCCATCGTTGAAGGAAAGAAATGAAAGTTTCACCATTTTTCTGTTTGTTGTTGCATAGATCGGTCATGGAAATCTCATGCTCTGCGTTGTAAGAAAAGTGGGTGGTAAACTTCTCTGCTAGCTCGTTGAAAAACTTGATACCCATGGGTAAGTGTGAGAACCATTCTATAGCTTGACCTCCAAGACTGCGAGGAAAGAAACGCATAAGATATGTGTCATTATGTGAGACCTTGAAGCAAGCAAGATAGAATTCCCTAAGATGGTCTTTTCGGTCACCTTTTCCTTTGTATTTATTGAACTTGGGAATAGTGAAATTTTGAGGAAAAGGGATCATTGGTAATGACCGATCAAAAGGGTAAGGACACACTTCCTCTAAAGAGAAGGTCTTCTTGGTGTGGCCAAATGTAAGATCAGATAGCTGCTGTTGAACTTCTGTGATTTTTAGCTCCATAGTCGTGGGAAGGGTTGGTAACATCTTCTGTTGTCCCAAAAGTGGTTGGTGTTGCCCATATGGAAGATTATAATGTACGCCATGCACACTGGTGTTATAAAGGTCGTAAGATTGATTGGGATCATACGGGTTGTATGTTTGGTTCAGATTGGGTTGGAATTGGAGGTTTTGACTTGGAAGAGGTGGAGGTGGCGCTAGGTAAGAATGTTGGCTTTGTGATGGTTGAAGAAAGGAATTGGGTGGCGGAAAGCTAAAGTGTGTTTGATTAGGTTGTGATGGCGGCACATAGCTTTGGGAAACTTGATGTTGGAAATGTTGAGAGTGGCTAGGCAATGTGTGGAAGAAATTGAGTGAGGATGAACATTGTGGAGGAGGGACATAGGTAGATGTGATTTGCGATGGTTGAGGTGGATTGGTGATGAGAGTGGAAGAATGTTGTGGTTGGGGTTGCATGACTCTAATTGGTTAAGAGACATGAAGGTGTGATGATATAGGAGGTGGTATTTGTTGAGACCCTTGTTACATGGCTACATAGTTGTTCCCCGGATTGTAATTTGGTGGGAAACCTATCCGTGATGGGGTAACCAAGATTCCACTTGCGATTGGGGTGGACACTTGAGGAGGTGGTTGCATATTTGACCGAGCTAAGGTGGCTTGCTTAGCTAACTCTGCTTGACGTTGGAGAGTTTCTTGTTGGTTTTTGTAGATCTCCATAGGAGTCAGAAGCGGTGATACGACCCTCTCTTCTATTGGATTTTGAAAAAGGGGATTCCTATACTACGAGCCTTGTGCAGGTAAGGGCGTAGTCACCGTTGACATGGTTTGAACTGCTTGTATGGTATCTTGGGTGTTGTTGTTCTCCTTGAGAGTGGATAAATCAAAATCTTGAGGTAACTTGGCTCGTTGCTCTACAAGTAAGCGAAAGAAATGATCCTGGTTCTCACTAAGGATTTTGCAAAGGCGGCCACGATTCTAGGCTCTTGTATGATTTCATCAAAATCTTGCCCATCTTCTTGAGAGGATTGACCTATTTCAAAGTGTCACTCTTCTTGAGATGGGGGTTGATCTACGATATAACCTTGTGGCACAAAATCTTAAGGCAGGCCTGTAGTATAGTGAGGAATGCTTACCAAAGGAACCCTACCCTCTTGAGATGGGATTTGCTCAATAGTATATCCTTGTGGCACAAAATCCGGAGGCAAGCTGATGGTATACTGGGGTGTACTTACCAAAGGGACCCTACCCTCTTGAGGATTGCTTGGTTGGTCAATGTGCGGCATGTTCGAAGAGCTGATTAGTTTTGCCACGGGTGTACTAGGAGTAACCTTGGGAGTAATGTTGAGACAACCCGATTGCGGTGTGTGAGGAGGCGACTTGCACTTCTTAGGGACAACTTGCTTGGACTTCATAGTTTGCTGGAGCCTAGTGGTTACCATGGGATACACTAGGACAAAAGGTAATGCTGAGACTCTGTGAGGTGCTTTGAGAAACGGACAAACTCTAATGCACAATGTACTGGACCAAAGGTGCTATACTGTTTGACCAGAGGCACAGGACTGTGCAACCAAAAGCATGCTACTGTGACACCAAAGGCGACGGATTGATCTATTAGAAGCGAGTTACTGCTATGCCAAAGGCGAGCTACAGTGACCAAAAGTGAGCTACTATTATACCAAGGGCGCTGAAGTAGAGTTTTACTAGAGGCGAGTTACTGCTATGCCAAAGGCGATCTACTGTACTACCAAAGGTGAGCTGTTATAATACCAGGGGCGCTGAAGTAGTGTCTGATGTTTCTAAAAGGCAAAATTTTGATAGTTTATTTCTGTTTCTAATTGGATTTTTTTTTTTGGCAAGAGAAAACACAGCAAACAATGTTGGCACAAACAAGGGACTGACACAACAGATAGTGTATGTTCAAGGCTCCACACAAGCCCAATGTTTCCACAGGTATAAGACAATTGCAATCAAGAACAAGCACTTTTTATCCCTAGAGACAAGGTTTCATTGCAATAGATCAGCTCACAGCTTAATACTCTGTCGATAAAAATATCATTCCATAAAGGTGTCAGATATTTAGTATCTTTGCGAGAGACGATAGATAGGGATATCTCACCCTCCCCTTGGAAAGCTCAAGTAGGTCACAAGAGCTTTATGGCCAAGGGAATACTATCTCTTCTCAAGGGAGCCAATGGTGAGTATCTTAAGGGCTTAAATCGATTCCCCTTACACTGATGATTACCGCAATGTTCGGAGGTAGGTCGGGTAGTCTCTATCTAGAATGGTTCTTAGTAACTTTGAGGGACCAATGCCTTACGAGCAATGCGACAAGCTACTAAAAGCTTTAACCAATCCTACTAAGAGTATTAAACACTTCGCTCAATGTGAAAATCATTTCCACAAAGAGCTAGTACACCTCTTTTCAGTTTGGCACCACAAGATAAGGCTGACGTCGGTTAGGACTTGGCTTTCGCCTTATCCCTCTTATATAGTGGGTCAAAGAAAAACTCTGCTTAGGGTCATCCCTTTTGGATGAAGCGTAATCCAAAAGCAGGCCCTTCTAAAGGAAGTACTGAAAAGTAAGAGCAAGCACGTCAAACAAAGGTTTAATTGTCCCGTTATAAGAAAAATAAGGTGCAACTAAACTAGGCACACACACGTTTGTAGTTGTTAATTGTCCCTTATGAAATTGAAATGTTTGGCATTTATGTCCATTGTCCCTTAAGAAAGCAATATGTTCCTAAGACTTAGATTGTCAAAATGATTTGTTCAATTATCCCTTAAGAAGGCAATATGTGTCTAAGACTTAACGAGATAAATCAAGATTTCTTTCAACGCTCGTCCTGCATGAACATGTTAAAAACACCTATTTACTCTGTGTGAATAATAAGAAGCTACAACAAGTCAGTTAGTTCCACAAAAACTCAAATAGTTAGCCAAAAATAAATCAATTGACCAAAAGCGCTGAACTTGTTAGGTGAAAAAATAAGGAATATAAAAAAAATCTAATAATAATGATTAGGTATAGAAGATTGAATATTAAGATCATATTCTATATGAAATTCTATGTAATTTCAAAAAAATGTTTGTGAAAATTAAGTAAATTTTGCACAAGTTATGACCATTTGAAGTTTGCAAAGAAGGGTTGACTTTGACTGAGTGTACCTGATAAATCTGATAAAATTACCTCAAAATTTTTTCACCATAGAAAAGTTAGGAGAACTAGCTTTCCAACGCCACTGGTTTTGTGAAAATCTGACTCTATATGCAAAAAATATGCCCGATTTTGTGAAATTACTAAAAATAGGTAAAAAAATAAGTATGGGCTAAAAATAGGGACACGGATTGGAATCTATTTTTCTTGAAATCCATGCACTTCCTGCAAAAAATAAGAGATACTCAGATAGAATTTTGATGTTTTTGACAAAACCTAGAAATCTTTTAAGCTCAAGTTACACAGTTATGCCTGATTTCATGAAATCGCTAAAAATAGGCCAAAATAAAAAATAAAAAAAAGCATAAGCTAAAAATAAGAACATGGATTGAGATCTATTTTTCTCTAAATCCATGCACTTCCTGCAAAAAATAAGAGATACCCAGAGAGGATTTTGATGTTTTTAACAAAACCCAGAAATCTTTTGAGCTAAAGTTACTCCATTTGAATGCTCAACGCATATTCTCTCAAAGTAGTGAATAAGAATCTTTAAATTTTTGTATTGTGATTGTGCTTTTCCATACCTAGCTTCCAAAAAAAATTAAATTTTTCTAAAAAAAGTAAGGTTAGTGGGTCCCACCGGGCGTGCCAGAATGTGTATGAGGAAAAATTAATTAAATCTAAACTAATAAAACCAAAAACCAATCACATAAAGCGAACCAATTTAAGTAAAAGCCATTATTATAAAATCAAAAAACAAATGAAAGCTCTTACCAAAACCTGTATTGTTTCCTTTTGGAGATGTGTGGATTGCTCAATCAAGTTGCGAAACCATAGTTGCAACAAGCAAGTAGTGTGCTCAAGAGATCAATGTTAAGAGATCGTAAGGTTGCGCAATCAACGCGTTTTTGTATGCTCAAAGCTCTGTTAAGTATGCTTGAGAATACGATCGAAGAGAGAGAGACTTAATGAAGGAGATGAGGGGGGGTTTATATAGGTTTCAAACATGATCGATCAACGGTCCAGATAATTCAGAAGAATCAACGGAGGAGAACAGTTGAGGAACGTGCAATGAATAAGAAGAAGACAAGTGTCACACAAAAGCTATTTTATTTGAGTTAAACACTTTCTTTTCTAAAGATAAGACATGCTTTTCATAAATTAGAAAGTTTTTTTCTAATTTAAGAGAAATTGATAAAAACAAGGTTGAGTGAATAGATAACTCAACTTTAGATTTGCTTTTGCATGATTTGAGAGAAATTAAATAATAAATTATTTAATTGTGTGTGCATGGAGAAGAAGACTTATTTTTAGAAGATTTGAAAGATATTTGTAGATAAGAAAGTAAATTAAATAAATAAATTTATTTAATTGTTGTGCATGATTTGGAAGAATAAATAAAATATTTGATTTATTTTATTTTTAGAGAATGAAAGAATTTAAATAAATTTGATTTGATTTATTTAAATTTGGAAGAATGAATTTGATTTAATTAAATAATTAGGAATTATTTAATTGTAGATAAGAGGGAATTTATGGTGAATTAATTAAATAATGAGATTTATTTAATTAATGGAGACTTGAAATTTAGAAAGAAGATAATGATCTAATTAAATAATATAAATTATTTAATGGAGACTTGAAATTTGAAAGAGGATAATGATTTAATTAAATAATATAAATTATTTAATTAATGGAAAAATAAGGTTGATTTTGCTGAAATTAATTAAATAAAGGGGATTTATTTAATTAATGTTGAATTTTAAAGTTTTGGAAGAATTTGATGAAATTAATTAAATAATTAGATTATTTAATTAATATTGAAATGTAGGTGATGCTATAGATTAGACGAAATGCAAGTGATTCAAAGACATGGTCATTTTAGGGTGTCTACAGGAACCTTTCAAGAATTAAGTGCAAAAATACATGTTGAACTGAGACAACCAGAAATGAAAAGAAAAGTGAGAAGGGAAGTAGAGGAAATTACTAAGAAATATGGCATATCAAAGGAGGCAGTTGATGCAAATAGAGAAAAAGTAGAAAGAGCAGAGAAAGAGAAACAAGAAGTAAAAAAAAAAAGTGTTCCGGTGCAAGCCTCCTCCCGGACTAGGTCCTCCAAGAGCTCTGCACCTGCAACTTCTAAGAGCTCAAGATCCTCCAAACCGAAATCCAAGACATCCAGTAAGGGAGAAAAGAGAACAAAAACCAAGGCCACAAGGTCCTATATAAGTCAAAAGGATGATGAAGAAATAGAGACCGATGAGGAAGTTAAGAAAATGATGAAGAAGAAGAAAACATCAGGTGAATCCTCTGCCGGTGCAAACAAAGAAGAAGAGGCAGAAGAATTTGTTGAAAGGCCTACTCTCTCCATTAATAATGTCATCAAATCAGTCACTATGGATGGGAATCTGCACCCAATGACTGAATTTTATGATAAATATAGTGAAGCTGACAAGAAGATCTTGGAAGATGCTACAATCAGGTATCTAAAAATCTATAATAAAGCATTAATTGAAATCATCTCTCTAATCCCCAAAAGTCTAGAGAAGGAACTTGAACTGATAAAGGAGAATGCTAAAGCTAAGGACTTAGAGATCTGGGAGCATATTGCTATTCAGCTCTATCCTTCCATTACTCCAAAACAAATAAACATGATCTTTAAGGACTATAAGGATGAGTTCTAGAGCAAAGTAAGAATGAACAAACTTATGCTTGGAGAGACAGATCAAGTTGCCAAAGAAACAAAGGACATCCTTTGGAATGCATTTAAAAGATTCAATCTTCCTGTTATAGAGGACATAGATGATGAACCTTTTGCCATAGATGATGAAGGACTAAGTACATCAAAAGAAGAATCTACTGTGAAAAATGTAGAAGAGCCAAAGGAGATAGGTGAGGAGAGGACTAAGGACTTGGATTCCTCTGTTCTGGAAGAAGAAGTCCATGAAGAAGTAAACATCTCTTTTCTGGATCCCCCAGCAGACTCTGAAACTGAAGGAGAAGGAAGAAAACAGGAGAAATTGAGTCAAGTAGAGGAGGAAAAGGGAAGACAAGAAGAACAAACAGAGAAGACCTCTGATGACAACTCTGAGGCTACAAAAGGAAAGAAGTCTCCAACAAGAGACACTGCAGAAGTAGTGAAGAATTTCTTAACCAAGGAAATGATGGAGATAGATGAACCAGAACTGTTCCAAGTACCACTCAATTTTGACTCTCTCTCTTCGGTCCAGACAATGAAGATTGCATCCTTTGCTCAAGCCAAAGCAAAAGAGAAGCTTCTGAAGTCTCACATGGAAGATTGTGAGCTGATAGAAATTACATCAGGAATGCTAGAGAAGATCGTACCATCCTTCCAAAAGGATCCTTTGGCCTCTCCATCCGGTAACCTCAAATCTTTGATAAACTCTATCAACACTCATTTTGATTCCTTAGAGAAATCGGCAGAAGAAAAGGTCCAGAAAGAATTTTTGGGAAAGAGATTCTTTGAAGTATAGGGACTCATAGCAAATGATAGGAGAAATCTAGTTATTGGGATAAAGAGCCTAGTAAATGCTCTTAAAGATGGCAGAGAAATATACAAATTTTGTCTATCTTGGTCCACAGTGATAGAAGACATTGCCAAGAAGGTGGAAGAACAAAAGAGTAAACTGTCAAGCTTATCTTAGAATTTTGATCCTCTCACCTCATCCATAATGAATCAAGAGTGTCAGGCTATTGCCACTATAAATGAAATAAAGAGGCTTCAAAAGGAGAAGAAGAATAGAATAAGCAGGATGAGTGAACTAAGAGGGATAATTATCCCTAAGTTAGAGGCAATGCATGAGGCCCTAACTGATGCTCAGACTACAGCCCAGACCAGTGATCCAGTAGACTTAAGAAGGGCAGAAGCTTTTGCATTTTTGTTGAGTGGCCACATTTCAATTCTGGACAGGATGAAGTAGACTTGGGCGATAGAAGTTGTACAGTTGAAGACCACCTTTGCAGATATACTTAAGTATATGTAAGTATAACATGTATATATACTTATGCGGATATGTATAGGTTGATTTTTGCATATTTTGGTGTGCGGATTCTACCCCTTTCCATTGATGTCAAAGGGGGAGTGAGAAGTAGTGAAAAATGTGGAATCCAGCAAAGGGGGAGCTTTGGTAAAATGTACATAAGACAGAGCATCAGCCAAGGGGGAGTTTGCTATGACACTTAGTCATTTTTCACTAAGTGTTGCCATCAATACCAAAGGGGGAGATTGTTGGCAAGAGACATTGTGTGGTTTCATGATTGTTGTCATTAATGGCAACAAAGTCTATCCCACACATCTGCAGAGCATAGTATGTCTATATCGGAAGTCAGATTGAAGAGTGTTTTGGTCCGGTGAACAAGAACAAAGCATGCAACAAGGTCCGACAATCAGATCCGGATCTCTCAAAGGAAGTATCTCAGCAAAGTGTAGACTTGGGGAAGTCAAGAGGAACACCATGACTACTACATTCCAGAGATTGAGCCTCCGGTGATGAAAGAGTGAAAATATATGAGCATCTAAGTGTTGGGTTCCTGACAGGCAGAGCAAACTAAGGAAGAACTGACCGGCAGAACATCAGACTTTAATCCGGATGAGAAATTGATGATGGTCAAGTTATTTAAGAGATCATACATGGTTGGCTAACTTGATTGATGAGTTCTAACTCTATGTCTTGGATACACATGACATTTTAAGCATGGATTCAACCGACAGATCAGTGTTTAGTAAATATCTTGAGTATTCTAGTTGTCGACTAGAAAGATGTTGAAATCCTTGGTGCGGATATATATACCAGATGGGATTTGGTATGAAGGTGTGTGAGGAGCAATAGTGTGCGAAAAAAGGTAGAGAGAAGTGTGAAAGCAGCAATACAAGTCCGGTATGTGACAGAACAGTAGCACTAAAGCAAAGGAAGAATGAAGTGCAATAGATCAGTGTATTGAGCCTAACCAGAACTAAACCACAACATATGTAGATGCCTCTCTTCAGTTCAAACATCTGGTTACCTTCTATAACCTTGTAGACAGTGAGTCTCTTGTAGGCAGTGTGCCTCTGGTGAGCAGTGTGCTCAGGTAGTGAGCCCTAATTGGCAAGTGCCATTTTGTACTTCTTATTCTTTTAACAAAGAATACAATCTTGGGTTAGTCACCTCGTGGTTTTTCCCTTAACAGGGTTTTCCACGTAAAAATCCTTGTGTTATGTGTGTTGATTTCTTTTTTGCTCTCATGATTATGCATGCTTATATGTTTTGATGTTGCACTAATTGTTAAAGAAGAAAAGAAAGCTAAATATTTAAGATAACTAATTCACCCCCCCTCTCAGTTATCCACCTTGTTTCCAATAGAGGTGCCTTTCTCATTGCCATGATGAAGCAGCTATTGAAATCAGCTACTGTCTCATTGATGCCCTTTTTGATGGTTGTGAGTTCATGAATGACAAACTTGGTATCAATCCTATCCCCCTATTGCAATCTGAATACTCTCATGAACTCCTCCCAAGAATAAATGTTGTTATCAGGGAGAGCCTTGTACCATTCTTTGGCACTTTCTTTCAATGAGTGCACAAATAACTTCATCATTACATCCTTGTCTTCAATCTCATACTCATCAGTGACATTAATGAAATTCCTCAAGTGTTCCTCACCTATGACAGCATTATTTCCTTGAAATATAGCAATCTTCCCTCTAATCTCAGTTGGAATGGGATTAGGAAAATCAGGTATGCCAATGAAATCAAGCTGCTTATACCTTTTAGCTCCCAATGGCTACCTCTATACAATAAACCTATGTGCTTGTCTTTGTTGTGCATGCCCAACATACTAAATTTTGCCATGTTGTTGATTAGCTTGGTTCTGTGGTGGCTGAATATTAATATTTTGAGCAGGGACCTGATTTACGCCATGTCCCATTTGATGTTGTTGTCTCTGATTATGTTGTTGATTGTAGTGCTATGGAAATGCATGTTGCTGATTTGCATTTTGATTCAAGCCTTGTTGTTGTGCATTCCAATTTTGTTGGGCCTGCTAGTCAAGCTAAGCTTGTTTTTGATCAAGCAAAGCCTGCACTTACCTTTGTCTATTTCTAAGATGATCAAGCAAATCCAATTCATCCTAGATTCTTCTTTCTCTTTCCTCATCATCAGGGTGTTGCTGCTAATTTTTCTCATTAGGAATGGTATCATGCCAACTTCCAAGTGATCATGTGGAAGAATTAGGATGCTTGGTATGTTGATATATCTCTTCATTATCATTGGGCATCCCAAATGTTCTCAAATGTAGATCATGCAATCTAACTCTACTTCCTCTACCAATAATATTTTCATTTCTTCTAACATCATACTCATTCCTATTCATCCTTTTGCCTGTCTTGAGTATGTTATCTGTAGAGTCCTCAGAAGTATAATTGTATTGGCTTATGAGGTCGACAAATTTTGAGAATTAAGGTGTCTCAACCTTTGCAATTTCCTAGCATTGATATTTTAATTATGTATTTATTTATTGCCTAATTTTGTATTTACTTGCACATTCAGTTTGGTCACTTAGTTGAGGTGGCATTGTGACATGTCATCCTACTTGAAATGTGACTTGGATGGTCAAGTCAAACTCACATGGATTTGGGCATCCCATTTGGGGTGGCACTAATATGCCATGTGTCGGCATCTTATGGTATGTGGAAGAGGATATTCCATATGACAGAATCTATGACGCGTAAGAGCCAAGTATAGAGATTCTCAAGACAAGTGAAGACGAGTGTCGAAAAGAATCTTTACATCTGGAGAAGGCATCTTTGGGCGCCCAAGTTGGGCTATGACATGTTGTAAGAGGTGTAAACACCCTAAAATGACCATGTCATCACATCACTTGCATTTTATCTAATCTGTCACATCACTACATTTCAACATTAATTAAATAATCTAATTATTTAATTAATTTCATTGAATTCTTCTAAATCACCTGCATTTCAACATTAATTGAATAATCTAATTATTTAATTAATTTTATCTAATTCTTTCAAAATTCTAAAATTCAACATTAATTGAATAAATTGTATTTTATTTAATTAATTAAATTAAATTCCTCCATATTCTTCCAAAATTAAATAATGTTTATTATTTAATTAAATCATTATCCTCTTTCGAATTTGAAGTCTCCATTAATTAAATAAATCCAATTATTTAATTAACTCATCCAATTCTATCTTATCTATAATTAAATAATTCTACATTATTTAATTAAATCACTTGTTCTTCTAAATTTAAATACATCATGAAAATTTATTTAAATTATCTCAATCCTCTAAAAATAAATAAAATCAAATAATTTATTTAAATCTTCATATCTTATATATTCCTCTATCATGCACAAACAATTAAATAAATTTATTTATTTAATTTCAGTTATCTTCCAATTCCTCTTAAAATATCTTGTTAACTCAAGTGCACAATTAGTCTTATTTTTAGAACTCTAAAAAGGGCAAAATTACAAGTTGAGTTATCTATTTAATCAATCTTGTTTTCATCATATCTTAATAAAAATATCCTTATGGATTGACATATGTGTGCACATTCATTATGGTTATTTGTTTTATCTCCTCTGTTGATTCTTTTGAATTATCTGGACCGTTGATCAATCATGTTTGAAATCTATATAAACCCCCCTCATCTCCTTCACAAATCTTCTTCGATCACTTATTCTCAGGCATCCTTTACAGCGCTTTGAGCATACATCGCATCGATTGAGCAACTTTACGATCTTTTGACATTGATCTTTGAGCACTTTGAGCACTTTACTTGCTTGTTGCAAACATGGTTCAGCAGCATTATTGAGCAATCCACATTCAACAAAGAGAACAATACAAATCTGGGTAAAAGCTTTCTTATTTCATTGGATTTATTGATAATGGCTTTTATTTAGATTAGTTCTCTTTATGTTATGGGCTTTTGATTTAATCGATTTTCCTCATACACAAGAAGAATATGTTATTTTTAGTCTTGTATGATGGATTCTCTTACAACATTTAAGGTTGTTATGTTGGGAAAATCTATGACAGCTATAAGATACGTAAGATTATCTATCATAGTCTATTTTTAGCATGGAGTGCTCTATCCTTGGAAGTCAAATCTGCAATGTTATGACAGATGTAAGAGAGATATTTGTAGCTTGGAAAAGTGTCCTTTGATGCGGGAAAATGGCCATGTGACCAAGATGGATGCCTATCTCTAGAGGCTTCTCAATGTTGCCTTGAAACTCTTTATAATGCATTGTTTTGGAGGTGTAGTTGCATAGTGTTTGTACAGGTACTATTATGCTATCGGAATCACTCCAAAAATGACATTTGAAAACTCTTGGAAGAAATTGCATTGCAAGTGTATTGTAAACACACCATTGTTTTGATAATACATTGTGCAGGTTTTAGGGTGTGGAGTTTTTCACCTGAAAAGGTTTTCCCCACGTACATCTTGTGTCAACTCTTATTCTGTGTTGTGTTGCTGTTGTAATCTTTATGTTATATGTTTAACATTGCTGCAATTGTAAGGATTAAAAAGAATTTGCATACATCTCCCCTTATTAGATCAGTGTAGGAAGCGTTTTCGCATACCTTGCTTCCTTTCAGTTGGTATCAGAGCTTGATCACCTTTGGTCCTGGTTGTTGGGTAGGGGTTTTTGTACTGATCTTCAATTGAGTTGGAGTCTGTGCAAAGTATTCTACAATCCTATTGTAGGAAGGAGATGGCAGGCACATCCAGAAGAATGGACTTGGAAAAGTTTAATGGTAGCAATTTCAAGTTGTGGAAACTCAAAATGGAAGACATGCTTGTTGATAGAGATCTCTGAGAAGCTATATCTGGCACAAAACCAACGGCAATGGCTTAGGTAGATTTGGATCTCAAAGATAGAAAAGCTAAGGGTCTTGTGAGACTGTTTAGTTGATTTTGTCTTGTTAAATGTTCATGAAGAGAAGACCGCGAAGGAGCTGTGGAAGAAACTTGGTGATGTTTATCAGGCCAAATCCATAGTAAACAAGTTATTCCTATGGAAGAAGCTATATTCTCTGAGGATGCATGATGAAGGATCTATTGCAGATCATCTCAAAGTCTTTAACATGCTAGGTGCACAGTTGACATCTGTTGGTGTAAAGATGGAGGAGGAGGATCGTTGCATGACCTTGCTTTGTTCTTTGCCAGACTCATGGGACCACCTTGTCATGGCCATTGGGAGCACTACTACCACCTTCAAGATGGATGAAGTGGTATCTTCGTTGCTGTTTGAAGAGATGTGGAGAAAGTCTTCTGAATCAGCAAAGGAGGCTCTTGTGGTTCATGGTAGACCCAAAGAAAAAGGGAAAAAGAAAGAAAGAAAGTTGAAAAGGGCAAATCCAAATCCCGTGGGAGATCTAAATCTCCTAGAAAGTCCAAGGCTAGTGGAATTGTGATAAATCTGGGCACTTCTGAAAGGAGTGTAAAGAGGAGAAGAAGAAAAAGAAGAAGAAGAACTTCTCTGATTCTGATTCTGACAAGTCACAAGATGATGGTGATGCTTTTGTTGCAGCCTTGGTAACCCATGCATTGGAAGATGTGTGGCTAATTGACTCTGATGATTCTTTCCACATGACCTCACATCAAGGTTGGTTCACAAAGTATGAAGAGTTCGATGGTAGGAAGGTGTATCTGGGTGATGACTCTCATCTAAAAATAGTTGGCCATGGAAGAGTCTTGATCTGATTCCCTGATGGTTGAGTGAAGGGGATCAATGGAGTTTTGCACATCCCTGGTTTAGCATAAAACCTTCTTTTTGTAAGTAAGTTGAATGATGTGGGTGTGCAGGTTGTCTTCTTGAATGGACGATGCAAGATGACAAGAGGAGCTATGGTGCATGGTAAGGGTACTCTGTTTCAGCTAGATGCATGCACTGTTCAGTGCAATAGTTCCTCTATTTCAAAGAAAAGAGCTTTAGATTCTTCATCCTCACCATTGGAACCAGTAGCAAAGAAGTGTGTTGCTTCAACTTCTGATGGTCATGCTTTTTGGGTACCTAAGGGTGCCAATGCTTTGGAAATGAAACTTCCTGTTGAGAAGACAATGTTGTGGCATAAGAGACTTGGTCACATTAGTGAGAAGGGTCTTAGAGCCTTGAAAAATAAAAACCTTGTTGAAGGTTTAAATGATTGTAATCTTGAGTTCAACTTTTGCGAACATTGTATATATGGAAAATAAAATCGTGTTCAATTTTACTCTAGTTCTCATAAGTCTTCTAGTGTGTTGGATCTAATCTATTATGATGTGTTTGGTCCTATGAATGTTCCTTCAATTTCTAAATCATTATATTTTGTATCATTCATAGATGATTACAGTAGGACATAGATTTATTTTCTCAGAAGCAAATCTTAAGTCTTTAGTTGGTTCAAAGAGTTTAAAGATTTTGTAGAGAATTAGACTGTTAAAAAAATTAAGTGTTTGAGAACTGACAATGGTGGTGAGTTTTGTTTGGCAGAGTTCGATAGTTCTGTAAAGAACATGCGATTGAGAGACATAAGACAACTCCATACACTCCATAGCAAAACGGAGTTACAGAGAGGATGAACAAAACGTTGATGGAGAGGGCTAGGAGTATGCTTAGTGGTGTTGGCTTTGAACAGAAATTTTGGACTGAAGTTGTAGCCACTGCTTGCTACCTGGTTAACAGGTTTCCTACTTCAGCAGTTGTTGAAAAGACACCCATGGAGGTGTGATCTAGTAAGAAGCCTTCATTGAGACATCTTTGTGTTTTTGGTTGTGAGGCATATGCACATGTGCCTAAGGAGAAGAGGTCAAAATTAGAGAACAAGGCAGTTAAGTGTATCTTCATTGGTTATGGTGTCGGTGTGAAAGGGTACAAGCTTTGGGATCATGTGGCCAAGAAAGTCTTGTATAGAAGAAGTGTGATCTTCGGAGAGGTAACTCCTTCTCATGTTGTTTTACAACCAGAAGAAAAAGAAAAGAAAAGAAAGAGGATGTGGTTTAGTTTCCTTCTAACCCTGAGAAGACTGAACCGAAAGATCCTATTGGACCTGATGATGAGGAGAGCTCTAGCAACTCTGAAAGTTCAGAAGAGGAAGAAGAACATCAACCTTAGCCTTTGAGGAGGTCCACATGAAACAAAAAGCAACCTGAGAGGTGTGGTTATTCATTGCTTGATTCTAGTTGTGTTTTTGCTTTGATTTCTAACATTGATGAGTCTAGAACTATTAGGGAGGCTATGGGCATGAAAGATGCAGGTTCCTGAAATGAGTCCATGGAGGATGAGATGGTTTCTTTGGAAAAGAATAAAACATGGGACTTGGTGCCTTTGCCTGATGGACGAAAACCTGTTGGATGCAAATGGGTGTTCAAGAAGAAATTTGGTGTAGATGGCAGTGCTGAGAAGTATAAGGCCAGATTGGTTGCAAAGGGGTATTCACAAGTGGAGGGAATAGATTATGGTGAAATTTTCTCTCCCATTGCAAAGCTGACATCTATTCAATTCATGTTATCTCTTGTAGTAGCTTATGATTTAGAAGTGGAAAAAATGGATGTGAAGATAACTTTCCTTCATGGTGACTTGGAGGAAGAAATCTACATGTCACAACCAGAGCACTACATAGTGAAAGGTAAAGAAAATTTGGTTTGCAAGTTAAAGAAGTATTTGTATAGATTGAAACAATCTCCTAGTATGTGTTACTTGAAGTTTGATGCCTTTGTGTTGTCTATTAGATTTCTAAGATTGAAATCAGATCATTATGTGTATTACAAGTTTGACAATGATCATATTCTCATTATTGCACTATATGTTGATGATATGTTGTTGATTGGGAATGGTAAGAATATGATTTCTGATTTGAAGTCTTAGTTGTCAGCATAGTTTGAAATGAAAAATTTAGGAGCAGCCAGGGACATTCTGGGAATGGAGATCAGAAGAGATAGAGAAAACATAAAACTTTGGTTAGGCTAGAGTAAGTATGTTAACATTGTGTTGGAGAGATTCAGTATGGTGGATTGCAGACCGTTGACTGTTCCTATTTCAATGGGGACAAAGTTATCTTTTGATGATTGTCTAAAGTCTCCTTATGAGACAGAGAATATGAGCAGAGTACCTTATGCTAGTGTAGTTGGCAGCTTGATGTATGCTATGGTCTGTACAAGACTAGACATTGCCCAAGCAGTGAGAGTCCTTAGTTAGTTTATGGCTAATCCTAGACAGGTACATTGGGATGCAGTGAAGAAAGTGTTCAGATATTTGAGGGGTACTTCCGAGTATTCTTTATATTATCATGGTTATCCTACTGGACCTTAGTATTCTATGAGTATTAGTAGATTTGTGGATTCCAATTGGGTAGGTGACATTGACAGCAGGAGATCCACCAGTGCTTATGTGTTTACCATGTTTGGTGGTGCTATTAGTTGGATGAGTAAGCGACAACCTGTGGTTTCTTTTTCCACAACAGAAGTAGAGTACATGGCAGAAACTCATGCTTGTAAGGAAGCCATTTGGCTTAAGAGGTTGTATTCAGATGTTGGTTTTGATGTAGGATAGATTACCATCCATTGTGATAGTCAGAGTGTGATTTGCTTAGCAAAGAATCCTACCTTCCATGCCAGAACAAAGCACATTGATGTTCAATTTCATTTTGTTCGAGATATGGTAGAAGATGGGAAGGTGATGTTGGAAAAGGTGGACACTTTGAAGAATGTTGCAGATGTATTGACTAAACCTATGGGCGTAGATAAGTTTAGATGATGTTCAGAGTCTATGGGCCTCTTGGTCCCTAGCAGTTAAATCTTGTCTTTCTATTGGCTCTTGCAAGGTGTTCGACAAGTGGGAGAATGTTGGGAATTAAGGTGTCTCAACCTTTGCAATTTCCTAGCATTGATATTTTAATTGTGTATTTATTTATTTCCTAATTTTGTATTTACTTGCACATTCAGTTTGGTCACTTAGTTGAGGTGGCATTGTGACATGTCATCCTACTTGGAATGTGACTTGGATGGTCAAGTCAAACTCACATGGATTTGGGCGTCCCATTTGAGGTGGAACTAATATGTCATATGTTGACATCTTGTGGTATGTGGAAGAGGATATTCCATATGACAGAATCTATTATGTGTAAGAGCCAAGCATAGAGATTCTTGGGACAAGTGAAGATAAGTGTCGAAAAGTATCTTTGCATGTGGAGAAGGCATCATTGAGTGCCCAAGTTGGGCTATGACATGTTGTAAGAGGAATATGCTATTTTTAGTCTTGTATGACAGATTCTCTTACAACATTTAAGGTTGTTATGTTGGGAAAATCTATGACAGCTGTAAGATGCGTAAGAGCATATGTCATAGTCTATTTTTAGCATGGAGCACTCTATCCTTGGGAAGTCAAATCTATCATGTTATGACAGATGTAAGAGAGATATTTGCATCTTGGACAAGTGTCCTTTGATGCGGGAAAATGGCCATGTGGCCAAGATGGATGCCTATCTCTAGAGGCTTCTCAATATTGCCTTGAAACTCTATATAATGCATTGTTTTGGAGGTGTAGTTGCATAGTGTTTGTATAGGTACTGTTATGCTTCCATAATCACTCCAGAAACATTTGAAGACTCTTGGAAAAACTTGCATTGCAAGTGTATTGTAAACACACCATTGTTTTGATAATACATTGTGCAGGTTTTAGAGTGTGGGGTTTTTCACCTGAAAAGGTTTTCCCCACGTACATCTTGTGTCAACTCTTATTCCGTGTGTTGTGTTGCTGCTATAATCTTTATGTTATTATTTAACATTGTTGCAATTGTAAGGATTAAAAAGAATCTGCATACATCTCCCCTTATTAGATCAGTGTAGGAAGGAAGCATTTCTGCGTACCTTGCTTCCTTTCAACAAATATATTTTCTTGGGCATTTCTTGTAGGTACCACATTGGGTCACCTTACCCTATACCTACTCCTCCTATTTCCAACATTACTAGAGGATTCCTCATGTCCAGGATGCTCCTAGTTTCTTCCTCTATCCATTATGGAGTCGCCACTTCCCCTGTTGGGAAGAAAAACTTGAACAAACATTGTATTTCAATATCACAGCAACTAGAAATAAAATCTAGTGGCTCCCTGGCAATGACACCAATTTGTTAACGTAAGTTAACAGGCTACCAACTTACACATAGCAACATACTGCACAATTGCAAACTTGTTGTTAGAAGGACGTGAAAATTAATCCAGATGCCAAAAACTTGGAAATGGATAATGTAACTCTATCCTTGGCAATGGCACCAATCTGTTGGGACCCAAAATAATGGCAACACAAAACTCTAAAACATTCCTAAATGACCTAGGTCAGGGACTGTCGTTAGGGTGATAGGAAGAGGTTTATCAACAAGTTTTAGGCAATCTTGGCCAACTAACAGGGGTGGGTAGGCTCCTCTACACTTTGAGCTCAGCTTAGACTCTAAAGGGATATTCCAAGGGGTATAACTAAGCAGGTATTAACTTCAAAACTAGATGAACAACTAAAAATCAAAAGATAACCAAACCCAAATCGTTCTCTAGGCCCCAAAAACTGTCACTAGACCTAGAACAACTAGTCATCACTAAGAACCCCTATATAGCTGATGAAAGGCACTCCCATTGACAATGGAAAGTACAAGTATGCTTGTTTGGTCAGCAAAGAATTGATACTTTAATGACTCATTTACAATGTTTCTTGTTTTCAGGATAGAACCACAACAACGCATACAATACTAACTACTTATTTCACACATGATGAGTTTGTTTTAGAATTTTTCTTTTAAAGAGGTGTGGGTGATCAAACATCTCAAACCAGTGCCTATTATGATGGCCTATAGATTCCATGGTTTAGTAGAGGATAAAACACAACACAGAAATGAAACGCGCACTTTCTGGATATTCAGATGCAAGAAAAATAATAATCAATGAAGAATATACTTAGTAATCCTTAGTCAGAATACAATCATTCATCTATAACCACAGAAAATATCATCACATAGCATGTAATGTTTTAATAATCTATCATATTCATCTAATCAACTGTTACAACCATACCACGAACTGTGGTAAGAGGAAACCCTAGCTGAAACTTTGGATTTCGTTGAACAATTACATAAGAAGAAGGAGAAGTTCATACACCGATCACTAAAATCAATATGAGAACCTTTCATAACATGTGTCTTATCCGCTGGAGAACTCGAATGTTTTGCTCTTTGAAACCCTAGAGAGCTCTACACTTGGTTGCCTAAAAATGCCAAAAGACCAACCCTTGAAAAGAGTTCAAATCTTGCCTTTATATCCTTCACACGCAAGTCTGAGAATGAAATGGATACCAAAATCCTCAACAACCCCACCAACTATATTAAAAGCATTAATTTCAGCCACCCACTTTGCATTAATGGTATTCTTGGAAGCATTTGGCACATTCCCAGGCGGTTGGAGGAGTTTGGAAGGCTAGGAAGTCGACCTCTAACAAATCAGACTTCAGAGGTCGGGCCTTTGCTTTGCATTGTGCACTTTGAAGGAAAAGGAGAGAACACCCGACCTCAAAATACCAAGACAAATGAAGAGCATCGGGGGTCGGGCCTCGAGCCTTTTTCCTTTCGCCTTCCAAAAGGAAGAAGGAAGAAAAGGAAATCAGACCTCAAAAAACATAGATGCTATTAAATAGTTCAGCAGACTTTGGACTTTGAGCCTTTTGCCTTCTACCTTCCAAAAGGAAGAAGGAAAGAGAAATGCCTGCTTGCCGATGTCTGCAACACTTAGCGCAATTTTGAAACCATAGAGGATTGGCTGCCGGACCTTCTCCCTTCTGCCTTCCAAAAGATAGCCTATTGTGGGTCCACCCAAAAGGCTTAATGGAGTGGCGGAATGCATTAGAAAGAATCAACACTTGTTGGGGGTCAACCATCAGGCCTTTCGCCTTCCACCTTCCAAAAGGAAGAAGGAAGAAAAGAAGAAGAGCCAACCTTCGAGCTCCACTACCCACTTCATACTTAGAATAATTTGAACAAGTAAACCTGTCAGACTTCGGACTTTGGGGCTTCTCCTCGACACTTGCCTTATAGAAGACCAAAGGCAAAAGGCCCAAACTTTGACCTTCGATACACTTAGAAAAATTTTAGAGCTTTATTTCAGAGCCGATAGATAAGGCAAGATGGAAGACATGAACCCCAAACTCCAAAACTCTGACAAAGGTAAAAAAACACAAGGAGACACTTAGAATTTTTGACTTAGTCATTTTTTGGGCTTTTCCCTTGTACTTTTAAAAAGGCATACATATGAAAACCTATGAAAGATGTCTTTGACCGAAACTATAAACTATAGGTTCAAGTGGGATTCAAATAAAATTTGGGGGCAAAATGGGGCATTTTGGGGATAGTTTTTTTAAGTCCCAACAAGGTGAAATGTGCAATTATAGTGAAATACGGTAGGATCTACATTGACTAGATATTGATTGGAATGTTATTGAAAACCTGCAAACAAATAGACAAAGTGAAAGAAAATATTTATGGGTGATGCAAGATTGCTCTTACACCCTTGGATGCTCATACATCAATTGTTTCATGACAATAGTACATTTATCCTAAGAACCAATAAAACTAACACCTATACCAACAACAAGAAATAATCAATCACCAAACAACTACTAAATTGATCAAGCAAACATGAAACAAGAAGGAAAGGGATTTATTTATCAATTTTATTCAAAAATTAGTGAGTTGTATTGTTTGTTTTATTCTATGGAGATACATTTGGAACTAGAGAAAGTTGAAAGAAACATTTATATTAATTCATTATTCATTTGTGATTGAAATCATTGTTTCAAGTCATAAGAAAATCAAAAGAGAAATATAAGTTATTAATTTTTTTATGTTAGTTTGCACATCAATTTGATTTGAATTGTTATAGTTGCATGTAAAACATCCAAAAATGTGAAAAGAACAAAAATACTAGTTGCACTCATAAATTTTAGCATTCATTGTTAGATAGATTGTTAATTATTTAAATATCAATAAAATTATAAAAATATAGTTTAGACTTGCTTTCTCTTATTAGCATTGTTTACTTTGACATTTAATCTAATTTAATTCATAATTTTCACTTTATAAACAATCAATCCAACCAAAAAACAAAACATACAACACAACAAATTCAGGTCTTTTTTCATTCAAGCCAAGTGTGCTCCAAAACTTAGTCTCAACAACCACATTTGACAATAATTGTTTTTAACAAAACACAAACAAGTGCAAACTTTCAATGAATTATGATCAACCAATAGTAATCAAGCTACCTAGATCCAAGGACATATTTATTCACATTCTCTTTCCCTTAGTTGTATTTCACATATCATGTTCATATGTCTTGGGATTAGAGAGGATTGTCCATAGAGGTTAACTTGAGGGAACTAAAGGAAAACTCACCTTGCCTAGAAATCATTAGGGAAAAAGAAGTCCAAGCCATACAACAAGATTAACAAGAAAATGACTAGAAATTGGCTATCAAGCTAGCACATCTTGAGGCATTATTTGAGGTAGAGACACGTCGTCTCAATATCTTCTTAGAGAATTCCTATCAAAAACTTGACATTGTGCATGCCACCATAAACACCCATATTAAAATCATCACTACCATGCCTTTACAAAGGCAAATAATTGTTGCCACCCATAGGGAACTTCTTCCTTGTGAAGAAGGTAGTCCTCCAGATGCTCCTTTGCTTCACTTGCTTTTACAACGTAAGTATGAGTCATTTGTCCATATGCAAGACATATGTGTTCAACATTTGTGTTTTCCATTTTTATTTATGCACAATAGTGGTGAGTCATATTTGGAGCATACAACTATAGAGAAATAAACACATGGGAATACAACTAAAATAATAAAAGAGTTTGTAAAGGGGGAACACTTTGATAGTTGTGGTTAGGATGTTGCAAAGTGGCAAGAAGATGATCCTTAAAGCTTCAAATAGATTTGTCCATGAGCAATGCTATAAAGAATGAAGAAGTTGCAAGAGAGAACATACATAAGATTTTATAAAGATTGATTAAAGATCTTGACATGTTCAACGAGAAGGGAAAGATTGGTAGGAAAAATATATGACAAGATTGGAAATGGCATAGTGTCAAGAGATATTTGAAAATAGAAATGCAATGGAATGCATATTTATAATGGGCCATATGATTTAAATTAACTAGGATGCTACTGCAAATGCAATGGTCTCTGTCTTGAGATAGGTTTAGACAAGTGTGGAAAACTAGGCAAAACAAAGATGAAGTTAACATGGCATCTTAATTATTGGAAAAGGGATAAGGAATGAGATAAAGTAAGTCATAAACATGCTATGAAGGTGGACAATACAATGAGTGCAATACATAGAGTATGAATTGTGAAGTATGAAATTTTTGTCTCTATAATAGATAAACAAGTATACATCATGGGCCAGTGGATTATGTAATACCTCACTTGATAGATCATTTGTAAGAGAATTTTGTAAATCATTCACATCCATTTTTTGTATATTAATTCAATCATAATGGTGGTAGTTTGGTGGGAAATCGTGGAGAGGGATGAAGAAAAAGGAGTATGGGTCAATAAAGAGGGACAAGAGGTCCAAATAATAGTAATATGAGTGGTCAAAGAGGGAGTGGAAGAAACTATGGGAATGTGGGTGGTCAAAAGAGAGTATACATATAGGTTGAGACATAAGGTTGTGATGGTTAAATAGAGGTCAGAAAGTGAAGGTGTGGCTATGAATGTAGTAGAAAAGGGTTAAATAATATGAGAGATGTGAGAGTAACAAGTTTAGGCAATAGGAATGAGAGGGATGAAGGCAGGTGTAGAGGATGGTTGGAAGATCATAGGTAAATCATGAGAAGGTGAATGGCACAAATTAGCTAGGGTTTGGGAAAGGGATGTGGAGCTCATAGGTAAACTATGGTAGGTGAATGGTGGATATAGTCTAGGGATTATTGAAGGGGTAGGGAAACATGGTCCACCATATGATGAGACTATGTATCTTCAACGGGAAACATGGTCAACCCTATGGCCTCAATTATATCCATTCTATTTTGTTTGGTGTGAAGTATCTTACAAAGAGCATCAATGACAAATGAAGTAGACATATCATCATGTATGGTACCTAGTCAATTGATTGTGCAAATATTTTAATTTATCCACCAACTCATGTTTCTTTTGATTTTCAACATTCTCAATAAATGCCTCATGGTCATAATATCCTTTTTCCTCATTTGAATGTAACATGTTATCCACATAAGGGGTAGAAGGAAGAAAGGTAGTCATGGTGAGAACATGAGGGCTCGACCTAACACTTCATTGAATGGGACCTAAGGGTCTTAGGAGCTTCTAGGCATGCAAAGCTAATGGCTTGATAAATACTTGAGATAAATGCATACTAGGCCAAAATAAAAATAGAAAATATCATAAAATCTATACCCTAAAAGTGTAGACATGGAAGTTGTACATTCACCAATTTAGCTGTAGAAAAAATGATTTCTTGCACTAATATATGAATATCTAATTCTAATCAAATCAAACCTACAAAATAAGGAAATGAGATTGAAATAGAAGTTTGAGATTTAAATAATTGAGACAAAGGACTAAAAATAACTAAGAGGGAATAAGGGGCTTATTTGGATTTAAATTAGTGTGATGTTAATTTTGACCCTATTAACCAATTGATGTGTTGTTCAACAAAAAACTAAAATTAGCCAATAGGCTTTTATATGTGAGCATTATAGTGCTCGGAATTGTCTCATGCTGGAAAATTTTATAAAGTCATCAGTTGTTCCTATCAACGTTTTTCTTGAACCTCCTATGGGTGCAAGTGCTAGTTTATGATATGGTTCATAAATACAGATCAAGAAACTAGTACAAAGATATTTTAAAAAAAATACTATTGATGATAAAACCACATTAGGTGTCCTAGTCTTGGACTAGGTCATGCCATGTGACTTAGTATGATTAGTATGGCCTTGTCTAAAATTGATGTAACTTTAGAATTGATGTAACTTGCAATGCACTCAACTTCTTTGTAGATGTTCATTGAACAAGGAGTTGTGTTGAAAATCATAATTAAGCCTACTATAAGGTAAAGAAAAAACCATCAAACTAATTTTGAAAAATCCATTATGTCAAAATCACCTCGAAAAATAAAAAAATATCTTAGAGAGTCACCATACTTTTGGAGCGACAACTTTATGAAGGCCAGTGGAGATTCTAAAAGTGAGAATGCTATACTAAATAGTTTTGTTCCAAGTCATTGCATCCAAGGCTTATTCTAGAAAGGACTTACCTGAACAGAATTGGGCACGCTACTCTCCATAGTTTTCATCCAATCTCGAAGAAACGTCGTATTGAAGATCAAGACAGATAAGATTCTGCACCAAAATAAATCACCACTCCAGTCGAGTCGGTTAAAAGAGGTTGAAAAATGGAATAGTAAAAGAAGTAATGGTAGGCTGTAACTTAACTTTGAGCAATCAAAATGAACCAATGGAGAAAATGAATCCTGGAAAGGGATATCCATCGTAAGATAGTATCTGTTAACCGACAGATATCTGTCCTTTCACAGATCAACATCTATTGTCATTTTTCCTTTCCCGCATGACACCTTGCAAAGATCATTCTCCGTTATCATTATTCATTTCACACACCTTTCATAGATCAATCTCCGTTATCTTCTTCCTTTCACATACATAATTTTTTGTAGTTGTCATTCTCAAGAAGTTGAGATAGATGAGGCCAAGTTCCAACAATGTGTGTGTGAAGGGCACAACTAATGCCTCTAGAAGAGAGGACCAAGGTTGGTAGGTGTGAGCTATAGGCATTAGCCATTGCCAGTCCTTTTACTATGTAATTGCAATTTTACCTACCCTTAGTTATTGCATTAAACATTGCAATGGTGTCAATGTCCACTCACATTTAGGGTAAAATTGAATGGTGGATTGATTGTATTTAGGATTACATATAAGTTTGTAAAAATAACTTTTGCATTACATTATACACTTAAATATTTAGTTTAAATGAATGAATTCAGACAAATAATCGAAATAAATGTTAAAATAAATATGAGAAATTTGAATATGTGGATATTTGGCTCTAATTTTGATGTAGATATCTTTGTTCAAGTGTTGGAAAGTTATTCATCAAGGTTCTAAAATTTTACATTCTATCATTGACCTATGAATTTGACTACACAGTATTAGGCTTCATTTTCACGAGTGTGGAAGTGAATTTCACATGTGCAGACCTAAACTAGGTGCATGGATTTAAAATTGCAAGTCATGGATTTGATCTGGAACAATTTTACAAACTAGAACATGTTTGGCTTGATTTTAGGTGTTTGGATTTGTATAAGGATAGATGGTTTTTACAAACACCTTTGGGGAATCTTGTAGTGTGTTTTCCTTACACACTCCCTTCAAGTAATCCATGCTCGCTTAGATGAATTCCTCAACTTCCCTTATAGCTAATTGTCTTTAGACTCCAGATCCTTTCAAAGTCTTCAATGCCTTCTTTTCAAGTTCTAGGTCACCTCATGTGGTTTGTGCAACTCAAAACATGAGCTATGGGTGCCATGATATTTATGAGGCTTTTCCCATAGCTTCCAATATCTCAACATCACTCTCAACCCCTTCATTAGTTTTGGTTGAGTCTTTAGGCTCTCTAAAGAAGTGTCCAATGTCATAATTATCAGTTTCAAAGGCTTCTCTTGCTTGCAAGCCCCCTATTTGCATGGGCCCCACTCTTGCTTCATGATTGGTCTCACATTCTATTTGCCCTTGTGGTGACTTTGCAACTATAAGTCCTATAGGCCATTCAATGTCCCTCTAATGGTGCAAATGATTTCCTTCCCATAGTGTTGATGTCACTATAGGTCCCACCTCTTCATCTTCCTCAAAGGTTCTCATTAGTTGCTCCACACTAGCATCCTTTTGAATGTGCAAGGTGTTGATCTTCTAGGGATATTTGATGATGTTGATGTTTTTGCATTATCCCTTCTATATGCCATCAAGCCTAATCCTATGGTGGGCCCTATTTTAGGGTCCCCTCTATTGATGTGGTTTTGACACACCAACTTTCTTGTGAGCTATGAAGCGCTACAGATTGGAATGACAAATGTTCCCCTACTTAGAAAGTGGCTAGCCTCAAGAGTCTTCTTAAGAAGTTTACCAAAATCTCTGAGTTGGAGAGCACGTTGGCTAATCTGTTTAAGGGGCTACAATGAATAGTAGGAATAATTCACGTGAAAAAGAGGTTCACTTAGCAAAAATGATTCACTATTAACCAGCACAAACCTTCTACTTCACTTTTAAATGCATTGATGATTTTAGCTTTAGTTTGTTTGACTTCCTTTGATGATATTTGGAATTAAAGTGTATTGAAATCAGAATTTAATTACATCGAATTTGAAGACTTATACATACAAAAATATTCTAATTTAAAATAATTCAATTCTAATTTTTTGGACAATGAGAAATGTGTATTAAAATCTTCAAGATTTTGCCACCTAGAAGTCAAAAAAGTAGCTCAAATCTTTGTCTTGTGTGATTGAAATTTATCATTAAAACTTTAGAATTAAACTAATCTACCATCCATGTAAAAAAGAAAAGAAAAATGAGAGGGAGAAGGAAAGGGTTAAAGAGAAAATAAAAAATAAATCCAAACTTGTCTCCAATCCTCCTACACACTATTTTGCAAATGAACGAACTCAACATGAAATTGATCTTCACTAGACCCATTACCCATAATCCCAATGCGAGATAGTGCAATCTTTGAAGGAAAAACCACATGAATGATTGTTATCAAATTGCAATGTGCATGAATGTATTCATTCAACCACAAAAAATACCTCACCATCAGCAAGGCATTAATGGTTTAAACAAGTTAAAGTTCACTGGTATTTAGTGAATTAAATATGTAAGATGAAGTGGAAAGGAAATAAATTTAGAATTTGGAAAAAAACATTGAAAGAGAAAAATCAAAAAAATAGAGCAAAGCTAATATGTTGTATTCAGTTCAAGGTTCCCAATCCTCAACAAGTTTTTTGATGCTTTAAAATGAGCCTCACATGAGTATAGATAGGAAAAATTGGATGAAGAAGACAAACAATCATTCCCTCCAAAATCACAAAATGACATATTACTTTATAATGTGAAGTGTAATGCCCCAAGATTTCACTAAGGACATTAACCAAACAAACACCAGACAAACAAATATTTTGCATTTACAAGTGTGACACTTGTCGCATTGCACTCACATGTGCATAAGTGTCATGACAAGCACAACAACACACTAGATGACATTACCATTGCCCTAGGCAAGGTGGCACAAGCAGAAGACTTCACCCATCAGGTGATAAAGTCACCATGAGGACCATATGGGAAAATGGAGCTTCCTCCACGATGACGATTGGACACAACTCCATGCCCTCATTCTCTTGTGAACACATGGAGTAGGATGAGGGTGACAACTACCTCCAATCCATTCCATGACAACTCAAAAAACACCCAAAACACAAGGGGAAACCTACACAAGAGGTTGGACAACTATGAGGCATAAGACCTTAATCAATTGGAATGACCACCAGTTGATTTCATGCAATGGCACACTTCCCAATGTAAAAGAGGATATAACTCACCAAAAACATCACATCCCAACAAGGTGAGATGATAGGAAGACTAAGGAGATCAAGGGGAATAACTTCTGTATAGAAAGTGTCTTCAAAAGGGTTGGGAAGTGATCGTTGTCCAAAAGCCTAAAGACTATAGTTTGAGAAAGGAATTTAGCACTAAAAGTGGATTCCCACACTAGAAATGGACTACAATGCATTTACTCAAGTGTCCATTCTAGGCATTAGTGTCTCACCTAGGTGCTAGTGTCCAAAATCTATGTTGTCATCCTTGAAAAGTGCTTGAATGTGAAAATTTTCTAGAAGTCAAGTCTATGACTTTCACGTAGACTTCAATAAGGGTCCACCTAATAAGAACATTACCCTTAGGCCACTTACCAACCATCAAAAGACAAAATAAGCTCATGGAGTTAACATAAGACCTACATCTTCCCAAACTATGAACAACATGCTTGACGGAGACACACTCCATCCAAGAGGGATGGTCATCAAGTGGAACATTCACAAGACTAAATGGAATGTCACAAGACACCAACAAGACACACTCCATGCTGCATGGACATGCACAAGTGACAGGGCTGACAAGTAGACTAAGGGTATGACTTCCCTCAAAATACTATCAACTTCCCAAACTCACAAGCAACTCAATTACCATTTTAGACAAAGCATTAATCCATCTACACAAGATGCATATCCAATAATCTAATTGTGAAATTAAACAATTATAACCATAGAAACCATATGGATAAATATTATAAAAGCATTACAAAATGCCATGCATGTTTGACAACAACATCAACACACACCAAAGAAAAGATAGGATCATCACCTCCTACATGGGCAAAATGTGATCCAATACTAAAATATCTAACATCATTAATACAATAACATGTTAAAATGTCAAGATTACAACATGTGAATCATACCAACATCCTCACAAGTCAAGGCATGGAAACATCCCCAAAGATATCAAAAGAATATCGCATGCTACGGATCTCATCCCAAACATGGATGAATTATAATCTACATGAAAGAATACATCATAACATAATTACAATCTTATTACAACAGTCTCAAGGACCCCATTTACAATAATAATAATAAACAATAATTAAATGATACAAGATCATAATATACCAAATAGTCCAACACACTCTTCAAAGAGCATCCTCCAAGCTCGCCTATCCCTAACAGTGGTTTAGAACCACCTAACCATGTGGTACCCTTAGGCCCACCCCATTGTCCTAGGATATGGTCTAATTGGGTACAAGCACACTCACACAAGCAAGGAGTACATGGAAACACTCACACCATCTAGAAGCATACAATCACATGTGGCAACCCATGCCAATCAAATGCATACCAAGTATGAATACTCACAAATCACATGTGGCAACTCATGCCAATCAATGCATACAAAGCATAAAATAATGCCAACACAACATTCATGCATAGGGGATTTTTAAATATCCACACACATACATATATGAGAGTACAACAATCCATCAACATACATGCAAGTGATCTAAACACATTTCAGATGCCAAATCTGAAGAAAGGATAGGACGAAGATCTTAAAGTAGGCCAAGGATTGTCATTTCAATAGCATGACGACCACGAAGGGGTTGAGTAGAAAACCAATCCTCATATGAGGAATACATTGACATTCACCAACTTCCCCGAGTTGTGGCATGCCCTTTATGCCCAAGATTGAACCTTTTCAAGCATTCAAATCATGGCATAGATATCTTTATTAATCATACATTTTATTGTCCCAATTTTTATTGCATTGTCACTTGTTTATTAACTCTCCACCTACACTTTCCACCAATCCCTTTGTATCGTGGTAAGCAGTGAGAGCCCGCCCCTTCCCTATTCTATACCTCAATCCTATAAGTCTAATGTACCAAATTGACAATTTGGGTGTGGCATAGAAATCAATGCAACAACTTATATATATATATATATATATATATATATATATATATATATATATATATATATATATATATATATATATATATATATATATATGCTACAACTTATATATATATGCTAAAATATGCAGAATCTTAAAATAATAGGGAGACTACTCATCCTGCATTATAAAACATCCATATAAAGCTTATAATGTAATTTTCATTCCTTTGAAAATGCAAAGAAAAATCATAAAACCCCAATTCTTCCATTAATGGAAGTGGTTGCTACCTCACATCTTTTTCTATTTTTTTCATATTTCAAATTAAAGGGAATTTCAAAAATCTAAATATACCCTCTTATCCCAAAAATGCACAACCATAATCTCAACTCAAATTTGAAAAAGAGGATTTCAATAAAAAATTCCATAGTAATAGCTATTTTTGGCACATTTTGAAAATTTTAAAACATAATTAAAACATACAAATGAAGCATCCAAATTAAATCAAACTCAATCCTTTAACAAGGAGGCCATAAGCAAACCACTTCTTGTGGCATGCAAATGAAATAATTCTAATTAACAATAATTTAGAAGAGGAAAAATGCCTTCTTAGTGCAAGCTTTGCAAAAATGGAGAATGTTCTTGAAGCCCAAATGCCTCCACATTCCTTTGCCAAACACAGACCATCTTTCCCAAGAAATCCACAATCCAAGCAATCAACAATCACTTCCTTTTAATCTTCTAAAAAATGTATTTCTCATGCAACAAGAAAAGGGTTTGAGGAGAAAACACAAATGCATAATGAAAATAGAACTCTATTTTTTCCTTATATGCTTTCCAAAAGCCCTTTTTCTATTTCTTTATTTCTTTTTCTAATATTTCTATTTCTATTTTCCTTTTTTTTTCCAATTTATTTTAAAAAAACAACTTTTGAGAACATAGGGAAAATAAATAATTAGATTAATACAATTAATGCCACAAGGCTATGCAACATAATTTAACTCACATTTAAGAATTTCCAAAAATTAATGGAATTAGATTAAATTTTAATTATAATGCAATTCTACCTTTTAAAAGAAAGTTACTTCATTTTGAAGAAAAAATTAACTTCGCTTTAAATTTCCTTGGATTAGAATAAAATAATGCACTAGACTTTTCCATTAAGGTAAAATTAATATTTTTAACTCAACATAAAATATTCCATAAACACAGAAAACATGATTTTCGAGATAAATTAAAATATAATGCAAAAAGAGAAAGGAAACACATGCAAAGGACTCATGCACACTTTAGGAGTTTCCACGACATGTAGACTCCATATTTGCCACCAATTATGACCAAGTAACCATAGGGACTCACACCACTCATCTTGCACTCAAACTAAGTGAGATAGAGGTTAACAAACACATGTTTACCCAAATACAACCATCTCCAATATATAACCATCATTGGAGAAATGACCCTATACCTACACACTCAGGTCAAACTTCAAGTGTACTTACTCCACATATAATAGTTGAAGCAACATAATCCACCCCAATGTGGTGTAAATCATAACATGATATATAATTATCATACTACTGTAAATTATCTATTACTAGCATGATCTAGGAACAAGATGCATAATCACAACATTTCACATTACCGAAACAAATATAATAATCACAACTATAATAAATATGGTGAAAATAATGAAGTTAAAACATTATACTAATCTAACATATAAAGGCACAACATATGCATCCCATAATGCATAGTTAGAAATCTAATGCCAATACAAAACCTCATCGGAAACACCTTGATGGTCATGTAAAACACCTCCAAAGAGCATCCCAGTACACTATTAGAACCCCTCAATGGCACAATAGGCTTCAATGGAAAGTTTAGTGCAATGACTCATAGAATGAGAATCACATAATACACTAATAAAACTCAATATAACATTTCAAACGAATCAAAAAGTACAGCAGGCAAACACAAGGGCAGGAATTACATGTGAAGAGTCATGTGGACTAATTTGTCACATTCTATTCTCTCATTGTATGTCATCTAAAATTTAACGTGTAGATGCATGTATTTTTCCTTATAAAAATTTAAAACCATGCATTCTCATTCTGTTCGCCATGCATTTTTTAGTGATGGGCTCAAGGATTATCTAATTTTTTCCTTAACAAAGAGTCTCAGGTCATCTAGTATAGGTTGTCCCTTCTATGCCTTAGAGATTCCCAAAACACCATCATCCATTTCCCTTTACATTCCCAATGAGTTCGAAATAAACTCAAGATCTTAGCTTTATATTGATCCTGGTCTTAGCTGGCATCTAGCTGAGTCTAAATGTAGCAAGTTTGTAAACCTACAATGTCCAACAAAAGCTAATAGGTAGGTTTGACTAGTTCTCCTTAACAGATAGGAAGACTTAGAGATGGTGATCCTTTTAGTTAATCTAACTCCTTATTCACCTGGCCAAAAATGTTAAGGGGATCATAACTCTACAAAGAAATCAAAAAGAAAAGAAAAGAAAGAAAATATTGTTGATGTTTCTACTCTCAGGTGGATATTAGTCTAAGCTTGAAGATACAAGGGTTACATCTATCAAAGAACGAAAAAAATAGAAAAATTCAAAAAAAGGGGTCCAAAAAAAAAGGAAAAAGAACAAAGCACACACTGTTGGCAAGATCTGATGAAGGATTGCATGTTGTCATTGATGGCAACAAGGCAAAGGGATTCCACTGGCATGACAAAGAGACTTCACTCCAGAAGACAAGTTTGGTTTGGCAATAAGGCACAAAAGGATTAAGGTCTGAAAGGCCCAAATGACTAAGTATGAGTAGTACACAAAGTAAGTAACAGAGATTGGGTCAGTATGCCTCCGCAGTAGAAGATCATCATATGTGGTTTAGGTATGTTATTCAGAATTGTTTGAAGGTGCTATGTTCAAGATTGCAAGTTCTGATGACTTCTGGAAGTTAAGTTGTGATTAGTTTAAGGCCGGGTGAACAGAGTAAAGACATGAACAATGCACAGTACCAGAGTAAAAGGGTCTGCATTCCTTCGTTGTTGCATATTTTGTCCTACGGTTTAGAAGGTATACTAAGAGGTCTAGAATGAATGTTTGTTATGAATCTTTGAGTCTCTTATGGTCCGCAGTGAGAGTTATGGTGTGACAGATGAATTGACCAAGCATGTTCTTAAGAACCAAGCCGACAGGCATGTTAGATCTTTATGTGGAGAAGATATATTGTTTGAACAATCAATCTAAGTGGTTGAGTGATTGGTTCTGACCTATATGAAGATTATTAGATGATTGTCTAAGTTCGCATTATTGTTTGTACACATGATCAAGCTGACAGGGTAGAATAAATTGTATACATGCTTCATGTCTAGCTTGATGACCTGATTATGAGATGAATCTTATTGCAGATATAAATACTCGATGGATTACGACATTGAAGAGTAGTAGACATGTAATGTGTGTGCGAATTTGAAATATGAAGGATTATGAATAGAGTGCAGAGCGAAAAAAGTGAACAAGGACAAAAAATAGAGTATATGTAGTAAAGTTGAGAAGCAGGATAGAATAAATGAAGACCTTTGAATCTGTGTATTGAACCTTCAATGGAACTATGATCCATCATATGGTAGATGCATTTACAACAGTTCATTCCTGGTAGTGAGCCAATCTTTCTTCTATCTTCTATCTTTCTTTCTCTGTGGATAGTGAGTCCACCTGCAGTGAGCATTTCTTTGGGCAGTGAGCCTTATGTAATTCGGTATTGTTATCCTAATATATATGTGAGCTAACACTCACCGTGGTTTTTCTCTTTTTGGGTTTTCCACATAAAAATCTTGTTGTCCATGTGTTATATCTTAATGGTTACTATTCTTATGCTTATTCTTCTTTCATGTTATTAGATTTGGAAATTAGATTAATGAACATGTTAAGAAGTGGTTTTGCGGAATACTGATTTACCCCCCCTCTCAGTATTCCTTATATTCAACAATTGGTATCAGAGCAAGGTTCCTTGGAAGAAGCCTAACAACTTGAGGAAGATCTGGGACAGTTCACTCAAGGCAGCTAGAAGATTTGGAAATTTCTCAAACAATGTTGAACTTGAAGCAGCTCTTATTGATCTTGAAAAATCTGAAGCAGAAATTAGGGATCTGAAGGATAACATACAAGAAGCTAATGAATGCATTTTAAAGCTAAAAGGACAAGTCAAGAAATTCAAAGAAAAATACAAAGAGGTTGTGAACAATTGATATCAGCAAATTAAACCCTGGATGATTTGAAAGTGGAAATTATAGAAAGAGCTAAAGAAGAAGAAGATCTAAATCTGATGGTAAAAAGCAAGTTAGAAGAATGTGCCAAACTTGAAAAAGAAGTTGTGAGTCTAAAATCAGACTTGGAAAAAGCTAAGAGCTAAGAAGAAAATTTCAAGATAAGTTCTACAAAACTTGATGAGATGATTGCCAGTCAAAAGAGTTCTGATAACAAGCAAGGCTTGGGATTTGAGAAAGGAGAAAGTTCAAAATCAGGTCAAGCAAACACTGGGTTAAAGCAAAACAAAGGCAACCAGCTCAGAAATCAAAGAAGAAGACCTAGAAGACCTTTGGTCAGACAGTCAAATGCTCAAAGGTATCCATCTTTCTATGGCCATTGTTTTAATTGCAATAAGTTTGGCCATAAAGCTACTCAGTGTAGGAGTAGAATAAATCAGAATGTTCCATCATTCTCTGGTCAATGTTTCAATTGCAAAAAAATTGGTCATAGATCAAATGAATGCAGCAGTCTGGTAAGGAATGGTTTTTACAATGCAAGGAATACTCAATCATTCAATGGAAAGTGTTTTGCATGCAATAGATTTGGACATATGGCTATTCAATGTAGATCAAGAACAAATCCAATCAATAGAAGGAATCAAGGACAAAGGAATGTGGTATGCTACAATTGCAACAAGTTTGGACATGTTGCAAGATTTTGTAGAAGCAAGAATGAGAAGAGAGACTATCCTATAGAGAAGAGGAAAATAGAGTAGAGAGAAGATAAAGGCAAGAACAAGATTGATCCAGTGGAAATTAAGAAGGAAATGAGCAAGGTCTAGATTAAGAAGGATATAAATGAGGTCGGGAATGAATCTGCACTAGTTTCCGGTGCAGATACTTCCTTAGGGAAGTAGATGGTGAGCTCTGGCTCAGGGGGAACTGAAATGAGAATCTTAATCCCCTAGCTAGATTGTCAGTGCTGGGATCCGGCACGCAGACATGATGAAAAGATACATACGATAGATCTTTTGAAAGAAATTCTGGTGACAAAGGTTCAAGTGCAAAGCATTGCAGAGCAATCCTAACAGGTTGTATTATGCAGAAATGTGTTTTGACAACTTTTCCAATAGGGGCATTTATGGTGATTAGGTCAAGATAGATAAAGAATCAAAAGGAGGCTCATTCGATGGAAAATTCATTGTGCATTTCAAACTTCTAAGTGTCTAAGGCAATTTGAAGCAAAATTCCAAACGACTAAGTGATTTCCAAAGTAAATCAAGAAAAGATCAAGGAAAGCCTAATCCAACAAAAAGAGGTATTTTTCATATTCGAAATCCTACTGTGAACTCATTTGAATCTTTGCAAAAGATGGCAACTCCACATGTGATTGATATAACTGAAAGAGCACAACCAAAATTCAAAAAGCATCCATTCAAATCAATAGAGGTTGATCCAAAAGGTGCTTTTTCAGAAATTTTGTTTGGTGTGATGCATGCGGAAAATGTTAGGGATTATATTCATGTTGCCCTAGAGGAACACGGAGGTAGTCAACTCACAGACCTATATTTAAAACATCTAAGTGGCGATACACTTGACCTAAAAGAAGAATACAATGCTTTGGAGAAGAAGAAACTCATTGAGTATATAGATTTTCCAATTTTCGTAGAAGATGAATGGGTCTAATATGTCTTAAGTTGAATTCATGATGAGTTTATGTGGCTCAACTCTACATTCAAGATCACCAAAGATGCCATAAGGGTTGTCACGGGACTAAACTCTACCAGTATAGTGCCTGTATTGAAGGCTGTGAAAAATGATACAGTGATGAAAGCGATCGGAGCCAAGTTTGATAAAAGGGCATTGACAATTAGTGATATTGAAGATCATGCAGTTAGATTTGCATCCATGGTAATCAGGTATAAGTTCTACTTCACAAACTGGGAAAACTCTATCTCCAATACAGCTATTTGTACTGCCTATCAAATGGTTAAGGAAAATGCAGAATATGATTTGTGTGAACTGCTTTGACAACAGTTAATGGAGAACTTGAAGAAAACAAAAGAAAGAAAATACCCTTTCAAATTCGGTACATTGATTCTGTGCTTATTTTTCTATTTTATGCAAGAGTTACCAGGCATGAAGAATCATTTTTGGACTGGAGACAAACTAGTTGTAGTACAGATTAGGAATCGGTTGAGTAACATAGGAAATATTGATGCACAAAACTTAGCTCTATGGGGCTATTTCAAAAACTTCCAAAAATTAATGCAATCTAGGGAAAGGATCCCTAGATCAGTTGTTGAAAAATATAAGGACACTATCTGCTTTATTGTGACAAAAGACCAATGCCTGATGGAGTTCGTTGAGCCTAGAACAGTATGGGTTATGCCAATGGGCTATGAAGTAGACGGAGAAATACTGGAAAATTATGCCCAACATATGCTAAGCAAACCAAGAGATCCTAAAGAAGAAAGATTTGGGACATATGAGGAATTGTCTGCAAAAATACATGTTGAGGTGAGAAAACCTAAAATTTTAAAGAAGGCCCAGAAGATAGCAGAAGATTATGCCCTAAAAAGGGGTTTCACCAAAGTACAAATCAAAGAAATAAGAGAAAAGGCACAAGCAGAGAGAGAAGCAAAAGAAATGAAGGAAAGTGAACCGGTTAAGGCTTCGGAAGAGCTCAAGAGGCAACCATAAAACCCAACAGTAACAAGAAGAAGAACTAGAGGTTCTACTTCCACAAAAACTACTTCTATGTCCTCCGGTCCCACACCCTCTCCAAGTGTGGAAGCCCATGCAACAAGCCACAAGAGATAGAAAACCAAAGGTCGTAAAATGTATGTCAGTATAGGAGCAGATGAGGAAGAGATAGAGTCAGATAAAGAAGTGAAGAAAGTGAAAACTGAGGCCACCAAAGCCTCTGGGAGTAGCAAGAAGAAACCTTCTGGTAAGGGTAAAGCTGAGAAAAGTCCAAGACAAGATAAGTCTCAGACAGGAGAAGCCACTATAAGTCTTAAAGATGTTCTAAAAGCTATAACTGTTGATGGTAATTTAGAACCCATAGCCCAACTATATGAATATAATGATCTAGACAAAGACATCATAGAAGCTGCCATCATCAGATATCTGGAGATTTATAACAGATCTCTCATTGAGATAATATATGATCTCCCTGACAATCTAGCAAGCATATTAACTATTAAAAAGGAGGAAGCAATGACCAAGGATTGGGAGGTAAGAGAAAGTTCATTGATCAAATTTTGTCCAGATGTGACCTCTGAGGAAAAAGCAAAAGTTTTCAAGTTACTTGGAGATAAAATTGAGATAAAAAGAAGAGTCAACACTCTAATGGTAGGGAACACTAAGGAATTTGTGAAAAACTTAGAGCTTACAATCTATGAGATCCTAAAAGATCTTAACATTCCAACTGTGTCCAACAAAGAGGATATAAATATTGATGTAGACACCTTTGTTCCTAAAAATAGTATGGATCAAGATTTGGAGAAAACTGATGAAATCAAAGAAATGCTTAAACAAGAAATAAACAATCAAAATATTGGTCAACAAAAGAACATGGACATGGATCCTCTAGAACAAGACCAAGAAGAAGAAATCTTTGGTATAACAAGAGACACTGCAGAGTCGATCAAAGAATTTTTGGAGAAAGAGAAACAGGTTCTGGATGAGCCTAAATTTTTGCAAGGACAAATAAACCTGGACTCAATGTCACATGTACAAAAATTTAAATTTGTATCAATTGTACAAGCAAAGGCACAAGAAGAAATTTTGAAGTCACACATACAGGACAATGAACTGATTGGTGAGGCATCCAGTATTTTGGAGAAGCTGATGCCATCATATCAGAAGGATGCTTCTATGTCTTCAATAAATCAACTAAAAGGACTTAAGAATTATGTGAGTGAGCATTTTGAATCTTTTGAGAAATCTGCTGAAACAAAAGTGAGACAAGAGTTTCATGAGAAAAGATTAAGTGAGTTGAAGACTGTAATAGTAAATGACAAAGCTCTGCTAGACAATAAAATGAAAAGAATACAAAGTGCTATCAAAGAAGTGTGTGACCTGTACAAATTTTGCTTATCTTGGCTAGAAGCCACCAAAGAGCTAGAAGAAAAGATAAAGGATCTGAAACTGCAGCTGATAAATATTTCTAAATCATTTGACCCAGTAGTTGAGTCAGTGAGCATCAAAGAAATACAAGTAATTAATATTCATGATGGGTTATGTAATCTTGTGAATAAGAAGGATCAAATGAAAAATAAAATGTGTCAGTTGAGAGGACTAATTAGTCCCAAGTTAGATTCAATGATTAATCTTGCAGTAGAAGCACAGGTAGCTTCACAAATTGACACACCTTCTGATGTGCAAAAGGCAAAAAAATCAGTCTTTTTGATAAATGGCCATATTCAAATTTTGCACAATGCTAAGAAAAGATTGGAAAAAGAATTAGTACAAATCAAGAATATTTTCAATGATATTCTTTCACCTACAACCAATTAAGTTGAAGATTGTATGTGTACATATGCGGCAGAGTATGAGTGATTTGTAGTTTTGACACAATTTTGACTATTGTACATACACCTTTGTCATTAATGTCAAAGGGGGAGAAGAAGACCAATGAAAAATGGGCAAACATCTAAGAGGGAGAAGAAAAACAAAGAATATTTAGAAAGGGGAAGTAGACAAGCATTTTTCACTGTGTTGCCATCAATGCCAAAGGGGGAGATTGTTGGCAAGAGACACTGCTCTGATGAAGGATTCATGTTGTCATTGATGGCAACAAGGCAACGAGATTCCACTGGAATGACAAAGAGACTTCACTTCAGAAGACAAGTTTGGTTTGGCAACAAGGCACAAAAGGATTAAGGCCCGAAAGGCCAAAATGACTAAGTATGAGTAAGGAACAGAGATTGGGTCAGTATGCCTCCGTAGTAGAAGATCATCATATGCAGTTTAGGTATGTTATTCAAAATTGTTTGAAGGTGTTATGTTCAAGATTGCAAGTCCTGATGACTTCTGGAAGTTAAGTTGTGATTAGTCTAAGTTCGGGTGAACAGAGTAAAGATAGGAACATTGCACAGTACCAGAGTAAAAGGGTCCGCGTTCCTCCGCTGTTGCATATTTTGTCCTGTGGTTTAGAAGGCATACTAAGAGGTCCAAAATGAATGTTTGTTATGAATCTTTGAGCCTCTTATGGTCTGCAGTGAGAGTTATGATGTGACATATGAATTGATCAAGCATGTTCTTAAGAACCAAGCTGACATGCATGTTAGATCTTTATGCAGAGAAGATATATTGTTTGAACAATCAATCTAAGTGGTTGAATGATTGGTGCCGACCTATATAAAGATTATTAGATGATTTTCTGGGTCCACATTACTGTTTGTACACATGATCAAGCTGACAGGGTAGAATACATTGTATACACACTTCATGTCGGGCTTGCC
Organism: Cunninghamia lanceolata; assembly: GCA_027924645.1. Lineage (NCBI taxonomy): Eukaryota > Viridiplantae > Streptophyta > Pinopsida > Cupressales > Cupressaceae > Cunninghamia > Cunninghamia lanceolata. The sequence continues at coordinate 7,704,125 of BSBN01000460.1, forward strand.
AACCTGATTATGAGATGAATCTTGTTGTGGATATAAATACTCAATAGATTATGACATTGAAGAGTAGTAGACATGTGATGTGTGTGCAAATTTGAAGTATGAAGGATTATGAACAGAGTACAAAGCAGAAAAAGTGTACAAGGGTAGAAAATAGAGTATATGTAGTAAAGTTGAGAAGTAGGGCAGAATAAATGAAGACCTTTGAATCTGTGTATTGAATCTTCAATGGAATTATGATCCAACATATGGTCGATGCATTTACAGTAGTTCATTCCTGGTAGTGAGCCAATCTTTCTTCTATCTTCTATATTTCTTTCTCTGTGGACAGTGAGTCCACCTGCAGTGAGCATTTTTTTTGGTAGTGAGCCTTATGTAATTCAGTATTGTTATCCTAATATATTGTGAGCTAACACTCACCATGGTTTTTCCCTTTTTGGGTTTTCCACGTAAAAATCCTGGTGACCACGTGTTATGTCTTTATGGTTACTATTCTTATGCTTATTCTGCTTTCATGTTATTAGATTTAGAAATTGGATTAATGAACATGTTAATAAGTGGTTTTGCAGAATACTGATTCACCCCCCCTCTCAGTATTCCTTATATTCAACACACACATGCATGAGTTAGATAACTGAAACATTTATCTATCTTTAGGACAATCCTGGCTAAGTGATGAACCCAAATTTAACTTTGTTTTCTATCTCTAGATCTAAGTCTAGCAGGTTCCTATGAAGTTTGTAGGTTTGTCTACATTAAAAGAAAGTCTAGGTGTTTAGTCTAGATAAGGATCAGTGTTTAGCCTTTTACAAAGCTAAGTTTAGAAATTTTTCTATCTCCTTCTTGTTCCCACTTGATTCTCTAATAAAATTCCATCTCAAAGTCTAGTAGGTCACCCTAAACTAGGTCAAATTGCAATCCCCTAAGTCAAAATATTACTAAAGAGAAATCACATCTATTAGTTCCATATGCATATCAATTGAAAACAAGCAACAATTCATGTCATAACTCATGGTATTCATAAAGGAAATATATAGAAAGATGTACTACATTTTCATTCATATATGTTTTGCATCCATATATGTTCACATTGCATGTCATTCGTATCAGAAAAAGACAAAAAATAGCATCATCATAGTACTATCATCCATGTGTGAATCATAAAGCATATAAATAATAAATAAACCATCAGTGTGCAAAAGAGATAAAATGAAAAACAAGATATCAATTGCAACCATACGTAGAACTCAACCAATCAAGGTCGTAGCAATAAGTGCATATCAATGTTTGAGTACATGTCACTCCACCAAAGGAGTACAAAAAGCTAAAACAACACACTCACATGTGCAAATCTCCCCATGTAAGGGGGAAAGTCAATAATCTCAATAAAAGTAGGTCTCTCTAAGACCTCAAGGATGACTCTAACCTATGGAACCATCTCAGCTCCTACTCCATGGTCTCCTCTAGCTATCCACTACATTTGAAACTCTATGAGTCATGAGTATGAGAAGGGACCTGACTATGAACTCGTGAATGTGATGGTCCTATTGTCCGAGTCCATGAAAGAGTCTAGAATTCCATCTCTAGACCCCTAGGCTATCCATATCTTGAAGCAAGACAACTTTAGCCTCTAGTGCATTAATTATGGCCCTTTAGGAAGCAACCTCCTAGCTAGCATGATAAGTAGGAGCTAGAATATTTTTGTGCCAACCAATTGAAGAGGGCACCTAAACATCAATTGATAGAACCTCTCTAGTCTATCCTATGAAAGGGATCAACACATCTAATTAAGCATTTCAAAAAAGATCCCTCCATCGATCAACGATGCCTATGTAAAATCACAAAGAGAAGAGAGCATTAGTTTGAAGAGTTAAAGCCGAACTATTTTTGAAAAAGAAAGTACAAGAAAGAAAGAAAGGAGTAGCTTAGTGTAATATTCATGAGGATCTCCTAGCTACCATGAGGGATCACCAAGTCCCATATCCTCCTCTACTAACTCTGAGAAAGGATCCTGTCCATGTCTAGGTGGGGCATTCATTGGCACCACCTCCTCAGCCCTAAGAGTCTCCTCCTCCCATCTTAATGATACCTCACCTCGCTCTTCCTCAAGATCACAATCATCATCTATGGTGTCATCAATCTCATCCCCCTCAATAGCAATAAGTCTTTGAGATTGATAAACTCACCCTCATTTACAACCTAGCTCTTAGAATGGTCTTGTAATCAAAACTCTAGGAACTAATGGAACCCATAAGAGAGCCCTATGTTGTGCATCAACTATCTATTGCACTGATCTATAGCAAGGGGGCACTGGGGGCAATTCCTCTAGAAAGTCATCTCCAAGTTATTGGAGTACTTGTGCAATGTGGTGAGTCTCAACTAAACCATTTATGTCTATGAAAATGGCTCACTTCTTAACAATAAGATGGAATAGTGCTATCACCTTGCCATAACCCCTCAATATTTGTATATGGGTCTGAAATAAAATTTACATCTATAAGCATGGCCACAGGTCATGTAGAAGCATCAAAGTAACCAAGCCATCCCCATCACCTAACTCTTGATAGCCTGGGATCTGGAAGGGGTACCTCTCTCTAAAATGGTATAACATGCTCAAGGATATAGGTCATAACAAGTGAAGGGTGGATGAAGTCAAGTGCCCCCCCATCATGATATCTAATATAAGTCCCAATAGACCAAAGCAAGAATGTCAATCCCCCAAGCAAATACTTTACCTTGCTCAAGATATTAAATGATTGGTGCCAAGAACCACCTAAGCTTAGGAGACTTCTTGTCTCCCGATAGGTGAGAGGCAATTAGACTAATAAAAACCTTTCACAAGAGCAAGATAGCGAGTCTTGAGACTAAAGTAAGTTGAATCCCACGCCTATCTCTAGGATGATTCTCTCCCATGTTGGTGTCCCAAGCCAATCTCTCTCTAAGACTCACTCTTAAGATGTGCAAGTTGCTCCCCTTTGATAGGAACTCCTAGAACACAATAGACATCATAAAGAGTGATAGTCCACTCTTCAAAAATAGAAGGAAATCAAATTGTGTTATGATCATCATTCCAATAAGTCAAGATATCACAACATATGCAGGATGATGGGTGAACAATAGGAATTTGTACCACTCTATCTAGCCTCATCCTTTGCAAAATAGAATGATCAACAATCAATCATGCCTCAAAGGCATCCATATACCAAGCTTGCTCACTGGTGGCATTCCATCAAATGTAGGTGTCCTACGAAGGAAGAAAATGCCAAGTTAGATAACTAAAAACTTAGAAAATTATAAAAAGCAAAAAATTATAAAAAAAAGTCATAAAATTTACAAAACCCTAAAAATCAAATACATTCTAAAAAAATTGTAATAAATAGAGAAGTTAGTGTTAAAATAAAATAAAATGAACAAATTCAAGCATTAAAAATATCAAATTTACCTTGGTTCTTGCCAAAAAACCTTTTGGCAAGGTGGCCCCTTTCACCTGATAGATCTCCCAGGTGACCCAGGATGAGGTGGCAAGGTCACCTGGGCGACTTGCCCTAGAGAAAGGGGTGACACCATGCCATGCCTTTGTATTCTCCAATGGGTCCATAAATAGGAAAAATAGGTGAAAACAAACAAATGAAAATATAGAAAATGACAAACACCTAAAACCTAGACAAGTGTGACAAGAAAACACAAGAAAAACACATATTTTCAAGTGAATCCAATAAAAGAAAATCTAGGGTTCCAAGAGAGGGTTTTCCTCATTTCTCATACTTGAGAATCCATGAGAGGTTGATTAGCATCCATATTGTCGATCTCCTCATCATCAATTCTCTGTTGACTATCCTCTTGCGTTGTTTTGTCACCATTTGGTTGCTTTCTCTTGATTTTCCTCTTCCTTGTCCTCTCTCATTCTTAGCTTAGTTTGCATTTATGTAGTTTGTTTGCTTAGTGTAGCTTTTTTAGTGCATGCTTTGTCCACATTTTGTGTCTCTTCATCACTATAGGTCTTCATAGCAAGGCGAGGTGACTCAAGTCTAGATGCGGACAATGATAAAGGTAAAGGCCAATTTTGAGAACAATACCTACCTTTCATGTAGACTACTCTACCCAAGGGGCAAATATGTAAGTTACAAAAAAGGGTACACAAGCCAACATGGTAGTTTGATGATGATACAAAAGTCCTTATCATGGCCATGTAGGCATGAATTATACTCATCTCAGTAGTTTCTCTCTTGGTGACATGTCTCCCAACATTTTTCCCCTTGATCATTTCTCCCCAACCTTCAAACTAACTTTCCAAAGTCTTGCATACCTTATACCTTCTTATCTAATCCACTTTCAGTGGGTCACCCAAGCAACCCTGTAACTTAAGTGTGGGTCACCCGGATGACCTGCTTTGCTGTTATGGGTACCTGACCCACTTCCCGTAAGGGGTGACCTTGTCATCTTTTTATGCAAGATTTATTCTAGTTTAGCCTAGTTTACCTCCATTTTTGGCTCGTGATTGAGAGTACCTCCATATATAACTAATCATTGACTTCCCCTAACCAACTCTAAACTCTCAATCACTCTTTTGTTCACTCCCAATCAAACCTTTGTCATCTCCCAATTAGTTTTTTTGTGATCTTCCCTGTAGCCTCTATTCTATTCCAATTAGAACTAGATCACTCCCTAATCAATCCTAGTTATCTACCTAATCACCACCACTATTGGTGTTGATTCTAGACCTATAAATACCCCCTACTTTATTCATTTGACGAGGCTAATTCATTCTTGCATTCTTGTATTGCTTAAGATTATGCAAAGAAACCCCCATTAGCATTCTTATTCTCTACGCAAGATTAGATGAAACTTTTCATTTTTACAATAGATTCTAAGCTCAATCCATTTCCTTCATGTCCCTATTTTTATCCTTGTCACCAAGAGGATGACCTTGCTACTGCAGAGCAAGAGATGGTTGCTATACGACTTTTGACGACATAAGCTTGACACTAGCACCCTATCCATGCATGTTTGTTTATGCTTTCATAGAAATTATATCACAAATCTTGCTCTTGATGAAGTAAAACGTTGTTTATCTTTCTCTTGATAGATATAATTTATTGCTTTATTAGAGTAGATTTGTTTCCATTATGTTAGGACAATTACAATTTCAATAGTTTACAATCAAATCGAATCACAAAATACAAAAACATGGATCAAATTGCATTAGGAAAAGTCATATAGTTGCATTCAACTTTCCTTTTTATAGTAAATAGTTCATCAAAAATTGGGAAAAGAACCAAAAGTTGCTTGCATACATATGGATTAGTTGCATTAGAAATTCATCAATATAAGCAAAACACCCAAAAAAGAGAACAAAAAAGATCCCTTGATTTTATCACAAGTCACCAATCAAAATGAACAAATACCCTCCCCCTAGTCTAGCATTCAATGTTCTCGATTATAAGGGAAGAATGGGTTAAATCTATCTTGAACAAGATCAAGGAGATCATCCCCCTACCAATTCCCACTGAGGAAATTGCCCAAGAACAAGAACTAATCTTGAGGCTCATATAACGAGAAAATGAACAAAGGAGGCAAGTAGAAGAACTTCACAACTAAGAACAAAGACTCCTCCAACAATTCATTCAACAAGAGCAAAGGAGGTTAGATAGGTTTTGCCTCCATACAATCAACGAAAGAAACATAATTAGAGCAAGTGACCCTTAGGGTCATACAAGAATCACAACCACCACACCCCATTCAACGTCAATAACATCACAACTTCCACAACAATAATCAACAACCACACACAACACAATCCACAATGTTCTACTTCCCTGTGAATAGAAAAACCCCATGGTTCTACCTCCACTCAACTAGCTCCTACTACGAGAGCGGGAGTGACTAGGTGGGCACTGACTAGGACATGGTTCATGTGCCATATCAGAGTCTGACTCAACCACGTTGAGTCTGGGCAGATTTTGAGCAACACAAGAAGGTCCTTCTAGTTCCCCTATTCCTCCTACCATGTCTCTAGACCAACATTTCACTAAAAAGCCATGAATCCCACTACTAGAGGTTCCTCTCATAAGCTTCATCTGAAGATCATGTTCCCATTGACAACTCCAACTTTACCCATGCTTCTACATGTCAAAACTATGTTGGTTTAAAAGATAGAATCAACATGCTTGAGGAGAATCTATACTTGCAAAATAATATACTCAAATGGTTATGTGGCAACACCAAAACGTTTGTAATAGAGTATAGGGTACAAAAAAGGAGATACTTAAGGATGATAATGAAGATGTCAATGTGCCATTTGCCAAGGAACTCTAGGATGAGGTTAGAGATTTTTTTGCCATGTTCTTGAATTGGGAAAACTTGGATCAAAGAATGCCAATGTTGTAGAAGAAACAAGAGGACTTAAATTGAATATTGCTAAAGTGGTTAACTTTAGTAAAAATACTATCAAGAGTCTTGCCACTAGTCTTTTTGTCCTTCAAAATAAGTTATAGAAGAGAAAGATGCTTGTTAAAAGAATGAAGGCTAGATCTTTCACCTAGAATCTTAGCATTATTGGCCTTGATGAGGAAATAGTGGAGAGTTCTTTCAAAGAGCGAGTTAACTTTCTTGCTAAGAAGTGGCAAGTAGCCTTAGGACTTCAAAAACTAGTCACTGATCTTAGCTAGGAGAGTTTTCTTTTTTTGTTTATATCCTCTCTTTCCTATTCCTATGTTGAGCTTGTGCTGTCCTTTTGTTTTGTTTCTATCTCTACTAGTTTTTTACTTCTTTTTGGAGGTTCCACTCTTCGTGGGACTTGTTTTTCTCATTTGTTGGCTGATCTGATGTAAAAGAGTTTGGGCCCTTTCAAAAACTCACTTTTACCAATGTAAAAAAAAGAATGTGTCTACCAACAATAACGTTTGGTAATTTTTTTAATAAAATTGTCACTTCCATTGATAATCAAGATTAGTCATAGATATTTAACAAACCCAAACACTATTATTTCTACTAGTATTGTGATTTTGAGTTTGCTCCTAAACAATATGAAGTATGAATGTTTCTAGTGTTAAGGGTGCCCATTAAACTCACAATGAGAAAAGGCAGTACTAACCAAATTGAGAATTGAAGACTAAATCCAATTACATTTACCATAGTCACACTTTTTAGGAGGCCACCTATCTAATGTAGCACAAATGCAGTTCTCATTAGTCTTAGCAATCTTAAAACTCCCATTAACAACCACCCCAATTCTAATGACCATAGGAGGAAAAAACACACTTTGCCCATCACAAGCTTGGACAAAAACAACCAAAACAATTAACCAAATCTAGAAACTTGCATGGGAAAACAACTACATTATTTTACTTTAGTGGGTTATTAAATCCCCAAAGCACCTACATGTGCAATCTTGCCAACAAGTGTTCTACACAAGTGTTTCATGTTAGACTTGCCCATCATCTCCACAAAATTAGTTTGTTGCTTTTTTCTAACCACTCCACCTATGGCTTTATCTTTAGCATCAAGAATAATTATTAGATATAACCAATATCATTTGTTGCCCCCCTTCTACAACATGAACAATTTGCAACAATTCACACTAAAAAACATTTGACTCTACTCAACACCCTAAAAGATATCCCTGCACAAACTGATAGATACCTAAAACAAAAAAATCTTTCCCCTACGAACAAGACTAAACATTTCAATTCATAGGAAAATGGAACCAATGGTAGAGCATAGTAAACTAGTAAACCAAAACTAACATAATAACAAACATAAAATAATAAGAAAAAAAATCCTTTTATATTTGATACAAGGCAAAACAGGTAAGTCAATTGGAGGAATCACAAACATGTTATAAACGAAAATACTCCAACAAATTCCTCAATTCTCTAGAATTCATTCATCTTGTTTTATTCATGATAGAAACACCACAGGGAAACTCCTTGTTTGCACAAGCCTTACTATGGGAAGAGCCCTTATACTTCAGATAACCAAAAGACCAGATATGCATCAAGGTAGGTACATATACTTCAAAACAGGGAGAATTACCTTGCAAATTGTGAATTGGCTGCTCAAGGCTCTCATCAAATTTATCCATAACTACTTGTTCTCCTTCATTTATTCTATGTTCGAAATTTAAATTATAGTTAAGAGTTAATTTTTTCCCAATTCATATTACAAAATTTAAGACAAATAAATTTCTAGACCAATCAAAATTTACTACTCTTCTAACTAACTACTATCAACTATATTATAATGATGGCAAAGACTAATCACTACGACCAAGACTAAACACTACGCTAACCGTTATTTAAAGTAAAAACTTGGATTATAACGACAAAGACTAATCACTACGCTAACCGTTATTTAAAGTAAAAAACTTGGATGGATGAATGTTTTGGCAACCTCATCCAATAGTGACTCTTGCATTACAGCACTTACTACAAGACAAAACTACACCACATTACTAATCTCGAAGCACTCACCCTCATACAAGACAAAACTACGCCACATCACTAATCTTACTGTAATATAGATTGCTGTTTTTTGGGCCATCTAATCCGGCTTTAATTTTGGTGCGTAGAGACGTTGGAATTTCCTTCCTTTTTAAAGAAAAAGATATTTTTCTTTATGGTCTAAGCATAAAATATTGAGCAAAGATTAACGTGCACTCAATGGACTTGTTTAATGACGGATCCTTCAACGCTAAAACAAATAGAAAAATGGAGTCAAACCGCCATAGATCAACCGCCAAAAGAGAAATAAATAAAAAAAAATGTTCCTTTTCTTTTCCACGAGAGATCAGCATGGCCGGAATCCTACCTTAATAATCCGCTCGGTCTTCGTACATGAGGAAAATGAGGGGAGCCACATGTTTGGTCGGCGAACATCTGGGAAGCACGTGGAACACTCTCTCTCCTATCTCCTCTCTCCTCTCTCTAGCCCCAACGATTATTTATAATCTCACTCCTCACCGACCAAACTGACTAGGTAGGGAGAGGATTTAATGACATGTTATAACTGGCGAAGACATTTTGTGGAAAATGGGCGCCAAACTGACTAGGTAGGGAGAGGACTTAATGACATGTTAAACTAGCGAAGACATTTTGTGGAAAATGGGCGCAATCCTGACCCACACAATTTTAGCTTCCTTATCATCCGACGGTCTAAAACACAGCTGTCAGCAGCAGGCGTAAAAGTCGCGTAAGTGCGCTAACTGCAACAGTGTCTCCGTTTACATTCCGTTGTCCGTAGCATTGCATTTGGGAGTCGACGCAAGTGAGCGGTGATGGTGAGAGAGGGAAGTTGCATTGCTTTTTAAGCGCCTGTGTAGTGAATGTGTTGATGGGCATCTACAAATAATATAGATATTGTTGAGGGGTAAGGGAGTAAAAGTTTGAGGGGATGGAGATGTTGGGGTCTGGTCCTACGCAGTTGTGGGATACCCTGCAGAGCTGGTTTACTCCCACTGTGCTGTTTTTGCTGCTCAACATTGTGATCGGCACCATTGCAGTAACCTCTCGCAGGCTCGGCAACAACAACAATAACAATGATCAAAATCCCAATGCCCTCAGAAGGGCTCCGTCTCTGCTCGCTAGGCTTCCTTCAATGGCCTCCATGAATTTCAGTAGGCGGTCGAATGAACAGGCGGATGTGCACACATGGAATGAGCCGCAGGAAGCAGTGGCAGAAGACAATGTGGGAGGAAAAGAAGTGGAAAAACCAGAGGCGAAAATGGATTTGGGGAAAAAAAGACCAAGAAAAGCAGAGCAGCGCAGTGGCGGAGGTTCTGGGTTGTCGCAGAGAACAGGTAATGTGAAGAGTGGGCTTTTACGGAGCAAATCTGATGCGGCGCCGCTCTTAGATCTGCACGCGCCTCCGCCTCCTCTGCCGGGGAAGATGAAGAAATATGATACTTTTGAGCTCACACAGAGCCATGCTAGAGCTGTGGCGGAGGCGGAAGCGGAAGCGGAGGCGCCTGTTCCTCCTCCTCCTGAACGTATCCGAGAAGAAGCGGCCGGCCCGTCTACTGATGAAGTGGATGCAAAGGCGGATGACTTCATAAACAAGTTCAAGCAACAGCTCAAGCTTCAGCGCCTCGAATCCCTCATGCGATACAAGGAAATTCTCAACCGAAGGCTATAGAAAACTTCATCCATTGCAGTGATGTCTTTTTTTTTTTTCTTTACCCTTTTTTATGTATCTTTTTTTGCCGATATTTCGGGCATCTTGTGTCCTAAAACTGGTGTACTTATTGGCTTCAAAATCTTAATTTGATGGTGGTTTTTCAGTGAGGGCATGCTATTATAATCTGTTTTTACTTGTATAATACCATGGATCTTCTTATCCAGATCTTTAATAAGTTGCGCATGGTTTTCAGCAGTTTTTATTATGGTGAAAAAATGCTTGCTTTTGCCCATTTGGGGGTTGTTCTATGTTGCCTTTTCGGTGGGATGGTAGTCAGATGAACAGTAATGGCGTAATAGTAAGAAAATGGCTGAAAATGTTGACGATGAATACAGGGTTTCCCCAATATATAGCTTTTACAGCATTTTATTGTTTGCCCATATTGGTATTAGCCTGATCATTCTTGAAATTAGGGGAATATTGGAAGCCCTTTGAGCGAACCAGTTCTAAGAGAACCTTTCTGAACTAGAAGTTAATGCCAACTGTCAAGTAACTGGACAGATACACACCTGTGTGGAGCTTAGTCCTTAACACCCCGCATACCACTGTATTAAAGTATTCAGCAATATTATCCCGGAGTGTAAAAAAGCTACACAGTTAATTTCCAGAAGCTCTAAATTCATCATTCTGTTTAGTCCTTAACACCTTACCACTGTATTTTGAATTATAGTATTCAGCAAGATTATTCCGAAGTGATGTAAAATAGCTACATACAGTTAATTAATTTCCAGAAGCTCTAAATTATTCAACTCTTAACACCCTACCACTGTATTTTGAATTAAAGTATTCAGCAATATTAAACCTCGATATAAAAAAGCTACACAGTAATTTCCAGTAATTTCCAGAAGCTCTAAATTCATCTTTCATTCAAATATTATCCCTGTGAATGACGGATTGAAGATTTTCCACTGTAGTAAGAGAAGCAGAGTCTGTTTACAATTTTGTGTTGTAACTTGATCATTTTGAGTTTTTCTAATCCAAGACTCTGAGCAAATTGGGTAGGGCAACAAGGTGGCCCATTTAACTCTAGCAGACATGTTTTAAGGTTGTAGAGTAAAGGTCATTGATGTATTAGTTTGGCACACATTTATAAGGTTGCAATCACAGTGGCTCATTTAACCCGAGCAGACATGTTTTAAGGTTGTGGCGTGACGGTCATTATTGCATTAGTTTGGCACACATTTATTAGGTTGCAATTACAGTCGACATATGGTGAGTTTGTAGTGTACTGGTCATTGTTGTATTCTAGTTCGACATATTTTTTTTCTTACAGTTCTTGGCCTCGCCTTGTTTTAAGAGCAGTCCAGCAGGGGTTAACTTCGACGGCCTAGCCAGACTGCTGGGTAAATTTTTTATGACTCGAGTTTTCTGTTCAACATCGCCTTTCAAATGCTGAAATTGGTTCATGGTTAAAGGAGGAAACATGAAGGCTTAGATATATGTAAATTTTTATGACTGGTTTATCTCTTCAACATCACCTTTCATATGCTGAAATTGGTTCAGGGTTACAGGAGGAAAACATGAAAGGCTTAAATATATATATGGGAAATTTTTTTATGACTGGTTATCTGTTCAACATAGCCTTTCATATGCTGAAATTGGTTCATGGCTATACATGGTATTTTTTTATGATTGGTTATCTGTTCAACATAACCTTTCATATGTTGAAATTGGGTTATGAGGAAACATGAAAGGCTTAAATATATCGTAAATTTTTTATGACTCGTTATCTGTTCAACATAGCCTTTCATATGTTGAAATTGGTTCAGGGCTAAAGGAGGAAACATGAAAGGCTTAAATATACATGGTAATTTTTTTTTATGATTGGTTATCTGTTCAACATCCTTTCATATGCTGAAATTGGTTCATGAGGAAACATGAAAGGTTTAAATATATGGTAAAATTTTCACCTTTTATCGGATATAGTCTTCAATTTTTTTATTTTTTTTTGTTTGACTGTATTTACGGTTAAAAAGTCATCCTTGTAGCCCATCCAAACTAAGAAGAAGTTTTGGGTGAGAGGTGATTACTACTATTTTGGGTTTTTTTACAATACCTGCACTCACCATTAACTTTCATGATACATTAAATCAACACTAGACATCCAAAACCATAGAAAACAACCTGCAGCCATTTGTAATCGCTGCAACTCAAACAACCGGAAGTTGCCCTGTAGGAGATAACTGTCAGTAATTGGAGTTTCCTCTTGTTCCTGGTGTAGGTTCCCAAGTCAGGGCATAATAATAACAAGGATGTCAATTGCAACGGCCGCATGTGAGAAAGGGTGTTCTCTTCATACTTGGATATTCTACCTCTTTTATGTTGCATTGTATTTGTATTTCTCATTGGGTTTGTTTATACGCTTTACCATGTATTCATTTCTTCTGCACAGAAGATGGTTTGACTGTAGTTGTAGATGACTAGTCACGGCCTCACATTTCAATCATACATCTAAGGGAGAGCGGCCGGTTGTCGCCGACGCCCCAATAATCGTTATGTTTTTAATCTCTCGACTCCTTAATTAAATTTTTTAAACATAACTAATATATGTAAAATACCAACCAAATAAATTAACACAAATGCACCAATACATGTTCACGGCATTTGTAATGTTCACAAATGCACCAATACATTTATAAATTAACCAATGAAATTAAGACAAGTGTACAAATGTGATGGTGAGTGGTTACCGGCACATCGGTGCGGATGTATGGGGCGACATGTTGAAATGACCATTTTTCGACCCATGTGCACATAACGCATCCTACAAGGAAATGTATAAGTGCCCAGACGCTGAAAGAATAGCTTTAAGCTCTAAGGTCACACATGAAAAAACTCAAAAAAATTGTCGAAATTTGATATGTCTAGTTATATGCTTGACGTGCGTGAAGTTGGGGTGGCCTATTGGCCCCTCTCTCTTAATGGTGTTCTGATAAATGACAAATATATTATGCTCCTCCATGATGCAGTAGGTTTGGATAAGATATTTGGAATTTGTGCTATCTAAGCTAATTATTATTAAATTAATTAATGCAATTAGTAAACAACTAATTTAAATAGCTGATTTGGATAGGATATTTGGAACTTGTGCTATCTACGCTAATTATTAAATTAAGTAATGCAATTAATAAACACAGTAAAATAGCTGAGTTGGATAAATATTAGAAAATTAAATATGAAGGATAAAGGTATTTATCTGTGGGAATTATGATGAAGAATTTAGCTTATATAGGTTTACCTGAAACTCTGATGTCTTCTCGGACATGAGGACTGATTGTATAGAAAAATACCTTGGAGAAATTGTCAGAGAGCAAGGTAAAGCTCTCCAACATCGACCCCCTTTGATTGGACCAAGTTTATGGTTGTGGAAAAGATCAAAGATGTTCTAGAATGATTTTAATGCAGAGTTATGTTCCTTTTAATGCTCTAAAATGAAATATTCCTAAAACGATGTTACTTGTAATGTGTATGATTTTCAATATTTACAGAGTATCCATTAATGCTCAAATGAATGTCTTTAAATACGAAGACTAAATTGTTACACAAATGTTTACCGAGTTGGTTCCCAAGGGCTTATGAGGAAAGGGAAGGAGTCAGCAATTTCGGATTTTAAAAATTTGAATTTCAGGTCAAATTTACATCGAGCAGGATCACTCCATGTAGAAATGTAGAAATGATCCAGGATGAGAAATATCAGATCAAAAACAGATGTAGAATTGTAGACTAATAAATGAGTGGAATATGTGGGAATTGGTGCAAATAAGGTTGGAATGAGTTTGGATGTATAGGATGTATTAGTGATTCTAAAAGAAATTGGTAAGATCTAAAAAAGAGCCAAACTTAACACAAATATATATGTCACCATACAATTTTATAAAGATACTCTCAAAATAAATCAAAATAAAATAAAAATTAGCATAGATATATAAATTGCACCATATATAAAATTTCCAAAATATCCCTATATAAAATTTTCCAAAATATCCCTTCGCAATAAATATCAACCTCCAAATAATATGCATGCACTTTTCTTACTTATAGCTTAGTAAAATCCACGACATTGCTAGCTTTGAGCTTGACCGTCTCCACATGAAAATGCTTGAGTTCTTAGATGACAGCGAACCACTATATCTTGCTAGCAAGAAACACCCTGTAACAAAGAATTGTGTGTCATGCTGAACAACATTGACTAGGAAAGAAGGTTTGTTACTGGTGCACAAATGAAGAGCTAACCCGTAGTACTACGAAAAAAAAGAGAATGGGTCTGTATGGTAGAACTGAACACATAATACTTGCTAGAATATGACTTTGAAGGCTGAGAATTGATTTTCACCATTAAAATATACTTAGGGGTAGGTAAGTGCATAAATTAGCAGTAAGCTAGAATATGTCTATAATTTGTGTAAAAAATTGCATGAATCTCCTCTACCACTGGTTAGAAGTAGAATTACAGCATATCTGAGCTCCGAGTTGGATTCATTAACATATGCATTTAGACTCTGGTGCACCTTAATGTGACTCGAATGATATTTAGGAGAATGAAATCAACGTTTCAACCATGCGCAGACCTCCCATAAATCATTATCCAAAAACAGGACATGCCCTTTCCACTCCCTTCACGTGACAGAGTAGACATCTCTTCATACAAAAATATTATATTATATGAATGGTGGCATGTGCATGCATAATTAGTAAACTTTGAAAAGTGTGTATTTTTGTACTTTTCCTAATGTTTTATATTCATTTTGTTTCATGCTAGTTATTTACAAATCACACTTAATTTCTAAAAAAAAAGTGAATTGATTGTGTAGTTATTATAAATAATTTGGACTTATTACCCACTTAATTTTAAAAAAAAAGTGAATTGATTTGTACTAATCTTATAAATAATTTGGACTTATTACTTATAATATAGATTATTGTACTTTAAATGTGTATTTATTTTAAATTTTGTGGGTAAATCCTTACAAAGATATTTTCTTATCCTATGAAATTACTATAATTATAAATGCTGTTAACAACCAAATTACTATAAATAGTAACATAATTCTATTTAATATTTCGAATTAGTAATGAAGATTGTCATTTTTTTGTTTCAAATTACTATAAATAGTAACATAATATTATTCAATGTATTGGATCGACAATGAAGAATGATAAAAAACAAATTGCTTAGTAAATTGTGGCATTAGGTCATAATACCTTTTATATGATACCAAAAAGAAGTGATAACATTTTATAGCCAAAAAATGGCCTAAATGTTGATTTCCATAGGAGTTGACCTAGAACATATGGTGACAAGAAAAAAAGTGCCCTATCAAAAATACTAAAAATCACTACCAACAATAATAGTAGTATCCAAAATGTAAATGAGATTGTATACCATGTTCAAGTGTGTAAATATATTTGTAGAGTTGAAAATTGCATACCTTGCAATTTTTACACTATAAATTACACTAATTTTAGTATCCATTCCCTTAACATGTTGTAGGATTCATTTAGCCTATTCCTTAAGCCTTTCTTCCCTTCACAACAGGATTCATTTAGCCTATTCCTTAAGCCTTTCTTCCCTTCCCTGTTGTGAAGATTTTATTTTGACTTTATTTTAGCTTGTTTTCTACTTTTTTTAAGATTATGTTTACTTGGACTCTTTTATGATTGTGGAGATGTCCTTGCATTTTTAGATTCATCCTAGGCAATTAAACAATCCACACACACATTTTGAACTTTTATCTTTTTATTTTTTGTCGACCAAAACCCTAACAGTTGACCTATATTTTCCACTTTCCAACAACAAATCTTATTTAAATTGGCCTATTAATAAATCCTTGTGAAGCTTATATTCTTCTTGATTCTTGTAGCCTCGGTGACATCTTTATCCTTGACTCTTGTTCTTGACTATTTTGTAGGATTCTCCTCCTCATGGTTGCACTATTATTTTCTTAAATTTTCTTGGTTGTAAGGAGTCTCAAATTTCTTTTTGGGCTCTTCAGGCACTATATTATTCTACTCGTCTTTGGGAACATGCCATTTCTAGGTTGTTAACAAGAGCTTCTTCAAAATCTTCAATAAATCTGTTCTATTTGTGAAGCTTTCATCTCTTGGTTTCTCATAGATTTTGGGATTTCTGTGTTATTGCTCTCTATTTCTTGGAGAGACGATAACCTTTCATTCACTTTGGTTGATGTCTAAGGAAATTATGTTCTCTCCACAAATATTATTATTTCTTCTTCAATATTATTTTTCATTCTCTTCTTCTAAGAAGCAACAATTTTCTTTTTCATACTTTGGGCATTACTCTATAAAAACCCTTATTGCTCTTTTCTATCCTTTGGCTATATTAATGACTTTATCTTCTCATTTTCTCTACACACAAGCACATTAGTATTCTCCATGGGTTTTATTTACTGTATTGTTGTTTTTTTATTATAGTAAGTTGCAAACCAAGGTATAAATCCCTTGAACAAAAAGCCACAATGACAACAAAATAGACCCAACAGGCCACCAACAGTAGACCAAAAGCACACTTACCTTACTGTATTGTTGTTATTTGCACTACAATTACCTTCTAAGCACATAGCACACACAAAAACCTATTTGATTGCCTATTGAATTCAAAAGACATAAATAATAGTTTGATTAGTTTGACAAACTGTTATGCAATCATCCCCCTTTTCTCCTATCACATACATAGGTTTTCTGTTGAGCTCTTCTCTTCAGTTACAACATTTTACTTTGTTGTTTGTTACCTCTAACTCTCTATTGTTATTTTAGTTATTTCATTTATTTCTTGATTCTTGTACATTTAGGTATTATGTCCCTAGTTTTTTTGTCTTGGATGTGCTTGTATCTTGGTTGTTATATGACACTATTCTAGTTTTGCTACACAAAGGACATATTCACAAACTGACAATCTCCTCCACGATTGTAGAAACATCTAATTTTAATTTTTTGTTAGAATTAGTTTCTATTTTCTCCTTCTCTTGGTACTAATTTTTGGTTTGACATCCAAAATATCGAACTTCGAACCAAGGATGCCTTTCCTCACTTGCATTGTACTTTTAGCAATTTTCTTTCCATAATCTAATTCTAATATCAAAACAATTTCCTTTCTACAAAAGCCAAGAAAAACACACTAATTACATTAATTTAAGATTATTCCTTTCCTATTTATCTTCTTAAAGGAAATAAATGGAACTTGTTAGTTTAATTAATGCACATTAGAAAGATTAAATTGTTTACTTTTACATTAGAGTAGAAGTATATCTTTTTTACTTTTCAGTATCATGGGAATCAAGCTAGAGGAACAACCACTTTCCTAATTAAGGCAAGAGGAAGATATTTAATCATTAGGAGAAGCATCCCAATAACACATTCAACCTGTTGTACATTGAAACTTTCCCGATGCATGGAAGATGACATTATGCCAAATTGCAAATTATGCCATCAATAATATTGGTTATTAATTGATATAGAGATTACAAAAACCATTCCCATTGTATTGAAATATAGTGATCACAAAAACTAGAGTGCAACATGCAAAGCACTATATTATACATGTAGAGCCAATATGGATTTCAATAAAACCTAGAATGAGAATGAACAAAAATGATGATGGTTGGGCTCCTCCTGATGTCATCTCGAACCCCGCAACAATATGGGGTAACCTAGATGACAAGGATCCCCCATTTGCTGGGGTTGCATTAGCTGCATGATTTTCATTTCTGTTATGTTTTTATAATTTATGTTGTGTAATTTGGGGTGACTTCCCTTAGGCATTCTGGAA
Organism: Cunninghamia lanceolata; assembly: GCA_027924645.1. Classification (NCBI taxonomy): domain Eukaryota; kingdom Viridiplantae; phylum Streptophyta; class Pinopsida; order Cupressales; family Cupressaceae; genus Cunninghamia; species Cunninghamia lanceolata. Next base: position 7,722,081 of record BSBN01000460.1, read on the forward strand.
CTTTCTGGGCTATGCCCATATGACTGTTATTTTGGGGTGTGCCTTTATACCACTGAACCCATTTTTTATAGAAGTGTTTTACTTATCTTTTGATTAATAGATAATATCACATTTTCATATAAAAAAAAACATTGACCAATACAAAAAATATAGTCCAGCTCCATCAAAATTTGACTCCATTTAAAGCAAACAAGACAAATGCTTGACTCACAAGAAATATATTTTTATAACTAACTGATATAACAAACACTTTTTTATACATTAATTGCAGTCTTAAAGACCACTCTCATTATATTAAACTAGTAAAATATAAACATCAGTTCAACATCAACCCTTAAAACAATGAGTAGTAAAGCATCTAATACCTTTGTTTGAAAATTGGGGCCGTTAAAAATAAAAAGATTCTAACCTATACTTGCAAAGCCACTATAATCTTTTTCATACGAAGGGAATACACATATACTATATATATCATAAGTTGTGAGTAGCTAGACCACCTTTAACCATGCAAAGGCTCAACCACATTACTAACCACATTTCCCTAGTTGTCACCACTTTTGTCCTCTGAACTAGCTATAATCTTCTGGAAGGAAATCGCCTTATTGCACTCTTCAAGTTAGTGCATTTTTGCAGCATGTGTACTTTGCACATCATCTTGAATTTTGAAATATTGAAGCTATTTGATGAACCCCACCCTCCTTGAATCTTCCCTCTCCTAGCTTCATAGTTGTGTCTAATAACACCAAGAAGTGGGTTTCCAACTCCCTAAATGCAACAATTAAGACTAGAAAACACATCTCACATCCCCTAATTGGGAAAAACCACCAAGGTAAGCCATGTTGACAATTAAAGCATAATCCAAACCACCCAACAAACCTCTATTTACATAAACATTTGTTAGTGCCATCACATAACTCTTTTCCTCCCCCAAATTGATTGGAAAAGAAACAAACATGGTTGTAATATCCATATTTACTCAACGTCTAATTATAGATTCTAGAAAATTCAAACCCAACACCATTTTAATAGCATGATAGCTCTAAAACTAATGTTAAAGACATTGTCAAGTTCTAATCTATAATGGGACTCAAGAATGCAACCTAACACTTCTTCAAGAGTAATTGAAATTTTGGCCCCATCATTTCTAAAATGAGGTAGAGAGAATGCAAGATGCCAACTATCAAACGTTGCTTAAAATGCTTTCTAAGGCATGTTGATTTTCATTCATTGTGAGATTAATTGCAAACACATTTAAATCTCTATCTTGATAACCAAATTAATGTCAAACAAATTGCAATTCAAGCTCCAAATGTAAACACATTAAAGTCTATATATTGCTAACCAAAGTAATGCAATGCAAATTACAATTCGCTCCAAATTCAAACACATTAATTTGCATTACTTATCGTAATAGCCAACCATCCTAAGGTACTTCACATGCATTGAGATATTAAATCACAACATGCCAGTAGCCATGAGGTCTCAATAATTTGAAAAGACCCTAATGAATTAGCTAATCATTTCCCAATTGCACCATCACACTACCATTTTTGTTGGCCTCCACATCATCAACTCTTTTTGTCATTTAAATGAAAATTCTTTTAATGAGGATATGGGCCAAGTAACTCTAAACCTTCAAGAAATACAAACAAATTGTGTTAGTGTTATGACTTGGTCTAGTTCTCAAGCCAAAATCTCTTTCATTCTATCACACACATCCTCTTGGTCACCCAAACAAATAATTAAAACAATACAAATTTCAAAAACAATAAACATTGAATATTTAAAAAGGTAATCAAAATAGATTTTAAAATTTCTCATATTGTTTTTGATAATTTTAAAAGGCTACATTGTGTGTTGATTCAAGTGGACTTTTACAACCCCTTTCAAATACTTAGTCAATTTTATATTTGGTCATTTCTAAGTTGTAAGTTGAGTCCAAGCATACACAATATGCTCTATAAGAACATATGACAAACTTTCATCTTTTGGGTTTGGCCTTCATCTCTTGTCTAAATAATCAAAATATGTGTCATTTTCTATAGCATTCTTTTTGCTTTCATGAATCGGGATATATTATAATACAAAAACTTTTTGCTCCCATTTTCATCTGCATACACTTTAGTAACTTCATTTGTTTCCCTTACTATCCACATTGTGTATTTTATACTAGCAAAAATATTTAGAGAGTTGAACATAAAATCTCTTTTGACATCTTGCTTTGGATAAAATGCTCTTTTTGGTCTTTTGTTTCTAGGACTAACATAGGTATTAGCTAGTGAATCACTACATTTTCTCTCTTATATAGTCTAATGGAGGTCTTGTTGCAACCGTCTCTCTTGCCATGTTTGTGGCCGAAAATAACTTGTGTAGTCAACCTTAGAAATGAACATTCCATCTATCATCCTATCATGGATCTATTAATAGTGTTTTGCTAATTGTTTCTATTTATCGTTTTCTTGGTTAGACTAAGGAAAGGAATATGAGTGTAATATGTGAGAATTGGTGCAAATAAGATTGGAATGAGTTTGGATGTATAGAATGTGTAAGTGATTCTAAAAAGAAATTGATAAGATCTAAGAAAAAACCAAATTTAACACAAATATATATGTCACCATATAATTTTATAAAGATATTCTCTCAAAATAAATCAAAATTAAATAAAAATTAACATAAATTACACCATATATAAAATTTCCAAAATATCCCTACATAAAATTTTCCAAAATATCCCTTCGCAATAAATATCAATCTACAAATAATATGCATGCACTTTTCTTACTTATAGCTTAGTAAAATCCATGACATTGCTAGCTTTGAGCTTGACCGTCTCCACATGAAAATGCTTGACTTCTTAGATGACAGCGAACCACTATATCTTGCTAGCAAGAAACACCCTGTAACAAAGAATTGTATGTCATGCTGAACAGCATTGACTAGGAAAGAAGGTTTGTTACTGGTGCACAAATGAAGAGCTAGCCTGTAGTACTACGAAAAAAAAGAGAATGGGTCTGTATGGTAAAACTGAACACATAATACTTGCTAGAATATGACTTTGAAGGCTGAGAATTGATTTTCACCATTAAAATATACTTAGGGATACGTAAGTGCATAAATTAGCAGTAAGCTAGAATATGTCTATAATTTGTGTAAAAAATTGCATGAATCTCCTCTACCACTGGTTAGAAGTAGAATTACAGCATATCTGAGCTCCGAGTTGGATTCATTAACATATGCATTTAGACTATGGTGCACCTTAATGTGACTCGAATGATATTTGGGAGAATGAAATCAACGTTTCAACCATGCGCAGACCTCCCATAAATCATTATCCAAAGACAGGGCATGCCCTTTCCACTCCATTCACGTGACAGAATAGACATCTCTTCATACAAAAATATTATATTATATGAATGGTGGGCATGTGCATGCATAATTAGTAAACTTTGAAAAGTGTGTATTTTTTTGTACTTTTCCTAATGTTTTATCTTCATTTTGTTTCATGCTAGTTATTTACAAATCACACCTAATTTCTAAAAAATAAGGTGAATTGATTTGTATAGTTATTATAAATAATTTGGACTTATTACCCACCTAATTTTAAAAAAGAAGTGAATTGATTTGTACTAATTTTATAAATAATTTGGACTTATTACCTATAATATGGATTATTGTACTTTAAATGTGTATTTATTTTAAATTTTGTGGGTAAATCCTTACAAAGATATTTTTTTATCCTATGAAATTACTATAATTATAAATGTCATTAACAACCAAATTACTATAAATAGTAACATAATTCTATTTAATATATCGCATTAGTAATGAAGATTGTCATTTTTTCCTTCAAATTACTATAAATAGTAATATAATATTACTATAAATAGTAACATAATACTATTTAATATATCGAATTAGTAATGAAGTTGTCAATTTTTTTGCTTAAAATTACTATAAATAGTAACAAATATTATTCAATGTATTGAATCGACAATGAAGAATGACAAAAAAAAATTGCTTAGTAAATTGTGGGATTAGGTCATAATACCTTTTATATGATATCAAAAAGAAGTGATTACATTTTATAGCCGAAAAATGGCCTAAATGTTGATTTCCATAGGAGTTGACCTAGAATATATGGTGACAAGAAAAAAGTGCCATATCAAAAATACTCAAAAAACTACCAACAATAATAGTAGTATCCAAAATGTAAATGAGATTGTAGACCATAGGTTTCTCCTTTTGTTGTTGCAAACCCAAAATGTCATCAACTAAACTATCAAAATCCTTGGCTGAAGATCTCAAGTGTGTAAATACATTTGTAGAGTTGAAAAATGCATACCTTACAATTTTTACTCTGTAAATTACACTAATTTTAGTATCCATTCCCTTAACATGTTGTAGGATTCATTTAGCTTTTTCCTTGAGCCTTTCTTCCCTTATCAGTTGCGAAGATTTTATTTTGACTTTATTTTAGTTTGTTTTCTATGTTTTCTAAGACTGCATTTACTTGGACTCTTATGATTGTGGAGATGTCCTTGAAATTGTAGATTCATCCTTGGCAATTAAACAATCCATACACACATTTTGAACCTTTATCTTTTTATTATTTTGTCGACGAAAACCTTAACAATTGATGTATATTTTCCACTTTCCATAAATGAATCTTATTAAAATTGGCCTATTATTAAACCCTTGTGAAGCTTATGTTCTTCTTGATTCTTGTACTCTTGGTGACATCTTTATCCTTGACTCTTGTTCTTGACTATTTTGTAGGATTCTCCTCCTCTTGGTTGCGCTATTATTTTCTTAAATTTTCTTGGTTGTAACGAGTCTCAAATTTCTTTTTGGGCTCTTCGGGCACTATATTATTCTATCAGCCTTTGGGAACATGCCATTTTGAGGTTGTTAACAAAAGCTTCTTCAAAATCTTCAATAAGTCCATTCTATTTGTGAAGCTTTCATCTCTTGGTTTCTCATAAATTTTGGGATTTGTGTTATTTCTCTCTATTTCTTGGAGAGATGATAACCTTTCATTTTCTTTGGCTGATCTCTAAGTAAATTATGTTCTCTTCACAAATATTATTATTTCTTCTTCAATAATATTTAGGAAATATTTTGTATTCGTTCTCTTCTTCTAAGAAGCAACAATTTTTCTTTCTCTTCCTTTGGGCATTACTCCCTTTCAATCCCTTTCAAATACTTAGTCAATTTTATATTTGGTCATAAATCCAAGTTGTAAGTTGAGTCCAAACATACACAATATGCTCTATAAGAACATATGACAAACTTTTGTCTTTTGGGTTTGGCCTTCATCTCTTGTCTAAACAATCAAAATATGTGTCATTTTCTATATCATCCTTTTTGCTTTGATGAATCAAGATATATTATAATACAAAAACTTTGTACTCCCATTTTCATTTGCATACACTTTAGTAACTTCACTTGTTTCCATTGCTATCCACATTGTGTATTTTATAATAGAAAAAAAATATAGAGAGATGAATATAAAATCTCCTTCGACATCTTGCTTTGGATAAAATGCTCTTTTTGGTCTTTTGTTTCTAGGACTGACATAGTTATTAGCTAGTGAATCACTGCATTTTCTCTCTTGTATAGTCTAATGGAGGTCTTGTTGCAAACGTCTCTCTTGTCATGTTTGTGGCCAAAAATAACTTGTGTAGTCAACCTTAGAAAGAAACATTCCCATCTATCATACTATCATGGATCTATTAATAGCATTTTGCTAACTGTTTCTATTTATTGTTTTCTTGGTTAGATTAAGGAAATGGGTTATGATGACTAGGGAGAGCAAGGATTAGACAAAAGAAGACAACAACAAGGGTTAAAATAAGGGTCAAAAGCAAAAAACACAACACAAGCTAAAGTGAGTATAAATACAAGAAAGGGAATTCTAGAGGATGCAATTTATAATCTTACATTTTGCCCCCACTTTATTATACTTAGGACATTCTAGAAGAGAAAGTCTACTATAGTAGAATATAGTAAATAACATGAAATACAAAGGATACATTATACCAAAAGGAGAGATATCAGTCTTTGACTTGTTTGAATTCTTCATTCTTATGATTGTAACAAAAGAAAACTAGGCTAGCACATGCAATGGAAATAGAAACACATTTAACATATATAGCATACACATACAAATGAAAAAAACTCAAATGAAACACATACATACATATATCTAAACAAAAAAATGACAGTGGAAATACCAAAAGTAACCAACAAAAATTAACCATTCTATTTTGGGGGAGAGATCCATGAAGATTTGCTCCACAAAAGAACTGAGGTAAGGAAGCACATTAGAGACCTATGATGGAAAGCAGATGAACACCTTTTCAAAATAAAATTAGAAACTAGAAATGATAAGGGATATACGGTAGCCACCCATAAATGAGGTCAAGCCATGCCAATGATAAAAGGTACAATGACAATAATCAACAAAATGAAAATGGAAATTGCTTAAATGGATTTTAGGTTGCCACCCTTGGCTATTGGCAATTTTTCCACCTATGACTAATAATGGTAGTTGACTTAACTAGTAACTAAAAATTGGATAAATGGTTAAATGACTATTTAGCAGTTGCCACCCAAAGTATTGGCTATTTGGTAGTTTCCACCCTAGCTATTAACAATTGCCACCCAAACTAGAAATGGAAATTAGAAATTGATGATGTCATCAATGGTTATAAGGTAAGCACCCAAGTGGATAAAGAGTCTAGGCCAGGCCTAAACAATGAATTGTTGGGAAAGTTGAACCATTGAACTTAAAATTACAAAAGTTCAATTTTTTAACCATTGAATAGTCAACAAAGTGAAATTTGGTTATTCAATCAATGGGGATCACTAGATCTACTAGTTATATAATGTATCAAGTGATAGAAAGTGAAATAGTATCCTTTGACATAACAAATATGAATGGAACACATCACTTAGTAATGTTTGGAGTAAATGGAGGTTGGTAGGTTTGCATAAATAGAGGAGGGAGACACCATTTAAATATGTAATATGTAATTCAAAAATATATAGAAGCACATGTATTGGCACAAGACAAACAATATGGAGTAGTACAAACAATAGATTGGAGATGCACATGAGTAGGATACACATGGCCTCACCATGCTAAAATGGAAAAATGTTTTACCTTGCATCTAACTCTCATTTGGGTCCATTGATCTTTGAGTGGTTCTTCCCTATCATTGATTTTCATTAGTTTAAAGTGCAAATATGTGGTGGGCCTACAACAGATAAGATATTTGGTGGGTAGGTCTCACCCCCTTATATTATATAGAAGAAAGTTTACAAAATCAAGGATGCATGATCAATGGTCCTCTAAACTAGAAACACTTTTACAAAATGACATTGCCAAACCCTACGTTTCAAACTAGTTGTAATATGCTCCAAAATTTGTACATAAAACATAGAATAAACAAACAAAAAACCAAATAGAGACTCACAATCCACAACATTAGTAAGGGGAGAGTAAGATGGATTTTCCACAACCAAGCATTATATTCACTACTAACATATTAGGGATACCATAACCACCCTCATTTTAGGATTTCTTCCTCTTGTTGAGCCATAGCCATTTTTTCCACCTAAAAGCTCAAAGTCAACATCAAGAAAACCCTAGCTTGACGCTTATCTAAAACTAGTAAGGGACTACTATTAGATGTCCTTATGAGAGTTTGTAGGGATCCATTCATAGCTTGCATATCCTTTGCCTTATCTTCCATATCCATGTATAACATTGGAGCCCTAAGAGTAGTAAAATTGACACCCCAAGAAAAAACCCTAGAGCCATGGGATAGGAATTCATAAGTGTGCTTTGCTTTTATAACCAAAGCAAAGAACCTAGATTCCAATTCCTAGTAAACAAAAAAAGTAACATGCCCATAGAGTAGAACCTTTTTTTATTTAAACTCACTCACCTCTATAACTTATTCTAATCTTATCAAATACTTGGATCTGATGTGATCCACCACTATGGACTTCACTAAATCTCTATCATTCACATAGAATTGTAGATTCTCCACAAAATTTGTAATAATGCCTATATTAACCTTGGGTAAGCTCTTTCCTACTATGTAATCATCTCCTAGGACAATGACAATAGCTTTTAGGATAAGTTTAGGTTTAAGAAGAAAAATCCTTCAATGATGAAGCCAAGTGATGGAACTTGTGAATGCCATCTCTCTATTCATTGAGCGTAATTTAACACTCTCTAATTATGCAGCCAACTCAAAATAAATGAATAAAAAATAAAATGAAGCTTCTAGATAAAAAGTTGAATCATACTACCATGCATATTAATTATCATTCAATTGAAACCTCACAAAGGATCATCCTTCACACAAGCCACTCTTAATGACCAATGTGTACCCTAAAGTGAAGGGTAACACAAATAAAAACAATATTGGGTTAGTACAAATTCATGAACCGTGACTCCTTACTAGGAGTATGTCCAACATCATTCCATCATGATATTAGGTTTTCTCTTTCCTTCAAACCAAGTTGACATGCTTCTCCATGTCAATTATTAATACCTTGGGTTATAGTAATTTAGAGCTAAAAAGTTTGACAATATTAATATATTGAATTATATTGAGTTATTATTTAAATGACATTTTTATTTATAGTAATCTCTATTTTAAGTAATTTTTATTTATAGTATTTTCTTTCAAATTTACAAGGGTAATAACTCCAAATTATTTAAAATTATAATACTAACTAGTGCTATTTATTAGGAATATATATTATTTCTTGATATTCTATGTGAAAAATTAGTCCAAGTTATTTGAAATTCTAAAGAGAAATGAATCTAGTTTATTTGGAATGAAATCATCTTCAGTCTAGAACGAGGGCATAAGTCTAGATCATTTGAAATAGTGCATCTAAGGGTCAACCTTCCTTTAGGAATTTTTATTGAAAGCTAATGTTTACTATTCACTATGATAGGATCATTTGTTTTGAGTAGGAACACCCCTAGTACTAGTTCAAGCTTGGAATTTTTGGGATCACCCCTAGTCATGTGTAGAATCATCCCACTAGCAAAATAGGCAAATCCTAAATGGGAAAAATGCCAAATTTGAATAATGAGATCACATTTGACTCAAAATTTGATTATGAACATGGCCAAGGGATCCTCTAAAGGTCTAACTACAAATTTAACTCCTAGAACTAAGTTTCAATGTAAAATATATAAACTAAGTTTTAAAGATTAAATACTAGTGCATGGCCAAGCCAATGCAAGCCAAAATGATCCTACATGAAAACATACATAATACTTTTAAACTCATCTTAACCAATACATTACATTCAATGCATAAATTACACATGTTACTTTCCAATTTCAAGTGAAATTAGACCTAAATAGCACATACTCACATATTCTCATTACAAGAGGTTTCTATTACCAAACACGGTACTAAATCAATGCAATAAACCATATTAAATGCTTACAATGAGGTGTTCACATAACCAACATCGATGGATTATACAAGATCTATACTTCATTAATAAAATTATAACTTGAGTCAAAGTGTACAAATGATCTCGCTGTACAACCTTTCCATTATACAAAAATGAAAGCTTACAACAAAATAAGTTAACTAATGAGAATATTGTATGACCTCCAATATGCATTGCCAATGATTCAACTAGCCAACAATAGTGATTAGGCTACCACCTATCCATGTGGAACTTTGAGGCCCACCTCTCTAGACAAGGAGGTGGTCGAATGAGTAGTCAAACACACACACAAAACAAGGTAGTTTGACCTACACTCATATCATACACATATCATATTAACACCATCCAAAACATACATATGGGTTCCATAATACCAACCAAATAGACACACATGGGAAACACAAGCACTAACTGAATGCAAACAACTCAATAGACTAAAGATAGAGTATATTAGATTTAAGACTATGGAGTGTCATCACTATAGTACTAAGACCAAGACGAGTTGAGAAGTATGATCCTATCCACGATAGGGGATTCTAAATGAAATTTCCACCAATCACTAAAGAATTGGAAATAATGTCCTTCACAATCATTCCACGAACTCATAAATAAATTTGGTACTAAATTATAGTTAACCTTAATTATGTTTTATTTCATATTTGAAACTCCATTCAATTTTACTTGTTAAGTTTTAGTCTCTCATGTAACAATGTTTCACTTTATCTTAGCTAGGTTTAATGGGAGTGTCCACTCCAATCCTATTCTATTCCTCATTCGTAAAACACCAAGGATGTCAAAATACTCAATATGGCCCTTAGAAATGGAAAACAAGGTCAATGAAATGACATATGGCTCTAAATCATAAATCATTTCATTTTTGTGGGAATATATATCATTCCACAACATCAAATGATCAAACATACTCTTAATTTCAAAATATCAATTCCTAGAAAGTGTAGATATGAAAAAACCCTGATATGAATAGGAGACCCTACAAGAGGATTAGGTCACATAAGATTAGATGGGTCACCAAAAATATGATAAAAAATAAGTTTATTTAGGGTTAACCTAGGATAATCCAATAAAATGCACACATATAAGCATAATTAAATCCTAGATTAATTGATACAATATAAGTAGGAGGTGTTTTCTGAAGTGTGCCAAATTATGATATTTGTATTAGGATTCAAGTGCATCATAATTTTTAAGTCAAACTCATTGAGCCATATTTCATGAGTAGTAGTTCACACAAACCAATCTCTCATGAGAATGAATGGTCCACTAAGCACTCATTGCATTAAGGTGATGCTCACAAGGGTGAAGCATCAGGGCTTCCTGAGAGGTCACCTATCCTAGTACTACTGTGACTTAAGCACACTTAGCCATGCAGTTTCCCCCAAGATCAAGCCCACTTATCTTTTTACCCCATTTGCAAAACGTTCAACAAGTGTTGTGCCTTATGAACCATTCATTATAGATCCCCTTTATCTCATCCATTAATAAGTAGGAGGTATTTTCCATAGTGTTGGAGCATGACACAAATCCACTTCCAATATTTGACTGCAAAAGGGTAGTGGATGAATCTAGGTGGTCTGTAGTTTCCTTGGCCTATTTGTTAGAAATGAAGGTGCAAACCACACAATGGAAATATGATTCAAACCTTATTAATGTCCTCTAAATAACGTAGAATCAATGGAGATTGAAACAAAAATAAAACCCACTACACAAAAAGAACATGCATTAAGAACTGAACACATAACACAATATGTAACATGGAGAAAACCCCTTTGGGTAAAAAACTCCACCAAGAAAAGAGGCTTCGAGTTGTATTATCTTCAAATATGAGATTACAATACATGCTCTTCCTCTTCTTCTTTAGTCTTCAATTCAGCAGTGCATATTACTCTCAAACTCTGCTAAAAACATAGTACAAATATCCTTATAAAAGGGGTTTCCTTCTAGGGCAAGAAAACTGACATAATATCGACCGTCAGATCTATGACCTAATGACGAACAACCTAGATTTACAGTGATGACATATAAATAACATTTGGTTTCAGGGGCGTTGCCCCCAAACCCCCGCCGAGGTGTGCAACCTCTAGACCCCCCGCCAGGGGGATGATCCCCTCGGACCCCTCGCAATGGGAAACCCCCATGCGACCCCCCATCGTGGATGAATTAGCGCTGTGTACCAGATATAAACATGTGGCTAAAACAAGATCGTTGTTGGTGAAACCTTTCATCCCTTATGGGTGATTTACAAACAATAATAGGAATAATAAATTACATAGGATTTACAAGGTTGATGGCACCTTAATCCTAACACTATTCACATAGAGTGCATTTGAATGGGCCAAGAAAGCCCAATTTCATCATTTTCTCCCTAGTAAGTATATGTTTTTGGATGGTAGGCATGGTGAATGCACTGGCCTTGGGTAAGCAATCCTTATAATAGCATTTGATAGTTGATGAATCTCTATCTCCAAGAGGATCCATCATGGAGAGATAACCTCTCTTTATAGAGTAGGCCCTATTGTTAGAGAAAATCCATTTGATGTCATCTTCTCCATCACTTATCAACATTTTTCGATCCTAGAGAATATTTTTGAGGAAGTCAATTTTCTCCTTGAGTATGGGTAGGGATTCAAAGTCTTTCTCTTTGCAAGTTTTAATGCCCTCAAAAGTATCAATACGAATGTAGTCCTAAAGATTGGTGCCCAATCTCCTTGTGAAGGTATATTTTATGTCATTGAGATCATCTCTTTCCTATATGGGGTAAGTGCAGGAAGATGGGGGGCCAAAAAGGGGTCTTAAGTGGCCACTTTTTTTCTGAAATCAGGAAATACTGGCCTTGGATGAGAAATTGAGCATAGTTACACTCAAAATTTGGAGATGCAACCAAAACAATGTTCGTAGTGCTCCGAGTCTACTTTCTAAACTACTATTATTTTTTGAAAATGGCATAGATTAAGGGGTTCAAAAGAGGGAGCCACAGAAATTGGTGTTGTTTCTGTCAAAAAAACATAACATAGCATGTTTTGTGGCTCCCTCAAAAGGTCAACCTTTTTTTGGTATTTTTAAAATCGCTTTCGTGAGAAATTAGCTAATAGCATGTAGTTTATGCCTGATTTTTTTGATAATTATTCGATGAATATTTGATTTTTTACTAATTTTCAAAGTGGACACATCCTAAAAAATAGAATTTTGGCCCTGCTACCCCTATAAATTTTGAAAACTAATCAAAAATTATTTTTTTCTTTTTCTAATATTTGTAGAATGGAATCTAGTTTCTAAATATGTAATTTTTTTGAAATTTCAATGAATAGTTAATTTACAATGAAAAAAAGACCAAACAGTGGTTTTTGCCCAAAAACGGACAGACAAACAAAAAAATTAAAGATGAAAGGCTTAACATTGTTAAAATGTGAAAAAAATTACATCGTCAGATAGCTAAGAGAAAGCCTAACATTACCCAGGTGTTTGATTTGTTTGACCTTGAAACACGTGCAAATCTGAGGGTTAGCACGAACAAAATTATCTAAAATCTTGAAGAATATGGAAAAACATGTCTGTTACTGTTCATAAGGCACTCCAAGCCTTTGGGTTGGAAATCCAAAGCAAATCCCAAGCCCAAGGCTTGGGATTCCCAAAGCAAGACATAACGCGCGCGCGTTATAACGCGCTCTCGTTATAACGCACTCTCGTTATAACGCGCTCGCGTTATTATTTTCTTTGCATTTTTCCTTTACAACAAAAGTTTGTGTTGTTTTTCATGTTTTAAATAATGCAAGCGCGTTATGTTAAACTTAAATTTTTTTATGTTTAAGGCTTTTAATCATGTATGTAGGTAAGCCTATATGTATGTATGTATGTATGTATGTATGTATGTATGTATGCCTATATGTATGTATGTATCTATGTATGCCTATATGTATGTATCTATCTATGTATGCCTATATGTATGTATGTATAGTGTTGACGGTAGAGAAGGTAGAGATAGGAGTGAGCCAGATAGGGGAGGAGAGGGGTGGATAAGGATTGAGTGATTAAGGTTTAAGGTTAAGGGTTGAGCATTTAGGGATAGGATTTGGAGCTTAGGGATAAGGGATTAGAGTTTAGGACCTTGAGGGATTAGGGTTTAGGGTTGAGGCTTTAGGGATAACATTTAGGGTTAAGGGCCGAGGGATTAGAGTTAAGGTAGACTGTTGAGGGTAGAGGGATTAGGGATAGGGTTTAGGGTTGAAAGTTTAGGGTTGAGGGATTAGGGTTTAAGGTATAGTTTAGTAGTTCTTGTGGATAGAGCCAGTAAACAATGGGAGATTATTTGCTTGTTTCATAACAATATACCTCCCCTAAGTGTGGGGTGCACAGCAAGAAACATAGATGTACCCCAATGCAAAGCTTTTCTCATAATGATCATCCTTCTGATTTCAACTGTTAATTACTCATTGTGGATGTACCATATGCAAATCTTTTCTCATAGTGTGTACACCTATTGGCATAATGAACCCCAAATGGGCCAGAAAAACATGCCATATAACATTACTAACATTAAAAAAGTTCATAGCCATTTTTCTGACATATTCTTGCAACTCAAATATCTTTAAGAGAAGAGTGTCAAAAATGATGGGTTTAACAACCTAACATAAGGCAAAGTAGTTTTGTTGGGTTTAGGGATAGGGTTTAGGGTTTAGGGTTGAGGGATTAGGGTTTAGGGATTATGGTTTAAGGTATAGTGTTGAGGGTTGAGGGTTTAGGGATATGATTTAAGGTTGAGGGATTAGGGTTTAGGGTTGACGGATTAGGGTTTAGGGTTGACGGATTAGGGTTTAATGTTGAGAGTTGAGGGTTGAGGGTTGAGGGTTTAGGGATAGGGTTGATGGTCAAGGGATTAGGGTTAAAGTAGAGTGTTGAGGGTAGAGGGATTAGGGATAGGGTTTAGGGTTGACGGTTTAATGATTGAGAGTTGAGGCTTTAGGGCTGAGGGTTAAGGGATTGGGGTTTAAAATATAGTGTTGAGCATCGAGGGTTTATGGATAGGTTTTAGGGTTTAATTTTTAAGGGTTAAGGGTTGAGGGATAGTGTTTAGGGTTTAGGGATAAGGGATTAGGGTTTAAGGTATAGTGTTGAGGGTTGAGGGTTTAGGAATAGGGATAGAGTTTAGGGTTTAGGGATGAGGGATTAGGGTTGAGGTATTAGGGTTGAGGGTTGAGGGATTAGGGTTTAAGGTATAGTTTCAAGGGTTGAGGGTTTATTAATAGTGTTTAGGGTTGAGGGTTGATGGATTAGGTTTTAGGGTTGATGGATTAGGGTTTAAGGTATAGTGTTGAGTGTTGAGGGTTTAGGGTTGACAGATTAGGGTTTAGGGTTGGCGGATTAGTGTTTAATGTCAAGGTTAGGGTTAGAGTGTCGAGGGTAAAGGGATTAGGGATAGGGTTTAGGGTTGAAGGTTTAAGAATTGAGGGTTGAGGCTTTAGGAATGAGGGTTTAAGGCTTAAGATATAGTGTCAAGTGTTGAGGGTATAGGGATAGGGTTTAAGTTTTAAGGGTTAAGGGATAGGGATTAGGGTTTAAGGTATAGTGTTGAGGGTTGATGGTTTAGGGATAGGGTTTAGGATTGAGGGATTAGGGTTTACGATTGATGAATTAGGGTTTAATGTTTAGAGTTGAGTGTTGAGGGTTGAGGGTTGAGGGTTGAGGTTGAGGTTGAGGGATAGGGTTAATGGTCAAGGGATTAGGGTTAAATAAGAGTGTCGAAGGTAGAAGGATTAGGGTTTAAGGTATAGTATTGAGCCTATTGAGGGTCTAGGAATAGGGATAGCGTTTAGGGTTTAGGGATGAGGGATTCAAGTTGAGGGATGACAGATGACGGATTAGGGTAGAGGGTTGAGGGATTAGGGTTTAGGGACAAGGTTTAGGGTTAGGGTTGAGGGATTAGGGTTTAAGGTATAGTGTTGAGGGTTTAGGGATAGGGTTTAGGGTTGAGGGTTTAGGGTTTAGGGTTGAGGGATTATGGTTTAAGGTATAGTGTTGAGGGTTGAGGGTTTAGGGATAGGATTTAGGGTTGAGGGATTAGGGTTTAGGGTTGACGGATTAGGGTTTAGGGTTGACAGATTAGGGTTTAATGTTGAGAGTTGAGGGTTGAGGGTTGAGGGTTTAGGGATAGGGTTGATGGTCAAGGGATTAGGGTTAAAGTAGAGTGTTGAGGGTAGAGGGATTAGGGATAGGGTTTAGGGTTGAAGGTTTAATAATTGAGGGTTAAGGCTTTAGGGCTAAGGGTTAAGGGATTGGGGTTTAAAATATAGTGTTGAGCATCAAGGGTTTATGGATAGGTTTTAGGGTTTAATTTTTAAGGGTTAAGGGTTGAGGGATAGTGTTTAGGGTTTAGGGATAAGGGATTAGGGTTTAAGGTATAGTGTCGAGGGTTGAGGGTTTAGGAATAGGGATAGAGTTTAGGGTTTAGGGATGAGGGATTAGGGTTGAGGGTTGAGGTATTAGGCTTGAGGGTTGAGGGATTAGGGTTTAAAGTATAGTGTCAAGGGTTGAGGGTTTATTAATAGTGTTTAGGGTTGAGGGTTGATGGATTAGGTTTTAGGGTTGATGGATTAGGGTTTAAGGTATAGTGTTGAGGGTTGAGGGTTTGGGGTTGACAGATTAGGGTTTAGGGTTGACAGATTAGTGTTTAATGTCAAGGTTAGCGTTAGAGTGTCGAGGGTAGAGGGATTAGGGATAGGGTTTAGGGTTGAAGGTTTAAGAATTGAGGGTTGAGGCTTTGGGGATGAGGGTTTAAGGCTTAAGATATAGTGTCAAGTGTTGAGGGTATAGGGATAGGGTTTAAGTTTTAAGGGTTAAGGGATAGGGATTCGGGTTTAAGGTATAGTGTTGAGGGTTGATGATTTAGGGATAGGGTTTAGGTTTGAGGGATTAGGGTTTATGGTTGATGAATTAGGGTTTAATGTTTAGAGTTGAGTGTTGAGGGTTGACAGTTGACGGTTGAGGGTTGAGGTTGAGGGATAGGGTTAATGGTCAAGGGATTAGGGTTAAATAAGAGTGTCGAGGGTAGAGGGATTAGGGTTTAAGGTACAGTATCAAGCCTGTTGAGGGTCTAGGAATAGGGATAGCATTTAGGGTTTAGGAATGAGGGATTAGAGTTGAGGGATGACGGATGACAGATTAGGGTTGAGGGTTGAGGGATTAGGGTTTAGGGACAAGGTTTAGGGTTAGGGTTGAGGGATTAGGGTTTAAGGTATAGTGTTGAGGGTTTAGGGATAGGGTTTAGGGTTTAGGGTTGAGGGATTATGGTTTAAGGTATAGTGTTGAGGGTTTAGGGTTTAGGGATATGATTTAGGGTTGAGGGATTAGGGTTTAGGGTTGATGAATTAGGGTTTAGGGTTGACAGATTAGGGTTTAATGTTGAGAGTTGAGGGTTTAGGGTTTAGGGTTTAGGGATAGGGTTGATGGTCAAGGGATTAGGGTTAAAGTAGAGTGTTGAGGGTAGAGGGATTAGGGATAGGGTTTAGGGTTGAAGGTTTAACGATTGAGGGTTGAGGTTTTATGGCTGAGGGTTAAAGGATTGGGGTTTAAAATATAGGGTTGAGCATCGAGGGTTTATGGATAGGTTTTAGGGTTTAATTATTAAGTGTTAAGGGTTGAGGGATAGTGTTTAGGGTTTAGGGATAAGGGATTAGGGTTTAAGGTATAGTATCAAGGGTTGAGGGTTTAGGAATAGGGATAGAGTTTAGGGTTTGGGGATGAGGGATTAGGGTTGAGGGTTGAGGTATTAGGGTTGAGGGTTGAGGGATTAGGGTTTAAGGTATAGTGTCAAGGGTTGAGGGTTTATTAATAGTGTTTAGGGTTGAGGGTTGATGGATTAGGTTTTAGGGTTGATGGATTAGGGTTAAAGGTATAGTGTTGAGGGTTGAGGGTTTAGGGTTGACAGATTAGGGTTTAGGGTTGACAGATTAGTGTTTAATGTCAAGGTTAGGGTTAGAGTGTTGAGGGTAGAGGGATTAGGGATAGAGTTTAGGGTTGAAGGTTTAAGAATTGAGGGTTGAGGCTTTAGGGATGAGGGTTTAAGGCTTAAGATATAGTGTCAAGTGTTGAGGGTATAGGGATAGGGTTTAAGTTTTAAGGGTTAAGGGATAGGGATTAGGGTTTAAGGTATAGTGTTGAGGGTTGATAATTTAGGGATAGGGTTTAGGTTTAAGGGATTAGGGTTTACGGTTGATGAATTAGGGTTTAATGTTTAGAGTTGAGTGTTGAGGGTTGAGGGTTGACGGTTGAGGGTTGAGGTTGAGGGATAGGGTTAATGGTCAAGGGATTAGGGTTAAATAAGAGTGTCGAGGGTAGAGGGATTAGGGTTTAAGGTATAGTATTGAGCCTGTTGAGGGTCTAGGAATAGGGATAGCATTTAGGGTTTAGGGATGAGGGATTAGAGTTAAGGGATGACAGATGACGGATTAGGGTTGAGGGTTGAGGGATTAGGGTTTAGGGACAAGGTTTAGGGTTCAGGTTGAGGGATTAGGGTTTAAAGTATAGTGTTGAGGGTTTAGGGATAGGGTTTAGGGTTGAGGGATTAGAGTGAAGGGTTGAGGGATTAGGATTTGATGTTGAGGGTTGAGGGTTTAGGGTTTAGGGTTTAGGGTTAGGGTTGAGAGTTGAGGGATCAGAGTTAAGGGTTGAGGGATTAGGGTTTGACGTCGAGGGTTGAGGGTTGAGGTTTGAGGGTCAAGGGTTTAGGGATAGGGTTGAGGTTCAAGGGATTAGGGTTAAAGTAGAGTGTGGAGGGTGTAAGGATTAGGGATAGGGTTGGAGGGTTTAGGGATAAGGGATTAGGGTTTAAGGTATAGTATCGACTCTGTTGAGGGTTTAGGAATAGGGATAGCATTTAGGGTTTAGGGATGAGGGATTAGAGTTGAGGGATGATGGATTAGGGTTGAGGGTTGAGGGATTAGGGTTTAAGGTATAGTTTTGAGGGTTGAGGGTTTAGTATTAGAGTTTAGGGTTGACAGATTAGCATTTAATGTCAATGTTAGGGTTAGAGTGTCAAGGGTAGAGGGATTAGGGATAGGGTTTAGGGTTGAAGGTTGAAGGATTAAGGGTTGAGGCTTTAAGGATGAGGGTTTAAGGCTTAAGATATAGTGTCAAGTGTTGAGGGTGTAGGGATAGGGTTTAAGTTTTAAGGGTTAAGTGTTGAGGGATAGGGATTAGGGTTTAAGGTATAGTGTTGAGGGTTGATGGTTTAGGGATAGGGTTTAGGTTTGAGGGATTAGGGTTTAGGGTTGATGAATTAGGGTTTAATGTTGAGAGTTGAGGGTTGAGGGTTGAGGGTTGAGGTTGAGGGATAGGGTTAATGGTCAACGGATTAGGGTTAAATAAGAGTGTCAAGGGTAGAGGGATTAGGGTTTAAGGTATAGTATCGAGCTTGTTGAGGGTCTAGGAATAGGGATAGCGTTTAGGGTTTAGGGATGAGGGATTAGAGTTAAGGGATGACGGATGATGGATTAGGGTTGAGGGTTGACGGATTAGGGTTTAGGGACAAGGTTTAGGGTTAGGGTTGAGGGATTAGGGTTTAAGGTATAGTGTTGAGGGTTTAGGGATAGGGTTTAGGGTTGAGGGGTTAGAGTGAAGGGTTGAGGGATTAGGATTTGATGTTGAGGGTTGAGGGTTTAGTGTTTAGGGTTTAGGGTTAGGGTTGAGAGTTGAGGGATCAGAGTTAAGGGTTGAGGGATTAGGGTTTGATGTCAAGGGTTGAGGGTTGAGGTTCAAGGGTCAAAGGTTTAGGGATAGGGTTGAGGTTCAAGGGATTAGGGTTAAAGTAGAGTGTGGAGGGTGTAAGGATTAGGGATAGGGTTGGAGGGTTTAGAGATAAGGGATTAGGGTTTAAGGTATAGTATCGAGTCTGTTGAGGGTTTAGGAATAGGGATAGCATTTAGGGTTTAGGGATGAGGGATTAGAGTTGAGGGATGATGGATTAGGGTTGAGGGTTGAGGGATTAGGGTTCGGGGTTTAAGGGGGAGGTATATTGTTATGAAATAGGCAAATAATCTCCCATTGTTTATTGGCTCTATCCACAAGAACTACTAAACTATACCTTAAACCCTAATCCCTCAACCCTAAACTTTCAACCCTAAACCCTATCCCTAATCCCTCTACCCTCAACACTCTACCTTAACCCTAATCCCTCGACCCTTAACCCTAAACACTATCCCTAAAGCCTCAACCCTAAACCCTAATCCCTCAAGGTCCTAAACTCTAATCCCTTATCTCTAAACTCTAAATCCTATCCCTAAATGCTCAACCCTTAACCTTAAACCCTAATCACTCAATCCTTATCCACCCCTCTCCTCCCCTATCTGGCTCACTCCCATCTCTACCCTCGTCTACCCTCGACACTATACATACATACATATAGGCATACATAGATACATACATACATATAGGCATACATACATGCATACATACATACATATAGGCATACATACATGCATACATACATACATATAGGCATACATACATACATGATTAATAGCCTTAAACATAAAAAAATTTAAGTTTAACATAACGTGCTCGCGTTATTTAAAACATGAAAAACAACACAAACTTTTGTGGAGAAGGAAAAATGCAAAGAAAAGAATAACGCGCTCGCGTTATGGCTTGGTTTTGACGAGCCTAAGGCTCGTCATTACCAAGCCATAATGCGAGCGCGTTATAACGCGAGCGCATTATAACGCGCTCGCGTTTTGACCTTTTTTTTTTTAAAATTAATTTGGCCACTTTTTGGCCCCCCATCTTCTTGCACTTACCCTATGGGTCTATGCTTTTTCCAAGAATTGGAATAGAACAAGGCCTTTCTACCATCCTTAATTAATTAATTAAGTCACCTTTACTTTATTTTTCACTTAAGCTAAACTTAGGCACTTTATTATTTAATAATTCTTTTATTAAATCCTAGGGTTCACTTTAGGGTTTTGATCTCCTTTCTTAAGGATTGATCTCTTTGTAATTATTCATTCTGGTTAATGCATTTTTGCTTCAAGGTTGTAGAGCACCATTTTTGTGCCTCTTGATCTCCTTTATGTGACAGGTTATTTTCTTGCAGGTGTTCATTGGGATTTGTGAGGTTGGTTTACCAACTTCAACATGGTATCAGAGCTCCAGATCTGCAGCTTCCTATTCATTTTTTAAGGGATCTTGCCTTAAAGCAAAATTTCAGTGCATCTTGAGTCAATTTGGACCTCACCATTGCATCCAGAAGGTTCAAAATAGTCAAGATTGACCTTCGTTTCATCAATTTTGGTTATACGGTGCCCGATCTATGAAGGTTTGAAGTTTGAGAGGGTTTCTAGATCCAAAGGGTACCTGCAATTTTTGGAGCATTTTCAGCCCAAACAGACCTTACCATCGCGTTCAGAGTGCCCCAAAACCCCAAAATCAATTGTCAAATCATCAAATCAGTCACACTGACTCCGGGAGGTAAATTTTTTTCATTCTGGGTCGTACGGCCTGGTACGGCACGCAATCCAAGAAAAAAAATAGAGAATGCACAGGCGCTGCAGTCAATTAACCGCTAGCGGTTAATCGCTAGTAGTTAATGCTAGTGGTTGATGCTAGCGGCTAGTTAACCACCAGGCTTCCCCCAAAGCTCTTTTGGAGCAGGTTTGGTATTTTGGCCATAACTTTTGCATATGAACTCGGATTTTCAAAAACAAAATATTGCTGGAAAGCTGGTTCCGAGCCCGATCCAGTGGTACAGAAATTTTCTCTTGGTTTTTTCTATTTTTCTGCATTTATTTCCAGTCAAAGTCAAACCTTATTTTCGCGTTTCCGGGGGCATAACTCTTGCATACGGACTCCGTTTTTTGCAAACGAACAGGCGTTGGAAAGGTATTACAGTGCTATTTCCAGATCTGTAGAGTATTTTATCAGAAAATTCACTAGTACACAAAGAATAATCTGAAGTGATTTTTTCTTTTTCAAGCTTTCTAGCTTTCAAAATTGTACTGGGGTTTGGTTTTTTTGTGTTGTGGGCAGGTGTTTTTTTCTTGCTTTCTGTATATACACATCAGAAATCAGAAACCTCTATCATTAAACACATTTCAAAAACTTAAACATCATGGCGGACACCTCATCAGTTGAACGTCTTTCCCCACACAACTATCATACTTGGAAAGCACATATGACCAGACTTCTCATGTCTAAGGGGTTATGGTCCTGTTTGGATGAGATTCAGCCTCAGTTGCAACGTCAGTTTGAGATTCTGTAGCATAGGAACAAAATGGATGAGGCCATGGGTTTGATATCATTGCATGTTTCAGATAGTCTTTTATTTCACCTTGAGAGTTGCACAACTCCTCAGGCAATGTGGACAAAATTCAATGATCTATTTGGTACCATCAATGAGTTTAGAGCACTTCAGATTGAGGCAGAATTGACTTCCTTGGTACCTGATTCCTTTCCATCTATTGAGGATTTCTTGATGAAATTCAAATCACTCAGATCACTTTTACAGAGTTGTGGGAAGACCAAAACTGACACCGAGAGTATTTACCTAATTCTATCTAAGCTTCGAGGCTCATTTCAGATATTCTCTTCTACATTCTATTCCACCATGGATGCTTTGGGTCCATGATTTACCATGCCTTCCTTTGAGGTTTTTTGTGATCGGTTGACTCATGAGCAAGCCAAGCTATCCCAGTTGGATGCTCTCACAGGATCCAAGAACCAAGCCTTGGTAGCTCAGACATCTAAGGGGAAGTAGAAGCAGAAACCAAAGCCCAAGTCAGATTCAGTAGGTAGTGAGAGTTCCTCCAAGCCATCTCCTAAGTCAAATTCCAAACCACACTCTAATCCTGAGCAGGGTAACTCTTCTAAGTCTGGTGAGTCTTCCTCCAAGACTAAGAACAAATCAGGTGATCCTTGCAGTTTTTGTGGCAAGGAAGGTCATCCAGTTACCAGGTGTTGGAAGAGATTAGAGGCTTTAGAGGAGGCCATGCAGCAACATCATATCACCTCACCTCAGTCTACTTCCCCACACACAGGGAAAGGTCATGCTCTTTCTGCACGAGCCTTACCTTCAGGATCCACATGGATTCTAGATTCTGGTGCTTCTCACCATATGACACATACTTAGGAGTTTGTTACCACACTTGCTCATTGTGGCACTACATAGATTGTAGTTGGTGATTCTACACAACTTTCAGTTATGGGTTCCGATCCTGTTCCATTAGACGGTGGTTGTCTTCAGGATGTTCTTGTTGTTCTTGCCATTTTGACAAACCTCCTTTCCATTTATCAGATTTGTCATTCTAGCATTGGTAAGACAATTGAGTTCTCCCCACATGATGTGGTGATTCGAGACCTCCATGATCCTGATTTAGTTGTGGCTACTGGGAGTGTTGATCCTGCATCCCGCTTATACAGATTTGATGGCTTTGAGAGCTCAGATGGTTCTGGTTCATCACTTATAGCACATGTAGACACAGTGAGCAGGCTTTGGCATGAGCGTTTTGGCCATGTCAATTACAGATATTTACAGCAGATGAGTTCATAGGCACTTGTGATTGGGCTCCCTCAGATTTCCTGTACTGATGGTGTTTGTCGAGGATGTGTACTTGGCAAAAATCACTGGGATTCTTTTCCTACAGGTAGAGCGACACGTGCCTAGGCACCCTTGGAGTTGGTTCATAGTGACCTCATGTCCTTTCCAACTTCTTCATTTTCAGGGGCCAAATTTGTGCTCACATTCATTGATGACTTCTCTAGACGTACATGGGTGTACTTTCTTAAGTACAAGAGTGATGTCTTTGATACTTTTAGGATCTTCAAGGCATTTGTGGAGAAGCAATCTGGACTTTCTATCAGGAGGATATGCACAGACAATGGGGGGAGTATGTCAATCAGGCTTTCAGGGACTTTTGTACTGAGCATGGTTTGCAGCATCAGCTTTCAGTTCCTTACACCCCTCAGCAGAATGGTGTTGCTAAGAGAAAGAACAAAACTTTACGGGAGATGGCCAATTGTATGATTCAGTCACGTGATATGGATTCTTCATTCTGGGCTGAGGCAGTGAATTGTGCCAATTACATTTAGAATTGAATGCCTCATAAGGCATTACAACATATGACTCCTGAGGAGGCTTGGACCCATGTCAAGCCTGATGTTTCTACACTCTGAGTTTTTGGTAGTGAGGCTTGGGCATACATTCTTGATGCTCAGCGGAAAGTCATGGAGAGGAAAAGCTGACCACTCATATTTGTTGGCTACTGTGAGGATGTTAAGGCATACAGGTTGTTTGATCCTAATTCTAGAGAGGTTTTGTTTCGACAAGATGTCCAGTTTGATGAGCACTTTCCTCAGATGGATCCTCCATCACCAGCTTCTCCCTCACTTCCTACTCCTCCCACTTCATCTCTTGAGGATTCCTTATCTCTTGAGGATGATGTTGATGATGCTCCACCTTCCCCACCACCTCCTGATACTCAACCTTTGCCCAAGTGGGCCCCGCTTTACTGTTGAGGCAGCTGGATCTTTGGCAGGTGATCCTTTAGATTCTCGTCATACTCGTGCATAGACATCAGGTGCTAGTCTTTTGAGTCATGCCATTTCGGATGATCCTCATAAGTATTTAGAGGCAATAGGTACTCCTGAGTGGGATAGAGCTATGGAGGAGGAGTATTCTTCTTTGATGAAGAATAATACTTGGGATCTTGTTACTCTTCCTAAGGGAAGAAATTTGGTTCGGTGCAAGTGGGTGTACCGTACCAAGTTTGCTGCAGATGGTTCTATTGATAAGTACAAGGCACGTCTTGTTGCGAAGGGGTTTTCTCAGGTTGAGGGTATTGATTACTCCGAGACCTTTGCTCATGTTGCCAAGATGAATTCTATTCGCTTTGTACTTTTTCTCGTAGCTTCACAAGGATGGATAGTTTTTCAGATGGATGTGAAGAGTGCATTCTTGCATGGAGACCTACATGAGGAGATATATATGGAGCAGCCTCAGGGATTTGTGCAGGACACTTCTTTGGTTTGCAGACTTCGGCGTTCATTATATGGTCTCAAACAAGCCCCTCAGGCTTGGTATGAGAAGATGGACTCTTTTTTGCTTTCTTCTCACTTCACTCACTGTCATTCTGATCCCACAGTGTACATTCAGCATTAGGAGGGTGATCTTTTGCTCCTTGTACTATATGTTGATGATCTCATTCTTACAGGTCGCTCATCCTCCATGATTCAAAGTGTTCAGAGAGCTTTGATGGAGCAGTTTGAGATGATAGATCTTGGTCTTCTGCACTATTTTCTTGGTCTACAGCTTATTCAGTCTTTGGATGGGATTTCCATATTTCAGCAAAAGTATGCTCTTGATATGCTCAAGAGATTTGGCATGCTTGATTGCAAGCCCGCCCCCACACCATTTCAGTTAGGTGTTGTCTTGTCTTCCACTTGCTCTACTCCTTCAGTAGATTCTACATTATATAAGTAGTTGGTTGGCAGTTTGTTGTACCTGACACATTCTCGTCCTGATCTTTCCTTTGCAGTTGGCCTTGTCTCTCAGTTCTCACATGATCCACATGAGAGTCATTGGCAAGCTGCCAAACGTATTTTGAGGTACATTCAGGGCACCGCGCATTATGGCATTCACTACACATCAGGAGCCCCTCACATTGTTGGCTTCATTGACTCAGATTGGGCTGGTGATGTCAATGATTGAAAGTCTACTTCTGGCTTTGTCTTTTGCCTTGGTTATGGTCCTATTACATGGTCTTGCAAGAAGCAATCTGCTATTGCATTATCATCTACAGAGGCTGAGTATCGAGCTGCAGTGTTAGCTATCCAGGAGGTTTTATGGCTTCGACAGTTGATGATTGAGTTTGGTTTTCCTCCTGATAGTCCCACTCTTCTTTGGTGTGACAATCAGAGTGCTATTCACATTTCACGCAACCCAGTGGAGCATCAGAGGACTAAGCACATTGAGATCCACATGCACTTCATCAGGCAGTTGATTCAGGATGTTTCTCTCATCTTGGAGTACATTCCTACAGAGGAGCACGTTGCAGACATCTTCACAAAACCTTTGGCATCACCTCGCTATCTTCAGTTGCGATCTATGCTTGGGGTGAAGGAAGTTTTCCTTGGGGGGTCTTCATGATGCCTTCCTTCATGTTTTTTACATGATTTCATCTCTTTTTGGAGAGGAGTTTTTTCCCACTGGGTTTTCTCCTTTACTCTGCTTTATAGAGATTTGGTTGTACTTGGGTACCTCATTAGGCCTAGTTGCCGGGACCCATCTTTGCTTTCACGCATTTGTCCTTAGTTTTTTAGCTTCTCCCTAAGTTCATCTTAAGGGGGGGTGTTAGAGTAATAGGTTGATTACTTAATTAATTTAATCATATTGATTAATTAATTAAGTCACCTTTACTTTATTTTCACTTAAGCTAAACTTAGGCACTTTATTATTTAATAATTCTTTTATTAAATCCTAGGGTTCACTTTAGGGTTTTGATCTCCTTTCTTAAGGATTGATCTCTTTGTAATTATTCATTCTGGTTAATGCATTTTTGCTTCAAGGTTGTAGTGCACCATTTTTGTGCCTCTTGATCTCCTTTATGTGACAGGTTATTTGCTTGCAGGTGTTCATTGGGATCTGTGAGGTTGGTTTACCAACTTCAACATATGGGTCTATGCTTTTTCCAAGAATTGGAATAGAACAAGGCCTTTCTACCATCCTTGATTTCCCAAGAGATGTGGTTTGTGATGACATGCCAGTGTTTTATTATGAAGTTCCAAATGTGAGACCTTGAAGGGAGACTAGGGGTGGTCAAAATTTGTTCTCCTTCCATGGAGTCAAGGTAAGTTTTCTTCTCAAGAGGAGAATCCATTGATAATTTGGGTTTGCATAGATATTCTAGATTAATTTAGCCTTGAGGATGACATTCTATATAAACAATTGTCTAATATTTGCCCCTCCAGAGGGATATGGCAAGAAAAGCTTCTCCAAGGATATGAGGGAAAATTTTCATTTCTCCTTAACACCCTACCAAAGAAAATCCTTCATAGTTTTATTTAGGCTTTTGATGCTAGAGGTTGGTTCCTTGAGGATAGATAGGAGATAGACATGAAGGGTTGAGAGGATCTCTTTGATCATGGTGAGTCTCCCAACAAGATAAAGCCACTTGCCTCTCCATGTGGCAAGACATGCTTTGAAAGATTCAACTAGAGAGATCCATAGGGAGGATCTGCATGACTCAATGAATAGAGGAAGCCCAAGGTACTTTCTTGGGAATTTTCCAATGTTGAAACCTAACTCTCTTGTTACTTTATTCTCTAGGATCAAAGAGGAGTTGAAGAAGAACACTTCTGATTTTGTCTCATTTATTTATTGACTTGAAGCCAAGGCATAAGTAGCCAAAATGTTTTTGATGTTATCTTCTTTGAGAATACTAGCTTCCCCAAAAAGAATGGTGTCATTTGCAAATTGGAGATGGATGAAAGCCTCCATCCCATCAAAAACCATTATGCCTTTCCACCTGTTCATGCTCTTAGAGAAGGTGATGTATCACCCAAGGGCTTCTACCATGATAATGTAGAGGTATGAAGACAAAGGCCCCCCCTACTTGAGCCCCTTGGTGGATTTGAAGAAACCCACAAGACCTCCCTTACGAAGAATGGAGAAATGTGAGGTGGAGATGCATTGAAATATCCATTCATGACATTTTAAGAAAAATCCAAATCTTTGCAAAATTTTCTTGAGAAATCTCCAATCCACCATGTCAATTGCTTTGCTAATGTCAAGTTTAATGACCATGCTTTTTGAACTGGAAGTTGAAACTGAATGCATAATTTCATGGGTTGTGATAATACCTTCAGTGATAGCTTGATCTGAGACAAAACCAATTTGCTTTGAGGAGATTAGAGAAGGGAGTAGAGCCTTGAGTCTGCTAACCATTGATTTAGAGAGGATTTTGTAGATTTTGTTGTAGAATGCAATTGGTATAAAATCGCCAAAGATGGTTTGGAGATTTCTTTGAAATCAAATCCATGAAGGTATTATTGAGTGACTTCAAGACTTCCCTATTTTTCTAGATTTATTGCAGAGATCCACCACCTCCTTCCCCATAATATGCTAGCATTTTTGAAAAAAGGTATGTGGGTACCCATTAGGACCAGGGTCTTTGTTAGGGTGCAAGCTTGGAATAGAGTGAGCTTGAGCTCCTCATCTCTGAAAGGTTCTATCAACATTTTATTATCTTCCCCAGAAATACAACTGGGAATTGATTGTAGGAATTCCAACTAAGCAATCATGTTTGATGCTTCCTTGTGTTGAAAGAGGTTTTTGAAATGATTTTGTACTTTGGCTTTGATGAGCTTAGGGTTGTCTAATATGGTTTTGGTGCTAGAGTTGATAGTGGCGATCAGTTGTGCAACTGATCAACTTTTATCAAGTTATGAAAGAACTTGGTGTTCCTTTCCTCATCCTTAAGCCATAGTTTGCAAGATTTTGCCTCCAGAGGATTTCTTATTTGGCATGGATGTCCATTAGTTCTAAGAGGAGAGATTTTTTTTGCACATAGAGAATTTGGCCCATTCCATTTCTAATCACAATTTCATTGGAGGTCTGAAACTCAATCTCAATCCTTTCTTTTTCATCAAAACTATTCCTAAAAGTGGTTCTATTCAACTCCTTGAGAATGACCTTATGGGATTGAATCTTCCTAACGAATGAGTACATCTTTGTGCCTAAGGGCTTAGGTATCCTATCTCATCATTGCCTCATAAGAATTATAATTTTTTTAGAACCACATATTCTCAAATTTGAATGGGCATTTGGGGTTTGTCTAATCCTCTTCATTGATTAGCTGTAGTGGACAACAATTCAAGCCAAAACATGGTATGATGGAGCACTCAACAATCATGTTCATACTGAGCCATTTGGGGGAAAGAAAAAATCTATCCAACTTTTCTACAATGTTGCTAAAACCAGAGCTTCTATTTGTCTAAGTGAATGATCCATTTTTTGGAATTAAATCAAAATGGATATTATGATTGATGAATTCAGTGAAATCTACTTGGGATTGAGTTGCTCTTAAAATGCTACCTTGTTTGTCACTCACATTAGAGATTGCATTGAAGTCCCCATATATGATGAAATTGTCATCCTTTATATTTTCCAAAATTCCAAATTATATTAGGTTCCAAAGATTTCTTTTAAAGAGATGGCCTATAGGGCCATAGATGTTGAGAAGGTAGAAATTCAAATTGGAAGATGTGTTGCAGACATTGTATAGTTGCCAATTAGAACTAAAGTTGATTAAATCAAGGCTGCTTGAGTTTGCATACCAAAGAATTCCAAGGCCTCTAGAGGCCCCATTTGATTGGGCAAATAAACTTTTCCATTTATGTCATTTTTTGGTGAGTGCCTCAGCGTCCATTGTGTTTAGTTTTGTTTCTTATATGAGAATGCTATCTAATTTTTGCAAGCCAAGTTGACGCTTGACTAAGCACCTTTTGTTAGGGGTATTGAGGCCCCTAACATTCTAGGTAAGGATCCTCATTACACTTACGAGGGAGTTTTTCTACTCAAGTGATCATACTGATTTTCAATGTGGATTGTGACCTGACCTTGATTTCTTTTCGTGTTTTTTCATTTGTAGATTTTCCCCCCATCTTGTTTTTGGGCTAGCATTGGCTTTTGATTTCATCAATTCTAGTTAAAGATGGTGCAAAATTTAGTGGAGACCAAAGTGTCATCATCTTCCAAAGTTGGGCATATTTCTCTTGGATCTAAGTCTAGGTCATTGATGACTCCTTTCTCTTTTGAGCCCAAAACTAGATTTGGAGGGGGGGAATATTTTGGAGCCTTCACGACTAATTCCTATGCTATGGAATTTTTTTTATGTACGTTACTCCTCTCAAGATTAGTGTAGGAAGTTGATTCCGCTACCTTTGCTTCCTTACATGATAGACCTACAATCCACTTTCAATGATGTTCTCATCAACATGTGGTAGAAGTGCCTTAGTGAATTTTTAATTGACTTGAGCATTTGTTGATGCCAATATTCTTTCAGGAGGTTGTAGAGCCAAATCCAGATAGGCTTTTTTTTTATTTGGCTTGTAAGTGGGTCAAAATTTGAGGTCTAGTTGGTTACCAATAGCTTGGATCCATCCATGATCCATGGGCCACCATTCTGAGTATGCTCCTTCCCTTGGTTGTTGGGACATTCTACTAGGAAGAAACCTCTTGGTAGGAATTTGCATTTGAATCTATCTCCCCAATTTGAAATAGGTCAGGGCTCAGTTGTAAATTTGGCTACCATAGTTCATGGAATTTGTAGATGAGAGTAGTCTGGGTGAGTGATTATCTCCTTGTTTCCAAAACTAGAGGTGAAATAGAAATCCTAATCTCAGGAGTCACGATGCAATCCTTGGGGTTGTCTGACTCTTTGCTGCTGATGTTGCCTTGGACATTTTGGCCTTTTTCGCCTATTTGCACTCCTTTTGACCAGTCATAGTTCATGGAATTTGTAGATGAGAGTAGTTTGGGTGAGTGGGGATCTCCTTTTTTCCAAAAATAGAGGTGAAATGGAAATCCTAATCTTAGGAGTCATGATGCAATCCTTGGGGTTGTCTGACTCCTTGTAGTTGATGCTCCTTTGGACATTTGGACCTTTTTTGCCTATTTGCACTCCTTTAAAAACTTTACCCTTTTCACACATTTTCACAAATATTGTGAGGACTATTAATAAACCCTTAAACTCTTTGAACATCTTTTAGATAAATGTATTTAAGATATTTATATTTGTGACAACAACTATATCTCTAATATTCATTAATCTTAATTATTTGTTAACATATTAATTACAGTCCTGAATTTACATAGAAGAAGTCTTTATTTCCTTGCAGATATTTAAGAATAGCTAGCAGTACATAATTGACCACAACCTACCAGCTGTTTAAGCTGAACAATTTTGTAACCACAATCGCGTAGGATTGTTGCGGGCACGCGTTACCGAAAATGTTAAGAGAGATAGGTATAATAGTTGGGGTGTTATCATGTTTCGATGCAGCCCATGCGGATTGCATGAGTCACCAGGATTTATATCGCCGCATTCCTGTCATTTTCATTGAAAGATGCGCCTCTCTTCTTTGTCGTAGAATGGATATGACGAAATAAACGAACAAGTTTGTGACTAGTTTGGTAGGATTCCCACCCACCATTAATGAAAAGTGTCGTTAATAGCTACCTCAGAGGAAGCAGTTTGCTTTGCAGATAATGCACAACTTGTTTGAGCGAAATTCATTACAAGCATGCGTTAATTTTCCGCAAACGACAGGGAGTCGATATCTAGCACACATATTTCTTACACCGTTTCTCACTACTTATCTTGTCGAGTTAAGTAAGTGGTACTTATCTGCCAGCGAGATAATTAATTTGAAAAATTGAAGTTGCATTCAAAGTACATCTGACGTTCTTGTCGCCAAATAATATGAAATTAGTCGTAAGTCGTAATACTGTGGAATGTCACGTGGACTGAAAACATACTAGATTGATAGACCTTTCAATTGGTATGTGAGCAGTCGTCATAATTTTGATATTTATGGCAGTTGTTGGAATTGGTTAACCCTAGGAGGTTAAATTTGACGGTAACTTTACTTTTCAGCTATCATAAAACATCCATTTAGGGCATGTCACTTTTAGATTCTACTAATTTTTTACTTACTTTACTGCACGCACTTTTGTATGTGCCCAACTTTGTTTACCATAGCTTGATGAGCAAAAAGATCTATTCTTATCATATGAATATTTCATTTGTTTGGTTATGTGATACTTTGAATATGTTACCATCTCACATGAGTCATTATATATCACTTCATTATCACAATGAAAGTCTTGCAAATGTTGTTCAATATCACTTCATTTTTAACGGTTGGTGAAGCATTAATTGGCACCAATGTTAGAAGCATGATGCTATCATTCAAAAGACTTTTGAACTTTTGTTTCTCTAGTAATTTCCTTTGCTTTTGGGTGGTGCTTGTTGAAAGCCATCAATTTGTTTGTCTGTATAGGAATTGGAACTAGTGCCTATTTATTGTTAAGATGAGCTTGCCGAATTTATTTTAGAGAGGTATTTATCATTTCAACATTTCATTTGTTTGGTTATATGGTACTTTGAATATATTACCATCTCACATGAGTCATTATATATCACTTCATTATCACAATGAAAGTCTTGCAAATGTTGTTCAATATCACTTCATTTTCAATAGTTGGAGCCTTAATTGGCACCAGGTTATAGGCATGATGCTACCATTCAAAAGACTTTTGAACCTTTGTTTCTCCAATAATTTCATTTGCTTTTGGGTGGTGCTTGTTGAAAGCCATCAATTTCTTCGTCTTTATAGGAATTAGAACTAGTGTCTATTTATTGTTAAGATGGGCTTGTTGAATTTATTTTAGAGAGGTATTTATCATTTCAATTTATTCTTGCATGGTAGGTTCTATGTTTTGTAATGCTTGCATTGAAATATAGATCTAATCTTTATTTTATTTGTAACAGTGAAGTTTGTTTATCTATGCTTTTTTAATTAAGTTTTGTATTTATTTTTGAAGAAATGTCTATATATATAGTAATAATGGCATAATTTTGTGTGAGGTTAGGCTCATTCTCCCAACCTTTTATTCATCCATAGACACATATATCTTCATACATTTAACCCTACCCAATTCTTATACTCACACACTTCTATACATTTACCTTTAATCATCTCTTTATCACATTCACCTATGCACCTACCTCCATTTAATCATTAGCCACCTATATCTAACTATTTTCCTACATTGTAACACTTCTAAGGTTGTAGGGGTGATCTTGCAATCGTAGACTTGTCCCCTTTCTTTTAAAAATCAAAATTGATTGACTAGCCTCGTTCAACCTCTTGCCTTGAGTTGACCAAACAAACATTTGGCACAATTTGATGTTATTTCCTAGTATTTAAAGACAACTATTGCATTCATTCTAATAATCTCCTATCATCAAAGAATCATTTATCTTAGAGCATTGGAAGCAATCAATAGAAACCCATTTTGATTTGGAGTACTAAAAAGAGTAATGAATTTGCATACTAGGGCCTTTGCATACTATTTTTGATCCTTGTCCACTTTCTAGGGTTGATCTAGGAGAACTTG
Organism: Cunninghamia lanceolata; assembly: GCA_027924645.1. NCBI lineage: Eukaryota > Viridiplantae > Streptophyta > Pinopsida > Cupressales > Cupressaceae > Cunninghamia > Cunninghamia lanceolata. The sequence continues at coordinate 7,754,755 of BSBN01000460.1, forward strand.
TCTCCTTCTGACAAATTGACAACCCTTTAAGGTAATTCAAAATAATGCTAGTCTCCATAGGAAGAGAAGAGTATATACTTATCCGCTAAATGAGTAGAAAAATAGAGTATCACTGTGCGCAGGGACGAGTCTAAACTTAGAAGACTAATTTACGATCACAACTTCATCCCAGATTTGTGAACTTGTCCTCTGATAGACATAAATCCAACATATACATCGAGACAATTCATTGATATAGGCAATGTTTCTAGATTAGACATAAAATAGATTCTCGAATACTCAACAAAGGTAGTCATTCTTTAGTCATTAAGCTAAGTACCCTTATTATTGTTACTTTCCTAATTTAGCAACTACAATTTGTCATATTTTTAGTATTGCAACTATATTTACTTAATCTAGATTGGTTGCACACTTAATTGATTATACTTGGTTAATTATCCTAGGTTAACCCTAAGGAAACTTTAGTTTCCTTTACATTTTTTGGTCAACCTGTTTGATCTTACATGACCTAGTTTACTTCTAGGGTTTCCTTTCCTATTAGGATTTTTTTAGATCTATACTTTTCTAATATTTTCATCTCATTTTTAGATTTGAATCTCTATTACCCTTCCACTTCATTAATTTCAAATTGTTATATCTTTTTCTCTTAGAGATTGGGTGCTTTGTTGTGATATCTTTTTCACCCACCCTTGGCTATCACGTTAGAGTTTTGCTTTTAGATCTCATATACCATTTGATATTTCTAATTTTTAGTCTGAAAGTGCACATTTGAGAGTATATTTTATTTATGCCACTTCGAAGGAGTGTTCATCTAAACTCTAGCATGGCGTATATCAATAAGAATGATGTCTATTTTGATGCTTAGAATGAGAGCAATGAGGAGTATGATCATATCAATGCTAATGTAGAGAATCAAAATTTTGTAAATAAGTTGGCTAGTTTGGCTAATGTAGAGAATCCTACACAATTAGTGGATATGTTTCATGATATGATTGCTAACAAACCATATTCACTAGAGGCTTTACAAATAGTTATACTAAGCTTACTTATTCTACAATGACTAGTGAATCTACTTCTACTCCCACTCCTACCATAGATCCATCCTCTACCATTACTCCTATTGCCATTACTCATTACTATAGTACCATCACCACTAGTATCCTAACATTAGTACGTATCCTCTATCCTATGGCCCACCTCTCAGATACACTCCTCCTATGATACCCACTACCCATATGAGGTATTCATCTACCACCATTGGACATATTATTACCCCACTTATCCAACCCCTTAGCCCATGCCACATCTCACACCCTAAATACCCTTAGGTACCTTTCCTCTTACATGCCTTTATCCCAAGCCATTATTTTGTTCACCCCTCTTGCTTCCCACACATACACTCACATTGATCCATAAATGGATCAATTTTAGGTGGATAAGGAGGGTCAATCTATAGGATGCTTGCAACAAGTTGTAGGACACCCTAGCAAGGAAGAATAACACCTATAGTAAGGTAATTGACACACATAACAAGGTTACAAGTCACCTATAATAGCTTGTTAAGGATTTGTGGGTCTACACATTCACCTACAATAGATGCCATAAGCATTTAGACTAGATCAAGCAAAAGTCACCCACAACAATGTTAGGAGTGATAGGATTCACCTTAGAGTTGTATTCACTTCTAATTAGCAACATGAAAAAATGTAGCAACATAATAGTATTGTAATAATGCTATATGTGTTGTTTAAGGCTTTATTGAGGCTTGTAACTATAAGTGCCTAGAAATGGACAAGAATACATGGAAAATTTGATGATGATCTGATGGCCCAGAACATGACTCATGCAGTGTGATTTGTAACAACCCCTGTGTTTGTATTTTGGTTGTTGCTTTTCCTTGATCAATTTTGATACTATTATGATGTTGACATGATTAGTTCTTATGCTGGATTGCATGCTTATATGTTTATATACTGTTATCATTACTTTTTCAGGATTATGGACAGGAAAGGGATGATGTCATAACACTCGTATCCGAGAGGCTTACAATGTCATGACCCTCTTCCTGATATCCATTAATGCTTCAGCTATGATGTATGTTATATGCACATGTGTTTTGACGTGTGATCAGAGTGATGTAGGTATTGGGTATCGACTCCGACTGGACTCACAGGTCCGAGCATACTCTTATTATCCCCGATGGTGGTTATTGGAGATAGTCACACTAGCCTAAACCACCTAATCCTCGCCACCGTCTCCATTTGGGGATGAGTTCTTGGTGTGTGTGTTTCCTTCAGATGACACCTAGTCATCGTCCGAATGCCTCATCCATATTGAGTCCGTAGTGAATGAGTATAGTTTTGGAGTCAATTCCTTGTGGTTGTTTGGGTGTATATTCGTGTATTTTCTAGTTCATTATGATATGTGTTCATGATGTGGTCATAGTGTTGTAATTCCACATGATCTCTGGTGATGGGTTAGTTTTGGTCATTTATGAATAGGTCTTTTAAACCATATTCTGAAACATATACATGTTGTTCCTCATTGTCCTTGGGGGTAGAATAAATTATAAAGTGACACAAATTAGAAGTTAAATGAAATAAAAATGTAGTAAAAATAAAATACTAAGTAAGAAAGTAGAAAGGGGGAATGATATACTATGATTGTTAGGCATTCTCACACGACTCCTGCTGGGGGGATTTGGGGAAAAGGGGAGCTAGGGTTTGGAAGAAGAGGGAGAAAGGAGGGCACGTAGGGAGTTGAAAAGGGTTGAGGCGTAGCTGTGGAGTGGATTTTCCTGCATATTGCACTGCAGGTAAGTTCTAATGCCTTCTCAACAAATCTCTTTTGTACATATCCTGTAATCATTTCTACCCATTAGATGGCATCACTTTCAGGCATCCTGTCAGATAGTTCTTGCCTTGTCTATGCTTCCATCGTTGCTCAGGCAGAGAAGATGCTGGCAAAGGTCTAAGAATTTAGTTTTTATGTCTGCCAATTGTATTTGCTTAAAATTTTCTAAAGCCTCTTTAATAAATCCATTTTGTGTGAATCCTGCAATCAACGCATTCCATGACGGGACGTCGCTTTGAGGCATTCTACCTAGTAGTTCACGTGCCTTGTCTTTGCTTCCCCAATTTGCATACATGCCTAGTAACACACTTGTAGCTACAACATCTATCAAATAATCCCCTTTCGTTATACTCTGCTAGATGTCCATACCCTGTTCCAAAGTTCGCATTTTGGCATAGGCAGGGAGGATGTTGGCTACAGTTGTGGAGCCTGGCTTATACCTGCCAATTGCATTTACTTGAAAGTTTCTAATCCGTCAAAACAAATCCATTTTGTGCTTATCCTACAATTGCTGTAGTCAATGAGATAACATTTCCTCAAGGCATTCTATCAAACAGTTTGTGTGCCTTGTTTTGGGATTCACATTCACATGCATGTCGACCAAGATGTTTGCAACTATAACATTCGATAGAAATTTTCCCTTATGTTATGCTCGATGGATGATCCTTCATCATTACTAGAGGTCTGACTCTTCACATTATTATAGTGTGAGCCTATTTTTTTGATTTCTTCTTTTAGCACCACCTTTAATCGCCACAAGAAAACTTGCCCTGTTTAAAACGATGAGATGATTTACTTTTCTCACAACAAATTCTTTTGCAACAACCTTGGAGATAAGTTTTGTAGTAGTGTGGCAATTAGCACATACTCAAAGGTTCTTGAAAAATTTATTAGTTGTCTGCTGGTTGTGGGATGTGTAGGTGAAATTTTAACCCAACCCTGCATAAACTTTCCATTTCAGTTATACATGAGGAAAAATGTTATGGAATAGATAAAATAACAAATAATAGTCTCTTTCCAGAATATCAAAATGCACACATACACATTTATCCAAGTTTCTCCCTTTTCAAATATAGAAGCTTGGTTTAAATTAATGAGGGCAATTTATGTTTTTATAGATGGTATTTTATCAAATGCTATCAACTCATATTAGGAAATTTTAGTTGTTCGGGAAGACATGTGTCACTGTTTGATGTTTTGTTGTGGATTTTTGGAAGTAAGTTGATTCATGTTTTCTCGATTATTAATTTCTCTTTGTTTGTCTCAACAATTATTTTTAAATGCAAGTGCCTCATAAAACAAATGAAGAATGTCATGGTAATTTATGTTTTATGTAGACAATGTTTATCTATTACAATTCATCTTTTTGAGTTGGTAATTCATTATTTCATTGAAAATTAGAGTGAATTCTTGGTTATAAGAGATCCAGAGGTAAATGGATTGGAGATGGGTGCGGTAGAGGTAGAAGGATGAATCAATAACTTATTTCTCCAAGCCAAGTTATTGGACAACTAGTATTTCTCCTTAGAAATAACATTGAGGGTTGGCTAATTGTAAATGAGGCAATTATCATTTTACATAAAAGGCTATTATTTTTAGTGATCCCATTGTGAATTAAATTGATACTTCTTTGTAGAAGGATACATTGATAATGTGTCTCTTTCTGTGATGATCTATTTGGATTCAACTGCCTATTTTAGAGTTAATCTTCATCAACCCATATTTTTTGAGTGGGGTTTCACAAGAACCCATCTCTTCATGACCACTACCTTGAGTAGTATCCGAGGAGTGGTTAGAGTCCCCCCAGGTCACTGTGCTTATGGGGTTGTGTTGAAAATAAGGAACACTAAGAGGAGGGGGGTGAATCAGTGTTCAACAAAACTTATTACTTTGTTCCTTTATTAATTTACCACATACATCAAAAAGAAAGAAGCATGAATACAAGAACAGAAACAACAAGATTACAACACATGAACACCAAGATTTTTACGTGGAAACCCGGTTAAGGGAAAAACCACAGTGGGGGTTAACCCACAAGAATTTATACTTTGTTAAAAGTATTACAAATGGGGAAGGCACATGCCTTCGGGGCACACTACCTAGAGCTCACTGCTTAAGGAGGTTCACTACCTACAAAACAATTACAAGAGTTCATTGGAATGATTGAACTGAAGAATATCATCTAACAATGCAAGATTACAGTTCTAGTTGAGCTCAATACACTGACTTCGCACACTTCATCCTTTTCTGCCATGTTTCATTGTTCTGCCATAATTAGAGGATCAGATCTCTGCTTCACACTTGATACTTCCACACTTCACACCTCTTACTTCATATTCACACAACTTCCTCAAATGATCAAATCAATCTATCATATATATCCACTTCATGAGCTAACATCAACTGCAGTCAGCCTTGAGAAAAACTTAAGGTCTTTTTAAGAACACTATTTTGTCAGTTGAATCCATGCCCAAATACCAATGCAGACCAAAACCTATACATCCAAGTCATCACACATGTCGGCCAATACCACTGGATCTCACAAATTACTTAACCAGTTCAACTTTTCTAATCCACACAATGATCAAGAACTAAGTCGTTCTATTCTTCACTAAACTGAACTGTTTAACTAGAACTTAATACTCAGATGCTTGTAACTTACAATCTCTTCATCACTGGAGGCTAAAATCTTGGATTTAGGTAGCCCTAACATCCCTTAACATTCCCTCAAATCCATAGCACAATGTGATTACCTGTGCAGAAATACAGACTAATATGTTGAACCCTGTCAAATGCTCTATTCTTGTCTAACTGAACTTAGATAAATCTGCACTCTGACTTCCGGTATGATCCACTGATGAGATACAGATGTGTAAAATAGATTTGGTTGCCATCAATGACAACACTTGACATGCCTAGTAGTGTCTCTTGCCAACAATCTCCCCCTTTGGCATTGATGGCAAAACTTAGTGAAAAATGATGAAGTGTTAGAACAACTCCCCCTTACTTTATACACTTGTGATTTCCAATGCTCCCCCTTAGATTAATTCTTCATTTTTCACTGCTTTTCCTCCCCCCCTTTGACATGAATGGCAAAGGCTAGGATCCACATACCAAAATTCATGCAAAAATTTTATGTACAAGGGTCAAAACTCTACATACTTCCGCATACAGTTCTTAGGCTTTGTTCATCAACAAAAAAATATCACCAAAAATGTTTTTCAACTTTGTCAATTCATTGTCCCAGTTATTTTTAATACTGCCCAAGATAGATATGTGCCCACTGAACAAAAATGCCAGTGATTTTGCCTTTTGAAGGTTAGTAGGATCACTAGTAGCAGCTGCTACCTGAGACTCTACCAATATGTCATATATAGTTTCTAACTTAGGGGAGATCAGTCCCCGGAGCTCATCCAATCTACTCAAAACTTTGACCTTTTCTTTCTCCAAATTGCTCAATTCATCACACAAAATCACTACTTGACATTCTTTGGTTATTACAGACTCAGTTAGAGGACTATAGGATTGAGAGATGTTAGACAATTTAAGCTCTAAGTCCTTAATGTTTTTCTCAATATCCTCAATAGCTTTAGACTGATTTAGACAAAACTTGTAAATCTTTGCACCTTCAGAGAGGGCATTTTGGATACTCTTTATACTAGTATCAACCCTTGATCTATCATAACTAATTATCTTTTGTATTTCAACAAACCTCTTCTCATTAAATTCATTTCTGACTTTAACTTCTGCTGACTTCTCTAAGGTTTCAAAATGAGAACTTACAAAGTTTATCAGGTTCTTTAACTGACCGGAAGGAGAGTCGGATGAATCCTTTTGAAGGGTTGGCATAATCTTTTCTAGAATTCTGGAGGCAAGACCAAGTAACTCACTGTCCTCAATGTGAGTTTTCAGCATCTCCTCTCTTGCTTTTGCTTGTGCCACAGAAGCTAGCTTCATCTTTTGTAGAGGGGAAAGAGTGTCAAAATTGATAGGTCCTTGAGTTAGCTCTGGTTCATCAAACTCAAGCTTGTCTTTCTCAAGTAATTCCTTCAGTGCATCTGCAGTGTCTCTTGCCAAAAATGCAGCTCCATTTTCAGATCCTTGCCAGTATTGTCAACTTGCTTTTGTTCTTCAATATTCTCTATTGTTTCTCCTTCTTGTTCATCCTTGTCCTTATCCTTCTTTGATTCTTGGTCTTTATTCTTCATAGAGTCACATTCACCAGGAGCATCTACTTCAATAACCATCTCTATATATTCTTCAGCAGATTGGTTTGGAGGAATTTGAGTGTCCTCTGCACCATCAAAATTAACTTCCTCCACCATCTCTTCATCTCCTTTGTTCAATGCTTCTTCTTCCGGAATGGAGTCACATGAAATAACAAAAAACTTGTTCTTGTCTAGAGCTTTCCTTAGAATATGTTCTGTTTCTTGGACAACTTCATCAATGTCTCCAATCATCAGCTTGATCATCCCTTTCTTTCTTTTGAATTCACTTTTGACTTCTTTAAAAATTTTATCTGCTTCTTTATTAGAGATCACTAGACATAGACTGGGTAATACATGTTCCCTCAGCTCCATATCCTTTGTCTTGGCAGCTTCTTTCTAATTTCTAGAATGTCTCTTAAGCTCTTTGGAACTTCTGACAAGATCTCTACTAGTGCTTGATTGAATACATTCAAATATTTTATAGTAGCACCCTCCAAAATTCTTTTGTCAGCATCACTGTAATGCTCATAGAATTTAGTCATTGGTTTTAGGTTTCCATCTATAGTGATTGTTTTAATAATGTCCTCCACAAAGGGAATTGGCTTCTTAACACCGGCTTCTGGCTTATGCCTTTTTCTTGACTTTGTGCTTTCGGAGGGCTTCTCCTTAGACACTTTAGCAACTTTAGTTCCAAAGGCCTTCAACTCTTTAATCTCATCATCTGAATCCTTTTCTTCATCCTCTTTCTCCATACTACCATATGACCTCTTGGCCATTGTTTTTGTTCTTTTTCCTTTCTTACCGGTAGGATTTTCTTTGGATTTCTCTGCAATAGGAGAAGGTGATGCACCGGAGGTTGAACTAGTCCTCCTAGTAGACCTTGACATGGAAGGAGGTTCTGCTGGAACACTTTCCTGTTCCCTATCCTGCTTCTCCTTCTCAACCTTTTCTGTTCATTCCTTGAATTGCCTCACAACTTCCTTAGTAAGGCCTAGATTCTTGGTCAATTGCTCAACTTCTTTCCTTACTTTCCTTTTGGTTTTAGGAGCCTTGAATTCAAGATGTAGTTTTTGTGAAATTTCTTCATAAGTTTCAAATCTCTCTTCAGCCGGATCCCTAGGCCGACTTAATAAATGTTGTGCATACAGTTCCAACACATGTCCATCCACTTCACACCCCATGGGCATGATCCACACAACTCTAGGCTCTACTGCTTCTATTTTGCATTGATCAATAGTAACCATAAAATAGATGGTGTCCTTGTATTTTTCAACGATAGTTCTAGGTATTCTATCCCTAGCCTACATCATACCCTAGAAGTTTTTGAAGAATCCCCAAAGTGCAGTCTTTTGTGCATCATGACTACCCAGATCACTCAAATAATTCCTAATCTGGACTGCTACTAGTTTGTTACTTGTCCAAATTATATTTTTGTTTCCCAGAAGCTCACTCAAGAAATAGAAGAAAAGACACATAATTAACATACCAAATTTGAATGAGTATTTTTTGTTCTTTATCTTGCTTAGGTTCTCCATGAGCTGGTTCAACAACAGTTCAAAAAGATCATAGTCTACACCTTCTTTCACCATCTTATATGCAATATAGATTGTTGTTCCAGAAACTAAATTTTCTCTGTTAGAGTAATATATCCTGTATCCTATCACCATTGATGTGAATCTGACCCCGTGATCCTCTATGTCATTTATAGTCATGGCTTTCTTGTCAAATTTTGATCCAGTTGCTTCGGTGACTTCTTTGTTCTTCACAACCTTCAACTGAGACAAGGTACCAGTTGAATTCAGTCCTTTAACTACCCTTATTGCATCCTTTGTGATTTTGAATGTATGATTTAACCATAGAAACTCATCATGGATACGACTCAAGACATACTGGACCCACTCGTCCTCCACAAAACATAGAAACTCAACAAATTGTATGAACTTCTTGTCTTTCAGGGCTTGGTATTCTGGTTTGAGCTCAAAATCATCACCTTTTAAGTGATTCATGAATAGATCAACAAACCTTCAGTCACCATGCTCTTCTAGAGGCGCGTGAATATAAGCCCTAATGTCCTCTATAAGAAGAACTCCATATGGAACACCAAAAAATGCTCCCATCGGATCTACTTCAATGGACTTGAAAGGACACTTCTTAAATTTTGGCCTAGGCTGCTCAGTGATGTTCACAACCAGAGGAGTAGCCATTTCAAAAGATTACAAGTTCAAAGCTTCACAAAAAAATACCTTTTCTTTCACGGAATTAGGGTTAGATGTTGAGTTCATTCTTTGCACTTCAATTTTTTGAAATTTTAGCTCAGGTGCTCTTCTCCTTGTTCTCTTCGAATGCAAAGTGATTCAAGTACTTGAATGAATGACCTTTTATCCTCTGCAAAACCTAATTCTTCATTATAATAAATGTTCTACCCTAATACATCTAGTTACACTGTTTCTGCATACAGTCTATCTTCAATTACTCCACAATCAGTTGCATTAGCTTCTTTTCTTCTAGAATTTGCTTCAACAAGTCTGCAATAGGCTTCTTTATCTTCATTCATTAGGCCAGATTTAGGCACCCACTTACTGGTAGGGGGAATTTGATTTTCAATGCAGCTCCCCCTAAGCCAGAGCTCCTGATTCAATTCCTAGAGGAATTATCAACACCGAATTCCAATAAGGACCCATTGTCAACTTTTATTTCACCTTTCTTCACCCATGTTTTGTTCATGTCATTTTAGATCTCATTCAAATCAACTTTGCCCTTGCCTTTGTCTAACTTCTGCTCTTTTTTTCCTTTACCTGCCTGTGAGTTCTCCTTTATGCTTCTACAAAATTTAGCAATGTATCCGAATTTGTTCCAGTTGAAACACACAATCTTATTTTTCTGACAATTACATGTTGGAGTAGGTTTAGATATACATTGCATTGCAATATGCCCAAACTTATTGCAAGTAAAACATCTTCCATTGAACACTTGTTTGTTCTTAGGAGGATTCCTTGATCCACTTCTATATTCCTCATCCTTATGACCTATCCTTTTGTAATTAAAACATTGCCCACAGAAAGATGATGCATTTTGATTCATTTGACTTTTGCATTGATTAGCTCTATGACCATACTTATTGCATTTGAAACAATTGCCATTGAAAGATGGATACCTTTGAGCATTAGGTTGTCTTACCAGAGGTCTTCTAGGATTCCTTCTTTAATTTCTTGCTTCAGGATTTCTTTGACCGGATCTAGAGCCTTCACATTTCTCAAATCCTAGACCATTCTTATCATCTGCCTTCTTCTAACTATCAAGCAACACCTCAAGTTTAGCTAAGCTTATCTTGAATTTCTCTTTATATTCGTTTGCAACTTCTAGGTCATGTTTGAGAATGCCAATTTGTCTTTCAAGTTCTTCCTCATTGTCCCTACTTTCTTGTAGATCAGACTCTAGATGGCTAATTATTCTATCCAATCTGCAATATTCTTCTATTCTTTCTTTTAGAGATTGATTCAGTTTTTCTTCAGTCTTCTTCCTTTCTTTAATTTCCTTGGTTAGCCTCATCACCCTGGATTCCATTTCATGTTTTAGGACAACAACTTCTTTTTCTAGCTTCTCACATTCCTTTGTCTTCTCTTTCAGGGCCTCATCCATGTCATTGTCTTCATTCTAATTTGCTAGTTGAATAAGTAGCTCCTTCCTCTTTTCATTAGATTTGGTCAATTTTCTTTTAAGGTCTCAATGAAATCTTCAACATCTTTAAGGTTCTCTTGTAGATCTCTGATTTCTACTTTGGATAGGTCAAGATCATCTAAGGCTACTTGTAGTTGTTGATTGATACCATCAGAATGCTTGAATGAACCCATTGAAACACCTTCCCAGATCTTCCTCAAGCTGTTAAACTTCTTCTAAGGAACTTGGCTCTGATACCAATTGTTGAAAATAAGGAACACTTAGAGGGGGGGGGGGTGAATTAATGTTTAGCAAAACTTATTACTTTGTTCCTTTATTAATTTACCACATACATCTAAAAGAAAGAAGCATGAATACAAGAATAGAAACAACAATATTAGAACACATGAATACTAGGATTTTTATGTGGAAATCCAGTTAAGGGAAAAACCACGGTGGGGGTTAACCCACAAGAATTTATACTTCGTTAAAAATATTACAAATGGGGAAGGCACATGCCTTCGGGACACACTGCCCAGAGCTCACTGCTCAAGGAGGCTCACTGCCTACAAAAATAATTACAAGAGTTCATTGGAATGATTGAACTAAAGAATAGCATCTAACAATGCAAGATTACAATTCCGGTTGAGCTCAATACACTGACTTCGTACACTTCATCCTTTTCTATCATGTTTCACTATTCTGCCATAAAGAGAGGATCAGATCTCTGCTTCGCACTTGATATTGCCACCCTTCATACCTCTTACTTCATATTCAAACAACAACTTCTTCAAAAGCTCAAGTCCATCGATCATATATATCTGCTTCATGAGATAACATCAACTGCAGTCGGCCTTGAGAAAAACTTAAGGTCTTTTTAAGAGCACTGTTTTGTCGGCTGAATCCATGCCCAATTACCAATTCAGACTAAAACCTATACATCCAAGTCATCACACATGTCAGCCAATACCACTGGATCTCACAAATTACTTAACCAACAACTTTTCCTAATCCACACAATGATCAAACACTAAGTCGATCTGTTCTTCACTGAATTGGATTGTTTAACCAGAACCCGGTACTCAGATGCTTGTAACTTACAATCCCTTCATCACCGAAGGCTAAAATCTTGGATTTATGTAGCCTTGACATCCCTTAACATTCCCTCAGATCTGTAGCACAATGTGATTACCTGTGGAGAAATGCGGACTAATATGTTGAACCCTGTCAAATGCTCTGTTTCTATCGAACCAAACTTAGATAAATCTGCACTCTAACTTCTGGTATGGTCCATTGATGAGATGTAGATGTGTAAAATAGATTTGGTTGCCATCAATGACAACACCTAACATGCCTAGCAGTGTCTCTTGCCAATAGGTTGTTTACTATGTTTTGCATTGTGCTTTGTGTGTCGTGTCTGCTTCGTGACTGATGTGAGTGCTGGTCATTGTATTCCTTGCCGTTATTACTTCTGTTGGGGCCTTGTGAGTATCTTTGAGCATGGTGGGGTGGTCTATTTTGAGTCCACATGGTTGGGAGGTGTTGCCACCACCATTGGGGACTGGTGTACAGGTTATTGGAGAACCAGTTGGAGATGTTCTCCCTTGTGCTTATTTTATCTATTATTGTATATTATCCTTGGCTATGCCATTGTACTTATGTATATTCTTTTTAGGTAATTTGTACTCCCTTAAGAGAGATTGATGTAAACTATATCAATGAGAAGAAATAAGATGTTGTTATCTATTTGGCTTATGGTTTTCCAGTGTTGGTATCAAACACGCTTGTACTATGATGATCATTATGGCTTTATGTTTATATGTGGAAATGGGTATTAGGAATATTTGAATTTGGTGTTTAAAATGAATATAGTATTATCGTTGTTTGCAAGGAGGGTGATTCAGTCCTCTCCTTTGGGTTGTACATTTGACCATACTTGGCCATGAATGTTGTCGATCTACTGAGTCGGCAACCGTATAACATGTATGTTATCACTTGTTATTCAAAAAAATATTCTTGCCCTCTTTTGGCCCTTACCCTTCGGGTTTGTGGGGTGAGATATTACATCTAGTATCAGAGCACATGTTCACACACTGGGAGCTCTGGAGTATTTGATGAAAGGAAGCTAGGTGTGCGAAAATCACTTCTTACACTTATCTAATGAGGAGAGATGAGTGAAAATTAGTTTTAATATTTACAGTTACAACAATGTTAACCCAACAACAGAGATATTGCAGCAAATACATACACAAGAATGTAAGATAGAAGAAGAGAGAGACAATATATACGTGGGGAAAACCCTTACGGGTGAAAAACCCCACTCCAAAACACAACTCAAATGTATTCCGTAAACAATGAAGGTTACAATACAATCACAGAGCCAATGCTCTTGCAAGAGTCTTCAACACTCGTATCTGGAGATAATCCAACAGCATAATAGTACCTGTAAATCACATAAATTATCTCCTCTCCAAAGCACCTGTTTATAAAGAAAATACAAGGCAAAAATAGCTCTATCTTGGGATGGGCGTCCAACATGGACTCATGGCCCAAAACCCACGCCTATGGACACTTGTCCAACATTCTAAGATGTTCCTAACACTTTTCAAGTCACCCCATCCCAAAGAGGTCGCCTATTTCCAATTTGGGTAATGATAGATGCTCATACGACTCTTACACCTATCATAGAAACTGTCATACTAACATATCTTACAGTTGTAAGAGAATCTATCATAAATAGGCCATAAATAGAATATTCTCTTACAACATGTCATAACCCTCCTTGGGGGGCCCAAAGATGCCTTTCTCAAAGATGCTCCTCGACACATGTCTTCACCTGTCATAGAATCTTCCATTTCTGACTCTTACATGTCATAGATTTGTCATAGGAATATATCATAACCGTTTTGGTCAATATTCCCTTACACACTATACAAGATGCCAACACATGGAAAAATATTCCTACCACTAAGTGGGATCCCTATCTCCTCATGTGAGGACAAATTTACATTTGGTCATCTTCCATGTAGGATGACACATCACCGTGCCAACTCCCACAAGATGATAACATAGGATTTGCATCCTAATTACACAATAGGCAATAAATAAATAAATACAATGAAATAATACAAGGAATTGCCAAGGTTGAGACACCTTAATTCCCACTATTCTCCCACTTGTCGAACACCTTGTAAGAGCCAATGGAATTAACATGATTTAATTGCTATAGGCCGAGAGGCCTATATATTCCGAACACCATCTGAACTTTTCTGTGCCCATTGGTTTTGTTAATGCATTTTCAACATTCTTCAAAGTGTCTACCTTCTCCAAATTCACCTTCCATCCTCTACCATGTCTTGCATGAAGTGAAACTATACATCAGTTTGCTTTGTTATGGCAAAAGTCAGATTCTTTTCGAGGCAAATTGCACTCTGACTATCACAACAAATTGTAATATGTCCTGTATCAACACCAATATTTAAACAGAATCTCTTAAGACAAATGGCTTCCTTACAAGCATGAGTTTCTGCCATATACTCAGCTTCTATCATGGACAAAGCAACCACAGGTTGTCAATTACTCATCCAACTAATTGCACCACCAAACATAGTGAACACATAGGCAATGGTGGATCTCCTGTTGTTAATGTCACCTACCCAGTCAGAATCCACAAATCCACGAATACAAACAAAATGCAGAGGTCCTGTAGCATTACCACATAGCATATGGAATACTTGGAAGTACCCCTTAAATATCTGAACACTCACTTAACTGCATCTCAATGTACCCATCCAAGATTAGCCATAAATCGACTAAGGACTCCCAGTGCTTGGGCAATGTCTGGTCTTGTGCATACTATAGCATACATCAAACTACCAACAACACTAACATAAGGTACTCTACTCATGTCCTCCACCTCACTAGGAGATTTTGGACAATCATTAATAGATAACTTTTTCCCCAAAGAAACAGGAACACACAATGGTCAACAATCTGCCATGCTAAACCTATCCAACACGGTCTTCACATACTTACTCTATCTTAACCAAAATTTTCTGTTAGCTTTTTCTCTTTAGATTTCCATTCCTAGAATGTACCTGGCTGCCCCTAGATTTTTCATCTCAAACTGTGCTGACAACTGAGACTTCAAATTAGAAATCATATTCTTACCATTCCCAATCAACAACATATCGTCAACATACAATGCAATAATGAGAATGCAATCATTGTCAAACTTGTAATACACATAATGATCCGATTTTGATCTCAGATATCCAATTGACAACAAAAAGGCATCAAAATTCAAGTAGCACATCCTAGGAGATTGCTTCAAACCATACAAAGGCTTTTTCAACTTGCAAACCAAATTTTCTTTACCTTTCTCTATGTAATGCTCTGGCTATGACATGTAAATCTCTTCCTCCAAATCACCATGAAGGAATGTTGTCTTCACATCCATATGCTCCACCTCTAAGTCATAAGTTGTTGCAAGAGATAATAGGAACCAAATAGATGTCAGCTTTGCAATGGGAGAGAAAATTTCACCATAATCAATTCCCTCCACTTGTGAGTACCCCTTCACAACTAGTCTGTCCTTGTACTTTTCAACACTGCCATCTACACTGAATTTCTTCTTGAACACCCATTTGCATCCAATAGGTTTCCATCCTTCAGGCAAAGGCACCAAGTCCCATGTTTTATTCTTTTCCAAAGAAGCCATTTCATCTTCCATGGCCTCCTTCCAGGAACCTGCATCTTTCATGCCCATAGCCTCTTTCACAGTTCTAGGCTCATCAATGTTAGTAAGCAAGGCAAAAGCACAACTAGAATCAAGCAATGAATAACCAAACCTATCAGGTTGCTTTCTTGTTTGTGTAGACCTCCTCAATGGCTGAGGTTGAGGTTTTGCTTCTTCTTCTGAGCTTTCAGAGCTGCTAGAGCTTTCCTCATCATCAGGTCTCACAGGGTCTGTCAATTCAATCTTCTTAGGGGTAGAAGGAAACTGAACCACATCTTTCTTTTTTGTCTGTTTTGGCTATAAAATAATGGAAGAAGGTGTTAGCTCTTTGAAGAGAACACTTCTTCTATACAACACTTTTTCAGCCACAGGATCCCAAAGCTTGTATTCTTTCACACTGACACCATAGCCAATGAAGATACACTTAACAACCTTGTTCTCCAATTTAGACCATTTCTCCCTAGGCACATGTGCATATGCCTCACAACCAAAAACACGAAGATGTCTAAATAAAGGCTTCTTACCAAACCACACCTCCATAGGTGTCTTACCAACAAGAGCTGATTTAGGAGACCTATTTACCAGGTAGCAAGCAGTGGCTACAACTTCAGTCCAAAACTTTTTTTTGAGGCTTGCTCCACTAAGCATACTCCTAGCCTTCTCCATCGGTGTCCTGTTCATTCTCTCTGCAACTCCATTTTGCTGTGGGGTGTATGGAGTTGTCTTATGTATTTCAATCCCTTGCTCTTTACAAAACTTATCGAGTTGTGCCAAACAAAACTCACCATGTTATCAGTTCTCAAACACTTAATCTATTTACTAGTTTGATTTTTAGCAAAAGCTTTAAACTCTTTAAATTGACTAAAGACTTCAGTCTTTCTTCTGATAAAATAAACCCATGTCCTACTATAATCATCTATGAAAGATAAAAAAATATACATATTTGGAGATTGAAGGAACATTAACATGACCAAACACATTAGAATGAATAAGATCCAATACACCAGAAGACTTATGAGAACTAGAGTAAAACTGAACATAGTTTTGCTTTCCATATACACAATGTTCGCAAAAGTCAAACTCAAGATTACAATCATTTAACCCCTCAACGAGGTTTTTATTTGTCAGGTTTCGAAGACCCTTCTCACCAATGTTGCCATATCTCAAATGGAATAACATAGTCTTTTCATCAGGAAGTTTAACTTCCAAAGCATGTGCACTACCATCAGAAAGTGTTACAATAGATTTCTTCATTGCTTGTTCAGATGGTGGGGATGAAGTGATTGCAACTCTTTTCTTCAAGTTAGAAGAACTATTGCACTGTGAAGTGCATGCCTCTAGCTGAAGTAGAGTACCTCTCTAAGTACCCTTTGCAAGCACCATAGATCCTATAGTCATCTTGCATCCATCCTTCAAAAAGACAACCTGCACTCTTGCATCATTCAACATACTTTCAGAAAGCAGGTTCTGTACTAGGCCTAGGATGTGCATAACTCCAGTGATCCCCTTCACTCATCCATCAGGGAATCAAATTGAGACTCTTCTACAACCAACAATCTTCAGATGAGAATCGTCACCTAGGTACAGTCTTCCACCATCGAACTCTTCATACTTTGTGAACCAGCTTTGAAGTGAGGTCATGTGGAATGATGCACTAGAGTCAATCAACCACACATCATCAGATGCATGGGTGGCTAGGGCTGTGATGAAGGCATCACCATCATCTTGAGATTTGTCAGAATCTGAATCTGGGACATTCTTCTTCTTCTTTTTCTTTTCTTCCTTGCACTCCTTTTAGAAATGCCCAGTTTTGCCACATTCCAATAGAGAGCCTTGGACTTTCTAGGAGATTTGGGTCTCCCACGGGATTTGGATATGCCCTTCTCATCTTTCTTGTTCTTCTTTTTCCCTTTCTCCTTGGGTCTTCCACGAATCACAAGAGCCTCTTTGGCTGCCTCAGCAGACTTTCTCCGCATCTCTTCAGAGAACAACAAAGATACCACTTCATCCATTGTGAAAGTGGATGTGGTGCTTCCAATAGCCATCACAAGATGATCCCATGAGTCCAATAAAGAACAAAGAAAGGTCATACAATGATCCTCCTACTCCATTTTCACACCAACTGATGTCAATTGAGCAATTAACATATTGAAGGCATTCAGGTGATTTGCAATAGATCCTCCATCCTCAGAGAATACAACTTATTTCTCAGAAAAAGTTTGTTCACCAGGGATTTGGCCTGATAAACATCACCCAACTTCTTCCAAAGATCTTTTGTGCTCTTCTCCTCATGGGCATTTAACATGACAGAATCAGCTCGACTGAGTCTTATGAGACCCTTAGCCTTCTGATCTTTGAGATCCCAATCAGCTTGTGCCATTGCAACTCATTTTACACCGGATACGGTTTCCAATAGGTCATGATCAACAAGCATGTCCTCCATCTTAAGTTTCCATAACTCAAAATTAGTGCCATTGAATTTCTCCACCTCTAATCTTCTGGATGTGCCTTCCATCTGTTTCTTGCAACAAGATTATAGAATGCTCTGCACAAAGCTCCCACTCAACCTAAGATTAGCTCAAAAAAACCCTACCCAACAACTAGGACCAAAGGTGATCAAGCTCTGATACCAACTGAAAGGAAGCTAGGTGTGCAGAAATCACTTCCTACACTAATCTAATGAGGAGAGATGAGTGCAAATTTATTTTAATCTTTACAGTTACAAATATGTTAACCTAACAACAAAGATATTGCAACAAACACATACACAAGAATGTAAGATAGAAGAAGAGAGAGACAAGATATACGTGGGGAAAACCCTTACGGGTGAAAAACCCCACACTCCAAAACACAGCTCAAATGTATTCCGTAAATAATGAAGGTCACAATATAGTCACAGAGCCAATGCTCTTGCAAGAGTCTTCCACACTCGTACTTAGAGACAATCCAGTAGCATAATAGTACTTGTAAATCACATAAATTATCTCTTCTCCAAAGCACCTGTTTATATAGAAAATATAAGGCAAAAATGGCTCTATCTTGGGATGGGCGTCCAACATGGCCTCATGGCCCAAAACCCATGCCTATGGACACTTGTCTAACATCGTAAGATGTTCCTAACACTTGTCAAGTCACCCCATCCCAAAGAGGTCACCTATTTCCAATTTGGGTAATGATAGATGCCCATACGACTCTTACACCCATCATAGAATCCGTCATACTGACATATCTTACAGCTGTAACATAATATATCATAAACAGGCTATAAATAGCATATTCTCCTACAACATGTCATAACCCTCCTTGGGGCACCCAAAGATGCCTTTCTCAAAGATGCTTCTCGACACATGTCTTCACCTGTCATAGAATATTCTATTTTTGACTCTTACATGTCATAGATTTGTCATAGGAATATGTCATAACTGTTTCGGTCAATATTCCCTTACACACTATACAAGATGTCGACACATGGAAACATATTCCTACCACTAAATGGGATGCCTATCTCCTCATGTGAGGACAAATTTACATTTGGTCATCTTCCATGTAGGATGACACATCACCGTGCCAACTCCCACAAGATAACAACATAGGATTTGCATCCTAATTACACAATAGGCAATAAATAAATAAATACAATGAAATAATACAAGGAATTACCAAGGTTGAGACACCTTAATTCCCACAACTCGAGCCTTCTATGTTTTGCTGTGTGTGGCATGAGCTTGTTACATTGTTTTTATAGTATTGATTACTTTCATGCCTTAGCATGACATTAGTGGGTTAAGTTACAACCCCATTTTTAGAAATCGTGGAGAAAATAACCTCCTTGGCCTTACCTTACTCAATGGGACTAGAGTGTTGACCTTGGTTGAGAGTCTCCCATGGTTAAGAGTGATCACTCTCCCATGCCATAAGAACGGGGTAGGAATGTTCTATCCTAGGTGTTTGCGGGTTGAAGGTAACTTGGGTTGCCTAGTTACCCTTGCTTGGATGTGCTCTTCTTTTGTCTTCCCTTATGTTGCTAGTGAATGAAATGACCCTAATTGGTCACGAATTGCTCTTGTAATTCTTTCTCGTATTATAGATGTAAAGGATGAAAGTGTGTAGATATTTGCGGATGTGGATAGATTAGAATGAATGTTGCATGATTTCTTGTAAGTGATGTATGGTTGCTGAAATTGGTGTGATGTGGCCAAATTTTGCTTGTACATCTTGATGTACTAGATTACTGCATTTATCATTCTTTAGTTACAAATTAAAGTAATTGGTGTATTAATGGTGCCTTAAACTTCCCCTTAGTAGAAATTACATATTTGTATGATGAATATTGGATGGCATGTAATGTCTTGACTTGAGATGAAGTCTATCTTTCTCTCCTCTTTCTTAGTTGTCAATAGTTGACAAGATGTTAGGATAATGGCATATGGATTTAATTAGTATGTTAAAATTGCAATAAGTAAGAGATTTAGTGAGATAGGAGTGAAGAAGACCTTATGCTTGTTATGGTTATATGTTAAAAGTGATTATATGTTATTTAGTGCCTCCTTGTTTAATGAACTCGAATGAGGATGGTAATTGCTTAGTGGATATATCTTGTTGATCAAAATTGATCTCCTCTATTGCATTGTGATTTAATGAGATCATAAAAGTGAACACTTGTACTTTAATGCAAACTAAAAATAGTGAATGCTAAGGTAATAAGAATGTTGCATATCTTGCTTTGAGTGAGAAATTAAATGCCATTGACATAGCCAAGGTTACTTATGCTTATATGTATGGATGTGAATGTTGAGAAATGATTAGGGTTCCTCAACCAAACTCATTTAATTGTGTTGCTAGTTTCTCATCCTCTTGTGAATGAATGGTATTATTGTGACTTGTGATATGATGTTGCATTATGTGTTATTATGAGATGAGAGTGTAATGGGTGTAAAATGAGATGTATATCATTATCTGAATATAGAAGTGAATGTAATGAGGATTGTGAATATGTTACTTATGTTTATGCACTAATGTAAAGATGGTAGTGATGATGCTATACATGTTCATGCACCATTGCATTATGTTGAAAGTATTGCACATGAATCTATAATGTTATGGGTAAATGAGTTGCCCTTGTGAAAAGAGAAAATTGGTATGGATGTTTGGGAATACTTATTATTGGGTAAAGTTGTACCATGTGTGGGCTATTGTATTCCCTGGGTAAGAGAAAATGTGATTGTACTCCCCGTGATGTTAACATCCAGTAATGTGCTCTTGTTGAGTGTTGTGAATAACCAGTGCTTGAAATGTGTGCCCATGGGATGGTGATACTGTGTACCCATCCATGGAAGGTATGTTTGGATTATGTGTATGGGGGAAAACCATACCATCTATGTGTTTTCTATTGTCACCCTATTGACTTCCAACCTGAGGGTTGTTGATAGGTCAATATGTGAAGGGGTAGTAGCAGCAACAAAGTTCCTTGGGAGGGAATTGCATGATGTATGCATAATGGCAACGCAAAACGATGGTGATTGTTTCAACCTCCCAGGAAAGTACTCACTACTTCCCTTTATTAATGGACCAGATACTTGGTTCATACAATGTTAGCCTAATCTGCACAGTTCTTGAGGATGATATTAGTTTATGATATGAGCACTTGTGACAACTATGATCTTACCCTGATGTGATTGTATATGAGATCCAACATGTGCGGATGGGTGTTATCCCATGCTGTGAGGTATTCCATATCGCTTGTGTTCAGACATGATGCCTTAGGTACGATGCCACACCCCACTGATGTTCTAACACAGTGTTGGTGATGATGTCGTGTCACTGATGGTAGAGAGATGATCTTGAGGACACAATGCCATGTACATATTTGCATGAAGGTGTAGTATATATGTTGTGTCCCTACTTGTGCAGAGGAGTGGTTGCTCGCACAGAGTAGAGGGTTCACTCAAGAGTGCCTCAATTCTGATCGCTTGGCATGCGAGTGGAATCTAGCCATGTGCACCTCTGGCTCGGTGCGTAGCCACACGTGCTTTCTCCGTGGGTACACGCTATGTGGGATGTTCCTATGAGTAGGACATTGCCATGCGGTATTCGGCCATTGCGTGCTTTCTTCGGTTGGCATATACCATGTGCGTTCATGTCGCATGAGGTATGTGACCTGGGAGTTCCGACACATTACCTTTCCATGTGAGGTTGCGTGAGTTGGACACACCCACATGAAGAACTATGGAGATAGTCACGCTTGTTTTCCTCCTTCCTTATGTGGTGACTAGCGATAGTCATGTATTGTTGCGATGTGTATATTTTGAAGATTGTGAATCTCCCTTTCGGTTATTGGTGACTTTTATTTTCCTTGTGAGGACCAACAATTTATTTTATCTTGGTTGTATTGGTTTAGCCACAGATGATTTTCTTAGCATGTAACCCTTGCAGTTACATTTGATTTATTGTTGAAGATTATGCGCATTTTTCTTACTTTATTGTTGGAATTGAGATTTACTCTTCCTCATTTATATTTTGATGGCTAAACTCATTGACTTTTTTGTTTCTGAATGCCGGTCTTGTGTTGTGATGTGATTCCTCATCGGGCATGGCGAGATCCACCTGTTTGAGTGTATACAAGGAAGTAGACGCAGAGAAACCCTTAAGGATGGGGTAATGTGTGAGCTGTTCTAAGCTCGAATTCACGACCTTCCTATTGTTTGACTATCTCTTGGAGGCTAAAACCCTTACACAAACAAGAGATATGTCATTGTGGCTTGTATGGAAGGGCTCACTAGGTGGGTCAATGCCATCAAGACACATGGTTATTGGATTTGAATATTGAACATGGTTATTGGTTATGGATATTGGAAATGGTTATTGGTTATGGATATTAGACATGGTTATTAGTTATGGACTCATGGATATAAATAGATATAGATGGTTCTACGACATCCACATGAACCCCTGATGTAGCCTTGTGATGTGAATGAGTATGTATGTATATGTGGGTTGTATAATTTGTTATGTATGTGGTTGCATATTATAGTATAGAAGAGAACAAAAATTGCATCATTATGCCTTGAAAAGTGACAAACTAGTGTATTATATGTAAGGAGATGTCATGCATGCTATGAAATCAAAGGTTGAAATTATGTATATGTGTGTTTGTGTGCTCCATTTTATAGATAGCTGCATATAAAAGTTAGAGAATTAAAAATTATGTCTTGAAAGTGCATTTTGCTGCAAATTATGAGAAAATTATGTGGTTTATGCTGGTATAAATGTGCAATTGATGATTGTGAGCAACTAATAGGTTGTTTGAGACAACAAATTTTAAGAAAACTGATTGTTATGGCCTTATTCCTTGTTGAATTAGAGGAAAATTGTTATATGCTAATGTATATTTTGTATGAATTGAGTGCCTTGCCTACTCCTTACCCATGTGCTGGGACTGATTGCATGTAATTGTGCATGTGATAACCTGATTTTTATAATTCTATTGAGTTTCATGGACTAATGTGTGCTTTGACTGCATCTTAGTGTTTGCAAGGTTCCAGGAGGAAGCCTAGTCCTAGGGGGGTAGGATGTAACAACCCCCGTGTTCGTATTTTGGTTGTTACTTTTCCTTGATGAATTTCAATCTACTATTATGATGTTGACATGATTAGTTCTTATGTTGGATTACATGCTTATGTGTTTATATACTGTTATAATTACTTTTGCAGGATTATGGATAGGAAAGGGATGATGTCGTAACACTCATATCTGAGAGGCTTATGATGTCATGACCCTCTTCCTGATGTCCATTGATTCTTTGGCTATGATGTATGTTATATTCACATGTGTTTTGATGTGTGATTAGAGTGATGCAGGTATTGGGTATCGACTCTGCCTAGACTCACAGGCCTGAGCGTACTCTTATTATCCTCGATGGTGGTTACTGGAGATAGTCACATTGGCCTAAACCACCTAATCCTCAACATTGTCTCCATTCAGGGATGATTTCTTGGTGTGTGTGTTTTCGTCAGATGACACCTAGTCATCGTCTAAATGCCTCATCCATATTGAGTCTGTATTGAGTGAGTATAGTTTTGGAGTTAATTTCTTGCGGTTGTTTGGGTGTATATTCATTTATTTTCTAGTTCATTGTGATATGTGTTCATGATGTGGTCATAGTGTTGTAATTCCGCATGATCTCCGGTGATGGGTTAGTTTTGGTCATTTATGAATTGGTCTTTTAAACCATATTTTGAGACATATACATGTCATTCCTCATTGTCCTTGGGGGTAGAATAAATTATAAAGTGAGACAAATTAGAAGTTAAATGAAATAAAAATGTAATAAAAATAAAATACTAAGTAAGAAAGTAGAAAGGGGGAATGATATACTATGATTATTAGGCATTCTCACATGACTCCTACTGGGGGGATTTGGGGAAAAAGGGGAGCTAGGGTTTGGAAGAAGAGGGAGAAAGGAGGGCACATAGGGAGCTGAAAAGGGTAGAGGCGTAGCTGTGGAGTGGATTTTCCCATCTGTTGTATATTGCACTATAGGTAAGTTCTAATGCCTTCTCAACAAATGTCTTTTGTGCATATCCCGTAATCATTTCTGCCCATTAGATGGCATCACTTTCAGGCATCCTGCTAGATAGTTCCTACCTTGTCTATGCTTCCATCATTGCTCAAGTGGAGGATGCTAGAAAGGGTCTAAGAATTTGGTTTTTACGTCTACCAATTGCATTTGCTTAAAAGTTTCTAAAGCCTCTTTAACAAATCCATTTTGTGCGAATCCTACAATCAGCGCATTCCATGAGGGGATGTCACTTTGAGGCATTTTTCCTAGTAGTTCACGTGCCTTGCCTTTGCTTCCCCAATTTACATACATGCCTAGTAGCGCACTTGCAGCTACAATATCTGTGAAATAACCCCCTTCCGTTATACTTTGTTGGATGTCCATACCCTATTCCAAAGTTCCCATTTTGGCACGGGCAGGGAGGATGCTGATGCAGGAGCATCCAGAGGTGTAAGGGCAATCTTGCATCACCCAAAAAGAAGTTAATTCAAAACCATTGTAGTTGTTCTCATTTCTTTCCATAATTAGTGTTTTTGGTTCCATAATATCCAGAATAATAATGTAGGACTTTCAATTTTTCTGAAACTGCTAAAAATAGCGACCTGCCTGTTTAGGAAAGTGTACCTGCTATTTTTAGAAATTTTTCATTTGGGCACATAATGAAGCAAAAACTTCCAGAAAATTACATAACGGAAATATAAGACCTTTGGTGAAGGAATCAGGCAAAGATCATTTGTGAGTTGAAAGATATTAAAGTTTTTGTTTTTTGAAAAGCCCCTAAAAATTTACGGAATGAGATATGAGGCACTAAAACTTCTCATAACATCTCAAAACATTGATGGAAATCTATTTACAAATTTCTAGCGTGATAGTTCACATTGCGAGCTTTCCGACGCTTAAAATGGTTCATCAATCAGACACTCGGATCAGAAGTTATGCTTCCTGAAAGTTGACCTACTTTGGGAGGGAGTTGCAAATTTTGAAATTTAGCTAGAGGCTGCCAAAAAGTGTTATTTATGACTATTTTGGGAACCCTGGGTGGTAGTAAAGTTAAGGGGGCCAGTGTAGAGTCAAGAATAGGTGGGAAAGCAGAAACCCTAGCTGATTTGGGGTTACAGAAGGCTGAAGATTCGTGAGTCTTGAGGTTGGGAAAGCTGTAATGTGTTGCAACCAGTAGAGGATTCATCCTTTGATTGTAATTGAGCTTCTATAATGTAATGAGTTTCCCAGTTCAATAAAATAAAGTTCTATTTGTTGTGTTCAATATCTGTTATTGTGTGTTTTTTAATTTACCCCCTTCATCAAGTGGTATCAGAGCAAGAGTTCCTGAGTGTGTAGACATATCGCCGACCGTGAGGCAGTTTGCACCAGGACCTGAGGTTGTGGGTTTGCTGCGGAGACCAAAATGCCTCCACAAAGAAATTGTGTTGGGAGGAATGCTTTGACGGAAGAGGGTTTTAGAGCCCTACAAAGGCAAATCGATGCATTGCAAGAGGAGCTACGAAGAGGGTTTGAGCCAAGGACGAGAGAAGAAAGTGAAGATGAAGCTGAAGAAGAGCTATTTGAGGAAGAACAAGAAGCTGCTGGAGATCCTGCAGAAGTTAGGTTGTTGAGGGCCATTTCAAAGATCAGAAAGAGGCCCAGGATCAAACTTTCTACATATTCTGGAGATTTGAATCTAGAACAGCTTATTGATTGGATCAATGACATGGAGGAGTATTTTGAGTATGAAGATGTGGAGGACCTAGATCGGGTTAAGTTTGCAAAAACAAAGTTGAAGGGCCACGCCAATATTTGGTGGAAGGAGGTCCAATCAGAGAGGAATAGAAGAGGAAAAGGAAAGATCACCATATGGGATCGGATGGTGGAGAAACTAAAGAAACAGTTCATTCTTGTGGACTATGAGATGGAGTTGTTGAAGAAGATGGAGTTGCTGAAGAAGCTGCAAGGACTGAAGCAAGGTAACAAGTCTGTTAAGGAGTATACAGAAGAGTTTTATAAAATTACTATCAGGATAGGCCATGCAGAGCCCAACAAGGAGAAGGTAGCCCATTACATTAATCGGTTGTGGCGGAGTATTCAAGAGGAGTTGAGCCTGGTCAGAATGACCACCATAGAAGATGCGTACCAGTTTTCCCTAAAGGTGGAAGAGAAGCTGAACAAAAGATTTGATAGCAAGCAAAGGGGAAGAGGTCAAGGTGGAAGGACTAGTGGAAGACCCTATGGAGGCCGTAATGAAGATCAAAAGAAAAGTGAAGAAGCAGGCACTAGTTGAAATCAAAGAGGGGATAATACGTACCGCCCTTGTGACCAGAACAATGGTGAGCAAAGAGGAAGAGGCAGACCTAGGCAAGGACCTGGAAGATGAGGTTTCAGAGGAACTTGTTTCCAATGTGGAGAAGAAAGGCATCGAGCATATGAGTGTCCGCAACATCAAGGAAGGACAAATAGAAGACCTGAAGCTAATGCACAAGTTGCACATGTAGATGAAGATGCACATTCTGAGCATTCTAAAGATGCTGAAAGGGGAGAAACCCTAGTTGTTAGAAGAACCTTGCTGAATGAGGAGAGATAACCTAATCAGAGGAAGAGTTTATTCTGCACAAGGTGCAAATGTGAAGGTAAGTGTTGTGATATTATTATTGACAGTGGAAGCATTGATAATCTTGTTTCAGAGGAGATGGTTGATAAGTTGAAGTTGACAAGAAGAAAGCATCCGCATCCATATCGGATTGCATGGTTGCAGAAGGACCATAGAGCTTTAGCCAATGAGCAGTGTTTAGTGAAGTTCAAGATTGGTGACTACCATGATGAGGTGTTGTGTGATATCATACCGATGGATGCATGTCATATGCTGTTGGGGAGGCCGTGGCAGTATGATAGGAGTGTTGTCCATGATGGTCGTGCAAACAAATATTCCCTAACAAAGGATGGAGTTCGTCATAAGTTGAAGCCATTGAAGGAGGTGGAAGAAAAGGTGTGTAGTGCTGCCAGAATTTGCTTGGTAGATGGTAGGAAATTTTTGGAGGGTATGAAGCATGAGCGTCATTGCTTTGCATTGATTCCTAAGATTAGTAAAGAGAAATGTGAAGATGTACTAGCAGAAGTTTCAGATATGTTGGAAGAGTTCCGGGACATTATCTTTGATAATGTACCAGAAGGTTTACCACCAGTAAGGAAGATAAGTCATCAAATGGATTTGATACTAGGAGCCAGTTTGCCAAACAAGGTAGCCCATAGAATGACCCTTGCAGAGAATGAAGAGCTGAATAGACAAGTTTAGGAGTTGTTGAGGAAGGGACTGATAAGGGAGAGCCTAAGTCCATGTGCGGTACCTGCAGTACTAGCACCAAAGAAGGATGGAGAATGGAGGATGTGTATAGACTCTCGAGCCATCAATAAGATAATAATCAAGTATAGATTTCCATTGCCAAGAATGGATGACATCATGGATTGTTTGAGTGGTGACCTGAAGAGTGGGCATCACCAGATCCGTATCAGAGGATGAATGGAAGACAGCCTTCAAGACAAAGGAAGGTTTGTATGAGTGGTTAGTCATGCCATTTGGGCTAACCAATGCATTGAGCACATTGATGCGGCTCATGAACGAGGTACTGAAAGAATTTTTGGGAAGTTTTGTTATTGTTCATTTGGATGATATTTTTATTTTCAGTAAGACTTGGGATGAGCATCTAATGCACATCAAAAGAGTTCTAGAGAAGTTGAGGGAAGAGAAGTTGCTGATTAATCTGAAGAAATATAGTTTTGCAAAGAAGGAGTTGGTATACCTGGGATTTGTTGTCTCAGAGGAAGGCCTTAAGATTGACCTAGAAAAAGTAAGGGCTATCATTGAATGGACTACGCCAAGGAGTGCAACGGAGGTAAGATCTTTTCATGGTTTGGCAAGTTTTTATAGGAAGTTTATTAGGAATTTTAGTAGCATTTGTGCACCCCTAACTGAGACAATGAGAGGGGATAGAAAAGAGTTTAGATGGACTAAAGGAGAAGACAAGAGCTTTGACACATTGAAGCAGAAAGTCGTAGAAAAACCTATTTTGGCACTTCCAGATTTTAATAAGGTATTTCAGGTAGATTGTGATGCTAGTGGTAGTGGTATAGGAGCTATTTTGAGCCAAGAAGGTAAGCCCATTGCCTATTTTAGTGAGAAGCTTAATGATGCCAAGAAAAAGTATTCTGTTTATGATTAGGAGTTTTATGATATAGTTCAGGCTTTGAAGAAATGGAGACATTATTTGTTGCCAAAAGAGTTTGTTTTATATACTGATCATCAGGCTTTACAATATCTTAATAGTCAAGGAAAATTAAATCAAAGGCACTTAAAATGGGTTGAGTTTTTGCAGAGCTATACTTTTGTTTTGAAGCACAGGAGTGGGAAGTCCAACAAAGTTGCAGATGCCTTGAGCAGAAGGCAAAATTTGTTGACAGAAATGAAGATAGAGGTTGTTGGGTTTGATGAGCTCAAAACTTTGTATCCTGAAGATCCAAATTTTGCAGAGGCTTGGAAAATTTGTTTGGAACCTGTTACTTTGGACAGGACAAAATGGTTGGATTTCATAATCCAAGATGGCATGTTGTTTAGAGGAAGCCAATTGTGCATTCCAAGGATTTCCATGAGAGAGAAGCTAATTAAGGAGAAGCATAGTGGGGGATTAGCTGGACACTTTGGTTGAGATAAGACCATTGCCATTGTCGGTGAAAATTATTATTGGCCACAGATGCAATAGGATGTGAGGAAATTTGTCCAGAGTTGCAGAGTGTGTTAGATGGCAAAAGGAACAAGTTAGAATATAGGGTTGTATCAACCATTACTTGTATCGAAGAAGCCATGGGATGATATTAGCATAGATTTTGTTCTTGGTTTACCAAGGACATAGAGAGGACATGATTCTATTTTGTGGTGGTGGACAGATTCTCAAAAATGGCACATTTTATTCCTTGTAAGAAGACTAATGATGCTGTTCATATTGCAGAGTTATTTTTTAGGGAAGTGGTGAGACTACATGGTCTACCAAAAAGCATAGTTTCAGACTGAGATACCAAATTTGTTGGTTATTTCTGGAGGACATTGTGGAAGAAGTTGAAGACAGACTTAAAGTTCAGTTCTACACACCATCCACAGACTGAAGTGGTGAATAGGAGTTTGGGTAACCTGCTACGATGCTTGGTAGGAGATAAGCCCAAGGGATGGGATTTGATTTTACCACAGGTAGAATTTGCTTACAACAATTCTGTCAATAGGAGTACTGGTAAATCACCATTCCATATTATCTATGGGAATAGTCCAAAAAATGCTTCAGAGTTAAGGAAGCTGGACAACGGAGAAAAGACAAGTGCCAAAGCTGAAGACTTTGCAGAACATCTGAAGAATTTGCATGAAGAGGTGAGAAAGCACATTAATAGAATGAATATTCAGTACAAAGCTTAGGCATATCAGAAGAGGAGATTTAAGGAGTTCTAGGTAGGAGATGAAGTCATGGTTCACCTAAGAAAAGAAAGGTTCCCACTTGGAACATACAATAAGTTGAAAATGAAGAAATTTGGACCATGCAGAATCCTGAAGAAGCATGATTCAGGAAACGCATATGAGGTAGAGCTACCAAGTGGGATCAATATTTCCCTTATTTTCAACATTGCTGATTTATCAGAATATCATGAAGGTGGAACAGAGGATGGACCAACAGAGGAACAGTGGAGTATTCTGACATCTACTTCAACAGAGGAGATAGAAGAGATCTTGGATAGCCGTGTGGGAAGGAGCACTCGGAATAGGCAATACGAATAATATCTAGTGAAATGGAAAGGAAGGCCTATTGAAGATTCTTCTTGGTTGTCTAAGGCAAAGGTTGACTGTTTGGGTTTTCCTCACATAAACACCTGAGACGTGACAGGGTCACTTCTCAAATTACCCTGGGTGTCTGATGTAGGAGCATCCAGAGGTGTAAGGGCAATCTTGCATCACCCAAAAAGAAGTTAATTCAAAACCATTGTAGTTGTTCTCATTTCTTTCCATTATTAGTGTTTTTGGTTCCATAATATCCAGAATAATAATGTAGGACTTTCAGTTTTCCCAAAACTGCTAAAAATAGTGACCTGCCTATTTAGGAAAGTGTATCTGCTATTTTTAGAAAGTTTGCATTTGGGCACGTAATGAAGCAAAAACTTAAAAAAATTTACATAATAGAAATATAGGATCTTTGGCGAAGGAATCAGGCAAATATCATTTGTGAGCTGAAAGATATTAAAGTTTTTGTTTTCTGGAAAGCCCCTAAAAATTTACGAAACGAGATATGAGGCACTAAAACTTCTCATAACGTCTCAAAAAGTTGACAAAAATCTATTTACAGATTTTTAGCATGATAGTTCACATCGTGAGCTTTCCAGCGCTTAAAACGGTTTGTCAATTGGACAATTGGATCAAAAGTTATGCTTCCTGGAAGTTGACCTACTTTTGGAGGGAGTTGCAAATTTCAAAATTTAGCTGGGGGCCGCCAAAAAGTGCTATTTATGACTATTTTGGGAACCTTGGGCGGTAGTAGAGTTAAGGGGGCTAGTGTAGAGTCAAGAATAGGTGAAAAAATAGAACCCTAGTTGATTTGGGGTTACAGAAGGCTGAAGATTCTAGAGTCTTGAGGTTGGGAAAGCTGTAATGTGTTGCAGCCAGTAGAGGATTCATCCTCTGATTGTAATTGATCTTCTATAATGTAATGAGTTGCCTAGTTCAATAAAAGAAAGTTCTATTTGTTGTGTTCAATAACTGTTATTGTGTGTTTTTTGATTTACCCCCTTCATCAGATGTTGGCTACGGTTGTGGAGCCTGGCTTATACCTGCCAATTGCATTTACTTGAAAGTTAGTTCTAAGCCATCTAAACAAATCCATTTTGTGCTTATCCTGCAATCACTGCAGTCAATGAGATAACATCTCCTCCAGACATTCTATCAAATAGTTTGCATGCGTTGTTTTGGGATTCACATTTGCATGCATGTCAACAAAGACGTTTGCAACTACAACATCTGACATAAATTTTCCCTTTTGTTATGCTCTATGGATGATCCTTTGTCATTACTAGAGGTCTGACTCTCCACATTATTATAGTGCGAGCCTATTTTTCTGATTTCTTCTTTTAGCACAACCTTTAATCTCCACAAGAAAACTTTCTTTGTTTAAAACGATGGAGATGATTTACTTTTCTCACAACAAATTCTTTTGCAACAACCTTGGAGATAAGTTTTGTAGCAGTGTGGCAATCAGCAGATACTCGAAGGTTCTTGACAAATTTATTAGTTGTCTACTGGTTGTGGGATGTGTAGGTGAAATTTTAACCCAACCCTGCATAAACTTTCCATTTCAGTCATACATGAGGAAAAACGTTATGGAACAGATAAAATAACAAATAACAGTCTCTTTCCACCATATCAAAACGCATGCATACACATTTATCCAAGTTTCTCCCATTTCAAATATAGAAGCTTGGTTTAAATTAATGAGGGCAATTTATGTTTTAATAGATGGTATTTTATCAAATGCTCTCAACTCATATTAGGAAATTGTAGTTGTTCGGGAAGACATGTTGTGTCACTATTTGATGTTTTGTTGTGGATTTTTGGAAGTAAGTTGATTCATGTTTTCTCAATTATTAATTTCTCTTTGTTTGTCTCAACTATTATTTTAAAATGCAAGTGCCTCATAAAGCAAATGAAGAATGTCATGGTAATTTATGTTTTATGTAGACAATGTTTATTTAGTACAATTCATCTTTTTGAGTCGGTAATTCATTATTTCATTGAAAATTAGAGTGAATTCTTGGTTATAAGAGATCCAGAGGTAAATGGATTGGAGATGGGTGTAGTAGAGGTAGAAGTATGAATCAATAACTTATTCCTCCAAGCCAAGTTATTGGACAACTAGTATTTCTCCTTAGAAATAACATTGAGGGTTGGCTAATTGTAAATGAGGCAATTATCAAATTTTACATAAAAGGCTATTATTTTTAATGATCCCATTGTGAATTAAAATTGACACTTCTTTGTAGAAGGATAGATTGATAATGTGTCTCTTTTTGTGATGATCTATTTGGATTCAAATGCCTAGTTTAGAGTTAATCTTCATTAACCCATATTTTTTGAGTAGGGTTTCACAAGAACCCATCTCTTCATGACCACTACCTTGAGTAGTATCCAAGGAGTGGTTAGAGTCCCCCCAGGTCACTATGCTTGTGGGGTTGTTTACCATGTTTTGCACTATGCTTTGTGTGCCTTGTCTGCTCCGTGACTGATGTGAGTGTTGGGCATTGTATTCCTTACCTTTATTACTTCTGTTGGGTCCTTGTGACTATCTCTAAGCACGGTGGGGTGGTCTCTTTTGAGTCCACATGGTTGGGAGGCATTGCCACTGCCATTGGGGACCGGTGTAGAGTTTATTGGAGAACCAGTTGGAGATGTTCTCCCTTGTGCTTATTTTATCTGTTAGTGTATATTATCCCTAGCTATTCCATTGTACTTATGTATATTCTTTTTATGTAATTTGTACTCCCTTAAGAGAGATTGATGTAAAATATATCAATGAGAAGAAATCAGATGTTGTTATCTATTTGGCTTATGATTTTCTTGTGATGGTATCAGACCCGCTTGTACTATGATGATCATTATGGCTTTATGTTTATATGTAGAAATGGGTATTAGGAATATTTAAATTTGGTGTTTAAAATGAATGTAGTTTTATCCTTATTTGCAAGGAGGGTGATTTAGTCCTCTCCTTTGGGTTGTACATTCGGCCATACTTAGCCATGAATGTTGTCAATCTACCGAGTCGTCAACCGTGTATGTTATCACTTGTTATTAAAAAAAAAAAATTCTTGCCCTCTTTTGGCCCCTACCCTTTGGGGTTGCGGGGTGGGATGTTACATGATTAAAACTCTATCTCAATGAATCCTAACTTGATGAAAGTGTTTAGTTATCCCATATGACCTCTCCCACCTTTTATTTTATGGTTATTAATCATTTACCAAGTGTTTGTACCTTGTTACACATATGGTTCCTAGGGTTGTCATTGATGTCAACACTATCACTAGGTTATCATTGATGTCAACACTATCATGGAGGTGTGATGGTGTTCATGGTTGGATGTCATGTCCCATCCAAGAAGAGAAGGGAGAAGATATAGTTCATGGTTGGATGGCATGCCTTGATCAGTGCAGAGTTAAGTATGAAGACATATTAATATGGGAATTAGAAGCACTAAGATGGTCAGAATTGTTTCTGATGTTATTGATGGCTTGAATCATGTGTGTTCCAAGTTTCATGATGATTAGATTACCAGAAGAGTGTTTTGTTGTTGACTAACGAAAGACAGTGTTATTTCTGTGAAGATGTTCTGTGTAGGACAATGGAATGCTCTACATTCCTCTACATTTGTAGACATGCCCATGCAGTTTTGAAAATATAGTCAGGGTGCAGTGAAGGTGATAATTCCAAATTTTTAGATCATTTATCCTTTTGTTTTGAAAGTTATGTATGATAGAGTACCGACATGTGTTCTGACAAAGTAAGCTAGTGTTGAAGGCCTGTTGGAGTGCTCTGCATTCCTCTAGAAATGATTGGTTGCCCTTGTGGTTTTGAGGACATGTTTATGGATGTGTATTAGATGATTCTTTGCACTTTTAAGGTTCTTGGTGGTCTGTAGCTCAGTTTTTCAAATGATAGTATGTTGCAGTGTGTTCTAGATGACTTGTTGTTCTCAGGGTTCATGGTTGAAGTGGTGTGACATAAATCTTTGATGTGCAGAGGTAAAGGAGTGTTTGGAGATGTTGTATGAGTTATGTGTGGACTCATCTAGAAGAATTTCATGAAGATCTTTCTTATTTCCAGTACCGCACAAGGTTCTCAAGTTGTTGTGGCCATTTTGCTTCAAGTCTTCATATGTTTTGCTTAAAGCTGTTCTATTTCTAAATGAGAGGAGTGTGCGGATGTAATTCCTTGATGTTTGAAATTATGAAGGATGTTTTGGACTTGGTTAAGCAAGTGTTGGTGTTCAGAAGGCACGGGTATTCTGTTGGTGTAACGTGTGGTTTTGTTTAGGAGCTATCCTCTACACGTTTCATGTTGTGTGTTGTCTGGCTGACTTGTAAATGTATTTTTCATGTTGTATCTAGTTGACAAGCAATAGAATCAATGTAATATCTTGTATAAATTGTAAATCAAATTGAGTGAGGTGAAGCACATGATTGCAAAGTGATTGATAAGGCTCACATGCAAGATAAGGAGCATAATGAATACATTTTGATATGCGACTGAAGGAGAAAGAGAAGAAATTGTAGATGCTGTCCTGATTCATCTTGAAGACATATTTGTAATAGTGATAAATTGTAGAATGTGCCTAACTAATCTAATCATCAGAAGAAAGTGTGAAGAGGTAGAATTGTAATCGTCAAAGGTGTGAATTTCAATGTCAGTTTTTAGACAATAGAAGGATTGTCATACTATAATCTTTTGTAAGTGTGTTCTCAATTTATGGAGTAGTAGAGCTTCCTTGAGAGTGACCATAAAACAAAGTCTTCAGGGAGTAGTAGATTCTTTGGGAGTGACCCTAAAACAAAGTCTTCGGGGAGTAGTAGCTTCCTTGGGAGTGACCCTAAATCAAAATTTTCAAGGACTAGTAGCTTTCTTGGGTTGTAGCCCTAAAACAAAGTTGTTATTTGAGCTTCATATATTGTGAGTTAATCCTCACCGTGAGTTTTCCCTTCCAGGGTTTTCGACATATATTTGGTGTTATGTGTTGATATGCATTGTGTTAATCTTTAATGTTCATGTTAATACTGTGATATGCTTAAGTTTTAATCTGCTTCAGATAAGTTGAAGTTGTTAAAGTTGAAGATTGTTTTGATATTGATTCACCCACCCCCTCTCAATATCTTGGTGTGTTCAAAAATTAGTATCAGATCCAAGTTCCTCTGAGAGAAGCTTAACTACTTGAGGAAGGTTCGAGATGGCACAAAATGGATCCAACAAGATACCTAGGTTTGATGGGACAAATTATGCTTTTTGGAAGCTAAGTATGGAAGCCTATATTAATTCTCTAGGGTGTGGTGTTTGGGACTCTGTCAATTTTGGTTACACAGTTCTTGCTGCTATTCCTACAGATGCAGATGAAGTTGAATTGTATGATAACAATGCCAAGTCAAAGTTTGCTATTATGAGTGGGTTAGTTGATTCAAAACTTTCAAAAGTAATGAGTTGCAACTTTGCTCAAAAAGTTTGGGTTAAACTTGAAACCATTTATGAAGGAGATAAGAAAGTAAATCAAGCCAAGATGTAGATCTTCAAGAGAAGATTTGAGAACCTAAAAATGTTAGAGGATGAAGACATTGCTGGATATATGCTTTGGGTGAATGAAGTGGTCAATGACATCACAAGTTTTGGTGGAGAAGTGAAAGAAGATGAGATTGTGAAAAAGGTTCTAAGATCTCTTCCCAAATATTATAGTCATAAGGTATCTGCCATTGAGGAGAATGCAAACTTGGATACATACATTACAGAAAAATTCTTTGGTTCCCTTACTACCTTTGAAATGAGAGAGTTTGGAAGTGATGCTCCAAAGAAAGAAGTTGCTTTCAAAGTCATTATGAAGACAAAGGAAGAAGTTGCTGATGAAGATGAGAGCTCTGATGAAGTTGAAGTAAATTTTATGAGAAGATTGAAGAGAGGCACTGGGAAATACAAAGGTAAGTTACCCTTCAAATGTTTCAATTGTGGAAAGGTTAGTCACTTTGTTTCTAAATGTCCTTTTAAGGAATCAAGAGGTAGTAACAAGAGAGACAAGTTCAAAAGAAATTTGTATTCCATAGAGAGAAATTTTTCTCAGAAGATGAGGATCATGATGATTCAAATGATGAAACCCTTTTCATGGCCTTGAGTGTTGGTGACAAAAAAGATGATGTTGGAAAATGTGAGAAGACTGATGCCTTGCAAATAGACCAAAACAATGAAAGATCAATGGTTGTATGGTCTTCCTTTCATGCAAGAGAAGAAGGCAAGGCTTGGGTAATTGATAGTGGATGCTCAAATCATATGACTGGTGACAAGGAGAAGTTTATCAACCTTGAAAAGTGGGATGGTGGCGCTGTCAAGTTTGGTGGTAATGAGTCAACACAAATCTGTGGAAAAGGTGCTATAACTATTGATGGGAAGGATAGGATTGAGGATGTCCTCTATGTCAAAGGGCTAAAACACAACCTTCTCAGTGTCAGTTAGATGTGCATCGAGGGTATAATCTCACCTTTCATGCCAAGGGTTGTGAAATTAGGAAGGCAGGGTTTGGAAAGCTAGTTGCAGAAGGTATCAAGACATATGGTGACATCTATCATTTGAAGGAGGTAAATGGAAGAACATGTTTGTTGGCTCAATCTAGTGACTGTTGGCTATGGCACAAGAGAATGGGACACAACAATTTTGATAATATGGTAAAGATCAGTTCTACTCATGCAATGAGAGACATGCCTAAGATAATCAAGCCTATAAATACAGTATGTAGGGAATGTCAAATGGGAAAGCAAACAAAGACAAATTTTAAAAGAAAGGAGTATTCTTCTTCAAAACCATTGGAGTTGATTCACATTGATCTATGTGGCCCTACAAGAGTAAAGATTCAACAAGGTGAGAGCTATTTCATGTTTCTTATTGATGATTATTCTAGAATGATTTGGGTTACTTTCTTAAGAGAAAAATTAGATGCCCTTGATAAATTTAAAGTGTTCAAAGCTATGGTTGAGAATGAAGTAGATGCCAAGATCAAATGTTTGAGGTCTGATAGAGGAGGTGAGTTTACTTCAAATAGATTTGAAAAGTTTTGTGAAGATAATGGTATTAGGAGACATCTGTTAGCTCCTAGGACCCCTCAACAAAATGGGGTAGTGGAAAGAAAGAATAGGATTGTACAAGAGATGTCTAGGGCAATGTTGAAAGATACAATCCTGTTTGATATGTACTGGAAGGATGCAATTCACACTGATGTCTATCTAATTAACATAGTGCAACTAAGGGTCAACAACACTAAGACCCCTTATGAGCTATGGTATGGAAGACCTCCCATAGTCAGATACTTTAGGATCTTTGGCAGAAAATGCTATATCAAAAGAGATGAAGAAGACCTAGGAAAGTTTGATTCAAGAAGTGATGAAGGAATATTTCTTGGTTACTCAACTAGAAGCAAGGCTTATATATGCTACAACAAGAGGTTGGGAAAGATGATTGAAAGCACAAATGTCAAAGTAGATGAAGACCTGTATTAGATCTCACATGAATCAGAGGACTCTGAATTTGATATCTTCCCATGCATTGAAGATGAAGAAGAAGAAGTGAAAGAAGAAAAGGATCAAGAACTAGAGAAAATGCCTAAGACTCTAGCAAAGTATGTTCAAAAGACCCACTCAATAGATCAAATCATTGGAGATAATGATGAAGGTGTGCAGACAAGGAGAAGGCTTGCTAAGAGACATGAGCAAGTAAACTTGTGTTTGTTATTAAAGGTAGAACCCAAAAACTTTTCTGATGCTAGTAAAGATGATGGATGTATAAAGGCCATGGAAGAAGAATTGGATCAGATTGAGAAGAATCAGACATGGGAATTGGTTCCTAGACCAACAAATAAGAATGTCATAAGAACAAAGTGGGTGTTCTAGAACAAACTGAATGAAGAAGCTGAAGTTGTAAGGAACAAAGCAAGATTGGTATGCAAAGGATACACACAAGTTGAAGGTATTGATTTTGAGGAGACTTTTTCTCTGGTAGCAAGGATGGAGGCAATCAGAATGTTCCTTTCTCTTGCTGCTCATAAGAACCTTAAGGTATATCAGATGGATGTTAAGTCATCTTTTCTGAATGGTGATCTAGAGGAAGAGGTTTATATTGAACAACTAGATGGTTTCTAGATATCGGAAGATCTAGACATGGTGTGTAGACTTAAGAAGGCTCTGTATGGTCTCAAGAAAACACCTAGAGCTTGGTATGCTAGGTTGGACAAGTACTTACTTCAGAAAGGCTTCAAGAAAGGTACTATAGATAGCAATATTTACATCAAGGAAGAAGGAGACATGATATTGATAGTTGCAGTATATGTTGATGACATCATCTTTGGTATTGCAACTATATTTACTTTCCTAATTTAGCAACTACAATTTATCATATTTTTAGTATTGCAACTATAATTACTTAATCTAGATTGGTTGCACACTTAATTGATTATATTTGGTTAATTATCCTAGGTTAACCCTAAGGAAACTTTATTTTCCTTTACATTTTTTGGTCAACTTGTTCGATCTTACATGACCTAGTTTGCTTCTAGGGTTTCCTTTCCTATTAGAGTTTTTTAGATCTATACTTTTCTAATATTTTCATCTCATTTTTAGATTTGAATCTCTCTATTACCCTTCCACTTCAATAATTTCACATTGTTATATCTTTTACTCTTAGGTATTGAGTGCTTTGTTGTGATATCTTTTTCACCCACCCGTGGCTATCACATCAGAGTTTTGCTTTTAGATCTCATATACCATTTGATATTTCTAATTTTTAATTTGAAAGTGCACATTTGAGAGTATATTTTATTTATGCCACTTAGAAAGAGTGTTCATCTAAACCCTAGCATGGCCTATATCAATGAGAATGAAGTCTATTTTGATTCTTAGAATGAGAGCAATGAGGATTATGATCATATCAATGCTAATGTGGAGAATCAAAATTTTGTAAATGAGTTGGCTAGTTTGGTTAATGTAGAGAATCCTACACAATTAGTGGATACATTTTATGATATGATTTCTAACAAACCATATTGACTAGAGGCTTTGCAAATAGTTATACTAAGCTTACTTATTCTACAATGACAAGTGCATCTACTTCTACTTCCATTGCTACCATAGATCCATCCTCTACATTACCCCTATTGCCATTGCTCATTAGTATAGTACCATCACTACTAGTATCCTAACATTAGTACTTATCCAATATCCTATGGCCTACCTCTCAGATACACTCCTCCTATGATACCCACTACCCATATGAGGTATTCATCCACTACCATTGGACATATTAAATTACCCCACTTATCCAACCCCTTACATAGCCCATGCCACATCTCACACCCTAAATACCCTTAGGTACCTTTCCTCTTACATGCCTTTATCACAAGCCATTATTTTGTTCACCCCTCTTACTTCCCACACATACACTCACATTGATTCATAAATGGATCAATTTTAGATGGATAAGTGAGGTCAAGCTATAGGATGCTTGCAACAAGTTGTAGGACACCCTAGCAAGGAAGAATAACACTTATAGTAAGGTAATTGACACACATAACAAAATTACAAGTCACCTATAATAGCTTGTTAAGGATTTGTGGGTCTAAACATTCACCTACAATAGATGCCATAAGCATTTAGACTATTGTAGAAGTCA
Organism: Cunninghamia lanceolata; assembly: GCA_027924645.1. Lineage (NCBI taxonomy): Eukaryota > Viridiplantae > Streptophyta > Pinopsida > Cupressales > Cupressaceae > Cunninghamia > Cunninghamia lanceolata. The sequence continues at coordinate 7,794,237 of BSBN01000460.1, forward strand.
CCCACAACAATTTTAGGAGTGATAGGCTTCACCCTAGAGTTGTATTTGTTTCTAATTAGCAACATGAAAAATGTAGCAACACAATAGTATTGTAATAACGCTATATGTGTTGTTTAAGGCTTTATTGAGGCTTATAACTGTAAGTGCCTAGAAATGGATAGGCGTACATGGAAAATCTGATTCAATGATCTGATGGCCGAGAACATGACCCATGTGGTGTGATTAAAACTCTCTCCAACCAATCCTAACTTGATGGAAGTGTTTAGTTAACCCATATGACCTCTCCCACCTTTTATTTTATGGTTATTAATCATTTACCAAGTGTTTGTACCTTGTTGTTTGTTAAAAACTTGTATTTTGACTTGTACTTGACAAACCTACCAGTTTTTAACCAATTCACACCATTGTCAAATACAAATCTACCTTGGTGAATATAGTTTGCCTTGACGATTTTATTAAATTGGCAAAATTGATGATCTTGCATGTTATTTTTGGTTGCATAATTTCTTGCATGCGTTCATTCTTGGACAAATTTTGGTCTTCAAACTACTATTCTAATTATGGATGAATGTACCTAGGATTGAAAAATTTAAGTTCTTATCTCTCATTGTGGATCTAGTGATATGAATAAAGTGGAAAAAACATTTTACAAGGGTCTTTAAATAATCTATTCTTGAAAATTCTTGGCTTTTACTTCTCCATTGTTATGCAAAGTAGTAGGTCTGAATTCTATTGAAATATTGCACTGAAATTCTCATACTTTTATATACTACACTGCCCCCTAGGCTCTTTAAAACCACCATTTTTATTAGCTTCAAGGCTCCAATATTAGTCACAAATAGCAACACTCGTTTTGCTCATTTTTCTCTAGTCTATGTTTGGTTTACACCTTCCTTCCATTAGAGGGAGAGTTTGAAATTGAGAGGAGAGAGGATACTGAGCAACTACATCTCTAAGGATGAATTTGTAATCGATAATTTTTTCTACATCTTGGACTCTTCTTTGTCCAAAGTGTGGAATTCCATTTAGTTTTCTTTAATTAGTTTGTTATAGTACATTAGATTAATTTTAGTTAGTTTAGTTTAGTAATTCCATTCCTCTAATTTTGTTGCACTCTACAATTTAGATCTAGGATAAAGTAGTTTTAATGTGTAAGATTGAGTTAATTTTATTTTTCATGATTTACTTTCCAAACAATTCTATTATTCTTTTAAAATTGACTCAATCAATCAAACAAAAACAATAAACCAATGGATTTTTCATCAACAATGCAAGTGAAATCATCAAACAAATAATTAAATAAAGGAAACTATTGGCACCTCCAAATTTTGGTTAAATTTGAAGTGCTCATGATGAAAAATTTGATTGCAACACTCAGAAATGCATTTGTGAAATCTGTCCCAGTAGCCTACATTGGAGGATCATAATTGGAAGCTTGTTCACTTTCGTACTAAATCACTTGGTGAGTGTATTCATTTGCCATATATAAATGTGTATGTTTGATTTTAGCTTCCTATGTTTAGATTTGATAGGGTTTTGAAGCACCAAGTTGGAGGGTTTTGGAAGAGTTTGTTGTCTACACACTATTACATCTGCCAGAGTGGTCAATTTTGAAGGCCAATATTTACAAGCTAGATGATTTTCATGACAGACCAATTGGTGCATAGAATTGTACTTATGTTAAAGTGCTTCTATGTTCATTTTCAAAGCCCCAACATTTTTTTTTATATTTTTAGCAGGGCAAAAGCAAATGCAGTTTGTAAGATTTGCAGTCTGCACAGTATTCTGTTTGTAAAAGTTGCCTTCTGTATGAATCAATATTTCACATCTGGGTGATAGTTAAGATAGGTGGATTGGTCCTTGTGATTCTATGAATGTTCGTATGCCCATGTGCCAATTTGTAGAGTCTCAAGTTTCAATTTGATATTTTTTCAAAATCAAAAGCAAATGGAGTTTTGACATTTGCATTTTCAAAAAGTTTCAGAGGGGTCATCATTGACCTTTAATATCTTGTGAAGGAAGTGGATTGGTAAAAATTCCTTTTGCACACATGTTCAATGGACTAAATGAACCATTTTTCCTAGTGGCAGCTTCCTGGGAAGAGATTTGGTATTTTTTTAGGGTGGTGACTTGGTGAGTCCTAGTTGGTTTTTTGATAGGCACAGTTTCAGAAAAGGCTAAGTGAGCCACTTTGAATGTTAATATCTTGCAATCTTGATGGATTCATACAAATCCTTTTGACGACAATGCTTCCATATCATCAGTCAACATGTCTGTCCATTTTCATGGCTCTAGGAGAATGTTTTATCAATTCTCCAGGGTGATTTTGGACGCTACTTGACTTGTTTTGGTCATAGTGCAAAATGCCAAAAAGTGGATTCTGATGATTACCCACTTCATTTTTCCACCCCAGAAGCATACAGAGGCAGTTTCAGGTCAATTAAGGACGAAACTTGTTTCAAAATGAAATTTTTTTTAGCCAAGCCCACAAGGGGACCCAACATGTGTCACAATTATTGTTGTTGGTGAGGCTTATAACAAAGTTCAGAAACACTTTTCTCATTCCAATTTTTTTCTTGCAATAAATAAAGTAGATCAACAAACGAAGTTCTTGGGTCTTCAGATATTTAAAGGTAATTTCTCCTTATGGAGAATGTGGATAAGGAGGGCATCGTGTGGGAGGATGGTGTCGTGGAGAAGTGTCATGGGTAAAGAGAGCGAAAAGTCTAAAGTCCATGATTCTTCCCAAGTTGCAGATCAAATAGTGGAAAGTTGTCATATGAAAGAAGAGAGAAGGGATGAGCAATTTGTTGGTGATGATATCTTTTCAACAATATGTGTAAACACTGTTGATAAACATTGCAAATATGTGATGGATAAATTTTTCCTTCTTGTTGGCACAAACAGATTCTGGGGAAACAACAGCATTTGCAATTCCAATTTTACAGCGAGGATTCGTGTACTGGTGTCATTGGCCTTTGTGACACAGTTGTGGGAGTTTTCGGGGGAGGACAGTTGGGAAGGATGCTTTGTCAGGCAGCCTCCAAGATAAGTGTGAAGGTGGCAGTGCTGGATCCTATGGAAAATTGCCCTGCAAGTGCCATTGCCTATAAGCATGTTGTGGGCAGTTTCAGGGACACTAATGCAGTCCAAGAATTTGCCAAGGAGTCTAGAGTACTAACGGTTGAAATTGAGCATGTGGATGTTGAGACATTGGATGTACTAGAAAAGCAAGGAATGGATTGCCAACCCAGTCCCTCAACAGTTCGGCTTATCCAGGACAAATATTTGCAAAAGGTTCATTTTCGTCAGCACGATGCTCCCCTCCCAGATTTTATGCAGATTGACTGCTTTGAAAGTGCAAAAAAGGCAGGTGATTTGTTTTCTTATCCATTGATGATAAAAAGTAGACGCCTTGCTTATGATGGTCGAGGCAATGCTGTTGCAAACTGCGAAGAGGATATAAGTGCAGCTGTTTCTGCATTAGGAGGTTTCGAGCGTGGGTTGTATACAGAGAAATGAGCACCATTTATCAAGGAACTAGCTGTCATTGTGGTAAGAGGAAGACATGGCGCTGTTTGCTGCTTTCTAGTAGTTGAAACCACCCACAAGGATAGCATTTGTCATATGGTGGAGGCACCTGCAGATGTTTCAACAGAAATAAGAAAAATCCTTGTTCAAGTGGCTGAAAGAGCTGTTAGTTTACTTGAAGGTGCCGGCGTCTTTGCAGTTGAACTATTTTTGAATGGAGATAGTCAGATTTTGTTGAATGAAATCGCCCCTAGGCCCCATAACAGTGGTCATCATACAATTGAAGCATGCTATGTCTCACAATTTGAGTGCCTTAGAAGATCCTCTTCATTTTGGACTTGGGAGTTTTTTATTTTACAATGGTTTGATGGTATAATGTTTTGGGAAACCACTTTTGGTATTCCTCTGTCATTTCTCTTTAAATTGGAGGAATGAGATGGTATTTTCACGAGTTATTTTATAGGTACACAATTATTGTTAGAATGCTACCAGATTGAAGGGAGTCGGAGTGTTGTATATGCATTATACTATTGAAGATTAATACATTTTTCAACCTCTTTTTGATGGTATTTTTTTGAAAATGTTTTCTCGATGTAAATCTAGTGTTATGTGTTTTCTTATTATGGTTTGTTGATTTTCTTATTGCTAATTTTGTACACTTAGATAATCTTTTATGGGTAATCCAATGTTGCATAACTAGGATCAAATTTGTATCACTTTCTAATTTAAGTTTTAATTGTATCCTTTCTTCACCTTGATTTAACAATAGTTATAAGGTCTTCATCTATTGTAAGACATTGTTTCCATGGCCAATTTTATCCCATTATGAAAAATATCATTCACTAGTTCATTGTCACGCATCTAAACCTTTGTAAAATAGTTTCAAAATATTTGTTTTAGTTCAACCAAAGATTTTTTTCAACATGGTCTCTTATAATCTCCATACCTAGGATAAATTTTTTATCTCCTAGATCTTTGATATCAAGTTGCATAAAAATTTGGGCTTTAAGTTCTTTTACCATGTCCACACTATTCCTAATGATCAACATATAAACAAATGATAACAAATTGATCATCTACATACTTATAACTTGCAAACTAGATTTTCCCTTTCCTTTCTGGTAAAGTTCTTAGGATGAGACATATAAATACATTCCTCTAGATCCATATGAAAAAAAAATGTTTTAACATCCATTTTCTCTACCTCTAAATCCAAAGTAGTAAAAAATAGAAAGTAGGAATCTAATTGAATTAAGTTTGGCTACATGAGATAATATAATGTAGTCACCAAGGGGTCCTAGTGGAGAGATACCTAGTAATGCACAACCAAGGTACTCAACCAAACAAATTCATAGTAGATTTAAGACATAGAATAAATGGAAGAAACTAAACTACCTTTATTTCATTATCATGAGGTTTATAAATTGTAATGGTAAGTTAATCCTTATATGTACATTAAGCACTTCAACTTGGACTATTTACAGGTCTACACGCATGTGGTCTTCCTCTCTCTTGCACCCTTACTATGTTGTTGTCCTATGACTACCATGGTATGTAATCTCGCCCCACTCTCGACCCTTCTAATTAGCCTCTTCTCTAAGAGCTCCCCAAATAAATACTAACTCTTCCCATGGATACCTTCTTTAGCTTAAATATCTATTGGGGTTTCAAATCTCATCTTTCATCTCCTTTTTCTTGATCAATAGGTTCTATAGTTATTCCATCCTTCTACAACTTGCAACAATTACATTGTGGCTCTATAATACCTTTCATGGTCATCAACCTTGTTTCCCTTATTGTCCCTCTTTTGATAGCATGATCCCAAAGGTTATCTAATCTTTGATATCTACAAGCTCTTTTGACTAGGTCATGGCTTGAGACAACTGATATTCTATATGTCCACCACTTCTTCATCTTTTCTAGTGTCATTGTCCCATGGTATCATTGTTATAGGATCCAACAAGCTCACACACTCTTCTATCTTTATTTTCATTCTCGATCCCTTCCTACATGTGCTTTGCCCATTATTCTCATTAGACAATCCTTTTGTGATGTGTAAGTCCTTGCATAGTTATATACCCTTATTTACATGCCTCCTATGCATCTACACACCTATCATGCACATCCATCTTTGTTCCATGGATTTCCTTTTCAATCATTTTGCACTCCTCTTCTAGCATTAAACTTCTCCTATATGCCCCTTCTTATTGCCTTAGCTTCCAAGCCCCTAAGACCACCTAAGCTATTTTTTGGTTGCATTAGGTCTTCTAGGCTTGACCAAGGATGTATTGACATGAAACACTCCATATAAGAAAGAATGTGAACCCCTACGAGCACAAGAAAAAATGAGTGGTAGCACCACCTTTTAGACCATATGATGAAATGGTCTTTGCCTTTTCCTTTTACTCTACTCTATGTCTTGCATTGCTTGCCTTATGTCTCCCCTTCTCCTTAACCTTGCTTGAATCACACCACATGCCCTTTTGTCATGGATCTATATTTCCCTTACTAATCCTTGACCTACATAAAGCTAGGTCATTGTTAGTCCACCCTCATCCAAAACCTTTTGTTCTTCTTCCTTCCTTCTCCTTCTTGCATGTTCCTCAACCCACCTTCATCCAACATATTCCTCCAAGGTGTGCACTCCTCTCACTCCCTTATCCTTGATGCCCTTTACATGGCACCATCATACAATCATTTTGCATTTCCTTCACAACCATGTCTTCAAGGAGACATGTTTGTGTAGTTCCCTTGCCATTAAGTTCTCTTTTCTACTTATTGGATTTGGGTTGATCTCCTTTGTTGGTTGCACCATTCTCTATATTGTCCTATGCATTAGAAATTTTGATTTCCTCCTTTAACTCATTTCATCCTTCACATTCATTTGCATTTGTATGATCCTCCTTGATACTTACATGGGTCTCATCCTAAGCATTAATGTGGTCTACTCCAACATGCACAACATCTTGTGTCTTGTCTAATTCCTATAGTGGAATTGCACCTACACTCTCTTCCTTCTCCCCATACTCTGTAAGGACCACTTCCTCCTTTGAGGGTTGACTAACCCTCATTATTTTCCAATAATAGCTTCTTTCATAGCTAGCACCATTCTTCCTTGCATAGTGACTTCAACCCTATATTGTTGATGCCTCCAACTCATGCAGGTTCTACTACACTTCTTACTAATTTCTCCAACACCTTATGTGCATCATTGTGTATTCTAAATTTTATCCCTTGAAACCACTTTGATTGCACTCTTCAGTGCACCACTTTCCTCATCATTTCAAAGACCATGTTGTCCCACCTTTACACCCAAACTTTTCCTTAGCATTGTCTCCACTCTTGGAGACTCCTCCATCCTTTTATTGTGTCATCACACAACCTCCTCTCTATGAGTTCTACCTCTTATGGGTATTTGAACCCATTTTACATAAACTAATGCTCCATCACTAACACTCCATCAATTCCTCTAGGCCTTCCCTTCTAGAGAATGTATGTTCCTCCACCACATCCTCCTCTTTTGGTACCACTCTCTTCTCCTTCCATGCTAGTCTTGTATATATCACATCCAACTTGGCCATCAAATATATAATCTTGGACATCAACTACAACCTCTAGTTCCTCTCCTCCTCGACCCTCTATTGAGCCATTCTATTATCATATTCCTACCTACCCATTTACTCATAATGGAGAACAAACTCCATCACACAACTTCTACCTAATGACTTATGTGTTGGAAGATATCATCACTATTTTGTACCCACATAAAAAAATGTGGAAAAAAGTCTACAAGAGTCCCTTCACACACCTTCTACCCAACATCATATATGTTATATGATGCACCTACTATTAGGTTTGTGCTTTACTACCTCAATTTAGAAATTCTATTGGCACTCTCACCCTATGACTCCACCCCTCATCCCTTGTACTACACCTAAAACTTGACCATCCTATAACACCCTTCCATTTTGTGTGCTTTTGACTATGTCTTTTACTATTTTCTCCCACAAATAATTATTTGTAGGTCTCTCCTCTACCTACAACTTAAGTCACCTACAACTGTGAACCCTTCATCAAAAATCTATGCAAGTACCTTTGTCATGAAATCACTACTACAAGACCTCCACTTGCAATCCTACATGGTTTACCTCCCTCAAGTTACATTCTCCTAGAGTTTTAATCTAAAATTTGATACCATATGATGCAACCATTAGTGGGGGTTATAGTGAAGAGATGCCCAACAATATAGCCAAGGTACTTACCCACACAAATGCATAGTGGATTCAAGACATAGAATAAGTGGAAGAAACTATATTTATTTCATTATCATAAGTTTTATTATTGCAATGGTTAGATAAGCCCTATGCAAACATCAAGAACATGAACTTACACTATCTATAGTTCCACATTTAGGTGGCTTTCCTCTCTCTTTCACCCTTACGATGTTAGAGAGATTATGTTTCCACTATCTATTGTAAATGTATTTAAATTCTTCTAGAAAAATTGTGTGATCTTTTCTAAATCAATGTTTTGGATCACACTATGTGATCCATCATCAGAAAAGGGAAGACTTTTAGAATTAGATTGTAGAATTTCCTAGTTTCCATTCTTCCCTTGCCTCTCCCTTTTTAAGGAACTAGTTTTGTAATCTAATTCTATCACTTTTCCTCTTCTTGATGATGGATCATGGAGTGTGATCCAAAATATTGATTCAAAAATTCTCACATAGTTTTTCCATAAGCATTTCAAAACCTTATTGTATTGTCAAGATACAACTACCATGGAGGCCAAACTCACCCCATTGATGGCCCTTCTAACTAACCTCCTCTCTAAGATGCCCCATCAAAAAAACTACTAGCTCCTCTCATGGTTTCCTTATTTATTTTAAATGGCCACTAGGGTTTCAAATCACACCTTCCATCTCCTTTTTGGAATCCAATCACCTCTACAATAATTTCATCCTTTTTAAACTTGCAATAATTACATTGTGAATCTATACTATCTGTTATTTTTTCAAACCTACCTTCCTTGATATCCCTCTTATATTAGAAAGATTCTAAAGGAATTCTAATCTTTGATGGCTTCCAACTCCTCTAACTAGCTTGTGGATTGAGATCACCAATAGTCTAGGAGTCTACTACTTCTTACTCTTTTTTAGTGGCATTGCACACCATCATGTCAATGTTGTAAGATACAACAAAATCACACACTCTTCTATCTTCCTTTTCATCATAAACCCCTTCCTATGCATGTTTCCACCCATCATTCTCATCACATAGTCCTTTCCCAGTGTGCAAGTCACTACACATGCACCTCCTTCCTTGCTTATGTGTGTCTACCTTGTGCACATTCATCTCTATGACATAGCTTACTTCTTCAATCTTGTATTCACTCCTATTGTACCAAGCTTCCCTTGTAGGCACCTTCTTAGTGTCTTAGCTTTTAAAGCCCCAAAAATGTCTACCCCAGTTTCTAGTTGTAGTGAGTCTTTTGGGCTTGACTAGGCATGCCCTTGGATTAGAATAGTTCACTAAATTCTATTCCCTCAACCTAGGAATACCCCTTTTCCATTAATATTCCTTTGAACTTGTTTAGATTACCATTTGCATATTATTTATTTTTGAAAACCTATTTGCATCCAATGGGATTTCTTCCTTCAAGTAGATCAATCAAATCTTAAGTCTTAAATTTTTAAGGCCACCATTTCCTCTTTCATGGCATCTTTCTAAAACATGTTTTGTTTTGATGGAAAAGCTCCCTTTATAAAATTAGGCTCATCATTAGTATAAGAAAAAGTAATATAAAATGAAATGGAATGTATATACCTTTCAATTGGCCTTCATTATCTTATAGATCTTCTCAAGGGTGGTATTTGAGACTCCACATCTTCCTCCTCCTTTGAATATAAATTTTCTTCATGTCCTTCATCATGTTCATGGTTAGACGTATTTTCTTCTTGCTAAGCCTCAAAATGCACCTTAGTGTTTTCTTGTTCTTTTGACTCTTTTATATAAGGAGAAAAACTTCCCTAAAGGTAATATTTCAATATTAGACTATTTTCTATCATAATGGATTCAAAATCTTAGAGCCTTTAAAATTTTCACCATAACCAATGAAAATATATTTTTTTCTTTGAAATTTAACTTAGGTCATTTTCCCTAGGCACATGAACAAAAGCCTCATATCCAAAAAATTTGAGATGTAAAAGAGAAGGCCTTTTAGATAACCAAATTTCCCATGTGGTCTTATCAAAAAGGGAAAAAGTGGGAGACTTATCAATTAGATAACAAGCAATACTAACATCATGATCCTAAGGGAGTTGATGTGTCTAGTAATTCTGAATTTGAAGAGGAAATTTTAGGGGAAGAGGATACTGACACTCTTGAAGTATGAATTTGAGAGGAGGAAGGCAATAGCTTATTCCATGAGATGAATACTCCTTATTCAGAGGATGAAGAGGAAGTCCAAGTTCAACTAGTGGATAAAAAGAAATGTAACAAGTGTGAGCAAACTACCAAGACTACAACAAATCCTTATGATTAGCTCCATTTTTTGCTTCCACCCACTATTTTAATGTATTTTTCTCCAATTTTTTGAAAAAGTTGGCGCTATTTATGTGGATGGCGCTATTTTGGACATTTTTTGCACCGATCAGAATAAGTAGGTGCTAAATTAGGTGCAAATTAGCACCTAATTTAGTGCCTAAAACAAACACTTATGCGTTGTGTCAAACTAGTAACAAAATATCGAAGGAACAAATGAGATCAGAGTATCAGAGTGAGTCTCTCTATAGTCTCTTCGATATTCCAAGCAAACATAAGTGACATATAATTTGAAGATTCAGAATATTGGAATGACTTAAGTTCCAGTCCTGCCGAAAAGCCGTCAGTAAGATGCCAAATAAAGAAATACAAAGGAAGAGGATTCAGGATGTCGAAGGGAGGTGATAACTTGTGTTACATCCCCAATTTTTGTCTTGCTAAACTTTTCACTTTTACTGGGACATAAGTAAATCTATTATGATGTTATAGATTAATGACAAGGAAAGACATGGATTATATTGAATGTCATTTATGAAATTATAGAAATGATTATGTTATTATCGATTTAATATTTGCATTATGATATTTGATTTATTATTTGAATAATGATGCACTGATCATAATTTGTTTGGTAACAAGTTTGATACATGATTATTGGTTCTCAGATGACTCTTGGAGAAGAGAGAGAGTATCTTTCCAAGAGAGAGATATAGACCTTGGGTTATGAGTGGTTTATTTGCCAAATCGAGTATAAGTGTTTAACAAAAATGAGAACCAATTTGTCGTAAGAGGTAAGTCTTGTCTTGTCAATTTACTTTTACAAACCTAATCAACAGGTAGTCGATACCTTGAGAATCATAGTAAGTCGTCTTAGTCGTTAGTAATGTTAACGATGTTGTTTGAGTGTGAACTATGACTATTTATGTTTAACGTAAATATTACTATGATATTGTCATAAAATAGTCATCTTATTATTATTAAGTCACTTGAGGTGTTATAATTGATTCTTAACATTACGACAATTTCGTCAAGTTAAGAATACATGATTATTGTCGACGGATTGTGATGGGGAGATGAGCTCAACCCAATCACATTATCCGTAATCCTTGCTTAAATATTATTATTTTATTGATTAAACCATAAATATCTAATATAGAGGCAATGTTATAAGAATTATATTTGATATAATCAAATATGGAAATGCCTTAGCATCGTAAGAGGATAATACCTCATAATGAATCGATGGTATTATAGACGTCGAAGGCTAAATTATAGAAGAGTCTTGATTAGTGATAAAGGTGGGTTGAACCACATATTATGATCATTAAAAAGATTAGTTGTGTTTTTAATGAAGAGTCAGCCTCATCCTTATGAGGATGACTGTGGTTTTAACTACCCAATTGAACGAGCCATAAGGTGGCCTTCCACCATCGACATGTGGACTGAGGACTATTAAGTTGCATTAAGTATTTCAACTAAATTATTGTTTGGGGACAAAATGAGGAGACTCTATAGGAGTCATGCCTCAATCCTATTTATTAAAAAATGACTCAGTTGAGCCAGGCATGGAAGGAGAACAAGATGAGAAATGTAGAGAATAGAATTGAATGGGAAAAAGGATCAAAAACTTTTTGCAGAGAGAAGTAGACTGATTGGAGAAGAGAGGGAATACGTAGATAGAAGGACATTGACCCTATGATTGGTTTACAAATCTCTGTCAACTCCTAAATCGATCATTTTTAGGTATTCTTTGATTATGTATTTGATATCTAAGAAGAGATCGATTATCAGATCTTTAGCGAATACACCATAGTCTTATGGTGACTATATGAGTTCACCAAGGGAGTTAAATCTTTTGATTTTATAGTGTAACAGTCTATAACTAGTAAGGTTCGATGTAGGAAAATGCAAATAACTCTGAGAAAACTATATTGATCTATCTCTGTAAACAATGAGATTAAGAATGTAAATTGTATGGTTGACACTTGGTGATACAAGTGAGTGCTTTGTTACAGTTATTGATTTGACCATTTGCCTATTCTTTAGAAACCGATTATCATATCAATGCAAAGAATGGAGAATAAATGACCATCATAGTGAAAGATTGTCATAGCTGTCATTTGCTTTGAAAATAGTTCACCTATTGAATAAGTTTGTAATCTAGTTGATGGAATGATTGTTAGTTAAAAGGACAATAGGCTCTTGAATATTATAGAGATGAATGAACTTTTTATTATACTCTCAAACTTAAGCGGTATAGTATTGAGGTTATAAGGATTTAAAATATTGTCTTGTTTAGACTATATATATATATATATATAATGAAAAATGTTATCTACCCATGAGAACTAGATTCATAGGAATCTTTAGTAAACTAATGTATCGCATCAAATGAGAGTAACTAAGAGATACTATGGTAGTTGAAATAGGGTTTTTATGAGAACCCAATAATGTCTATTTATCTTCATTGTTCACATTATCCTTGAAGAGATCCAATACAATGGAGTAGACTAACCTTGTAGGAAAGGCATATAGGGTATGTTTTATTTTATCACATTATTAAAGGTATTTGACATGAGTTAATAGCTATTTAAAGAACTATAGTGTTCTTATCTTTGGTTGAATTAGCCACAAGACAATTGTGAATCTAGGTCTCCTAGATAAAAGATAAGGTTACATAGTGATATTATATTAACCATGGGATAATAGGTAAACCCTAGAGTTGATTATGAACCAACTGTATAGTTTTGTCATATGGACTTATTATAGTCTAAAGATATTATTATGACTTGTGGATTAAACTATTACAGGATTATGGTTGGAGAATAAACTGTGAGAATATGACAGTATCCAAGTCGAGTAGGGGTGGGTGAACAAAATGACTACATTCATTATGAACGATATTAATATTAAAAACTTTGGCCAAAGTAATGCATTTATTTTCTGCATGCATTGTCAGTTCACTGTATCTAGATTGCTCATCCTATCAGAAATCATACTTAGCTAGATGGTATCTAGGGTTGTATGGTTGATAGAGTTGAGTAGGATACAACACTATGTACTCGGGAAAGGAAAATTACCATTGGTCACCTAAGGTCTATATTCCTCATGAAGGGTAGGGCCACTTCCTATGTGGAAGATGTGTGGGAGATCGCCGGTCTGTGGATGGAGGTAAATCACTGGAAATATACTCTCTCTTCAAGTAGGAAACATGCCAAGACTTGTGCTAAAGATGCCAGTTATTCAGAAGCAGCATTTGTTCCAAAATTTGTATATGTAATTGATTTACTTTTGTAAACTTTGTAATTGAGAAAGACAATATGGTTTATTGTATTTTGTATTGAGAAAGTCTTGTAATTGTAGTTACTTGATTATATGTTGAATAAAAGAAGAAAAAATATTTTCTCTATCTCATTTTTACCTTGTTGTATTACTCCATAGTAAATTTTGTGGTTTTAATATGTTTTTAGAACATGGATGTTAAATATGGTATTAGAGCTACCAGGTTCAACACTAGGGTTTATGATATCACTATGCTTGCTTGTAGTCAACATTATGCAGTTAGCTAATGTTTGAAAATTTCTATGCTAGGATGGTACGTCTTAAGAAAACAACAAGAAAGTTTGTTAATACGAGTTAATGTTTCCTTAAAGCAAAAAGAGAATGTGAGGCCATTATCAAAACCTTTGAGGGAACCAATGATGAGAGTGACATTTGGTTAAGTGATACTGAAACTTTGGCGACTGCCCTAACTCGAATCAAGCAAGCGAAAAGGGAGTACTTGGAAAGAGTTAAAGATGAGGAAACAACTATGGTTAGACGAGATCCCCGCATACCCCCAATTGTTGAGATCATAGAAGTTAGGTACGATAGTGAGTTAGAGGGTTATATACCTCAAGATTATGTATCTGAAAATGAATTTGAAGGATATACTCCTCTTGAGCATGACTTTTGAAGTCATTTCTTATATAAATGAAGAATACTCTTGCCTTTGAAATGAAATAAATAAAAAGAGTTGTTTTGTGTCCACTATTGTTTAAATTGAGTTTATTATGTTTTGATTTAATGGGATACATTATAATCATGAACTAATGGACAACTCAAAATTCTTAGGTGTGAGAAATCGATAAATATGGTTCAGACAAGAACTAACCAAGGAGAAAGTGAAGAGGAAAACCACCTGTCAAATAATAAGCTAGACCAAATCATAACCATGCTTGAGGAAACCATGAAAAGACTGGGTGATTTGGAAAAGAAGGTGGATGATAAAGGGAATACTGAGGGAGAAGGTGAAAACTCTCATGGTGAAAGTGGAGAAAATCATGAAGATTAAAGTAAGAGTACAAAACCTCATAAAGAGGCAAGGGATAGATTGACCTTGGAGCTCTCAAAGGATATAAAGAAGGTTACTCCAACAAAATTTGATGGGACAGAGACCAGAGACGCTGTAGAAGCTTGGTTAATAGAGATGGATAAATATTTCGAGATAAGAAATTACCCGGAGGTGACCAAGGCATTATGGGGAGCATTGCAACTGGTAGGAGAAGCATCCACTTAGTGGATGAATAAGATGATGGAATTGAATTTAAGCTCTCTAAGATTAACTTGGGATGAGTTCATGGAACTCTTTTGCAAGAGATGGTTACCACAACTCTATTTTGACCAAAAACTGACTGATTTTTAGAATCTTTGTTAAGGAGATATGATAGTGGTGGAATATGGAGAAAAGTTCACTCGACTCTTAAAGCATGTTCCATAGTACCAAAAAGATGAGAGATTCAGGATCAAAAAATTCATCATGGGCTTAAATGTTCAAATTGGTGGTGAAGTGGACGTGCATGGTCCCACAACAATGGATCAAGTGTACGAGAAGGCGATCAAGCAAGAGCAAAAGCTGAAGTCTATCTTGGCTTATCGTGATAGAAGCCACAAGAGATTTAATGGAACTCCTAATAATCAACCATACAAGAAAAGATATGAAAAGAGCTATGATAACAAGAGAAAAGATGAAGGATCTCATAAGAACAAGGGTGGATCTACTAATGAGAAGAAGAATGCCAATTTTAAAAGAAATGAGGATAATAATGGGAAGACTTCAGATAAGAAAGGACCCATTGGAGGATGCTTTACTTGTGGGGCGACCATTATGCAAATCATTGCCCTAACAAGAATCAAAATGGTCAACAAAGAGGTACTGCACTACCTACTCAACAAGAAGCATTCCAGGAAAGGATTCATGCAGCTCTCGACAATCGTCAAGTAAAGTATCAAATCACACCCATTGAGATGATAGGTACTTTGTTTGAAGTCCCTATATCTATTTTGATGATACAGGAGCCATTAAAAACTTTGTTTCTCCTAGAATTTTGAATAAATTTCCTAGAAAAGCTAGGTACATGTCTAAACCTTGGTCAGTAGATTATGCTAACCAATCTAAGGCTCAGGTAGAGCAATGTTTATTTGAAGCTAAAATTGATCTCCCTAGTTTCTCAACTAAAGCAATCCTGTATGTAGCTCCCTTAGGTTCCTATAATGTAATCTTAGGAATGAGTTGGTTATGGAAGCATAGAGCTAAGGTTGACTATTTTTCAAAAACAGTTGAATGCTTAGATGATTTGGGAAACCGGACCCAATTTCAAGGGATTCAAAGAGAAGTTAAAATTAGACCTATCTCTGCCAAGCAATTGAAAAGGGTTAGTCAGAAAGGTTGTCAGTTGTTTGCAGTCAAAATGGAACAAGTAGAGGAAGGATTAGAAAACCCTAGTTCAACTTTGGGAGAAAAGTATCCTTTTCTTCAAGAATTTCAGGATGTGTGTCCAGAAGAACTTCCAGGATTGCCTCCCAAGAGGGTTTTTGATTTTGCAATCAACATTAAACTAGGATCTGAGCCTATATAAAAATCACCCTACCGTATGACAACTATAGAGTTAATGGAATTGAAAGCACAATTACAAGAATTGTTGGCAAAAGATTTGATCAGGCCCAGTGTTTTACCTTGGGGTGCTCCAGTTATTTTTGTTAAGAAGGATGAAACCCTTCGTTTGTGTATAGATTATTGTATGCTTAATAAAGCAACAGTAAAGAACAAATATCCTTTGCCACGTATTGATGATGTTTTTGATCAAATGCGTGAGGCTACTGTGTTTTCAAAGATTGATTTGCGATCAGGATATCATCAGTTAAGACTGAAGGATGAAGATATTCGTAATATGACTTTTAGAACCAGATATGGACACTATGAGTTCACAGTGTTGCCATTTGGTTTGATGAATGCACCTGTTGCATTCATGAATCTCATGAATAGTGTATTCAAAGATTGTTTAGACAAGTTTGTTTTAGTTTTTCTGGATGATATACTCATTTATTCTAAGAATGAAGAAGAACATCAACAACACTTGCAAATAGTTCTGTAACGTTTAAGGGAATATAAGTTATATGGAAAATCGTCTAAGTGCACATTCTTCCAGAAGGAGATTTAATATCTAGGTCATATTATTTTTGCTAATGGAATATCTGTTGATCCTACAAAAGTCACAACTATTTTGGATTGGCATGTACCAACAAATGTGCATGAGGTGCATAGTTTCATGGGCCTGGCTGGCTATTATAGAAAGTTTGTTCTAAATTTCTCCAGTATTGCTAGTCCAATCACTTCCTTACAGAGGAAAGGAAAGAGATTTGAATGGACAGACAAATGTCAAGATGCATTTGATCTCTTAAAGGAAAAGTTAACTATAGCTCCAATCTTGAAAGTTCCTGACCTCGAAGGACAATTTGAGGTAATTACAGATGCCTCGGGAGAAGGGTTAGGAGGAGTGCTTATGCAAGTTGGAAGAGTTATAGCATATGAGTCAAGTAAATTGAAATCTTATGAAAAAAATTATGCTCCACATGCTCTAGAAATGGTAGCAGTAACTCATGCCTTGCAGATGTGGAGACACTATTTGTTGGGGAAGACTTTTGTACTTAAGTCAGACCATCAAAGTCTTAAGTATATTTTCTCTCGAGCACATTTGAATGCTCGACAAAGGAGATGGTTGGAATTGATATCTGATTATGACTTTGAGATAAAGTACATCAAAGGGAAAGAGAATAGAGTAGCTGATGTTTTGAGTTGTAGAAGACATTTAGCTTCTATTGTTTCTATTCATGGAAATTTCAAGGATTTGGTGTTGCAAAATTTATCTGATGATGAGTATTATGAGCAGGTTAAGCAAGCTCTGGAAGATAATCCTAGAGATCCAAGGTATGATGGTTTTCTATTTGAGTCAGATGGACTATTGAGGTATAAGTAAAAAATGTATGTTCCTGATTCAACTGGTTTAATGGATTTAGTATGGAAAGAAGTTCATACTGCACCATATTCTGGACATCCAGGAGTAACCAAACTTCTAGCGGATGTTAAAACTCTTTATTTCTGGAAAGGAATGAAAAATGATACTACAAGATTTATAGCAAGATGTTTAGAATGTCAAAGGGTAAAAGTAGAGCACCAACACCCTACATGATTGTTGTATCCACATGATGTGCCAGAGTGGAAATGGCAAGTTATTAGTATGGATTTTGTTCAAGGTCTTCCTATGTCAAGGAATAGACATGATGCCATTTTAGTTGTGGTTGATAAACTCACAAAGGTAGCACATTTTATACCAGGGAATTTGACTGATGGAGCATCTGTGTTAGCTTGCAAATTTGTGCATGAAGTGTTTAGATTGCATGGCTTCCCTAAAAAGATTATCTTGGATAGAGATGCACGTGTAACGTCAAGGTTTTGGCAAACTTTGTTTTTTTGTGTTAGGAACTAAACTCAATGTGAGTATAGCTTATCATCTTGAAACCGATGGGCAAACTGAGAGAGTTAACCAAGTCTTGGAAGACTTGTGAATGTATTGCATGGATCAGCAATATAAATGGGAAGAATATTTACCACTTGTGGAATTTGCTGATAACAATTCCTATCATTCTGCTATTAAGATGGCACCATTTGAAGCATTGTATGGAAGAAGATGTCAAACTCCTATAAGCTGGGATAAGATAGAAGATAAGATTAGCATCAGACCATAAATGCTAGCTGAAATGGAAGAAAAAGTTAAACTGATCAGAAAAAGATTGGCAGAAGCCAATGATAGGCAAAAGAGCTATGCGAATGCAAAGCAAGTACCGAGACAATTCTCTGTTGGAGATAAAGTTCTTTTGAGGGTCAAACCTCAGAAAAGTTCTATTAAGTTTGGGAAGTCTTTTAAGCTAGCCCCTCATTATGTGGGAACCTTTGAAGTGCTTGAAGTGGTCAATCCCGATGCCTACAGAATTGCTCTACCACCAACCTTGTTTAGAATGCACAATGTTTTTCATTTGTCTTATTTGAAGAAATATATTGCAAGTGATAATCATATTTTGAATTGGAATTCTTTATAGATGCAAGACCGAGGGGTGGTCACAATTAAGCCACTCAAGGTGTTAGAAACGCGCAAGCTTCGCTTGCATAACAGAGAGGTCTTGCAATGCAAGGTCCAATGGGACCAATATGCTGAGGAAAATGCTACATGGGAGGACTACCATAATCTTTATCAAAAGTTTCCTCATTTATTTAATTATGTTACCAATTGAAAATAATGAACTTGCTTTTTAGTTACTTTTTGATACTTTATATCATCGAGGATGATGAATCTTTAGGGGAAGGATATGTTACATCCCCAATTTTTGTCTTGCTAAACTTTTCACTTTTACTGGGACATAAGTAAATCTATTGTGATGTTATAGATTAACGACAAGGAAAGACATGGATTATATTGAATGTCATTTATGAAATTATAGAAATGATTATGTTATTATTGATTTAATATTTGCATTATGAGAATTGATTTATTATTTAAATAATGATGCATTGATCATAATTTGTTTGGTAACAAGTTTTCTATAGGATTATAGGTTCTTAGATGACTCTCAGAGAAAAGAGAGAGTATCTTTCTAGGAGAGAGATATAAACCTTGGGTTATGAGTGGTTTATTTGCCAAATCGAGTATAAGTGTTTAACGGAAATGAGAACCAAATTTTCATAAGAGGTAAGTCTTGTCTTGTCAGTTTACTTTTAGAAACCCAATTGACAGGTAGTCGATACCTTATTAATCATAGTAAGTCATCTTAGTCATTAGTAATGTTAATGATGTCATTTGAGTGTGAACTATGACTATCTACGTTTAATGTAAATATTATGATGTTAATGTCGTAAAATAGTCATCTTATTATTATTAAGTCACTTGAGGTGTTATAATCGATTCTTAACATTGAGACGATTTCGTCAAGTTAAGAATACATGATTATTATCGACAGATTGTGATGGGGAGACAAGCTCAACCCAATCACATTGTCTGTAATCCTTGCTTAAATATTATTATTTTATTGATTAAACCATAACTATCTAATATAGAGGTGATGCTATAAGAATTATATTTGATATAATCAAATATGGAAATGCCTTAGCATCGTAAGAGGATAATACCTCATAATGAATCAATGTTATTATAGAAGCTGAAGGCTAAATTATAGAAGAGTCTTCATTAGTGATAAAGGTGGGTTGAACCACATATTATGATCATTAAAAAGATTAGTTGTGTTTTTAATGAAGAGTCGGCCTCATCCTTATTAGGATGACTGTGGTTTTAACTTCCCAACCAAACGAGCCATAAGGCGGCCTTCCACCATCGACATGTGGACTTTTGCTTGAAAATTGATTTTAGTTGTGACTTAGTCACTGAGGACTATTAAGTTGCATTAAGTATTTCAACTGAATTATTGTTGAGGGATGAAATGAGGGGACTCTGTAGGAGTCGTGCCTCAATCCTATTTATTAAAAAATGACTCAGCTGAGCCAAGCATGGAAGGATAACAAGATTAGAAACATAGAGAATAGAATTGAATGGGAAAAAAGATCAAAAATGTTTTGTAGAGAGAAGTAAATTGACTGGAGAAGAGAGGGAATACATAGATAGAAGGATGTCGACCTTGTGACTAGTTTACAAATCTCTGTCAACTCCTAAATTGATCATTTTAAGGTATTCTTCGATTATGTATTTGATATCTAAGAAGAAAGCAATTATCATATCTTTAGCGAATACACCATAGTATTATGGCAACTGTATGAATTCGCCAGGGGAGTTAAATATTTTTATTTTATAGTGTAACAATCGATAACTAGTAAGGTTCAACATAGGAAAATGTAGATAACTCTATGAGAAAACTATATTGATCTATCTTTGTAAACAATGAGATTAAGAATGCAAATTGTATGTTTGACACTTGGTGATACAAGTGAGTGCTTTGTTACAGTTACTGATTCAACCATTTGACTATTCTTTAGAAACCGATTATCATATCAATGCAAAGAATGGAGAACAAATGACCATCATAGTGAAAGATTGTCATAACTGTCATTTGCTTTGAAAATAGTTCACCTATTGAATAAGTTTGTAATCCAGTCGATGGAATGATTGTTAGTTAACAAGACAATAGGCTCTTGAATATTATAGAGATGAATGAACCTTTTTATTATACTCTCAAACTTAATATGTATAGTATTGAGGTTATAAGGATTTAAAATATTGTCTTGTTTAGACTATATATATATATAACTGAAAATGTTATCTACCCATGAGAATTAGATTCCTAGGAATCTTAAGTAAACTATTGTATCACATCAAATGAGAGAAACTAAGAGATACTATGGTAGTTGAAATAGGGTTTTTATGAGAACCCAATAATGTCTATTTGTCTTTATTGTTCACATTATCCTTGAAGAGATCCAATACAATGGAGTAGACTAAGTCTACTAAAGAATGACCTTGTAGGAAAGGCATATAGGGTATGTTTTATTTTATCACATTATTAAAGGTATTTTACAAGAGTTAATATCTATTTAAATAAATATAGTGTTCTTATCTTTGGTCGAATTAGCCACAAGACAATTGTGAATCTAGGTCTCCTAGATAAAAGATAAGGTTACATAGTGATATTATATTAACCATGGGATAATAGGTAAACCCTAGAGTTGATTATGAACCAACTGTGTAGTTTTGTCATACGGACTTATTATATTCTAAAGATATTATTATGACTTATGGATTTAACTATTACATGATTATGGTTGGAGAATAAATTGCAAGAATATGATAGTATCCAAGTCGAGTAGGGGTGGGTGAACAAAATGAATACGTTGATTATGAATGATATTAATATTAAAAAGTTTGGCCAAAGTAATGCATTTGTTTTCTACATGCATTGTCAGTTCACTGTATCTAGATTGCTCATCCTATCAGAAATCATACTTAGCTAGAGGGTATATAGGGTTGTATGGTTGATAGAGTTTAGTAGGATACAACACTATGTACTTGGGAAAGGCAAATTACCACTGGTCACCTAAGGTCTATATTCCTTGTGAAGGGTAGAGCCACTTCCTATGTGGAAGATGTGTGGGAGACCGCCGGTCTATGGATGGAGGTAAATCATTGGAAAGATACTCTCTCTCCAAGCAAGAAACATGCCAGGACTTGTGATAAAGATGTCAGATATTTAGAAGCAACTTATTTATTCCAAATTTGTAGATGGAATTGATTTACTTTTGTAAACTTTGTAATTGAGAAAGACAATATGGTTTATTGTATTTTGTATTGAGAAAGTCTTGTAATTGTAGTTACTTGATTATATGTTGAATAAAAGAAAAAAACTATATTTTCTCTATCTCATTTTTACCTTGTTGTATTACTCTATGGTAAATTTTGTGGTTTTACTATGTTTTTAGAATGTGGATGTTACAACTTGTCCCTTCAAAAAAGCGAATATGATAATAAAGAGAACATATTGAAGGGATAAACAGATATTGATGAGACTTAACAATATGGGATTTCGATGAAATCCCAATAGTAATAAAAAATGATAAAACTCCTTAAGTATGATTTATTTATTCGAGGAGGTGACAAGACATTTTTGTTATGAGAATTTAATGTCATCTCGATGATGTGAAAGCCACCATTAATAAATTTTCACTTCATTCCTATCGTAAACCCAAAAGAGTAAACCCTAATCCCTTCCCTAATCAGTCACTTTCATTTGAAAATAAAAAAAGCCACATTTAATACCATGCCATGCAAAAGGCTCACAGCATATTGAAGTGACCAACTTAGAGGTCTCATCGACACCCTGAAAAGGGTTAAAGATATATTGGGTGATCGGTGTGACACCTCAATGTGTCACACTGATAAAGTGATGATGGAATATAAAAGCATATTGAGAAGTAATCGCCATTTTGGGGAGACTCATCTTGTAGTCACTTCAATAATCTGAAAACAAATGAGATCAGAGTATCAGAGTGAGTCTTTATGTAATCTCTTCAATATTTTGAGTAAACATAAGTGATATAATTTGAAGATTTAGAATATTAGAATGACTTAAGTTCCAGTCTTGACGAAAAGCCGTCAGTAAGATGTCAAATAAATAAATACAAAGGAAGAGGATTCGGGATGTTGAAGGGAGGTGATAACTTGTCCCTTCAAAAAAGAGAATATGATAATAAAGAGAACATATCGAAGGGATAAATAGATATCGATGAGACCTAATAATATGGGATTTCGGTGTGACACCCATTTAGGTCATAACAAAATCCTGACAATAATAAAAAATGATAAAACTCCTTAAGTATGATTTATTGATTCAAGGAGGAGACAAGACATTCCCATTATGAGAATTTAATGTCTTCCCGATGATGTGAAAGCCACCATTAATACACAAAATAGAGTATATAAAAAATAAATCAAAAGGAATTTTGATTCATTAAGCATACACAGGAGCAACGGGAAGCCTCTGCAACGAATGCAACTTGAAATTCAAGTAAGTATTCTGAGCTTGTAACCTGTAGCTACTAAATCAATTTGCATAATAAAGAAGTAAAAGTCTCTTGCATTGTATTATGGAAGACATATCTGAAAACCCTAGGGTTAAAAGACAAAAGTTAGATGAGAGACAACTAAATCAAGACATGATTGACCAATGCCCAAAATCTGGTCAAAGGTCTAGAAGAAACGCTCAATTGAATCCCAATGCAGAGAAATTGGAAGACATTTACAAACATGTAGGGGATGTATGGACACCCATTAGAGGTTATGAACTCTTCATGTATCATTACAGGAGAATGTATAGGTGAGCACCAATGTCAAACCCCTAGAGAATGAATTTAGGAAAACTTATAGTGCCTACTGTGTTCGTAAATGTTGAATTTTTCAAAGTCATAGCTAAAAGCTACAACCCTCAGAACCATATGGTGGAATTGAGAGATGGTACAGGTTTTTTCCTTGTCACTAGAGACTATATATCAATGGTCTTTCAGTTGGATTGTAGTTTTGATGTGAAGTTCAGACTCTGAGATTTAATTAGTGAATATTATAACATGAGTACCCAATACAAACGGTGGAGGATGCCCTTGCATAGACGCCAAGATGCAGAAAACAAACTTAAAGTGTTTTCGGTGACAAAAGATCCCCCATATTCTGTAGAAATGTTTGAAGAGTATTTCCAATACACCTATTACTCTGTGTGTCAATTGCTTGGGGTTGAGGCTTCCCTGTTTATGGAGATTGCTCCTATGGTTTTAGCTGCTGATGTGCAAAGTCAACAACCAGTGTGTTTTGATTATGCTGAGTTCTTGGCTAATGCCCTTCATAATGAATTGGTCTCCCTGAAAGGATGAGGTAGTAAGTTCAGTCACTATTCTGTACTTATGCTCCTTGTCCTCTATGAAGGCCAGAATTCTGGAATGTGGAGTGAATGTCTAAGGGTAAGAGATTTAGAAAAGATTGGTGACATTAAACCTATTCAGATGTGGACTACTATTTGGGACTATATAATTCTTTGTGAAACCTATCTATAGAAAGTTGGGCCACCCTTGTGACTACAACTTGTCACTAGAAATAGAAAGATTTCTAAGGCCTAAGGACAAGTATGAATAGGGAAAATTCAGTCATGATTGGGGTGACTGGTACTCCTACAATGATTGAAAAATGATAAGGGTGTTTAGATTTGAAGGCCCCCCTATCTTGTTACCTAAAACTTGTCCAGATAGGATTGCTTATTTAGAAATTGTGACACAACTTGCCTACTTAGATTTCATGCATTTAAAAGGTTCCAATAAACAATCTTTTATGCCTGGGACATTGTGTTTTGGAGACTTCAGAGTCATGTCAGATAAAGGATATCAGTTAATTGAGAAAAGATTGGAATATTTTAGGTTGCCTGTAGGAAATGCTCGAGAAAATTTTGATCCAGAGAACTTTATATGCATAGTTAGAACAAAGAAGAAGTTGAAAAGGTATAATTATGTGCTATTTGTTGATGATTACCTAATTAGAAACCAATATGAGCACAATGCAGTTGAAAGAAGAAGCTTGTACCACAAGATAAAGTTGGCCAAGGCTTGGAGGGTAGCCAAAAACCCCAGTTACACAGGTGCTTTTGTGAACATAGATGATCCTATCAAGAGACTAGATGCATTAATTGAAAATGCTTCAGAATTAATTGAAGATGCTCCTCCTCAAATCTTTGAAAAATAGGGAAAATTTGTCAGAGAAACACAGGCAGAGGATGAAATTCCAATGGCTCATTTGTCTCCTCAACCAACTCCTGATATTTCTTTTGATCTTGAAGAAGAAGAGGAAGGGGAAAATAAAGACTTGCAAGCATCTTGGCCCCACATAGGAGATTATGAACCTCCAAAGGAAAGAGAAGGGGTTGAAATAGAGACCCCTAATGAACTAACAGAGGATGTAAGGTATCTAGCAAGTAAAAAATTAATTTCATATGATGAATTCATTAAGGCTGCAAAATTTAAGTCATTTTTATATGAGTACAAAGGAAAATAGGCTAGGGAAAGAATGAAAAACATGACTCTTGAAATCTAAGATGAAGTTCTATAGCAACTCCAGTAAAAAATTGACAAAGCCTTGGAAGATATGACTCCTGAAAAGGGAAGGGAATTGCTCCAAGAAGTAGGAGTGTTACTGATACCTGGATGGGATATGACCTCTGCAATTGTGTTTGAAACTTTCAGAAAAAACCAAGACAAAAAGATGCAGCTTAGCATTGAGGCCCTAGACAAGATCGAATTTGGGTCGGGGTATGATCCTAATAAGCAAACATTGCTAATATGGTCACTATATCCCCTGCACAAGAAGACTCAAGTTATAAGTAATCCTAATGAAGCTTTTGGCCACTTAATGATTCAAAGGGTTGAAGAAGCAGACCCTATTGAAACTGCTAACCTGAATGTAAATGTTGCAAGATTCACCAAGGCACAAATTGAGCAGCTGGTAAGGAGGAATAATGACTATATGGTAAAGAATGCAAGGCTTAGGTAGGAAATTTCTACCTACAAAGATAAATTACATTCATCTAGTAGCTCTTTACCATACCTAGAAGTTGATAAGAGTGTTATGGAGGCCAAATCAGATGCTAATTATTGGAAGATTAAGGCAGAGAAGTTTCAGAAGAAAAGTGAGTAGTTGGAGAGTGAATTAAAAACAGTCAAATACAATATGGCTTTTGAATTGATTCAAAAATATTTGACAAAATGATGGAAAATAGTGACAAAGTTTGGGATTTGCATAAGAGGACTCATCAGATGTATCAAGAACACAAAAGGCTGCACCTTAGGATGTTGGAGACAAAAGAAAAATTGAATGCTAAGTTTGATGTTGAGAAATAAGTGCTCAAATAATATGAAGACCTAATCAGTGAGCATGCAAGATTTAATGGTATACTTACAGAAGATTTGACTGACTTTGACCAACATCCTAACATGGCATTTCCAAAAAAATTTAATGATGATGGGAGTTTGCGAGACAAGGATCCTTGGAAAGATGAATTGAATGGGTTATTGCCACCACTACTTTAGAATATAAATAACAAGGAATGAGTTACAGAAAATACTTACACATGCTTGAGAAAGATATTCTCTATAGGGTTAATTATGAAAAATGTAATTTCTATAGATACATGTGCTAATCAAGATTACATTGATCATATTGGTAGAATAAATCTGTTCATATCCAAGGCAGTGTGAGGAGGTGGTTGCAGTACAATTTTGTTGTTCAACAAGCAATGCAGGTATATCAATCTATACCATGGAGATGAGGATGATCTTGCCAGACCTATGGGTCACAAATCACTCTACGATGATAACAGAGCCATAATCTGATCACTGCATCTGCTTCTATTTCTCTTTATGTTCTTAATTATGCATTAGTTAGTTGAAAGGAGATATTTACGAAACGACACAATGTTTTGGGCCTGAAGCTTGTTCGCATCCTATTTAATAGGATACCAAGGCCATTTTATAGGATATCATCTCATCTATTTTTACAAACTTATATGCAATATAAAAGTAGAATTTGAAGAATCTATCTATATCCATTTATGTTTTCAAACTAGTATGAGCTTCTGAATTAATAAAAGAATCAAAGTTATTTGGTGGATCTAAAAATTGATGTTCAATTGTTGTGTTGAATTTAATATTTATGGGTTGCATGGTTGTCTCCAGAATGATTTTTCAAGTTGTTTAAATTAATATATCAAGCATATAGTTAATTTATTAGTACACATTTGCTATCACTGTATGATCTGTGTGATTGGTTTCTAAGGGAAGTTGATTTAAGTCTTGCTGAGTAGTCTATGTTTTTTGGTATCTGTCCATGGTTAAAATCCCTTGAATAGGTTGTGTTAGTTCATTTCCTTTCTATTAGAATTAAAATAATTTCTATTGGTCATAGCAATTTGGAGAAATATAATTGGGATTGTATAAGAATAACCCTACATTTCAACATTCTTGCACATCTGTACAAGATACAAATTTACATAAGTGCCTAATAGTTCAAGTTAAGTCAAGTTTAAAGGTCCATATACCAGTAACTCTTGATCTATTTTGGCCAATAGATAAAGCACTGGTCCTATTAATTATCAAATTCCATACATTTCTTAAATTTGTAAAACATTAGTTTTAGATATACCTTCAAACCTTACATCTACTTCACACCTATTTGCCACCATGAAGGTCAAATCAAGTCTACACTAACAATTAAGTTACACCCACCTAGGTCTGGCAGAGCCTGAAGTGAAAAGGGTTTAGCCATATCTACCCCGTGTCAGTTAACCAAAAACGTTAAGAGATCTTGGCAACCTCTTAGGGTTTAGGACTTGTGTTTTTGAGAGCTAACAAGGGGTTAGGGTTTAAGGGTCAAAAGATAAGGGATTTGGGGCTTAAGGGTTAGGTAGTTTAATGGTTAATGGCTTAGGGATTATAGTTGATATTATGTAATCTCTATATAAACTTTGATAAAAAATAATAAAAGTATGAGTGGAAGGGTGCACCAAAACTCTGCTAGTGTAACTTTTGAGCTTATGAATGAAATAGAACATCTAATTATCAGAGATTCTCCATGACTATGTTATCATTCTGTATTTTTCATATGTTTGCCATACTTATTTCTTCTTATATTTGAATTAATATCAATTATTGAGCCTCAAAACTCAGTTGAATGAATATTAACATTCTCAGTTTCAACATGATATTGGACCGAGTAATTGCCTTGGATGTTGGTTATGGAAAATTTGTGATGGATGTCAGAGCTTTGCTTGATAAAAGATGGAAAGATCACTAGAACTTGCTTCAAATTCAGGCTTACCAATGGCCTAGTGATTTTACAATATATAAATGGGAGGAGAAATATCGTAGAGATGAATCATCAATAGCATAGGTTCAGGTGCAGAGGAGCAATGAGCCATATGTTGGTGTTAAATAGCACCACCACATCTTGAACGCTCTCCTTTTGTCTCTTTATGTTTCCTTCATGTTTTCAAAATGTATTCAAATATATTTGAAAATCTAAATTGGACTTATAAAAGGCAAATATTGTAATATCAAGGGTTAGGAATACAAAGAGCCATTTTGAATGTGAAAGGTCCAAAGCTTGTTGCTTCCTTTATAAAAGGAAACCAAGACCTTATGGCTCGAGATCTATTTGGGATTTTGATTTTTTGAAAGAGACATTGCACTGCCTATACTTTGAAGCAAATCAATATAAAAGCTACTATTCTCTGGTGCTCAACTTTTGGTTCTCATTTGTTTGTTGAATTGGATTGCTAATAATTTATTTGGTTGTCTCCAATTTACTTTTTCTTTGTTATTCAAATCAACCTATCAAGTATATTGTTGATTTGTCAGAACACATTTGATGTTTCTTGTGTGGTTTGTTTATTGGGCTCCTTCAAGCAAGGAGTAAAATCCTATAGGTGAATCATAGTAACTTTGGAAAGTTAAATTGGATTGTTAAAGAATAACATGATAACTTACATATTTGCATGTCTATGCAAGTCATAGACCTAGAATTGCCAAGCAAATCGAGTGTGGCTAAAAGGGAAGCACATATTCTTCTTAGAGTGAAAACTCCATAACCCAAAGGTAGGCACTGATCATTCTCTTTTGAAAATCATTCCCTTGTATATATTTTCAAAATCTAATTTTGTTTTTCTATTCTAGGAGTAGGGTTTAAATATTTATAGAAAACATTAATCCAAATCGTATGCCAGATTGGGTTAAGTGAAGTGGATGATTTAATTGACAAAATTACATAAGCTCCTTAATCTGTTCTGAAGTCACCAGCAAACTTGAAAGTAAATTGTCATTGGTGAAACATGGTAACACCCACCTAGGCTTGAACAAAGCCTAAAGTGCAAAGAATTTTGATTAATCTGATCAATTCTGTTAGTTGGCCAAATTCACATATAAAACCTAATCATAAGATTTGACATATCTTTAGGGTTTTATAATTTGCAAATTTGAGTACCAAAAAAACCAATATTGACATTAAAGTGATGGACAAAAGCATTGACCAAATCATTGAAGGAATGAATAGAACTATGAGGAAGAGAATAAAGCCATTCAATTGCATAACCCTTTTAGTTTCTAGGGAAGAGCTTTGTAAAAAGTTTATCATCATAAACATAATCAAAACAAACTCCCAATTATGTCATAAGGTCCCCTTTACCAGTATACATTACAAAACTAGGGGCCACTGAACAAACTAGAAATGGATAAGAAATAACTCAAATGAAAGTGGATTATGCTTGATTTCTCCTATGATATCCTTTGATTAATAGGGTAATGCATCAACTTTACTTTGCATCTCATCAATTCTTTTAAGGATGACATCTATGTTGGAAGGATGAACATTAGGAGTTATGATTAAAATGGGAGTGAAAGTGGCAACATGTGATAATACGTGGAGTGTAGGTTGATTAGGGGACAAAGAATGAAGTTGGAATGACAACACTTGAAGTGGGAACATGAGTAGTGGGTGAGAAGTAAACACAATTAGGGGATGAGTGGAAGGTACAATATGAGAAGTAGGTACAATGAGAGGATCAATGATAGGAGCTATGAAAAATTTATAAGCAATACAGAGAAGAGAAGAAATATGTGGCTTGGCTAATGTAGGAGAAGATGTGGAAGGAGGCACACTAGATGAAGAGGCTTGTGAAGGAAGGGGAGGAGACACACTATTTAAGGAACTTGATGAGCTTATCCTTTGACCTATATCACTTAATACTTCCATCACATAAGGATTATCCATTAACAAGTTATGAATAACATCAATCAAATTTGAATAATTAACATTATTGCTCAAATTTGTAAAGGTCTGATATAAGTATTTGTATAGTAAGATTCATGTCTTGCCTATCCATATGTGCAACATGTGCATCATGATGAAAAACATCTTCCCCATTAAAATATGTAGTAGTCATCAAATCCTCAATCGTAACTTCCCTGCAATGAATCAAGGCCATTGTAGAGTTAAGCCTAAGGTTTCTTCTTAGTACAAAATGAGGATTAGGTTGAGACCTTGACATTCAAGCAAAATATAAAGCAATGAAAATGAAATTACATCCAAGTAATCCTAATTTTCTCTGCCAACAATTCATACCAAAGATTGAACAATTTAAGGATATTGCAATAGGTAATTTGTATCGACAAAAATAATATTACTGAAGCATTTCAAAGTTGAGGACATAAGAATCATCCTTTTTTAAACATGGATTACAAATAATTCTAAAATTTTAGAAGTCTTGGTCATTAACATTATTGTCTGCTACAATGTCATCTAGTGTATCATTGTCAATATTCATATGTTCTTTCAAGTATTTAATATTATCATCATCCTCATATTGACCTGCATCATCTTCATCATCATTGAAATTTGACTGTAGACCATCTATATTGTTACCAGATGTATTTGGATCATCATTTTCTATACCATCCATATTGTTGTCTTCCATAACATCATCTAACTTTGGATTGTAGTCTTCTTGTGCCTAAACATAACCATCTTCAACATCATCATGGATGTCAATTTCTTCGATGTTCTCTAATCTCTCTCTCATTTTGTTGGCTATCATTATTTTTCTTAGTATCCACTAATGCATCGTCAAATACATGCCTTAATCTTAGATCATAATGTATGACAAATATCTATTTTGGGTCTAAAATATCTTCATAGCAAAATACCCGCACATGAACAACATACATATATTAGATGTATGGTATAACAATTTTATTGATTAATAAACACATGTATATATTCGCAATAAACTATGAATTAATAGATTAATGATCAGTACCACTTCTTGTTTGATTTAAATAAATACCTTCTCATAATGAATTGGTAGAACACAAGGCTCCTTATCCTCTGGTAGGAAACATGAGGAATCTATAGAAAACAATCCACTATGGGTATCATGTCTTCATGTCCTCTCAAATGCTTCATACCATCTACACTTAAAAATACAACATTTAAAAGAGCGGTAATCCAACTCAATAATTTCTTGTATTTTCCCAACATATTGTAGATTCCCTTCAATTATATTCTTATCTTTTGAGCTTGATCGACTGGATTGCTTGAAGTCAACCATGATACCACAATCGAAGGATCGTCCCTTTACATCTACAGTTTCTACATGATAATGTCGACCATATGCCCACATTGCTAGATATTTCCTTGCCTGTGAAGGACCATTTATTTCAGTGAAAATAAATATAATGACAAATATTAAAATAGTTAATAGTGTCAAAAGTGTAAGGAAACAACATTTTGTAAAATTCCAACTCTACCTTTCTTTCACATCCTCTAGACATGTTGATTTCATCTTCTGTTATGTTTGAATCTATACCTGCATCTTCTATTTGATTTTGAATTTGTTCAGTAACCCATTCTAGTGTGTAATATTTGCCCCATTCCGCAAGAAGATCAATGGGAAGTGGAGTATTCCTTGTGTTCGATCTCTTAAATTATCTCCTTGCTTCTAACACTTCTCTCTTTTTATCATACAGATCAATCCATTTGTTCATAAAGTCCATGTGGTATAGAATGAACTTGTCGAGTATAGCACTTTCGTCTACACCTATTACATGTCAACATGTTTATTTCAAACTCCAAATGTCATGCTGTTAATTTGACAAATAAATTACAGATTAAATTAATGATTGCAAGAAAAACAACCACACTGATCATGAATTTACTTACTAATTTCTACTTGAACACCATTAGATTGTGGTTTTTCTCCATCAATAATATCTGATGCTTGTTCTTCATCCCAGAAGCATGGCCCATCTTCAAAATCCTTACCAAGGAATTCACACAGGAAGAAAAATGCTTCATTCAATACATACCCTTTAGCCATGCAACCCTCTAGAGGTGCCTTTTGTCAGACATATCTTTTTAGAGTTTTCATATACCTCTCAAAGAAAAACATCCACCTCGTTGATACGACACCTGCCAATTCAATGTCATCGACTAGGTGTATAAGTAAATGGACTTGTAGGTCCATGAAACTTGTAGGGAGCTCCTTCTCAAATACACATACAATTTCTGCAATTTCCTTCTTCCATTTTGGCACTTCACATTCATGGATCTCCTTGGAGGTCACCCACCTAATATAAGAATAGTAAATTAGTATGAACCTTTAGTCAAAAATTAAAATGCAATATAATATCTCTATGTCTCTCATACATGAACATTTCATATAACCACATACCTTGTAAATGTTGACAATCAACTTATGGCATTCCTTAAGTCAACTATAAGACAAGAATCCCCCTAATTGCCAATGGCATGATATGCTATCAAACACATTTATGAAAAGGTCATTAGTAATTTTTTCTCACACAACAAAATATCAAAATATATTTAGTACTTAATCAATGTTACCAGTAAATGTTAAATGATGATATATAATACCTTCATAAAATTATGAAAATCATGTGTTTTAAATCCTGTGATATGTCTATCAACTGTAAAAGTTTTAGCCAATGATGACCCATAGCTAGTAGGTGTCCTTATTGAATGGATGACATTTTTTAGTTGGTCTAGCTCTTTTTTTTTTCAAAATCCATGCAGCTTCTGCATATGTTTGATTTTCCCTATTTGGCCACAAATGTTTTCTATCAATTTTGGTACGTGAAAGGGCAATATCTCTCCTCGAGGACAAGGCGTCCTTCTCTTTGCCTGATATATGTCAAAATATATAATCTAGGACATTTTTGAAGACATGCATAGGATCTAATGGGTGAGATATTAATAGATCCTTCCAGTAAGGGAGCTCATAAAATATGGATTACCTTTTCATTCCTTCTGGCATATTAACTACAACTTGTTATGGTTCTTCAATTGAATGACCTCGATCAAAAAATCCTCCCAACCTTTCAATTCAGCATCTTCATACTTCTTAAGCCAATCACCTGGACCCATAATCATAGGAGGGCCTCTATTTTCAACTTTTCTATCAAATTAATTCTTCAGGCGATTTCTAAACTTATGATCTAGTGGTAGAAAAACCCTGTTGTTTGCGTAAATAAATTTATGTAGATCTTTAGAATGCCGCCCTTGAAATTGTTCGGCACATCTTGGACATGCAAATATCCCCTTTGTTTGAAGCCCTGCAATTCAATAAGTAATGTTAATAACATAAAAAAAATAGTATAAAACTAAGTATGAAAGTTGGGATGAAAATAAATTATGAGTGTAAATACGTAAATATTTTATCTTACCAGAACAAACACCAAGTCCTGGGAAATCACGAATAGTCCAACATAGCACACTGTACAACATGAAGGACCTATTTGGTGGGGGATGTGATATGTCATACATTCTTATGCCTTTCCATAGCAGTTGCATCTCATCAATAAAAGGTGCAAGATAAACATCCATGTTTTTAACTTGATGTTTTCTTGGAACAATGAGAGTCAGCATAAGGTGCTCCTTTCTAACACTCATCCATGGGAGAATATTGTATACTATCAATCCAACTAGCCAAACACTATAATTTGAGCTCAGGAAAGAGAATGGGCACACTCCATCAATTGCAAGACCAAACCTAATACTATGGGGTTCATCTTTGAATTTTCTTGGCCATTTTTCCTCTATGTGTTTCATTGCTTTGGAGTCGGCTGAAATTCACATGAATCCATATTTTACTCCTATTCTTTGCATGCCAGTTCATCAATTGTGCAAGTGACTTGCAACGAAACATTTGTTGAAGTCTAGGTATAATTGACATGTGACGTAAAACCTTCTTTGGAATGTAGGACCTTGTACATTTGTATCATATCTCTTCTCTTTGCATACAGGGCATTCTACCTTATTTTGATATTCATCTCTATATAAAATGCAATCATTTTTACATGAATGAATTTGCTTATATTCAATCCCCAACTCAACCAATAATAGACGCGCCTCTCTGCAAGTTGATGGCAACACATTCTCTTCAGGGAATATTTTAGTTTTTAGTGCCCTGTAAGATTGCCAGAGATTAAATCAATTGAATGTTTGACTTATGATGAACATGTTTGATATGTCAATCTATACTAAGACTGTTTATATACAATATATGGTTTTAAAATCCCCTTAAAGAAATATAAACGAAGTTGATGAATGTTTATGAATTATGTACACCAATTGACAATTGCAAAGTAAGAAATAGATTTCAACTCACTTCAGTATGGTAGTGAATCCTTTGTTTGACCAACCAAATAGTGACTTTCTTCCTAATAATATTAATGTGCATTCCAGTTTTGAGGTTCTACTTGCACCTGATTTGAACATGGGTGTCTTCAGTACTTGCTTGATGGAGTCTTTCAAGTTGTTATCATCCACATTACATTGGTGGTAATTACCCCTACTATCATCGTTACTGTCAACCATATGATCATTATTGTCATCATTTTTTTCATCCCCAAAGAAATCTGTAAGCATTTCATTCAATCCTTCTTCATGCACTAAATTTTCACTATCATGATCATCATCATTAAGGCTAGGTGGCATGTCATCAGTGTATGCAAATCTCATCAGCTCTTCAAATTTCTCAGCTGGTAGTATTCTCTTCAATAATGCTCTTTTCTCCCTGGTATTGTTTAAAGGATGGTTTGGATCATCTTGTCCAAATCTTAATAACCCAATTGGATCTTGGGTATTAGTATGTGTTTCATCATCTTCTACCTATCAACAAACACAAGCATTATTTAATGTTTAGTAACAATTGGATAAATCATAAATTTATCAATTTCAAAAAAATATAATCAAATATGGATTAAAAAATAAAAATATAAATTGTATGAACATATATATATATATCAATTGAATAATGGAACATTATTGTATAAACTACCTTTTTTATACAATAATTTAAATAAAACATAATTTTGACAACATAGTTTATAAAATATCAGTCCACACTCATTTATTATTCTTTGGTTTTATGCCCTTAAGAACATCCTTAGGGGGACCTTGTTCTTCCCTCTTCTTTCACGCAGGAGTGCATTTTAAGAAGAGGTAATCAATCAATAACTCATCCCTAATGGTAAGGTCCATAATAGCCTCAACCATTATCAATCTATTAACCTCTCTTTCCATATCTTCATCTTGATCATTTATAACCTCAACATATTGACAATTCGGTCTTATAGTAGGGTCCCTTCCCTTACTACTATTTATAAATCCTGCAATATTTTTGTGTGTGTATGCACGTCCATCTATATACATAAGATGACCTCTATTCATTTCTTTTCCACTTTCCAATTGGAGACGATATGTATATATATTCAAATTTAGACCATATGCTGACATGCTAGGCTTATATTTTGCTAGCCTTCTCCATTCACCACTATAATATGATGGACCATAATATGGCATTAATCTCCTAGTGGTTTGTTCTAAATTATTTCTATGTTTAGATCTCACATGTACATTTTGGACAATAAAGAGGCCTAGATTCGCTCCATGAATATTGGAGAGTCATATCATGTAGTTGTATCCCCAAAATTGAAAAACCTCGTACACTCTAGGTAGTTGTTGATCACTAGGCCAAGCTCAATATAGTCGACGATCAAATGTCTCTTTGTAAATTGATCTCAAACTCAGGGGAAAGTCATCATCTCCATCACATTCATTCTCATAGGGTATGTAGTCTACCTTCCCCTTGTCTTTAAGCAAATTATGCATCTTTAAACCGGTTCTTGTTCTATTGCTTGTTTTCATCAATTCCTCATCTTCTGAGATGGTATATTGGCACATATTTTTGTTAGATGTATCATTTGATAAATGATCATTTCCCTTTAGGTTGGAAGTCGGTGATCTAGGAAACTTTAAACCAAGAACTTTATCCTACAAGTATCTATTAAGAAAAAAATTAGTTATTTAAATAATATAAAACAATGTTTAAATGAAGTATACATGTTATTTATATCAATTTAGAAAATTCCTTACTAGAGTTCCTATTGGATTTGAATCAATTGTAGGAGGCGTACTACCAATTGGAAGCTCATCATATATGTAATGTCTTTGTACAATCACTCGTTTGAATTGTTTCTTTCCACGACATACATAACATACACAAACAATAATTTTCTCAAAGTATTCATCCTATGTACTATAGTCCCGACCAACCTCTTGTTTAGTGCAATCATTTGTTGTGTCTACAGGATCCACTGTCATATCCTCTTCCACCCATTGTCGTCTATGTGATTTAACAGTTTTAGGTCCACATCCACATACATATCTTTTTCATTTTCTAGTTGATGCTCAGGCTCTACATTTGCTCCAATCTCCATTGAAAATAATCAACAACATGCACTAATTTATGTCAAGATTGGATAATACATTATAAATTTAAATAATACTATGGAAAAAGATGGACGTATCACAAAATGCCATCAGATCATTTTTTCCTCAGGAAATTAGATTTGAGTACCTGATGTCCTACTTCATTCGTTGTGTCCTCATTTGATATGACACAATCTGTTGCCATGGCCTTGTCTGGCCCCTATAATACACAACATAGTAAATAATGTTTAGTACACCAATTATATCATTTCAACAAATATGCTATCCAACACAAAACCCCACTTTAGTCATATATTTGACATATTGATATCATGTTTTGGCCATCCTAGTTTTCAAACTTTTCCCTTGATCATAGAATCACATTTAGTCATCATTCATGTGCATTTTCAACCAATAAGTTTGACCTTAGAGGCCTCGTGGATAGAAAAATGACTTTATCTCCTCTATGTTGTAGCATTTGTGAATTCATAAACACCTTCCTCTTTTGGTTGAGGTTGGTTTCTCTTCTTACCTCTATTGTATCTACAAATTCCGTTGTCATATCTATTTCCACCCACTTTGCTCTATGTGATTTAGTAGTTCTACGTCGTCCATGTCCTCTCTCCATGGCCTCCTATGGATCTTGTAATACACAACAATGACAATAGTCACATAACAGCTATATACCAAGACAATATTCTTGAATTTATCTTGTTAATAGACTCGCTTTTCATTAAGACGTACTATGAAAAACAAAATAGGACATTGCAACATTTTGTTCTTCAGAAAAAGTTTACATGCAGAATCTTGACAACTAGAGCTCAAGTCTTATGATTACAAGATGACTACAAATTCACATTAAAAAGACATTTATTTCATATTTGACCACCATAGTGTTGATTGACTATTGTAGTGGGATCATATCATTGCTATTGTCCAAATACCACCTAATGTTGTACTAACAATGATTTAGAATGTTTATTAGCAAGTCAATGGATTGATATGGGAATAAAGGGCAACCACCATATGATATAGGACTGTGACTAACAAAAATAAGGAAAGGCATTGCTAACATTATGAGTTAGGTAATCATTTATTATTAAAAAATGCTATTATAGCAACCACCTTAAAATTTTGCCTTGACTATTAATAGGGTATCAAAGATCATCTTTCAATGATTAGGATTGTTATAACTTATATAATTGTTGGTATATAGTGGATTACTATCATTATAGGGGGATGATATCAAGGACCATCATTATGCCTTGTTATAGTTGATGGACAATCATCCTAAGTATTGTTACAACCCAAAAGGTCTATCACAACCCCAAAGGACTATCACAAATATTATTAGGTCATCCAAACCATTGCTCCAATATTCACCATCATATGAATATCATAATTAACATTGTATAGGTTGTCATACCATGAGGAATAGGTAACAACCATAGGAGGTTTAAAAGAAACACTAGCAACATTAAATTATTGTCATAGTACACCTAGGATAGCTAGGTATGCATCCATAGAGTTATTACTATAAAATTGTCTCATTAATCTTGTGACCAGGTTAAGTCACTATCATAGTAACAATGTAGTTAGTCATCAATCAACATGTTGCCTTTGCATTTCAATGAGATCAATTCTTGAAAAATGACAATCTAGAGGTTAAAGAGACAAGTTGATACCTTACTTAAGTTGTCATGTTCTTGAAACCTTGTCACTATAAAGAGGAGATATCTAGAGAGTAATGTCACTAGGACATAACCAAGGCATGCAATATCATGAGCCATAGGGACAACTTAACACACCATCCAAAACTCCATTTGAACTAGCTACTATCAATAATTCACATTATTGGGGACTGTCATGAAGAAAACACCATGCATAGGACTGTCATAGTCAAAGTGGAGAGGATTGTCTAGTCATTGTATGACTGTCATAATAGCTAGTGGGTTAATTACCATGCTTCAACCTAAAATAGGTTAATGAGAACATAGAAATGAAAATTAGAATACCATAAGCATTGCCATAAGTTGCCAATATAGTCACACTAATTGGTGCTAAATTAGGTACACTTTGCACCGCCTTTGACGACCCAAAACGATTACATTTAGGCCTAAAAGTAGGCGTTAAATACACTGAGTATAGTACCAACTAGTAAATCAAAAACAAAAAAATAAAAACTTCCCGCCTGAATTTTATGAGAAATTTGATAATTACAGGAGAAAAATGCCGCATGAATTAGAGGAGAAAAAAGTAGAAAAACGCCATGTGAAGAGGGGAGACAAAAGGGAAAAACAAGCAAGTAGATGAGAAATTTGATTTAGTTTGCAACACCATAGGTAAGGTTACAATAAAATTTTTTCGTTCCCAAAAATATTTTTGTTTCGATTAAATGGAGAGGATTGTGAAGAAAGGGTTGTGAATATTGTTTTGTTTATAGGCGAATCATTCAAGTCTCATGTGGTTGCGAAGGAGGAGGGTAAAATTGTAGATGTTGCATTATTTCATCTACATCTGAGAGCAGTGAATGCATTTTTCAAACCCCAATGCCTTGGTTTGCTTATCATTCCCATCAATACCTTTCTTTGAAGACAACTTTCTCCCTTCCTTCCTAAAAAAGTAGTCGAGTGCTTTAAGACAAGTCGAGTGTGAGCAAACTAAAATTAGAGCTTTTGAGATGAGGGTGAGCAAACTAAAACATAGGTTGGTCAAGACAATACAAGGAGATAGGGATTTTGAGATGAGGGTGAGAAAACTAAAATTAGTCCTGAAACTATAGATTCTCTCCCAAGGCATCAATTGATTCATAGGAAAAACCTTGAGGAATACAGAAAAACTAGACGAAAAATTTCATACCTGGCAGTGTGTACTTCATTTGCCTCCATAGACTGAATGAAAATAATTTGCCCTAGGTTGCCTCAAAATGTCAAGCAATATAGGGAAGAGAGCAAAGGGAGCAGACTCTGTCCACAATGAGGTAATTCATTGTCAATTTATAGATTTGTAAATGTTTCCATTGTTTCTTTGATTTTTAGTTTTTAGTTTTTTATTTGTAAATTTAAAAGAAGAAATATATTTTATATATATATATATGGACATGAGACTGACAAAGATAAAGAGGCATTGGCTTCCATATTGGGGGTAGAGGCAGTGAACAAATTGGATGGTGTGGACTTGACAATGCTTGCCAGATACATAGAAAAATGATCTGGTAAAGCCCCTAAAACATTACAACCAAATCAACAGTGTCAAAAGGAATCAATTGATTCCCCAACCAGTCCTAGATCGAGTAAAAGATCCAGGAGGAAATCAATAACAATAACCTCTAAGAATGTGAAATGGGAACAAAGGCTTCCAATGTCCCACCCACTCCTGGGACACAGACTTCTTCGACCACCACGCCATGTTTTGCATCTTGCATTGGTACCTACGATACCAAGATAGAATACGATGTGGTTTCAGGGGAAGTCTGAATGACAGATGCTAGAAAAATGTTGGTGAATAGGTTGAAGGAATCATGCCTTCAATGGTTCAAAGACCATCTACATTTGCCATTCTCAAAGATACCCATGCACCTACAAAAAGTAGTTATCCAAGACATGGAGAATGAATTTGGCATAGGTTGGTCTGTAAAGAAGATAAAGCTATGAATGTCTCAAAACTGCAAGAGATTTCGGTGTAACCAAATAAAGAAGATAAAAAACTCCCTCCCGAGCAAAGGCTCAAAAAAAGGCCAATTGTTGTAAGTTTGAAAGTATGGAAAGAGCTTGTAAAAGCATATGAGAAGTTTGATGCATGGAGGAAGTCCGGTGAGGAGAGTATGCAGGTATTTGAATTTGCTCATAAGATTATATCAAATTTATTAAACAATTTTTAAATTTTATTTGTGCATAGTTAAATTGAATTAGTATATGTTTCAGGGCAAGGCCACCAAGGATAGGCTTGACAAACTTCGTGCCACGCATCACAGTGGCCAGAAAGGTTTACAGGCCTTGATCTATACATTTGTAAGTATATTTAATAAGTTAAATGATATTTTTTTTTATTTCCTAGGAAAAAGTAAATGATTGCATATTAATTAGTTTAACTAGTCCATGTGCCATGTTTTGACAGGACGAGAAATATGGCCAACATCCAAGTCAATTTGAAAAGGAAATGTTACAAAGCAAAAAGTGGACCAATTTTGTAATCTGGATGGAGAACGAGGTATCAATAGTTGACTTTCAATGACTTAGTTGGATATTGTTGTGTTAATATGTCAATTTGCATTTCTTGTTTAAGTTGTTTATTGACGCATAGGATGAGTTCTAAAGTGCTTATCTGTTGCCCCTAGATCCCACTCAATTGTCCCATTTTTTGTAGTCCTAGACATGTGCACATTGTTGGTTTTTGCTTTTGAATCAGCATTAGGGTTTGCCAGTTCTAATGCACAGGCAGATTCAACCAACTGAATACAGGAGGTTGCGTGAGCTCCTCCCCTTCACTTCTGGTTTTGCCGCACCAAGGGGGGTGTCCCTATTTGATAAAAGTATGACCTTGACTAGCTCAATGACAGAAAGATATAACTTGATAGCAATAGGCAGAATACTCTCACGTAAGGACCAAGATTTGTGTAACAAATCACAAGGTTGGCAACATTCTTGGACATAATGTCTGGTTAGGTATGAGAGCATGCAGAGGTTCCTAATCCTAATCCTACAACTAATAGGTGGAAGTGATGAGATGGGTTGAAATGGTGTTTGGAGTGATGGGACTTTCCTAGACCCATTGAACAGACAAATTCCCAAACCAGTGCCTTATCTGGGCAGCAGAGTCATATCTAAGACTGTAAATGTCTCCCCATGACAACATAAATTCATATCCAGAGGACCTGAGAATAATGCTACTGCCTGACAGCAACATGTCCAAGAAAGAGTATCATTAATGATCATGCTTAACAGATCCTATGATGCAATCTATTTCCCTTTGTATCTGATCAAAAGCCTATTTAACCACTCCTTGAGCAGACGTAATAAATCAGACACACAGTATGCATACACTGAAAAACTTGGAAGTCCTTGACAACCTTGTTTGAAAGGAAAACAAATGACATACAGGAGACAATCAGAAACAATACACACATAGGTGTTTTTCATTTAAAATCAATCTTCATAGAAGGTCATCACAGAGAAAATCATCATTTACAATCCAAGATAGATTAGTACACCAGACTAAGGACCAAGTCTGTAGCAAAAAATGCCTTTCAAAATGTGAACACCTTATGTTCAGAGTCAGAGCCGAAAGCCCAAAAAAACCTCCAACCTCTCAAAAGTAACACAGCCAAAACCATTTATACAGAACCGTGTACATTTAGCAATTAATTACATGGCCAGAAGTCAAAAATCTGCCAGATAAATCCATCAGAGGGAATGGCACTCAGAAGCCATCAATGCAGCAGACAAGGGAGACCTCGAGCCTTGCGCTGCCATCTGGGAGTCTTCACTCAAAAATCAGGCAACCTGATCATGTGTACGATCGCCCATACCCCCGCTACAGTCGCCATTGATGGCCCAACAACTCGCAACCATCGAGAAAACTATCGCTACGTTCAAATGGAAGTTTCCTGCCAAAACGCCCTCTTTGCAGGCTCAAACTACACAGGGGAATAATCCCACATGCACGATGCCGAGACCACACTAGCACTTTATAAACATAGCTACATGCATAATAGGTGTCAAGCATTTTGCCGCGCTCGACACATGACCCTTCGCCAAAAGCCCATCGGCCAAAACTACACCATCGGCTTGCCCCAAAAACCTCACCGATCTTAATCGTCTCACCGATGACACCTCCGCAAGCCTCTGTCGGCCAGCCATAGTCTATCGGCTAGCCTAAAAGCTTCCTTGGTTGATAGACCAACTCTCCCTGATTGCCACCAAAACACCCTCGTCGGCGAAACCTCCACTGTCGGCCCAACATCTGCCCGTTCACCCGACAGTCTATGTCATGCCGATGACCGTTCCAAATCCCTTGTCGCCAAGACATAGACCATCGGCACACCAATGAAAGCTCCCATTGACCTCAAAAGTCCTGCCGATGCCTACCTTTGCATTCCCCATTGGCTAGAGAAACACCATTGGGCCAACACATTCCATCCCTGTCGACATAGCCAGTCACACTGACCACCACACCATACTCAGGTCTTCGGCGAGACACATGCCATCGACACAACAAAAAAGACAATCGCCGATATGTCGAGTCATACCAACGCACCAATGAGCCACACTCTGCTCCTCTATCGGCCAAACACTCTCCATCGGCGGACCACAAAGCACTGCCCCCGATAGCCAAGGTCACTCCGATGACCGAACTTCTCGCTCCCATCGGCTAGACACACATCATCGGAGCAACTAAAAAAACACTGGCCGACACCCTTAGTCACACCGACGAACACCTCCCTAAAGCCTCCAACTTCCACATCGGCCAGAGAAGACCCATCAGCTAAGCACAAATCTCCCTCGCCGACACACATTGTCATACCGATGAACACAACACCCAAATCCCCATCGGCTAGAAAAATGATATCGGCAAAGGTCAAGACCCCTCTGCCGATAGCAAAAGTCTCACCGACGGTCCACTCCATACTCCCCTGTCGGTGTGACCTGCGCCTATCGGCGCCACAAAAAACTGCTTGGCCGACAATACTACACTCGCCGATAGATATCCATCGGCCAAACAAATGCCATCGGCCCAACATGAAACTCCTTCGCCGATAGCACAAAGTCTCCCCGATGGAAGAAGATATGACTGCTACCATCATGATTGCCAAGACAAATACAAACTCATGCCGGTGGAGAAAACATGAAGACCACCTCCTCAAGAACTATGATGCAGATGCTGAAAAACACTGAGGGGCCCCAAAACTTAAAACCTTTTGGATATTTTGGGATGGTGCCTGCATGAAAATTGCTAAATTAACTGACAGTGAATTCAGGCACCAACACACATGTCCTCCTAGTTACCTTATTGCAGTGTTGATAATTGAAATTTAGTCACTCTCATTATGAATGCACCTTTTTACCTTTACAGAACAATCATATAAGTGTGCATTTTGTCTCTATGCTTCCAAGTCTTCAAACTATCATATCAACTAGGCTTTAATCAATAGTCATCTTTTCCCATGCTTTTCCATCAAATTGTAGAAGGTATCCTTCATCGTTTATACGCAATAGGGATTGTTTAGAGGATTCAATGGGGGTATCAGTAATTACAGAAGTCTCCATCAGAGTTGTCTATTGCCTTTAGATTGTATGTACTCAAAAGTTCTTAATGAAAAGTAAGAGCCATACCAAGACAAGGGACACAGTAAGCATCTCCTCTATGGGATTGAAGTACCACTTCTCAATATTTGTTTTCTTGTATGTATGGATATACTCACTAAGGGTGAACCCACAATAAGCCTTGCAAACTCAAGGGGTTAAGAAAGTCATGCATGAATCAATAGTATAACTTATTACACATATTAAATGATTGTGTGGGTAAATGTTTCTTCCACCGTAATTAGGGTACAGGGGATTGGTTTATTAAATTCTTGTCCATTGCATTTTTTTACTAGCTCTACACCATACCAAAAATATGGTTCTTGAGGCACATAGTCAGCACCCTTAAATGTAAGATTTCTCTTAGATGACAAATGATTACTCTTATATCTTTGGGGACCTTTCTTGGTGCCATTAGGATCATAATGAGTATACTAGTCTTGTGCTTGCTTACAAAAAGTGGTTGCAATTAACCTAATCTTGTGGTCATTATCCACAACATTCTGTGTGTGCCATGCTATCTCATATGCTTAAGTTTAATGGGATAATAATGAACATATCCCTTGTTTGCTTGCCTCTAACTAATGGACTTAAGATCCCATGTTTGGATTCCTTATGAAGTCAGGGTGATTTGAAGGAAGATCAAAGTTGCACTCCAAGTAGATGAAAGTTGCACTC
The DNA here is from genome assembly GCA_027924645.1 of Cunninghamia lanceolata. NCBI lineage: Eukaryota > Viridiplantae > Streptophyta > Pinopsida > Cupressales > Cupressaceae > Cunninghamia > Cunninghamia lanceolata. Next base: position 7,838,475 of record BSBN01000460.1, read on the forward strand.
ATTTGTTTTCTTTCTTTTCTAATGAACATTTATTTAGAAGCCCTTTCCTACACCCAAATATTCAGTTTTAAACTCACTTGCATGGAAGATGCATTAAATGTATCAATTATATATGTTCCATGATTTAAATCCATTATTTTGTGGTTCTCAGTATGACAAAAAGAAGGATGTTGTTGCTTCGTAGACTTGTTGCACACCTTGCACTAGGTCCACAGACTGGTGGAATGGTATTCGAGGACACAATGGCTCTCATATCAGATTTTTTTGCAAGGAATCAATTTAAAATGGTCTGAGGCCTAGATTTCATTCCAACCTAGGATTCCATCACAATAATGTCATATTACAGTCTTTAGATATGTGTATAGTTTATGTGCATGGTAACAACCATTTAGTAATAATTCCTCACACACAACACTATAACTAAGATGTGTGAATGCCCTAAAACTATACAAGTTCAGTCCAAACACTATCATAAGATCATGCTTGATAAGATCACAGATACATCATAGTTTAGGTGTGGGTAGGACTTCCTTAGTTTAGCCCTAACTATGCATTGTAGTAGAATCATTATATTGACCATTCCAAGTTTGGACTAGCAGGACAATGGAGTTTCAAGACCCTTTCCAGCCAAGGGAAGGTTGATATAAGAATTTTGAGGGACCTGGGTAGTGATAGTCATATAGGACTGGGTTTGTGTTATGTTTGGAACTCATAAAGTCTTGAGGTCTTCTTAGAGGGGTGATATGTGACTAGGGTATGAAGACTAGGACTTTGTATGTAATCTTAAGCCCTCCTTTTGGATTTGTTGGAAGCCTTCTTCACTGATACATAAGGACTGTCAAGACTCCTATGATATTGAAATCACAAAGGAGATAAATATTATTAGGCCATCACCCAATGGAGAAGGGATTGTCATAAAGAGCATGACGGTGTTACCTTGTCATAGTCACAAAGGGGATAGTCTTTGTGGTGGTAATTAAAGTCACTAAGTTTACATCCACCTTCCTAGGGTCTACAGAAATGCCTGAAGTTGAATATGCCTATTTTAAAGATCTTGCCATGAGTATTTTCCATGCTTTTACCCTTCTAATGATCTGAAGATTGAATTTAAAGGTGTGGAAATTATTGACTAACCTTACTACTGTCATAGTAAATTTGCTAGCATGCAAGACAATCATGAGGTTTGTCTTGTTTTATTCAAGATTTATATAATCTTCCTTATTGATAAGATGGGGGTCTTCTATTCCCAAATTGTCTACAACAAAATACCAAGGAAGACCTCCCCAATCCTCATCTCAAGTTTCAAATGCACAATGAAACGATGGAGGACAATCATAACTGTCATAATAGTACATTAGCATTTTTTTTCTCAAGGTGGCCCTTGAGACTACCAAGGGGATGGATATAGAGTTGGGATTATGGTTTTTATTTAAAAACCTTGTGTCATTGACCTAATATTTATTTGTGGCAAGGATCCCAACAGTCTAAAGATTACAAATTGTTGTCAAGAAGGGACTGTCATAGTTAAGTGTGGTACAGTGATATAATTTCATCTTGGTTGAGTATTGTATAAATCTCAAGCTATTTAGAATGCATGGGGTATTAGGGTGTGGTATCACTATATAGGTAACCATCAAGTGATTTCTTCAACCCAATCTTAGCCTATATAGTACCCAGTGTGAAGAGCAAGATAGTGTTGTCCAAGAACCTTGTTACAGTCACAAATGAGGGCACTCTTAGCTATTGTAACCATAGTTGGAATCCCTTGTTGTTACCATAACATATGTGACCTAAACCCATGACTCTATGAGTATGAGTTGTTTGAAACTCCTATGAGAAGATCCCACTATGGGAATGAATCATAATTCAGTGTTAAGTAGGATTGTTGTCATTACAAAAAATCTAGGGCACTCATTGTATCCTCTCATTGCCATCATAGAATTAATGCAACTATAGTTTTCAATACCAAAGAGATGGAATTGATGGTAACCATAAGGTTTGTGTTGACTAGTCTCAATCATCCATCCCTCGATGGTAAAAAATAATGTCCCAAAGGAGACAATAATGATGATACAAATGCAGACACAAAATAAGACCACTTTATATTCTTCTATTTTAGAGGACTGTCTCTACATTGCTGGTCTAGATTAAGGAAGACACGATTTAAGAGTTCATTGGATTTGATGGCTATAATCCATTCATTAAATCCACACAAGGTGGCATGGTCAGGTTTCTGAATGATTAAGTCCCCCTTTGTCAGATGTTGTAGTTGCAACTGCCCTGTTAGACATGTATACAAAATGTGGAAGCATAGACAAGGCACATGAACTGTTTGATAGAATGCCTCAAAGAAATGTGGTCTCATGGACTACAATGACTGCAGGATATGCCCAAAATAGATTTGTTGAAAAGGCTTCAGAAATTTTAAAGCAAATGCAATTGGCTAGTGTAAAGCCAAATTCCACAACCTTTGCCAGCATCCTCCCTGCCTGTGTCAAAATGGGAGCTTTGGAATAGGGTATGGACATCCATCAATACATAAAGGATAGATGAATATTGTCAGATATTGTAGTTGCAACTGCCCTATTAGACATGTATGAAAAATGTGGAAGCATAGACAAGGCACATGAATTGTTTGACAGAATGCCTCAAAGAAATGTTTTTTTTTGGGTAAGCACTACCAAATATGGGGGTAGCTCCCTATATTAAAATATTATAAAAAAAGTTACATAGAAAGCTGAGGCATTACATCTAGTGATATATATAACCTATGCCTTCAGCAATATCAACCATCCTATCTATTACATTTTTATCAATCAGACCTAGGTTGACTTCCAGGAATTTCAAGAAATCTCCTATGTTATTTTCTTTCTCCATGCCCTTTTTGTAGAGGGCCCAGGCTTTGTGTAGCTTCACCTTCTTCTTCTCCTCATTTAGGCTGAGGGTGGTAAGAGCAAATGCCTATTCAGGCTCCACTGCCACACCATCCATGGCAGTCCTGACCATGTCCATCAGATCTTCCCTCACCAATCTCATCGCAACTCTTAGCCCCCAGAGCCTTGCTCCCATAACCTATACATAGTTCTGGAAAAAATGTTCTAGACCTTGTCCATCATGCGTGTGCCCTCCAATCCCAAGGATCACCATTCCATGTGCGGGATTTTGCCACCTATGGGAAGGTGGTACATTCACATCATTTGGACCGCCTCCATTTGCAAGTTTGTTCTTAGAGTCTACCATCAAATCTTGCTTGAGGATTCTCCTGCTTCTCCTATGGAGGCCTCTTGTTTTATAGAAGCCTTGAGAGGCTTCATCAAAGCCTGCAGATCCCAAGGCTAGCAAATGAGTGGACGGACTATGTCGAGCCTGCAACTAATTTGCACTTTAGGAGTAATTTTGTACTCATTCCGCCTGCCTCCATTCAAACTCACTTCCATCCTTGCCTCCTTACACCAAATCCCAGGTAAGGATTTTTTGACTTCCTCTTGCCTTCAAGAGATTGATGTGTGACAAACCTTGCACTAGTAATTGATAGGAACATCCTTTCACTTTTGCAGTAGTGGACAATTTCATGAGTCTCATGACACTTTTGCAGTAGTGGAAAATTTTATGAGTCTAATAGCTTGAGCTCCTACCACTAGATAGTTTGTAGTTGTATGCCCCTTAGTGTGACACTTTGTTCATCATAAACATAAAGGATAGAGGAATTTTGTTAGATGTTGTAGTTGCAACTACCCTGTTAGACATGTATGCAAAATGTGGAAGCATAGACAAGGCACGTGAACTATTTGATAGAATGCCTCAAAGAAATGTGGTCTCATGGATTGCAATGATTGTAGGATATGCACAAAATATGGAATCATAGACAAAAAATGTGAACTGTTTGACAGAATTCCTCAAAGAGATGTCATCTCATGGAATGCAATGATTACAGGATATGCACAAAATGGATTTTGCAAGGACGCTCTCAAAATCTTTGAATTAATTAAGTACTCTAGAACATATCCTAACATTGTAAGCTTTGCTTGTATTCTAGGTGCATGCAACCATGCATGTTTAGTGGATGAGAGCTGTACATACTTCAATCACATTTGTAACCCTTATTGCAGTACACCTACAATTGATCATTATGTGTGCATGGTTGACCTTATTGCCTGTGCTGTCTATCTTGAAGACACCATAAACTTTATCTTTCTTTCTAAATCCCCAAATTTGCTCTATTCTCGCTCACATTGAAGACCTGTGAGCGGGAATAGGGCTAACATTTTTTCTTTCTAAAATCAGCTGGATAAAGCCATATTTCTAACTTCATTTTTTTTTCCAAACAATATAGACCTTTATCTTAAGGTTACTCATGAACTTAAGATAAATAATTATTGAAAAAAAATGGTGCATTCTTTAATGACATGTAAGAGAATTTAATCAACTGCTACTTAAAAACTCTTTAATGTTTCTGTCTAATGTAGGTTATTAGATTAAATAGTGAAAAAGAACATACATGGACCAAGAAATTTGTGGCACATAAGGTTATGCAATAGAATTTACAGTTGATAGTTAAATTTATAACAAATATTTTTATGATCTTTACTAACGTTTATTAGAATTGTTGCATGTTTTACATCATTGGAATGACATATTAGCGGTAACTTTTTTGAAATTTTATTATGGTATGTGCACTTTGATATGATGTAATATGATTATGGTTTCATTTAATATGTTGTAATATTAGATATATAATAGAAAAATAAATTATTTCATGAAATAAATAACAACTTTTCATTTTAAATGTTTTTTTTTGGTAGAACACGGGTCTACCAAAAGATCAAGATGATCCTCATGATAGAGATCTAGATTATGTTGGTTTTGGTACAGATCACATGGAAGAGGATGATGATGATGCAGATATAGAAGACACTGAGGCTGATGATGATGATGATGACGACGACGATGATCATGATGGTGATGAGACAGTTGCTAGTAGTAGCCAGTGACATTCATGATCATATAGACTGCATCATGGATCATTGTTGATATATTGTTATGATGCCTCTTTTGATGGTTACTATCATATGCATCATTTTCATGGCCTGCAGTACCATATTAATGAGTTGTATCATAAATTTATGTATCATTTTGACTTATATCATTTGGACATGTATCATCTTGACTTGTATCATTTTGAGTTACATAATTTATCATTTTTACTTCTATCATTTTTACATGTATCATTTTGACTTATGTCGACTGTTGGACATGTATCATTTTGACATGTTATTGATCTACTGGCATATTTGATTTTCACTTGTTTTAGTTATATATGATGATGATCTTATCAGTATTGACTTGTCAATTTATATATATTGAAAGTGGTCGATACTTTTTGGATGGATATTTATTATGTATGATGATTTCAATTTAATGCTCAGGATGGATGTTGTCAAATTCAATTAAATTATATATATTTGACTCACTTGTTTTAATTATAGATGATGATCATGTTATAATAATTATATTGTTATTTAATCATATGAGTTAAATAATTAAATTACGTACTCTATAATCATATGAGTTATTTAAGAGGCATGATATATTTAACTAATTAAATTGAAATAAAACATATTAAATTAATAAATGTAAGCAAAACAAGAAGCATTTTTAGAAGCAAAAAAGGAAGCAACAATGGAAGCCAAACTAGAAGCAAACAAGAAGCAATCTTGGAAGCAAAACTTGGCGTTATCTAGGAAGCAAAAACAGAAGCAATTCAGGTAGCAAACAAAGAAGTAATAATGGAAGTAATTTTAAAAGCAACAAAAGATGCAATAATAGAATCCATATTAGAAGCAACAAAAGATGCAAAAATGGAAGCAAAATTGGAAGCAACAAGTGACGTTATATCAGAAGAAAAACTAGAAGAAAATTTGGAAGCAAAATTGGAAGAAAAAGTGGAAGAAATAGTGGAAGCAAAATTGGTAGCAAAACTAGAAGCAAAACCAAATGCAAAATTGGAAGCCAAACTGGAGGTAAAACCGGAAGCAAAACCACAAGCAAAATTGGAAGCAAAATTTGAAGAAAAACTAGAAGCAAAATTGGAAGCAAAAGTGGAAGCAAAACTAGAAGTAAAATTGGAAGCAAAACCAGAAGCAAACTTGGAAGCAAAATTGGAAGCAAAATTGGAAGCAAAACTGAAAGCAAAACTAGAAGCAAAATTGGAAGCAAAACTGGAAGCAAAACCAGAAGCAAACCTGGAAGCAAAAGTGGAAGCAACAAAATCCGGTGCTAAACCCGACACTAAAACCTAACGCTAAACTTGATGCTAAGTCTGGTGCAAAAGTGAAATGCAATTGGGTGTCGAGTTTGGAATTGGCAAAAGTGTCCAATTCATGAACTCAAATGCACTAAATTCTAGCACTATTTTAGGCACTAATTACCTCTTTTGTTGTAGTGCAAGGAGATTGCTACTCTTAAGACCAAGGTGACTGACTTGGAGAAGAACTGGAGGGTGATGGTGATCTTCACTGCTAAAGTGTTGCATCGTTTGCTACTTCCCTTTTGGTGCTGCAAGAGCTGGAGACCAAGATACATGCAATTGGTGTTGACTATATGGGTGATTACGAGGAAATGTTTAAATTCCTCACTCAAGACAAGCTAATATTTTCCCTTAGTTTCTCTTACTTTCTTAGTTGTTTTGGGTTTTTTATTAAGTATTGTTTGTCGTCTATGAACTCCAGTTTTGGTATCAGTTGTTAATCTACTACCAATGTGTTGTTTCTGGCCAATGTGGGCCTTTTTTGCTCTACCCTTTGGGTTGTTTTTGTAAAGGGATCTAGATCATTTTTTCCAACTTAATAAAAAACAAGCAATACTAACATCTTAACCCAAAAATTTCATTCTAAGTTAGCACCACTAAGCATGCTCCTAGTTGTTTCCATTAATGTCATGTTATTCTCTTAGCAACCCCATTTTCCCATGGTGTTTATGGAGTTATTTTCTATTTAATTATTCCATTCTTTTTGCAAAATTCCTCAAATTATTTAGAGAAGAATCCCCCCCATTGTTAGTTCTCAGAACTTTTATCTTCCTATCCTTATGATTTTCAATAAACTTACCTTAAATTATTTAAATATGTGTTAAAAACTTTAGATTTATGCAAGTTAGGAAGTAAACCCAAGATCTTATAGAGAAATCATCTATGAAGGAAAGATGATAGAGATATTTTTCAAGTGATGGTACATAACTAGACCAAAAACATCACTATGTATCAACACTAAAACGTTAGTTGGTAGATAGTGCCACTTGAAGAAAATTTACCCTATTTTATTTTCCAAACACAGTGCTCATAGAAACCAAATTCAATAGAATAATTACCAAGAACCTAAACCATATCTTTATGTTTCAAATATTTCAGTCCCTTCTCTCCTATATGGACCCATTTTCTACAATTCTACAACATTGATTTTTTAGTAGGTTTAGTTACATTTGTATGAGCCATGGAAGAGTTACATAAAGCACTAGTATTCAGCTTAAACAATGTTACTACTTGAATACCCTTTCCCAAAATGAGAATCCCCCTTGGACCATTTTAAAATCATATTTTTCAAAAGTAATATGTAAACCACTAGCATTCATCTTAGAAACAAAAATAGGTTTCTAGCTAACCCTAGAATGTGCAATACATTATAAATATTCATAACTCTACCATCACTAAATAAAAAATTAACCTTTTCATGGCCGACAATGTTGTGAGAAGTTTTGCCACATAGAAAAACTTCCTCCATTGCACATTCCATAATCTAAGTATCACTCTATTTATGAGGAGTCATGTGAAATGAAACACTTGAATCAATGATCAACCATGAGTCATCACTAGAATGAATGCTAGAACAAGCTATAAAAATATCATCACTAACATCATCTTCATTTGTGGATTTATTTGCAAAGGAGTCTTTAGTTTTATCCTTTTTATACACTCCTTTACATTGACCATTTTCCACAATTCCAACACTTGACTTTATCTACTTTCTAGGGGACTTAGACCTACCCGTTGACTTGGACTTATTTTTATCATGTGATGTATTTCCCCCCCTCCTTTAGACTTCCCTCTTACATATAAGGCATATTTAGAGGATTCATCAATAGACTTTCTCCTTATTTCTTCAATTGGTAGAGTTGATATAACTTAGATTCAAGTTTTAACTTCAAAGATATACTACTAATACATAATGTGATTATCCCTTGAATTCTAAGGCAATAAGTAAAACAAAGTGATATATTTTTCCTCTACGTCCATTTTTATATCTATGGAAACTAGTTGACTCATTACTGCATTAAATACATTTAGATGCTTAGTTACAAAGTCTCTATCATGAATCTTTAAGGAATGCAACATTATTTTCATAAACAAATTATTTACAAGATTCTTAGTTTGATACAATGCAATAATTTTATACTATAAACTTTAACGTTTTCACTTGAAGCATCGATTAGGACTAAATCAAAAGGGCGTAAGCTAATAGTATACCTTTTTATACTATATAACTTATCCCATTCATCTTGATCCATTCTTGTAGGTAGGAACCAAGAATAAAAGTTACTATAATCTAATTATCTCTTTCCACTAAAAGATCTTCCATTTTCAACATCCACAACTTGAAATTTTTCCCATTAAAATTCTCAATCTCAACTATTGAGGTGTTGTCCATGACTGCTTATTTTCAAATTTGATCTCCACCCAACATGAGTTCTACCACTACAAATAAATCAAAAAACACAAGAAAGGTGTCTCCTTCACAAGATCAAGTTGAAATGAAGCTCTGATACCAAATGCTTATTTTATAGTGTTTATTCTTCAATTGTGAATATAAAAGTAGATTGTATTATATTTCTACTCTAAATCAGAAATTAGACTTAATGGAATTTAAATAAATAATAGAAGAAGTGAGAATATAGAATAGAAGATAAATGAAAACAAATATATCATGGGAAAACCCTTCCAGGTAAAAAACATGGCCTCAAATGTTGATCTCAATATTTAACTTCATATAAATCTTATAATAGATTGAGAAGACCCATAAATGATGTAACCTTTGTGTCAACACTTCAACAACATGCTAATAGCTAATCCCAAACACAAAATATACAAAGGTTGCAATACCGTCAAAATCGATGCCAACTCACCATGCCAAGGGATACATTTATAAAGTTTTACCATATAGGAGCAATTTGTGAAATTTCACTAAAACTATGGGCTTCCCAAGGGGGCACCCAACTGATGGTCAAGATGACAATGTAAACCTATGTGCTCCATGTTTGGAAGAGGTAATTCCTCTTCCAAGATACATGTGCATGCATTACCCAAAAGAGACAAGCCAAGATGTCTTTTGAAGTCTAGTTTGTAACCCAATATAATGTTCTCTTACACCCATTGTAATATATTTTCAAGTTTTAGAGTATGGGTGATCCCATAATAATGTGTCCACATTTTGGTTTAAGTGGGACAATAAAATAAACATTTTAAACCAAATTTTTACATTTTAATACTTATATCAAGCAAACCATTAAGAATTTGAAGATAATGTGAAGTTCTAGTGATTTTTCAGATTTTGTGTGTAGATTCTAAATATATTTTCTTAATAACTTATTTTTATACTTTTTACTATTTTTAATCAATAATATTTATTCCATAATGCATAATATTTTTATAAATAAGATAAATTCATAATTTCTTAAACATGGATCATTAACACCAGTTTTTTCATAACTTTTTTGTTTCATATTTATTTATTAATAGTTTAATTCAAATTAATTATAATTTAGAGCAATCTTATTCCAAAATGTGTAACTTTTTTGAATACATCTAGAAAATCTTCGTAAAACAAGGACATTAATATAGAGTGCACACACACACACACATAGATATATCTTTTCTACCTTTTTTAATTTTTCTACATGCATCAACAAAGACCTTTATGTTTGGTAAAAAACTTATGTTCACCAAAGAATAGAAAATAAAAATATTAATTAAATAAAATATATTTAAAATTATACTTTTTGTAAAGCTTACTCAAAGGGCTATGATCCTACAAAATTGCAATGTCATGTTGACTCTGTTTGATGATCCACCCTTGCTTTGAAATACAAATTTCTTCTAAAAATTATGAGTAGAAAGAGGATGGCATCAAAAAGGCCTTTGAATAAAGCTATCAAGTCTTTATTTGAAGGTACCTTCATTCATTTGAAGGTTCCTCAAATAAATGATTTTGAACATAAAACATTTAGAAATGAAAATAGGCCTTCATTTGAAGGTGTTTAACAATTTTTTGCACCTTGGACCTTTTTTTTCCCCATCCCACAACTAGGACACACTATTGTGAGATCACCCATATGTCTTATATGGAATCTTGAGATTCCCTTTGTCTATGGTGCCCCATTTTAAGAGGGCCCAACATTACATATGAAATATTAAATATTTAGAATTATTCATAAAACTTTAAAAAGTGGTACAACACCTAATCCCAATAAAAATATAGAGAATAAAAGTGCATGCCTTGCCTTTTTACCTTCTTGTTTCACACCACTTTTGGCTTTATTGTCAATAAATTATCTTGATGATCAAATTGTCTTATTTTATGCATAATTTGACCAATAGATCACCTGCATTTATATATTTACATATTTTTTATGTTTCATTAATAATTTATCTCATTATTTATTTCATCATGTATACCCATTTAGCTCAACATTATACATCATTATATATTATTTACACAATATTACACAACATTAATATATTAATATATCAATTTAGGATAAATTATGATTGCATTTATACTCATCACTCTTTTTCCTTATTTTGTTAGTTATATTAATATACTATTGTTACATATGTTCATTTGATTTTCATTTTTTTTTTAACATTATACATAAATATTATGTAACGACATATATCAATATAGTTCATTATTTCATATCTATAGTCAAGATTGATATACATTATATTAATATGTGTATATACATCCATATATTATTATGATTGCATTTACTTTTACCTTTACCCTCTATTTTACATCATGAAATCACCATTGTATTTATGCATTCTTGTTGTTTGTCTCTTCTTTTTTACAAAAAGTTGGTCCCAATCTTTTATCATTTTATTTATCCATATATACCAGTATTATACTTCATTACTCAATATTATTATAGCCTCACATATCAGCATTTATGTATTTTTATAATTTCTTTCATTCTCATCATTATTGCATATCCATACATTCATTGATAGACTAATATATTAATATCACCTATTTATTTCCAATTTCTTTATCCTTCATTTATAAATGAGTATGTGTAGTTATATATCACTCTTCATAGATCAATATTATATCTTGATGCAATATTGTTATATTTAAATAATGATTATCCACTTATCTATATTATTATGGTTGTATTTTCTCATCATTGTTGTGTCTCCTAACTATATTTTTATCTTATGCATTCCTCGATATAGATTTATATATCACATATCAATAGGAAACAGGGATAGATCTAGTATTTCACATTATTCATATAGTCATAAATATCATTAATTGTATAAGGCTATATTTTCTATTATATATTAGTATTATATATCTTTATATTGACATTTATATTATTTCATTATATTGCATGTATGCATTTCATTGTCTTTTATATTTTTGTAAGGAAATAAAGACCAACGGACACATCTTTTCCCACCAATTGCTTGACCTTTCACATTCCTCTTGTGATGTATAACGAAGCATTATATATGCTTGATATCTCATTGTAAAACACAATTTGATTATCAATACAATTCCTCTGCTCAGTGTGGATGTAGCCAAGTTTGGTGAACCACGATAAATCTGGTGTCTCATTTTCTGTTTGCTTTCTAATTACATCTGTGCGCTGTTTTTACTTCTCTTTCTGCAATTGAGTTTTACTTTCAGTCCTAACAATTGGTATCAGAGCTGTACGGTGACGGTATAGCTGATTGCGAAAATCGGTGTTGGATTTTCGAGCCATGGAGGAACTGAAGATTGAGAAATTCTCCGGTCAGAATTTTGGACTGTGGAAAGTACATATGGAGTCTTTGCTGATAAAACAAGACCTCTCATTGGCACTTGAAGGGGTAGCAAAGAAACCAAGCTCAATGACGGATGAAGAGTGGGACAAGATGGATAAGAAGGCAAGAGCTACGATTTTCCTCTCGCTGTCCAGCAATGTGTTGTTTAATGTTTCAGCGGAGAAGACTTCAAAGGAGCTATGGGATAAACTTTGTAAGATGTATGAGATGGCTTCAGCATCTAATAAAGTTTTTATCATGAAAAAGCTTTATAACCTGAAAATGAAAGAAGGCAGAATTATGTCTAACCATTTGAATGAGTTTAATACCTTACTTACCCAACTAACTTCGGTGGAGATAAAGTTGGAAGATGAAATTAAAGCAATCCTGCTACTATGCTCATTGCCCAACAGCTGGGAAGGTGTTGTGATGGCCATAAGTACTTCAGCTTCAGCCAAAACAAAATTGGTGTTTGATGACGTAGCAGCTACACTCCTTAGTGAAGATATGCGTAGAAAGAATCAAGAAATATCTTCTGGTGAAGCCTTAACTGCTGTTAGTAGAGGAAGGCCTCATAATAGAGGCAAAGACAATAACAGAAGAAGATCAAAATCAGCGAAGAGGTCAAAATCCAAGTGTAGAGTTGGTGACTGTTGGTTCTGCGGTAAGCCCGGTCACAACAAGAAAAATTGTTATTCCTATAAGAAGGCGCAAGAGAAGGTTAAAGACAGCGAGGTCAATGCTGTTTATGACAAGGGTGATAATATTTTGGTTTTGTCCGTAAGTGAAACCACTTCAGCTTCATGGGTTCTAGATTCGGGCGCATCCTTTCATGCCACCTCTTGCACGGATGCCTTCTCTAATTATCAAGGAGGACAGTTTGGGAAGGTTTACTTGGGGGATAACAATTCATTAGACATCATTGGTAAAGGTGATGTTCTCCTACAATCTAAAAATGGAAGCAAATGGCTTTTGCAAGATGTTAGGCATGTCCCAAAACTGAAAAAGAATCTGATTTCTATAACCCAATTGTTCTCACAAGGCTGCAATACTACCTTCTATCCAGATTCATGGAAGGTTACTAAAGGTGTCATGCAGATTGCCAAAGGAAATAGAGAGGGTAGTTTATATGTTTTTGAGAATGACTCTCAAGTGGGAGCTGCTATGACAGTGACGGACAGCGAAACTGAGTTGTGGCATCAACGGCTTGGACATATGAGTAGAAAAGGTCTTGAAGTCATGATCAAAAGAGAACAACTACTAGGGTTGAAATCCGTGGATTTGGATTTTTGCCAACATTGTCTCTACGGCAAGCAGAAGCGGATCAGCTTCATAAAGACGGGTCATGAGAAGAACACCTCACCTTTGGAGCTAGTTTATTCAGATGTTTTTGGGGCAACTGAGGTAACTTCTCTTGGAGGTGCTAATTATTTTTTAACTTTCCTTGATGATTGCACTAGGAAAGTTTGGATTTTTATGCTTAACAAAAAATCTGAAGTGTTCAGCAAGTTCAAAAATTTTAAAGCTCTAGTTGAAAATCAGAGTGGGCATAATATCAAGTGTTTGCAAACTGATAATGGCGGTGAATTTTGTTCATTAGAGTTTGATAGTTTTTGTGCTGACAATGGTATTCGAAGAATCAAAGTTGTTCCTTATACACCGCAAAAAAATGGGGCTGCGGAGAGGCTAAACAGAACAATTTTGGAAAAAGCACGGTGTATGCTTTCCAATGCTGGACTGGGAAAAGAATTCTGGGCAGAAGCTTGCAACACAGCAGTTTACCTCATTAATCGAGCTCCCTCATCTCGGTTAAATCTTGACATTCCTGAGGAAAGGTGGTTGGGCAAGCGTATTTCTTATAGTCATCTACGGGTGTTCAGATGTGAAGCGTTTGCTCTTATTCCTCATGAGAAACGATCCAAATTGGATCCCAAGTCGCAGAAGTGTATCTTTGTTGGGTATGGCGAGGATCAGTATGGATTCAGGTTGTGGGATCCCGTCGCCAAAAAGGTCACTCGCAGTCGGGATGTCGTCTTCAACAAAAGAGTTTTCCCAGGTTTGCACAGAGATAGTACATCTTCAAAAGAATATGTTAATATTGATTTGTTTGATAATGGTGTTTCTTTTACACAGCCATTAAATGTAAGTTCGGCATCTTTAAATGGTAGCACCCCTGTTGTGCACTCTACCCAAACATGTTCGCTACCTCTAACTCCTACACAGCAACCTTTTTCAAACCCCACAGCTCACGTTGGAAGTGATTTAACATCTATGCTACCTCCCTCACATCCAACGCAACCTTCTTTGCATAGTTCGCTACCTTTATGTGTAACGCAGCCTCTTCAAATAGTAAAAGGCACACTTGTAGCTGACGTTGGAAGTAGTTTGACTTCCTTAGCTTCCACGCTGTCCTCCATAAATCCCATGCAGCCTCTAACTCAATCATTGCCTTTAGCATATGCAATGCAGCCCTCATTAAACTCATCGCTGCCTCCCACCACTCACACGCAGCCTCTGATAAATACTATGCAGCCTCCTTTGGATAGAGCGCTGCCACATGTGTCATCGCAGCCTCATATGGCCCATACACTGCCTCCAGTACATTCTCAGTTTTTGTTGCCTCAGCCGATTGGTGTGCAGGGGCAGAACATTAGAGAAATAGCACAAGGAAATATACAGATGCAAGGGACTGTGCAACAAGGAAGTGTTCAGAGGCAGAGTCATGAAGACATTGTTCAGAACAAGGCTAATTTGCAAAATGACATAGCAAATATTCAAAACCAGTTACACAGAATGAATCTAGATGATTCAAATTTGCAAGAGGAGGTTTCTCAGTTAAGGAGGTCTACCCAGGAGAGGAGACGTCCTTCTAAATTTTCTGATTATGAGTTATTATATTCAGAGGAGGCACAGCCAGAATCATTGATTTCTAATCAACCTAAACCAGCTACCTATAAACAGGCTTGCAAGGCAGTTGATTCTTCAAAGTGGCAAGAAGCGATGCAAGATGAAATGCATTCATTGCAGGCTAATAACACTTCGGATTTAGTGCCACTTCTGCTTGATCGAAGACCCTTGAAGAATCGTTGGGTATACAAGTTGAAAGAGGAAGATGGAGGCAACAAGCGCTATCGCGCTAGACTGGTTGTCAAGGGGTATGATCAACAGAAAGGCATAGATTTTAATGAGATTTTCTCACCAGTTGTGAGAATGACCACAATCCGGGCAGTTTTGGGTTTGGTTGTAGTTTGGGATCTTGAACTTGATCAGTTGGATGTTAAAACAGCGTTTTTACATGGTGATGTTGATGAAGAGTTGTACATGGAACAGCCGGAAGGATTTAAGAAATAGGGACTGGAACATCTTTATTGCAGATTGAAGCGCAGCTTGTATGGGCTCAAGCAAGCCCCGCGCCAATGGTATCTCAAGTTTGATCGCTTTATGACTAAGAATAACTTCTTGAGATGTGAATCAGATCCTTGTGTCTACTATAAGCGACTTCCTAATGGTGAGTTTGTCATTCTCTTGCTCTATGTTAATGACATGTTGGTAGCCGACATAAGTATGAAAATTGTTTCTGAATTGAAGTCTCAATTAGCTAAGAGATTTGCTATGAAAGACTTAGGCCCAGCCAAGAAGATTCTTGGAATGACCATCACTAGGGATAGACAAAAGAAGGAGATCATGTTGTCACAAAAGGCGTACATTGACAAGGTTGTAGACAGATTTGGTATGGCTGATGCAAAGGTTGTTTCTACTCCTCTTGCTGCCCATTTTCATTTATCTTCTGATTTGTGTCCAAAAACACAAGAGGATAAAGAGTTTATGCAAGGTGTTCCTTATACATCAGCTGTTGGTAGCATTATGTATGCTATGATCTCTACTCGTCCCGATATTGCTCATGCAGTGGGAGTTGTGAGTAGGTTCATGAGCAATCCTGGTAAGCCTCATTGGGAAGCTGTCAAATGGATATTAAGGTATCTTAAAGGTACTTCTGATTATGCTTTGTGTTTTGGTGGCAATAAGGCACAGCTGCAAGGTTTCACTGATTCTGATCTTGCTGGAGATTTAGATAAGCGGAGATCTACTACTGGCTATGTTTTTATGTTTGTTGGAGCTGCCATTAGTTGGGTCTCAAGGCTGCAACATTCTATTGCTCTTTCTTCTACCGAAGCTGAGTACATGGCTCTTTCCGAAGGTGCTAGGGAGATGATTTGGTTACAGCAGTTGTTTGGTGATTTGAAATGTCAACAAAGTGACTATGTTTTGTTTTGTGATAGTCGCAGCACCATTTTTATGGCTCATAATCATTCATCTCAGCGTCATTCTAAGCATATTGACATACATGCTCATTTCATTCATCATGTAGTTGAAGAGGGCAAGTTACAAGTTGCAAAAATTGACACAAAGGTCAATCCGGCAGACTTTTTCACCAAGGTTGTTCCCAAAGAGAAGTTCGAATGTGCCAGGACTTCTCTTGGTCTTGTTAAGAAGAAGTAATCAGAAGTTTAGAGCAGGGGAATGATTGGCGAGTTGCAGCATCTGTTGACCTTCAAGTGGGAGATTGTAAGGAAATGAAGACCAACAGACACATCTTTTCCCGCCAATTGCTTGACCTTTCACATTCCTCTTGTGATGTATAACGAAGCATTATATATGCTTGATATCTCATTGTAAAACACAATTCGATTATCAATACAATTCCTCTGCTCAGTGTGGATGTAGCCAAGTTTGGTGAACCACGATAAATCTAGTGTCTCATTTTCTGTTTGCTTTCTAATTACATCTGTGCGCTGTTTTTACTTCTCTTTCTGCAATTGAGTTTTACTTTCAGTCCTAACAATTTTATATACACCAATATTATATATCTATATAGTTCAATGTTATATATGATTGTGCAACTTTGATATATTCAATATCTCACTATATATATTTTCCAATTTATATATCCATTTATTTATTTATAACTTTATGATTGTACTTAGATGTTAGAGTAAATGCATATTTACTTAAGTTTTACTTAGGTAGACTGGTTTAGTTGCATTTAATTTATTAAATTAGGAAATTAGTTTTCTTTCCCGTAGGGTGGTTTTTTACCTGTGTGGGTAGTTTTCCCACCCATCATTTCATTTTCTTGCCTTTATAAGGCACCTTTGTACAAGAATGTAAATTATCTCATATCAAGCATTCCTCTTTGGTAAAATAGCTTAGCTTCTCTTATTTGTGAAGGTCTCTGTGCAATTGGTTTTCCTAGGAATTTATTACTCTATCACGGTATCAGAGCCTCCTAGTTTGCAATATCTTCCATGAGAGTTTTTGTCTGAGAGTTGTGGCTGGAGATCTGTGAGATCATTATTTTCTGAATACATTTAGAAGAATGTTCATCTTTATCAATTCAGTTGTTAGACATTGAGTTTGCTGTTTAATTTTGAAGGCCTTTGAAGCAAGGAGGCTTCATTATTTGCAGGCTGGTGAATGTTGCAGCCTCCTCCCTGCATATTAATTAACATTTGATGGATATTGATTTCATTTTCCTTGGACTCCTTTTTTAGAGGGCGCATATCCCATCTTGGAGGCAATGATTTGAAAAGTAATCTACATAAGTGCTACTATTTGAAGAGGTTGCGGTCATTTTTTTGGAAGGCAGCTATGATTTGTGGAGGTGCTATTGCTCTAATAGAGGCATAAATTTTTCTTGCCGCATTTTCTTTTGGAGGTATGTTTTTTGGTGTTTATTCCAGCATCAAAGGCTGATATTCTGAGGCTTTATTTTTAGTTTCAATTTGGGCGTGATTCCTTGTTGGAAGACATTTGCAGGCTCTTATGGGGTGTTTTCTTTGAAACTGATTTGGGCTCAATTGAGCCGTGATTTTTTTTTGCTTTGAAGAGCGTTTAATCCACACCAAATTTGGCAAATTCTGTGAAGAAATCGACCCTTTTGCAAGTCCCTGCCACATTTTGATTCTTGCGAAGTAGTTTCTACTATTCATTAAATAGACATTTTTCTTGCGTAAATCTCTACACAATGGTCCTTCACTTACTCGCCGGGCCCCTGCTTCCTTTCTCTCACTCCTAGTCCTCACGACCTCAACAGATTCTACATTCACATCTTCATCGAAGAAGTCATAGCATCTAGAAGCTTCATCTGAAGATATTGGCCCATTCAACTATATTTCATGGAAACTTTATTATTCATAATGTCTTTTGTAGATATATTTATTTAGGGTTTTGCTATGTGCGGCCTAGAAGTGAAGTGGGCCTGACAATTTCAAGAAGAAGTTGTTTTGGGAAGCATTATCCCACATTGGCAGTGTGAGATAGTTTTTCGCTCTTCATATAGCATTCCAGTGCCTTAGATTGATGTGAGTAAGTCTCACAAGAGGCTATCTTGTCTTTGTGCAAGGTTTGTGGGCAATGTGGTCTACTTTCTTGCTTTGTGAATTGGCTTTGAGATTGGTGATTGATTGACACGATTGCCATCATATTTTGCAACATCTTTGTTGCATTTTTTTTGCTCACTTGTAGTAGGTGGTCACGTGGGTGACCAGGGGCTTAATCTAGTCCTTCATTCTTGCATTGAGCCCCTATAGGCGATTTCTCTTCCATAGAGCATATCTTTGGCATTTGGAGTCTATTTTTAGCATTCCACATATCATCAGAAAGTTGACTTCGCCAAGATCACAGTGGTATAGGTAAATCCACCTAATTTTACTAATTTGAAGGCTTCATTTGCAATATTTGGGAGTTTCTAATTGTTGTTGAAGGTTAATGTCTTTGTAATTTTGGAGATTTGTCATAGTTCATTAATGGGTTTTCATTTCATCCTGATGTGATTATGTTAAAAAGGGGAAATTATAAACAATGGAGAGATGGTATCATAAAACATCTTAGATGGCTTCATTTGTCTCCATATTTATATAATCTTGTTCCCCTTCCTAGTACTGATAGTAAGAAATTTGCATGGAATTGCAAAATGGATCATGTCCTAGGAGTTATGGCAATACATATTGATAATGTCACTTTGAATGCTATTGATCATTTTGAGTGTCCTCATATTCTTTGGACTAAAATTTGAGAAATGCATGGAGATCCTAATACTCAGCTATTCCCAGATGATCCTGTTTCAGATTGTCTTGTGCCTCTTCACTTTTCAGACATGATACCCTATGATCATGTTACTATGCAAGAGTTTGAAGTTTTGGAATACTTTGAATCTTCAGATGAGGATGACGAGGGTTCTTCAGATGCTCCTTCTTCTCCATCAGGGATAGTTGATGTACCTTCACCTTCAATGATTCATTGTGTAAAGTCATTGATTAAGGCTCCTATCATTCCTGTTCAACAGGACCATTCATCTTGTGTTGATGATTCATTGAGCACGTCCAGTGATTCATCACAACCAGTATCTCATTGTCTTCTTGATTAGGATTCTTATTTGTTGGACATTGGTTCATTGTTCGTAGAATCTCATATTTCTGACTTGGAAGACACATTTAAGGGTATATCCCTCCTATTTGATGATAGTTGTGGTACAACTGTTGTCACTCCATCTTTGTCTTTGGAGAATGTTCAAGATCAGTTTCCAGTG
Source organism: Cunninghamia lanceolata (assembly GCA_027924645.1). NCBI lineage: Eukaryota > Viridiplantae > Streptophyta > Pinopsida > Cupressales > Cupressaceae > Cunninghamia > Cunninghamia lanceolata. The sequence goes on from BSBN01000460.1 coordinate 7,858,139, forward strand.
GTACCTTGTTTGTCACCTCCTATTGTGATTGGGCATGTTCCTGATTAGTTTGTGGCATCATCTTCCAATGTCTTGGTGACACATGAGTAGATTTTAGAGACATCATCATACATTTTCATGCTTCTCTCTTTCAATTCCTATCTAGAGTGGGAAGCCTACCTGCATTTGTACTTGGTTTTGTTTCTTCCAAAAGGAAGACAAGTTGTTTGTCGACATTGGATTATGTTTGTCTTCAGGCACTTACCATTTCTGTAGTTGATTACACATTATGGGGGGGCTACATAGTCTCTCTCTTTCCCTCTTATGAGGGGGCTATTGATTGTATACACATGATGTATGTAGTTCTTGGGGGGTGTGATTGAGTGCTCCATCCATGCATCATTTTTATTTTCTTTCCCTCTTTTGGAGAGGGGGTTTTTCCCACAGGGTTTTTCCCCTTTTCTCCGGTTGTGAGAGATTTCTTTTTTTCATTGTAAATGGGTACCCAAAAAGGTTGTGTAGCTGGGACCCATATTGCATCTTTATTCTCCCTAAGTTGCACTTAAGGGGGGTGTTAGAGTAAATGCATATTTACTTAAGTTTTACTTAGGTAGACTAGTTTAGTTGCATTTAATTTATTAAACCGGGAAATTATTTTTCTTACCCGTAGGGTGGTTTTTAACTGGTGTGGGTAGATTTCCCACCCATCATTTCATTTTCTTGCCTTTATAAGGCACTTTGTACAATAATGTAAATTATCTCATATCAAGCATTCCTCTTTGGTAAAATAGCTTAGCTTCTCTCATTTGTGAAGGTCTCTATGCAATTGGTTTTCTTGGGAATTTATTGCTCTATCATTAGATGTATCAATATTTTATTTCTACATATTGTACTATTTATATTAATATGTATATGTTTCATCATATTTATATTTAGAGACTAATAAATTATTTTATACATTTTATTTATTTTTGACATAATCTTTTATGCTTCCCTTTTGTTTTTTACCTTTTCTCCCCCTTCCTTTTAAAAGGTTGTGTGTACAATCCATATCGTTACTCTCTTCCTCCTAATGATGGATCACTGAGTGTGACATATTTTTTTTCTTTTTGATGCAAAAATACACATGGTTGAATCCAAAAGCACTCTTCACTAAACTAATGGACCAAGAAAAATCCATGCCTACTAGATCACCTACATCAACTATCCATCACTATAAAAATAAAATTGGTCATTCCCCTTAAGATTTTCCCTCCTTGGACTAAACTAGCCACAAGTGCAAATCTATCTCCTAGATAGAACCACCTACATAGCATTGTCCCAATAATTTAAACTTATTTTCCTTCTTTCTTAATTTAGTGCTTTCAAATATTTGACCATTACATATCTACTTGTGCCTCAATAACCTCAAATTGAGCACTTAAGATTTTGTATTGAATGACAAGCTCTAGGACATTGGTCATCATGGAAAAGTCTAATCAAAAGTGTATATCAAGTAGATCCATCAAGATCAAGCATCATCATTGATAGATACTGCATCATTATAGTAACTTACATTTTTGTGTCGTGTGTCTTCAATCTTGTCCATTGGTCAAAGAGTTTTGATTATTATTAAAGAAGACATAAGGACTTCCCTTTGTCCATAGAAATGTCCTAAAGGCACTTCTTAGCACCCCTAAATTTTCAAATGTAGGTACATCTAGAGGCAAACAAAGTTTTAACATCAACAGGTATAGAAGACACAATTGCACCATAAAAACACAACTATACCAAGATGACGAGATTGTAGAAATGAATTCATTTAGGATAACAAAAAGTATAATATCAATCTATCTCTACCACTTGAGTCATTCCATAATCATTTTAAAATTTTGTTACATCAATCATAACATATCAATATATTATAAAACTAGCATAACATGTTAAAATAACTAAACACATCCAATCTCTTTCATTTCTATTTATCATTTTTTATTATAAATCTCAACTCTTCTAATTATTTATTAGTTTTTTTTATCATTTACTCAAATCTAACTTAATTCTAGGGTGTGTTTCATTAAATTTCATATCATTTGGTGAGTCAACTCGACCCTAAGGGAGGGTGGCAAGGGATGAAAAGAAAATGTATAGTTTTTTCAGTTACTATGTAGAGTATCTTCTTCTTAATTAGTAAAGAAATACTGAATGTAAATAAGAAGGGGAGTATTCTTGTCGTAGATGGAATCCAAAATCAAGACGCTAGGCGACAAATTTCTCAGTTTTTAGATTTAAGAATGAAGAAGACGACAAATTTCCACCATCTACCAGTGCAAACGACGGATTTCTTTTTGCGGACGTTCAACGTGATTAAATTGATGTTATTTTAATCTAGCACAATCTAAATCACGTTAATTCCCCTATAAAGGTTGCTATTGTTAGTTGTTGAATTGAACTTTTCAATTTTGGTAGAAAATTATTTTTTCCGGTATAACAATTATATGCATACATAAGATTGTCATGAAAAACCAAGACAACTGAAAAAAAAAACTAATAAAACTGCTAAAATATTTCTAGAAATACACAAGCATATCTCTGAATGGGCCAATTTAGCTACAAACATCCCTCCCTCATTATTATTTGTACATTTTCTTATGAATATATTTTCTTGTTGTCAAATTAAATATAGTTTATGTTTACAATTGTTAGATGAAATATATCACAACATCATTAGAATTGGAAAGCTCCTCTCCACTCTATACTTCTTTCATAAAAATAGGGCTAAATGTTTGAGATATTAAATGTTTTTCTAAAAAAATCTTTAGGTTGAGTAATTTCTTTTCATGGGACTTGAATAATCAAGATGATTCAAAAATGATAGAACTTAAGAAAAGAAAAACCCTCAAAACAAGACAATCGACAATGTTAATATGGAAGCGAACAATACAAGAGATATATGTTTGGAGACACATGGCAAAGGTGGTACATATACATTGGTACAAAATAACACAAAGAAATTCTTTTCCATATCAAGGCTTCAAAGAAAGTCAATCCCCAACTAGTACTATGATTACATCCACCCATACTAAAAATTTATAGGAGAAGATCAAAAGTTAGGATTAATGATTCATTTCCCATGAATGGAGTCTTTTTCCAAAATTTGCATCAAGTTTAATTCATTTAAATCATCATTCTGCTTGGTGAAGAAAAAATTGGTCTACCCCTACATAAGTAAGTGTATTAGTAACCATATTATATCCCTGATCTAACAATGACAAAACACAATGTTATCTAACTAATTGCACAATAGTTGAGCTTCATCTAAAATGATATCCAATCTCCAATTCTATAATTGGTTCTTACTCAAACTATCTATCACAATAAAGGAGCCCCCTTCCAGTTCCAAACTTTTAAATCCAAATGAAACAACAAATTTAATTCCTTTTAAAAGAATCAAAGCTTCCACTTCATTGTTAAATTTTGATACCTTTAAAAAACCACTTTTAATAAAAAAGTAAAAAAGAAAAGTCAAACACCAAACCCACACCTACCAACTCCAAATTTCCTGTAACTACTCTATCAAAATTCATTTTGTAACAATCACTTTTAAATAAAATAAAATAAAACAACAAAAAAAAATCACTAACCCCATTAACATGGTAGTTATCTACAATTGTTAATGAAACTCAATTAAAGGTAATACAAAATATTTATTCAAGCTCATGTTGGTGAAATGTTCAACCATTTACCATAAAATAAAATATTAAAAAAAATAAAATTAGAGAATTGAGTTGCTTTTAATCACTGGTGTTAGACTAACTACTGTACTTTTGAGAATTGATCTTGTAGACTAATTGCCACTCTTAGTGTAGTTGAAATACTGATTTGGAAGTTTCCTGACACCTTCACTAAGAAATACTTATTTGGAAGTTTTCTGATACATGTAGATTTTAGTGTAAGGGCAAATCTACAACTAAATTCTTGATTTTATTTGAATGTGTGAGGATGTCCTACTTGATGAAGGTGTCACTTATGGACCACTTTGTTGAGATTGAATGGGTGTGGAAGGAGGTACTACTAAAGGAATACCTATTGGAATCAATGCTTCACTATCATCTTGTGGTAAATCTATTGGAATATTCACTATTTTCTCCAAACTTTTATCCCATGCTTCTTCTACTATGAATTGCACATCTTTACTGATTATCATTTTTCTAGTTATTGGATTGTACAATTTGTAAGATTTTGTATCTTCATTGTATCCTACAAGGATACATTTTTCCCCCATGCTATCCAATTTATTTCTCAATTCATTTGGGACATGTGCATTTGCCACACATCTAAACACTCTCATATGAGCAATACCATGCTTTCTTCCACTCCATGCTTCCTCTGGAATGATGTTTTTAGTACTCTTGGTTAGACATCTATTCATTTTGTAGACTGCACATGCTACAAACTTTACCTATACTCATTTGGCAAATGTTTGGCCTTCAACATACTTTTGGCCATGTCCATAATCGTTCTAGTCATTCTCTCTGCCACACCATTTTGCTGAGGTGTGTACCTGGTAGTAAATTGCTTGTGTATTCCATGATCCTTACAAAATTTATTAAAGCATTAGAGATATATTCCCCACCTTTATCTATTCATAGAACTTTGATATAGTGTCTACTTGGCTTCTCAACAAGAGCTTTGAATTGACAAAAATCCTTGAAAACATCATTCTTATATTTCAAAAAATACACCCATGTTTTTATGGTGTAATAATTGATGAATGTCAAAAAATAAAAATATCCACCAATTGAAGATGTTTGCATTGGTCCACACAAATCTGAGTGAACAATCTCCAATGGTGCCTTTTCTCTAATTGAGTTGCTAGTTGGGAATGACTCTTTGTGTTGCTTTCCCAAAATACACCATTCACATACTCTATCTAGTTTTTCTATCAGTGACAAACCTTTTACCATATTTTTTGTTATGTATCAAATTTAGACCCCCAAAATTCAAGTGTCCAAATCATTAGTGCCAAAGCTAGTTCTCATATTTTATTTTTGATTGAAAAGCTACCTGTGGTATTGTTTCATCAAAAACTTGAGAAGGTATAGACTTAGTGATATCTTGTTGAGTTGAATGTGAAATTACTTTAACAAATTCAACCTATAAATCTAGTTTCAACCTCAAAGGAAACATTCTATTATTGGTTATTTGAACTTTGGCTATAAGCTGATTTCTTGGAATTTGATCCAAAATTACACATTCTTTATTTTGGAAAGACACTCTATACCCCTTTTGAACAAGTTGTCCAATGCTCATCAAGTTATGCTTTAATCTAGGAACAAAGTAAACATCTGAAATAATCTTTTTCTCCCCATGTTTAGTTAAAATATTGACTTTTCCTTTTCCCATGACTGACACTCTATTATCATTGCCCAAAGTAACATTTGATTTTACTGACTTGTCCAAACTAGAGAACATTTCTAAATTCCCTGTCATATGATTACTGCATCTTGAATCTAGAAACCAAACATATTTTGTACTTTCCTGAGCAACATTGTATACCAAAAACATACTATTCTGATCTTGATTTTCTTTAGAAAAGTTTGCACTTTGCTTGCTAAAATTAAATTGTCTTTTTCTAAATTCATTTACATAATGGCCATTCTTTTCATAGTAATGGCATTGAACTTGAGATTTTCCATACCTTTGACCATAAGATTGATTGTGACTTAGATTTTGGTGGTTGCCTCTTCCACTAGAATTTGTAGGACTAGTTCTTCTACCTCTTGAGAATTTTTTCCCTCTACCTTTGAAGTTAGATCTCCCTCTACCTCTACTATTATTGATTGAAACTTGTGACTTGAAAGTATGCTCCAAAGAGGAGCTAGAAGAATGACTTAGCCTATGCTCATGAGAAATTAAAGATGCTCGAAGCTCATCTACAGAAAACTATGAAAGATCTTTTGTTTCTTCTATGGCAACAATAATAGACTCAAACTATGTGGGTAGGCTCCTCAAAATCTTTTCTACTATTCTCTTGTCTTCAAGAGTCTCACCACGAGATCTAGTTTGATTAACTAAGCAATAATTTGTGTAAAAAATGAATCTACAGATTTATAATCTTTCATAGACATAGTTTCAAAATTTCTTCTTAACATTTATAACTTTGCAGTTTTTACCTTATCTGTTCCTTGATATCCAGTTTGGAGGATATCCCATGCTTTCTTTGATTTTGTTGCTACTACAACCCTTGAAAAATACTTAATGCATTGTCTAAGAGATGTAGAAAAGAGCCTTAGAATCTTTTTTTTGTTATCCTTGAGCACATCCTTCTCTACCTAAGATAATGTATTATATGCTACTGCATCTGCAGGTTTGGAAAATCCATTCTCCACAAGCTCCCATATATCTTGAGAACTAAACAAAGCTTTCATTGTGATTGACCAATACTCATACTTCTTGTTAGTAAATTGATGAATTTGAGGATTTGTGAGACTTATACCAGAAGAAGCCATTGTTGGCTATGATATCAAATGAAGGAAATAAAATAATATAGAACCTTACAAAAATTAATAGAGAGAGCTAGTGCTCATAGAAATTTTAGATGAAAGAACTTTTTTGTAAAATAACATTAATACTTCTTTATTTCTCTCGTCATAAATGACTATATACATCCCAAAAAAAAAAAAAATTTAAATGAGAAGCTTTAAAAAATCTTTTTACTTTAAAAATAACTTTTAAACTTTAAAAAGAAAATATAAAAATAAACTAAATTATAAAGAAAGATAATTACAAAATAAAAACTATTAAAAGAAAACTAAAACATAAGTTTTTTTTAATCAAGATGGATTAAGCTTTATCTCTTATATGCTTATCTATCTAGAGGTGGTTGGGATTAGATATTCCA